>OX328132.1:84697375-85363789 GCA_946811695.1 Gonocerus acuteangulatus | reverse complement strand
CGTAAAAAAAAAAAAAAAAAAAAAATAGAGTTTGTAGGTGTCATATGATTTAATAAAAAATAACTTGCAGCCTTAATGTAAAAGATACCCGAATTAGGGCTTTCTGTAATATTGCCAGGAATTTAGACAATATAAATAATTTTTCTAGCTCCAAGCTTCATATATCCGACAGGAAATGCCCTTAGATGACGGAGTTTGTGCAAACTGAAAATTTGAAGCACGTAATAATATTTGAATTTTACCTGCAGTATATACTGAATTACGCGAACTCTGTAGTAAATTATGCCCATAATATACAATGGAGCAACTTTCATATTTATGATATTCTGTATTTCGAAGGATAAATATTCATATTTTCCTCATCATAAGGATAAACGATTCAAAATAAACTGAGGCTCTATAGATGTGTATATTTATATATATATATATATATATATATATATATATATACATATATATATATATATATATATATATATATATATATTATATATATATGTAGTACTAGATGCCCCTTTAATTAAAAAAAAAAGTCCGACTCGCAGGAGCTGCATCATCTTTAGCGCGGTTCATATCCCAGTGTCATTTGAAAAGCTTAGAAAAGAAATAAACTTTATATATGTCTCGTGAAAATTGTCAAAATCCTCTCGAACATCTCGAATAAAAGTGATATTAAGGCGTCAGGGACACACAGTAGTTAACTTACACAGAAGTGGAAATTACACAATCCGGCTCTAATTCTAAAGCAAAAGCTCTATAAATCAATACAAAATATGCCTAATAAAGCCTTTTCAAGTGGATTATAGAAGGATCAAGAAGAAGTAAAAGAAAGATTGAGTAGAATACCTTGCCTAATATAGCCTGTAAAGAATAATATGCCGCATAAAAGCCTATCTAGTAGATACAGAAGGACAAATAACAAGTCTTGACGAATAACAAGTCAATATATAGAATAATAAATCTAATTAAGTCTATGGAGTAGATACAAATGGACCAAAAACAAGTCTTGAGGAATCTTGTTTTTTTTTTCTACTTAAATACTTTTTATCAATATTTAGTATATAACCTGTGTTGAAAACTATTGATTGCTAATTGATGAATAGGGTTACAACTAAGTAGTCTTTATGAATATGTAGTATATAACCTATGTTTGGAAGTGTGTTATTTCAGAATCTAGTATAGTTTAAGAAATTTTTGGTGAATGAAATCATTAAATTACTCTCTGTTCCCTGCCTATGCTTTGTATTTGTGTCGGCAGATACCTGGGGGTATATTTACAACTCTTGAGGATTAACTCCTAGCAGGTAAATATCCTGGGGGACCTTGGCAATATCCTCTATGGGCACTGAACCGACTCTCTATTCGCTCATAGTATCTAAACCGTTGTGAAGTTTATTTTTTGGATTTAGGACGTTTAACTATATGTAGACTAAATCATAGCAAGAAGTCTACCTCCGTCGTCGGTTCTTAACTATGTAGACTCGCCAATGTTACCCAATCTTAGATACATCGTAATTAAAATCGGCATTTCATCAGCAAAAAGACGACATTTCTTCAGAATCCCCTGCTTAATAAAACATATATAGAATAATATGCCAAATAAACCTCAATGCGATTTTTGTTAAAAAAAATCTATATTTAGGACGTTTCGGCTACTCATTGGTAGCCTTCGTCAGCAATGAAAGTGACGGGAGGCAGAGGAGGACCAAAGTTGACAGTTCCATCTTTACTTTCAAGAAAGGTGTTATTTACGATCTTACCTGGATGAGTCGGCCAAACCGCCCTAGAAAGACCCCGCTAGGCAGTTGAAAAGCTATATCTTGGAAATCCATATCTCTAAGATTAAATTGTTTTTCTTATTTTTCTTAACCTGATTTATTATCAAATACATTATCCAACTATAATCAGTTAAAAAATAATAAGGAATAAAAACAGACAAAAAGAACAGTTCGAATAAGCGAAATCAATTACTTTAAAGTTTTTAAGCACTTATTTCTCCGATTGACATCGTCTAATCAAAACTTTCATCAGAACCTTTTTTGTAGAGCATTTAGTAAGCTTTGTAATGGTATTCTTCCGTTTACCAAAATTCTCCACCTTTTTCGAGATATTAAGGAAAGTATACAAAGTTACCAAAACTTTTTATGTCTGTTAATAAAATATTTTATTCTAACCCTTCCTTAACTCCAAACGTAACACAAATTTCAACATATTAGTTTTAATGAAAGTAGAACATGCAGAAAATGATTCAACAGAATCCCATGATTCTAAGTGCCCAAACCAAAAACGGTATTCAAAAAATATTTTTCCAATTTTCTCGAAAACGGTTAAAGCTATCGCCTTGAAAATGGTTTCATTCGTTTTCCTAGCCCAAGAAGCCTATAAAACGAGTGTTTACAAGCTTATGAACTCAAAAAAGGAAGCGTTGCGATTTTTTTTGCGCGAATTTTGCCCCAAACGCCATCTTCCAGTGGACGGATTTTGCTGGTTAACGAAGTTGACCTTTCAAATTTGACGACAGATTTTTGTACCAAATTTCATCAAAAATAGGACCATTCGTCTTCTACCTAGAGAGCGAAAAGACAAATATATATATACAAATTTGAACCACCATCATTTTCGGTCTCTAGGGGTTCTGAAACGCAAAATTTTCTAGTCGGCACTTCTGGATTGCGTCATGAGATCAACCTTATAAGCGGGGTTCCTCCCTATGGGGGAGGGAGGAACCGCGTTAAAAAATCGTGTATCACACGTCATAGTGGCATTAGCATTTAAATATTCGGATAAAATCCGATTGAATTAATATTTATTATAATTATTTTCTCTCATGTTTTAGAAATGCAAATGGATTTTTTTTATAGACTCTTCGCATTTTGGCTTTACATCTTGAAAAATGTTACATTGATAGATAGTAAATAATTTTACATTGGATTTTACATAAATAGACAGCTAATATAATTTTACGTATACGGTAGTAGAGCTTTAAATCTGATATTGGTTTTTCAGAGGTTATAATTCATATTTAATTCATATAGGTAAGCATGTGGAATCAGGAGGTTTTTGATTAAGGCTTCAATGATAATAGAAAACGTGATAATCATTTACTAGAGGAATCAACAGAGCAGAATTGAAACCGAGTTGAGTTTAGGCAGATGTAAAGAGAAGAAAAGCCTAGGCGAAGTTGGTTTGGTGGATGTCCCGCTGGTATTTCTAACCTATCGAACAAACGACACTTCTTTTTTTCTTCTTGTCTGCTCGCTCCAAAGAATTGGGCTGAGACTGCCCCATCCCCCATGACCAACAAGACAGCTACCGATCTTATTTTTCTTCGTTGGGTTAAAACCCACAATGGGTCTTTCAGCGTATCGATGTACTCGAGACCACATGAAGTTGCGGAAAACATGTGCTAAGGAACTTGTATACATGACCCATGTGCAGGTCTTAAATGAACTATGTAACATGTAGAGAACTCTTGCAATTAGTGAACCAATTGGCTAAAGATCCTACGTTTAGAACCCACTTGCAGAATTCATCTGCTGAAGGGCCTGTTATAAATGCTGAACCCACATGGTGTAAGCATTACGCCAAATATCAACAATGTCTAGACCACTTGGGCATGCAGAATGAATATTGTAAAGGGCTTACATTTAGAATCTACATTCTGTGTTGGGGACTAAATTCTGTTTCAGAATCCAATGTACCGAATTTAGTGTAGATCCATAATGTTTCTTTGAAATATTTATACCAAGTACAGCTATAATATCTTATGCATTTCATAAGATTGGTAACATGCCAGCAACTACCAATAACGCTGAACAACAACAGAGGCGATACCTATTTTTATTCTTATAAACAATAACATAAAGCAAAGTAGAACTATTCTCCAAGCAATGAAGCCCTCAGCTTTAAGATGTTCGTAACTAAATCATCAGCGTACAATAATACCATAAAATCGTCATTCCCATTTACACTTAAACCCTAGCTCCTTTGTTTCTGAAGATCATCTCTATATCCAACAGAAAGCAAGCAAACAGAAATTGGACTCAAAACCTCCCCCTGAAAGAGGCGTTCGGTTGCCATTAAACATTTATCTATTATGTTAAGTATAAATAGTAAGTACAATTTTAGTAGTGATACGAGAGAACGAGAGAGAGAAAGAGAGCGAGAGAGAGAGAGAGAGAGAGAGAGAGAGAGAGAGAGAGAGAGAGAGAGAGAGAGAGAGAGCGGAGAGAGAGAGAGAAGAGAGAGAGAGAGAGATGAGAGAGAGAGAGAGAGAGCGAGAGAGAGAGAGAGAGAGAGAGAGAGGATGAGAGAGAGAGAGAGAGAGATGAGAGATGAGAGAGAGAGAGAGAGAGAGAGAGAGAGAGAGTGAGAGAAGGGAGAAGAGAGAAGGGGACAGAGACTGAGAGTGAAAGAGAGCTTAGTGTTAATTTGAGGGTTGGTGTGAGTGCAAGTGTATTATAGCTCAGAATAATGTATTTCATATAGTATGTAACGCATTATATGGATTAGTGGATAGCAAATAATAGAATTATACTAGGATTCGAGTATGGATAGTGTATAGCGTATTATAGGATTATATTACGATTAGGATAGGGTAGTTTGTAGCTTATTATAGAATTATATTAGGATTCGGATAAGATAGGGTATAGCATATTCTTTTATTTATATTACGATTAGGTTAGTATAGGTTTATAGTATATTACAGAATTATATTACGCTTAGGTTAAGATATGTTTATAGCGTATTATAGAATTATATTACGATTAGGTTAGAATTGAGGCCTTCCGCGTTCAGGGAGAGGCTCCCAAAACACAGGCAATCCTAAAATTCCTAATCTGGATAATCTGGAGACTCATGACCTAAGGGTTTTGACCCATTGACATTAGTTTTGAACCTTGCTTGAATAATTAACTAGTAGGCTTCCACGGGCCGAGTCATTACAAACATTATGGTCTTCGGGTTTTGACCGTTTCTTCACTTGTTTCGCCAGTCATACTGCTGGGGTCCGCAGGGTTATTTCTGACTGGCGAAACGTTGGTGAACAAAGTGAAGACTTGCTAGAATAGCCTTGTGGAACACTTTAGACACTTAGTTATTTATGTTGAGTGTAATAGAGTACAGTCAAAAACCAGTTTTCAGGGGGAAAAAATAAAGAGACATTGATAAGCCCAATGGGTTTGTTTTCAACTGAAATTCTGACAGACTGACTCACTGGTTGCAGCCCCCCCCCCCTCCCGCGCCGAAATTTAATTTGATTTAATCGGTAAAAATGAGACAAAAAAACTCAAGAATATATTAAATAATATCACTTAGTCCAGAAAAAATAAATTTGTTTGGGTCTAAAATACCCTAAACCCCCCATTAGTCCGAAATTATTTTCTATGAAACCTAAATAAAATTCATTTTACAGTTACATGAAATTTCAAAAAACAACTGAAAACTGAGGGAAACAAAAAATACTCCCTTCGTCCTTCTCAGCGATCACTTTAAGAAAACATTATTGCAAATACGTTTCACATTTTCATACCTTGTTTTACTGAAATACACAATTTATTGTAAAATGCAATTAAAAAGTGAGGCGAGGAGAACAGAGATAAAACACTGGTCAAAAGAAGAAAACGACACTATCGAATGTATAAGCTCTTTTTTTTTCCAGCTGAGAGAAAAAATGTGTGACCTAGGGATGGACCTAAGGATGGAACCATCTAGGTCCTCACCGCCCTGAAGTGTAATGTTAAAGAGTCGTGTATATGTCGTGAAAGGGTTTGTAATTTGTGTTTAGGACAGTGCATGACAATGAACTGTTATTTTGATAACTTGTATTGTATTCTTTTTTGTATTTACTAATGTCATTGCTTACTACTAACACCAATGTTACTACTATACTAATATACAGTATAGCAATATTAAAATAATACAAATAATAGACTACATAACCATGTTAATATTTACTTTTTTTTTCCTCTTCTATAGTTTTTTTTTTTTAATTTTATTTATTTTTATTTTTTGTTTCCTCTATGTATAATTTTATTTGTTATTTTTTAAATACATATATATTTATTTTAAACACTAACTAACAAATCAAACTAAATAACTTTTTTTTTTTTCTTTTTTTTTTTTTCTTTTGGTGCATCTACTGCTGAGGTCATTAGCACCAACTAAATAACTAATACAACTATTTGTACTATAATTAATACTAATGTAAGCAATATTAATACTAAAACTATACTACATAACAAAAATTAATAATAGTAATACCAATACTAAACTAAACTAGCACACGTATATGCACATACGCCCACGTTCATACACACACAGACACACACACCTAAGGGGTTTGAAACGTTGATACTTCTCATCGGAGGATTGCGTTATGAGGTCAACCTCATGAGTCGGGTTCCACCCTATGGAACGAGGGAGGAAACGCGCTGAAACTCAGTAGACTATGGGTTGCCAGAAAATGCTCTACAAACGCCACAATAGGGTTCATTTACTGTCGGATAAAAATGAATATACTATTAAATTAGCATATTTAGGGAAAGGGTGTGTTTTGCCCAGCCACTTTCCCACTTCTCGTGGCCAACCATATCAAGTTTAAGAGAAGTTTTACTTGACTAACTACTTTCCTGCATCAGGTGGGCAAACAAATATCTACCATAAATCCTGGGAACACGCGGTCTTTACTAATGGCAAAACTTATACTTGCTTTTCCTTTAGTTTCGAGATGATTTTTTAATAAAATTCCTTCGTGTTTTCCGGAACCAGCGGTGTAAAGACTTTTTTAATGGAGATGTTTTATTATCGTTTCTTTTGTTTAGTAAAAGCACAAATTGAATTGAATTTTGAATTTGAGTGTTTTTAATAGTTTATAGTCTTCGTACAGAATTGATATACTATAAAACTGCATAGCTGAAATTTTCTTTTCTGTCGTCTGTGTATATCTTTAATTCGATGGTATACCCGTCGAGTATGGCTCATGTCTGGCATTAGGCATAATGTATTGTGTTCTTGTAATCCTCAGATTTTATTATACTTGTGTGTCAATTAACTTTATAAAGGTTTATATACCTGAATATTTTGTTTGACGAGGATTTAGACTGGCATATGTTTTGTTCTATGTATGTATATATATATATATATATATATATATATATATATATATATATATATATATAGCCAAAATCACCCCTAAAAAGTGCCTGATATATTTTTTTTTTTCAAAACTTGATGACTTCTTTATTTATAAATTCAGTATGCTTAATAGATTAGCCGTAAAGTCAAACTGCGTTTGTTACCGCTACCCAAGCGGTATATATATATATATATATATATATATATATATATATATACATATATATATATATATATATATATATATATATATATATATATATAGGGGGCGAGGTTAGCTTACTGGTTGGTAGAGCACAGGACTAATAAGTTGGAGGACCTGAGTTCAAATCCCGAGCAAGCACTAAAGATTTTGTCTTCTGGTGTCTTCGCTCATGGGTTGAATTCGGCCTCCCTGGTCGCCCGTAGGCCAACCCAGCCTTTAATTAATTTAATATTGGGTACCTTGGGTGCTAATGACTATAGCAGTCGAAGGCGGCCGGAGCTTAGTACTGACCACACTAACTCTCTTCTGTGCCATATGGTCATGAATCAGATATCTCAATCGTTTCTGCCCCTCTGGGCCCTCGTGGCCTGTTACGGGGATGTTTTATATATATATATATATATATATATATATATATATATATATATATATATACCGTGTCGGATAAAGGGCCCCAAATAATAAATAAATTATAACAAATCCTTTTTTGTTCCGTTTGGGTTTAAGAAAGTAATACAAAAAAAAATATCATTAGCAGTCATGAATAGTTTTGGGATATTCATATATTTTCTAAAAAAATCCCAAAAACAGTTGGGAAATCGTGGTAAGTGGAAAGAGACTATTCGAAAGCGTACTAAATTTCCTATAATAAAAGTTCTGATGTAATTTTCGATAGGGCGACGTCAATCCGAGAAATAAGTGCATAAAACTTCAATATTGTTAGTTTTGTTCTTTTCAACGGGGGTGTGTCACTGTTTTCCTAATGTTTTAATTGGTTGTCATTTTTAATTGCATTTAATAATAAAATTAGGATTTTAATAAAATAAGGTATGGAAATGAAAAATGTATTGGTAATAGATCCCATGGCGAACGTTAAGAAGGTGGGGAGGACTCATGTCCGTTTACAATACTATCAGTTTCCTGTTGTGGCACCTTATATCTTCCTTCTTTTTGAGACGTCATTTTATATTTTTCACGAAAGATCAAAACCTAACAATAACTGATTCTACTCCTTTGCTAATGACACTACGGATATGAACGGAACCGCGCTAAGATGACGCAGTTCCTGCGAGTCGGACTTTTTAATTTCACGCGGTACGATGCCACTTCGGTCAGTCACAACACGGCTCCATACCAACCCTCCATTTCAAGATATTTTAAATTTCTAGGAGAGTATTAATATCTAGATTAATTAAATTGAGTTACCTAAATGGAAATGGCTGAATCTCGACAGAACCATCAGCATCACGTTATGCCAAAACATTAATATTACAACTAAGGATAGTTGCAACCATCTCACTCACATTACTGTAAGCTATGAAACACAATCCGATATAGATTTGTCAGTTGTCAGTCGCAGTTTTCTCAGTAGATACAGATGGAGTGCTGCATATGATTTATACCAAAGCAATCGCTGATCCCAAATTATTGATTTCGTTGATAGACTAGTTCCAAAATTATCTCTACAAACTCATCAAGAAGTAACCAGGATATTGATGTACTAATTAAGACTGGATCCTGGGTAGACAATCTAAGAATTAGGAAGCCTGAGGATTAAAAAATAAAAAAAATCCAAAAGAGCATCCGAAAATCCTAAACTATTTAAAATGTTAACCCTTTGTTGCATCGCGATGCCTGCAGGCATCATATTCTATTTTACACTCCTAGAGCACTATGCCGAGTTTTTTTCAAATTGTTTTTCGTTTCCTGTAAGCATCAACAAGTGTCAAAGGGACTGGAAGATTTTGGACATTGTACTTTGTTCCCAAGGAGGAATAAACAAGTTAATGTTGACAAAACCAGGAGTCTGACCCCGAGGGGACCCGTTTCGCAAGGCCACAATACTATTAAAAACGTCCATTCTGACCTTAAAAAAAATCGTACGCCTTAGTACTAGAGGTGTATTTTACGAAGTGAAAGTTTGTTTTATTGAAGTTTTATTTTTTTGTGCCAATTTTTGTGGTTGTTCATTAGTTTCCTGTGGGCACCATCGTGCATCTGGTACTGAGATCCGAGCGATGGATCCCATTATCTGATCGATAATGGGGAGAGGAGAAACAGATTTTTCATATAATCACGGCACCAGATGATAGTGAGGATGATGAAGATGTCGACGACAATGTTCTTCCTGAACCTTCGCGTATTTTCAGCCAATGTTTTAGAGGTAAATGGCGACGATTTGAATGATGCCTTCTCAGATTTGAATGATTTGATTGAGGATGTACTGCCTGATGTATCTCAGAAGATGAGATGCAGGATGGAAAACTGCAAGAACCAAACTTGTAGTTACTGTGATAAGTGTGAACTTTATTTGTGTTTAACTAAAGGCAAATCATGTTTCAAGGATTACCATTTGTGATTTTGATGAAAAGAGAAGAGAGTTCTTTTTATCTTTAACTCATAAATTCTTTACATGTTTCAATAAATCTGAATGCTTATACATGTTAATTCACAAAAACATTCCTCCCTCTACGCATAATGATGCCTGCAGGCATCTTTCAGTTTTTCATAAATTTCTCGAAAAAAAAAATCGATGAATTTTTTTCTGTATTTTTCCCGTTATCCTGAGGCCTATTTCTACCTCTCAGATTTTTTTTATGTGAAAAGAAAAAGTTATGCATCAAAGGGTTAATAATCCAATCAAAAGTATTTGCTGATTAAACCAGTTGATCATTGCCAATATGACAACTTATTTTACAAGAAACCCTACCAGAACTACCGACTTCCATATACTATGAAGACATAGACGACCTAACTGTTACATCAAATCGTTGCGGTTAGATATGACTAAGTTCCGTTAGCCCTTGACTGAACTTCACTAAGTGATTTGGTCATCCAGGGGTCGCTGGTCTCGCGAGTTGCTCAGTGGTATGTGGTTGCTTTGCGGAGGTTCACTCCGTAACATTGTTATCGAAGTGAGGTCCGGCTGTCTACATAGGAACCGTATAGTAACAGTCTGACAGTGGTCAAATTTATGTTATGACCAAATGAGCAAAATTGTTTTATTATAATTTAAACGAATCCAAAGAGAAGCCACGTGTTACAACATTAAGATTGGTTTCTTGAAAGTAGGCATAAACATTTAATCAATACATTTGTAAATAATAATTACAACTCTATGTTTCGTCGAAGTCTCAATTTAAGATCTTCTGGTAATAAATACTAGTCTAGGTCAAAACTACTTATGGGAAAAATTATTAATTTCTCCTTTTAATATAAATAATGAAACGTCCCCTCTTGGTACTCTTTGGTTAATGTTTCGAGGCAATATTAGAGTGGTTGGGAGTTTGGGGTCGAGTAAGCTCTTCCCCAGTATGGTAGAACATCTCTCACACTGTCATCCCAATATTTCATTGGACATATTTCACCCCTTTAGGAGTTTAAATTTGAAAATATTTCAGAAAAATTAGTTTGCCTGTATGCTCTATTCATTCCATTTTTAAAACAAAACTTTCACGGAGACCGGAAATATTCAGTCAACAAGAAAGTTTTAAGGGTTCGATCATGATAGTTAAGAAAACTAAATTAAATATGAGTAATATTAGCGCAAACGTTTCGGCTTGAATTTCGAGCTATCATCAGATCTATAACACAAAAAAAGTCCGACTCGCAGGAACTGCATCATCTTAGCGCGGTTCCGTTCTAATGTCTAGTCTAATTTGGAAAGATTAAAATAGAATCAGTTATTATTTTGGTTCCACCAGTCTTGAAAGGTCTTGATTTATGATCTTACCTGTATGGGTCGGCCAGAAAGGCCTCCGCTCAGAGGCTTTTGGAAAGCCTTGGGATATCTCTCTTTGAACGCTACATTTCTAACAATAAATTCATCTTCTTATTTTACTTAATCTGTTTTATTGTCAAATACATTATCCGACTATAAGCAGTTGAAAAATAACAACGAATAAAACAGACAACCGAATAGAACCGTTCGAACAAACGAAATCAATTACTTTAAAGTTTTAAGCACTTATTTCTCCGATTGACATCGCCGAATCAAAACTTTCATTAGAACCATTTTTGTAGAGCATTTAGTAAGCTTTCTAATGGTAATCTTACGTTTCGCAAGATTCTCAACATTTTTCGAGATATTAAGGAAAGTATACAAAGTTACCAAAACTTGTTATGTCTGTTAATAAAATATTGTATTCTAACCCTTCCTTAACTCCAAACGTAACAAAAATTTCAACATATTAGTTTTAATGAAAGTAGAACATGCAGAAAATGTTTCAACTGAATCCCATGATTCTAAGTACCCAAACCAAAAACGGTATTCAAAAACTATTTTTCCAATTTTCTCGAAAACGGTTAAAGCTATCGCCTTGAAAAAGATTTCATTCGGTTTCCTAGCCCAAGAAGCCTATAAAACGAGTACTTACAAGCTTATGAACTCAAAAACGTAAGCGTTACGATTTTTTTTTTGCGCGAATTTCGCCCCAAACGCCATCTTCCAGTGGGCAGATTCTGCTGGTTAACGCACTAACCCTTTAAAATTGGACGACGGATTTTTGTACCAAATTTCATCACAATCGGACCATTACGGAAGCCAGAAATGAGCGAACAGACAAATATATATATATATATATATATATATATATATATATATATATATAAATAAATATATACATTTATATACATACAAATTTGAACCACCGTTATTTTCGGTCTCTAGGGGTTCTGAAACGCGAAATTTTCTAGTCGGCACTTCCAGATTGTTTCATGAGATCAAACTTATAAGCGGGGTTCCTCCCTATGAAGGGAGGGAGGAACCGCGCTAAAATGGACGTATCACATATTAATTAGAATTTATTTGTGTGTGTGTGTGTGTGTGTGCGCGTGCTTGCGTGTGTGCGTGTGTGCGTGCGTGCGTGTGTGTGTGTGTGTGTGTGTGTGTGTGTGTGTGTGTGTGTGTGTATACATTATGCTAATTTTTTCTTGCTGGGATCATATTTTTGGTACCAACGCTGGAGAAAAGTCTCGTTCCATCCATATATATATATATATATATAATTAAGAATTTTTTTTTTAATATTTATTTATGAGCATCTAAGACGTTTCGCTTCAAACAGTTATTGCATATATACATCAGTTACAATATTACATATATACATCTATAAACAAATGGTATTATTCATATACATCTGGTTGATCAATTAGTTATAAATCGGATTACACAATTAGACAATGTTACATATTCATTCATTACATGTTATTCGTTCTTTACAGTTTACCAAGTGACGCAATACCTTCCTTATGTTATTTATTGCATTTGTTTAAATATAATGGAGACATGGGATGTTTCTTGAGAAAAAAAAAATTAAAAAGGATTTAGAATTAAAAGGGTCTATTATTAAGAATTGATAATAATAAAAAATAAAAAAAATAAAAAAAAAATCAGTCCCGTAACAGGCTACAAGGGCCCAGAGGGGTAGATACTGTAGAGGTATCTGATTCTTGACACTAGTGTGGTCAACACTATGCTCCGGCCGCCTGATTTTCCCCTTGGCTGCTTCGACTGCTAGAGTCATTAGCACCTAAGGTACCCATTATTAATTAAATTATTTGAAGGGTGGTTGAGCCTAGGGACGATCTGGGACCCCAAATCCAACCCTCGAACGGCAGCACTAGAAGAAAAAATCTTTAGTGCGCGCTCGGGTTTTGAACCTGGTCCTCCAGTTCATTAGTCGAGTGCTCTACCACTGAGCTAACCTCGTCCCCTGATAATAATAATAATTAAGATAGTAATAATAAGAATTAATAATTAATAATAAGGGCCTATATTATTACGAATTAAAAGGGCCTCCCCGCGGTCTTGTGGGTAACAAGCTGGATTCTTAATTTCGAGTCCCACGTGAATTTTTTCAGCGATTGGCTCACTGACACCACCACCACCACGGTAGTATAAAGAGTGGCTACTTGTTGATAGGCCGGCGTTAACAGCCTAGCAGCAGATCCGCCGTTAACAAAAAAAAAAAAAAAAAAAAAAAAAAAAAAACGTTAAATAGAGATAAAAATAAATAATATGAAGAAATTAAAATTAAAAATAAATGTATACATTTATAACATGCAGTGTTGGTATATAGAAATGTGTATTACGTGAAAAATATCACAACTCAATATAGAATCATTTATACAATATGTGGGGTTCGCCGGAAAAAGGTACATAGTATGTCGAGTTTTCAATTTCAAATGAGTTTTCACGTTAACTTCGTCAAACTTATGAAAAACCATTCCTCACGCCTTTTTTTGTAATCATATGTTCAGAAACATTCGCTGAAAAAAGGTACACGTGAGTCTTTTTTATTAACAATTTGTGTGTAACAATTTATTTTTATTAGGTTCACCTATTTTACATTGAAAAATGGCTATAGAGTGTCTGAATTCAAAATTAGAAATGCGTTTCCCTAAGAGAGTTAAAAGTTTCTAGTAAATCGGGCATCGGATTGTGTTAATTTATTTGTTTTATGACGGAACATCAAATAAAGCCTGTTCAGATAGACGGAAAAGATTCATTCCGCATGCGCGAAGTTTTGAGGGAAATATCCCCGACGGTTTCACTATTTGCAAATTCCCATTTCAAGGAACAACACGATACGTTAAACATCATAAAAAAAAACTGATTATGTCTCGTTTAGTACTAGAGAAGCCTTTGAGAGATCGAACAAAGGCAATAGTATATAATATTTCTCAATACTTAGCCAAAGCTAAGAAAAAAACAAAGCATTTTTAACCTTCTAGTGATAACGTTATAAGAGAGAAAATTTTTACCGCCAATTTCTTGCACGGGGAATATAGGCTACTCCCTTTCTCCGCCAACTAAACCATCTATGTGAACAGAGATAGTCAGTTTTTATTAAGTTTTTTTTTTTTTTTTTTTTTTTTTTTAATTCATTTATTTATGAGCACCCGCAATTAAGGTGATGTGCTCGAAACAATTATACAGATACATTTCTAGTTGTAGTTATAAAAAAAAAATAATACATTGTGAATTCTTAATAATAACACATAAAATACATTGGAACAAGGCTCATGTAGTTACAAATAAGGTCTGTTTACAATTACTTCGTGAAATAAGGTGTAAAATAAGAAGTTGTATAGCACAGTTGTTGATACTGTGAATAAGGTATATACAAGATTTGATAATGAACAAAATTACTAAACAACGTAAGAATCGGGAAAACGAGAAAGGCAGTAACTCTTGAGAGGGGAAAATGTATTAGTACCAGAAAAGGTGAAAAAATAAGAAGAGAAGAAAAAATAAATAAATAAAAATAATATAATAAATTTATAAATGAATAAAAAATAATATTAGTGAAATAAATAAAAAAAAACTGAATAAATAAAAATAATAGTAATAATAATAATATATATAGCCGAACTCAGGGAAAAAAAAAAAAAAAAAAAAAAAAAAAAAAAAAAAACATTTCCACATTTCCATATACGGGTTATTTGTATTATAACACAAGAATATTGATGTATAAAATTTAGAGTCGAGGATCCTTTAAAGTAACGAAGTGTTGTATTATATTATATATATATATATATATATATATATATATATATATATATATATATATATATATATATATATATATATATATATATATATATATATATTTATTTATTTATTTTTCGCCCTTTCTTCTCTTTTTTTACAACAGTATACTTGTTAAATTTGATGTTTATGTTATGAAAATAAACCTGAAATCTTGCTGAAATTTGATTATGTTATTGAGTTTATAGTAGCGTGTTGTTCATGCAAATGGCGGAACCGTTGGGAATGCGAAATTAAAACTATTCCATCCAACTGAACGGGATAAAGATCCTATACGAGTTTATCGACTCTGTGAATAAAGTAATTATCTATTGCATATGAATAACAGCCTCTTACATTTGGGCAAGATTTCAGGTAAAAGATAATTCCACGACAACAACTGCAAAGGGATAAACAAGTTAAAATTGGAACAGGGCGCTCTGATTTCAGGATTAAATCATCAGTTAAAAATGACTACTGAATTTTCTATTAAATCGGGCATCGGATTGTGGATCTCATTAACATTGTTGCATTTATAGCGATGTCACATTTGTCAATCACACCATGTGAGAGAGAGCTACTTTCGGAAGAAAGATGTATTCTAGCACTGTTTGGCTTTATATTATTAATCATGAAACAGGGATCATGAGTTATATTGCTGATATAAACAATTAAATGTAGTCTTCGTGGACGGCGGAAGGTCAACAAATAAAATCTTCAACACTCAGTATCACCAACTTTATTTCATCCCTACATGTTTCA
The DNA here is from genome assembly GCA_946811695.1 of Gonocerus acuteangulatus. Lineage (NCBI taxonomy): Eukaryota > Metazoa > Arthropoda > Insecta > Hemiptera > Coreidae > Gonocerus > Gonocerus acuteangulatus. The sequence goes on along the minus strand of OX328132.1, from coordinate 85,348,157 downwards.
CACCTTTATTGGTGCCTCTTCAGGGGGAAAAAAATACAAAAATACAAAAATGGCCGTACTGGTGGAAGGTTATCCTCCTCAGGTGTAGGCTGTAAGTTTTATTTTTGTATTTTTTTCCCCCTGAAGAGGCACCAATAAAGGTGTGAAACATGTAGGGATGAAATAAAGTTGGTGATACTGAGTGTTGAAGATTTTATTTGTTGACCTTCCGCCGTCCACGAAGATAAGAATATTGAGAAAAGGGTCAGTTGAAGAATAATTAAATGTAGTTTTCAATGCTTTAATTAGTTGTGATTCTCGGTAATAGAGAAAGAAAGCACATGAGTGGTATTTGATTTTCACGTTCTCTACCATTAACTCCAGGGAGGAAATAGATTAAATTTTGTTTTCCCCTTCTCTGGTAAGAACCAGAGTTTATATTCTTTATTTTAACATCAAAAGAAGTATACACAACTGGAGGATCGATTAATAAAGTCATCAATGGTTTTGTTTCTTTTAAACTAATCGTTTGTTGCTGACTAATATACTTCGGAAGAACTCTTAAAAGTCAACTTGAAACTATTTTTAAATGTTACCAAAAACGAATCTCCTTACCACAACGTTTATCTCGGTATGTTTCCACCATAGAGAGAAAACCCGTTTCTGATGTCGAAGATATGCCGCCATCGGGACTTGCTGACTAGAAAATATCACGTTCCATATCCCATAAATCGCGAAAATACCGGCGGTTTTATGATATTATGGCATTTGATATGAAGTTAGGAGAAACGTAATGGAAACCAAAACAATATATCAACTAAATTCAACGATTCTAAGTATCACTTAGAAATTAGTTAGAAAACATATTTTTGCTCACTTGTTTCAGAAACGTTTAGAGATATTGCATTGGAAATAGTTGCATTCGTTTTCTTGTGTGTTAAAACCTTTAAAAAGTGTACCTGCAAGTCTATATCCTTAGCGCGACGATTTTTTTCACGCAAATTTTGCCCATAAATCCGTGTTCCGGTGGGCGGATTCTGCTGGTTAACAAAATTGAACTTTTAAATTAGACAAAGTATTTTTGTACTGAATTCCATAAAAATCGTACCATTTGTGAGGATGTAAGAGAGCGAACAGACATATATATATAAAAATCACGTGTCTGTCTGTTTGTTCCTTATACAAATCCACACCGTTTGACCGATTTTTAACAAACTTGGAATACTGGTAGGTACACGAGGAGAGTCGTAGGCTAGGCTAAAATCGTCTATGACTCACAGTTCGGAGATCACGAGTTCGAAACAATGAACCCAAATAGTTACAGATTTGCGTTATTAGATTTTAATATTAATTATTTCGTTTCTAATTTTTGCTTTTATAGATGCAGAAAGTAAACTAATTCTAAAGTGTCAATAAAACGAGTAGAAGTAAACCTTAATTGTTTGACTCACTCCATAACCTCTTGACAGAGAATTGAGAGGAAGGGAAATTGAGGGACTGGATTAAGGAGCTTTTGAGGTATTCAGAGTGAGACATAGACATTACACTATATATTAGCTTGTGGGGAGCATAATTACCTACTAATTATTACATTGTTAATTTTGCGTCTCCTCCATATCGGGGAACCCACTCAGCTGTCTCGAGTAATTAAGGCTTCCCGCTCTTGCACGCCTCTTGTAGAACCACTTAACCTTTCTCCTTGCCACATTTGTCACCATCAGGTAGGTAGTGAAAAGCCTATTCGGCCTAATAATTTCTTATTCCTAAGAAGTCGGGTTTCGGTCAAAATCTATATATATAAAAATCACGTATCTGTCTGTTTATCTGTTTGTCATTTTATCTGTTTGTTCCTTATACAAATCCACAACTTTTGGCCGATTTTGACCAAACTTGGCATACAGGTAGGTCTTCATTCGGGAAGTGTCGTAGGCTAGGTCAAAAATTTCTACTAGGTGTCTGTCTGTATGTTTGTTCCTTATACAAATCAACACCGTTTAACCGATGTTCATCATACTTGGCACACAGGTAGGTCTTGATACGGCGAGTGTCATAGGCTAGATAAAAAAAAGTCTACCGGCTGTCTGTTTGTTCATTATACAAATCCACAGCGTTTGACCGATTTTGACCAAACTTGGCACACATGTATGTCTTGATCCGGGGGATGTTATAAGCTAGGTTAAAATCGTCTAGGACTCAGAGTTCGGAGGGGTTCCAAACTGTGAACTAGAACAGTTACAGATTTGTGTTATTAGATTTTAATATTACTTCTTTGGTTTCAAATTTATTTTAACTTTTTTAGATGTAGAAAGTAGGTGTAGCATGGCACGCCGGGTAACAGCTAGTAGTTGAATAAAAATTCATTAAACATTTAAAAAGGAGTGGCCGATGAGACAATTGCTAATTGCTTTATCACGGCGGGTTTTATCGTACCGAACTTGGAAACACACATGTAACCTCCTATAATAAATCCTCTTCTGAAGTTTCTTTGTTTTAATAATTATACTTCATTTTACTTTCCGATATTTTTCATTTTAATTGAAATAACGACAAAGAAAAATGATTTTGACGATATAAACCGACGTAAAGTTGGGGATTTGTTCATAATGGCAATTTCCCCCGGAAGCTGTTGCTAATCGGTAATAACGTCCATCGGTTATAACCGCGAGATTTCGCCGGTCCCGTTATATACGATTTCTACTGTATATATACATAAATATATATATTATGTATGTATATATACTAATACATACATAATATATATTATATATATATATATATATAATACCTACTGCGAATCAGCAGAACTATCCTGAAGGACTCAATTCAGATGGTGAATTATCACCTTTAGGGATGAAAAGAACGATATGAAAAACGAAAAATGATCTGTAAATGTATTAAATAAAATAAACAGACTACTGAGGCGTTAACGACTAAGGCATGCTTTCTTCCTCAACCAATAATAAAAATAATAAAGAATTAATAATAATAAATACTTCATTTTTTAAATCATTGCCTATTATTGGTTTTAGGAGAATGCTGTGGCCCAAATATATAATGTTGTTGTTGTTTTTTGTTAGTTTGTTGACGTTTCATTTAAAACGCTGAAATGATCTGTTAAAATCTAAATAAGGTATATTAAATTAAATTATAAATATCTTAAAACATCTAAGAATAGATGACATATTATAGTTGATGATATGAGAGAGAGGCTTACGATCCTAAACAAAATACTTGTAGTGATTGTATTGTTTGAAGAGGAAAGAAGAAGATAAAGTCTGAGTGTAGAGGTTGAGAGTGGCAGGTAGAAGGATATTCCTTCAACACTCTACACATCCTTCACTTAGCATAGCAGCCGGTCTGTACAAACCCCCCTATTTATTACTAGCAACCGCCAACCACTAACCTCCCCAACCCTCCCTTTCCCCTCTTTATACAGAGGCAATATCATAAAAACCCCTTAACTATTCACAACTGGCTCTTTTTCTTCTTCACTAAGCTCTTTATGGCATACTCTTATTTTCACAATATTTTTTTATTTTAACATTTTAAATGCATCTTTTTTAACCTGCTCCGAATGGACAGATGCTTTAAAATTATTAAAATTAAATAGGAATCACGCGCCATTGCGAGGTTTTCCAGGTGTTTTTGGAGCATTAATGCGATAGAGAAAACGAAACTACTGCACACGTGTTTCGAAAGTGGCCAAATAACATGCTCCTCGTTAACAGGCGACATCATAACGAAAAGCATAAGATCATCTTTCTCGTCCAGGAAAAAAAAAATGTTAAATTTTTTTAATACATTTACGGTGTCGATGATGACGGCTCGCCAAGGTATGGCGATATATTCTCTTTAAAGGAAAATCGAAGATGGCTAAAGCAGGCTACACGCGGTCAGGCAGACCTGACAATTAGGCCTGAACAGTCCACCTGAAAGCCGGCCGCTTGAACGTGTATATATTTCGCCCGGTCTGTCAGTTAAGACTGTTCAGGCGGCCGGAACATATACACGTTCAGGCGACCGGCTTTCAGGCAGACTGTTCAGGTCTTACCGACAGGTCTGCCTGAATCGTGTGTAGCATGCTTTACATTATTCTTCCAACAATAAGGTATGAGACGAATGATCCCCTGTAGGCGGAAGGAGTCAATAGAGAAAAAAACAGCTATCTACTCGAAGTGCATCCAATTCTACCAAGAAAAATTTCAGAAAACATCCGGAAGTATATGATTCAAGGCTAATAGTTCGGCGCGAGAGGTACGCGAGAATTGATTTTCTACAATAACTACGTGATGGACGTTAAAGTTTTCATTAAATTAAATACAATAACTAGGCGTGGATCCCAACAAATTCTGTATCCTTGCGAAATCAATCTAGATTCCCTGAGGATACTGAACTATACGGGATCTAAACAGTGGCTTATCAATCTTTCGCAATTCATTTCACCAAATTTACCGTCCAGACCTACAAAATTAATTGTACAAATATAAAATTTCATTCAAATTTATTTTTTATTAAATTTGTCATTAAAATTTTTAATGATGTGACCAGGCATTAGTTTTAGTTATGAGCTCCAGAAAAGGCACCTTGGGTAATTTGGTTTTTATTATTGACCTTCCGCCCCATTTAAGTAATTTTAGTGTTATTAAAGGCCACAATAAATACATTAGAATATATCGTTTTGTAAATAGTCCGTAATTGCGGATACATTATTCTTCCTTCCTAGCTTAGCGAGGACTGAAGTATTTTCCCTCCCCCTATAAAATGTAAAGCACGGGGGATATTTCTTTTGAATACTCCCACAGCCTGAACATTAAAATTCGCCCTTTAATAATACCATTAAATCTCTATTTCAGAAGCAAATAAAAAAAAACAAAATCGGACTCAAATCTCTGAGAAAAGATTGCCTTTGCCGACCAATTTATTCAGATCCGATTGATTGTTAAAGGAGGACTGTCTTTATGGCACGTCTGGGGAAATCTAAGCCAGCACCAGCCTTTTAAAGGGATCCACATCGCTTCGGAAGAGCTGGGAGATTACCTTTCTTCTAAAGTGAGTCACCTGAATTAACTCCATTCATCCGGAGATAAAACTGCAATAATTCATTCTTGCAACAAATACTTGCATCTCAACTTATTTAGAAAACCACTCATTACACATTCGAATCTCCTATAATTAGGTAGCATAATTTATAGGAAGAGATAGTATAATTTATGAGCTAAAGTTGCAGTTTTAATTCCACAACTAAGAGTTGAAAAAATAAAAGCATCACCTCTACCCAGATTTAAAAAAAAACTGTAAATCTGTAAATAATTTGTCACCACAAACATATGTGATATTAATGAAAGAACTCGAAAATAATTAGTTTCCAAATAATGACCTATTGAATGAATTCTTTCTACAGTCATCCAATCCTATTTTAAAGGCAATTTAATAAAATATGGCTGTAATTTTGGCCATTTTTATAGAAAATATAATAAGCCTTAGAATGGCTTCCTTCATTTGTCACCCAGTCCTATTTAAAAGGCAATTGAATGAGCTACGGCTGCCATTTTGACCTGTTTTGGAAAAAATGTAACGAGCAATAAAATGCCTTCCTTCAACTATCATCCAAACCTATTTTAAAGGCAATTGAATGAGCTATGGCTGCCATTTTGACCGGTTTTGAAAAAAATGTAACGAGTAATAAAATGGCTTCCTTCAACTATCATCCAAACCTACTTTAAAGGCAATTGAATGAGCTATGGCTGCCATTTTGACCGGTTTTGAAAAAAATGTAACGAGTAATAAAATGGCTTCCTTCAACTATCATCCAAACCTATTTTAAAGGCAATTGAATGAGCTAAGGTTGTCATTTTGACCAGATTTGAAGAAGATATAGTGCGCCATAGAATGGCTTCCTTCAACTGTCATCCAGACCTGTTATGAATAAAGTATAATGAGATATTGAATGGTTTCCTTCAACTGCCATCTATATCTATTTTAAAGGCAGTTTAATGAGCTATATAATAGCTTCCTTGAACAGTCATTTAAGTTGATTTAAAAGAAAATATAAAGAGCTATGGCTAATATATTCTTCTATCCAAAGGATCTAATAAGGTATGGCATTTTCGGCTTTTTCTGTCAACCAGATGAATTTTTAAAATAATACAGTGAGCTATAGAATGTCTTCCTTCAACTGCCTTCAAGACCTGTTTTGAGGACGATTTAATGAGCTATAGAAGGGCTTCCTTGAACTGGCATCCAGACCTATTTTGAAGACAATATAATAAGCTATAAAATAGCATTCTTCAACTGGCAATGGGTCCCATTTTGAAGACAATTTAATAAGCTATAGAAGGGCTTCCTTCAACTGGCATCCAGACCTATTTTAAAGACAATATAATAAGCTATAAAATATCATTCTTCAACCTACAATGGGTCCTATTTTGAAGACAATTTAATGAGCTATAGAAGGGCTTCCTTCAACTGGCATCCAGATCTATTTTGAAGGCAATATAATAAGCTATAAAATAGCATTCTTCAACCGGCAATGGGTCCTATTTTGAAGACAATTTAATAAGCTATAGAAGGGCTTCCTTCAACTGGCATCCAGACCTATTTTAAAGACAATATAATAAGCTATAAAATGTCATTCTTCAACCTACAATGGGTCCTATTTTGAAGACAATTTAATGAGCTATAGAAGGGCTTCCTTCAACTGGCATCCAGATCTATTTTGAAGGCAATATAATAAGCTATAAAATAGCATTCTTCAACCGGCAATGGGTCCTATTTTGAAGACAATTTAATAAGCTATAGAAGGGCTTCCTTCAACTGGCATCCAGACCAATTTTAAAGACAATATAATAAGCTATAAAATAGCATTCTTCAACCTGCAATGGGTCCTATTTTGAAGACAATTTAATGAACTATAGAACGGATTCCTTCAACTGGCATCCAGATCTATTTTGAAGACAATATTATGAGCTATAGACAAGCATTCTTCAACTGGCACTGGGTATTTTAAAGGAAATATATTGAGCTATGGAAAGCTTCTTTCCGTAAGATGTATGTCGACCTCATAAAATATAATCTAATTAGCTATTGGACTATCTCCTTCATCTGTTATATAGATCTATTTTAAAGAATATATTATGACCAATTGAATAACTATTTTCCAGAAGATAAACGTCGAGAGGTTTGTAAGAAAATTAAATGAGCTAGAGAATTATTTTCTAATGAGTTATGGAATGGATTCTCTCGATATATGTGGACATGTTTTAAAGGAAATTTATAAAGCTATTGTAATGCATTCCCTTCTTGGTAACTGTCTATTTTATTAGCATTTTTGTCAATGTTTAGATACTTTTCTTAATTTTTTGACGTTCTAATCTTGAATAAACAGCAATATATAATACATGAATAAATATGAATTTTTAAGCAACAACTAAAAATTGGAAGTCTTTGCTTTAAATTGAAATAAAGAAGGTTTTTCCAGTTAACAAATTTGTCCTTGTGTGTTTTGAAATTACAGATGAGAAGAAATCAATCAATATAAAATTAGGAGGATAACGGGAAAATGAGGGAAAAGCTGGGAATGATATAGGAATTAGGAGTGTTAATGCGGGTCCATATGGAGGCAGGCTTGGATGGGAGCTTCCTAGGATTGGATGGAAGCAAGGATTGGATGGAAGTAAGGATTGAATGTAATTATTAACAGATGGACGACTCAGTCTTAGCAACTCCGAAACAACCCTCCACCATCCTTCATTCTTATTACACTACATTACATCTCGAGTGGAGAACTTCCCAGCCTTCGACCCAAACTAGTGACAGCTCTAATAAATACATCTCTGCGTCTCTATCATTGTGACAGGACGAATCAAAAGTTTGCTCCAATTAACTTTTCTTAAAATCAAGCAGACAGATATTTGTGCCTCTAAATGACATTTATTTAACTCCAAGGGATGTAAACGTTTTTTGGGATAATATTACGCTCAACGAAGTTGTACATTTTGAGCTCCAAGGAAAATGTAAAACTGCCTAAATAAAAAATATTTTCATTCTAAGAAAATTGTTCACTACCAGCAAGAAAATGTTTGATTTTTAGTAAATAAATATGTTGAATCCCCTCACCGGAACACTATTTCATTGGCGAAATTCGCAAGAAATACATCGAGGCGTTTACGGCTTTGCTCTTGTTGTTATTTTTTTAGGGTTTCTAACGTAGGGAAACGAATGAAACCATTCTGAAGGCGATATTTGTAACAATGTTTGAGAAAAGTGGATAAAATTAGTTTTCGTAAATAACTTTCGGTTTGGGTACTTAGAATGGTTAGATTCAGTTGAAAAAGTTACTACAACTTCGATATTCATTCAAACTATTATACTGAAATTTTGGTTACGTTTGGAGTTAAGGAAATATTATAAAAAAAAAAAAAAAATGTTCAGACTTGAACAGTTTTAAGAGTTTTGTATATTTTCCTAAATATCTCGAAAACGGTATGTAATTCGTGTTATGTTGAATGTAACTATTCGAAAGTTTACTCCCTTCGAAAACGATCTCAACTAGATTTCTATAGGACGATCCCATTATGAGAAATAAGTGCTTAAAACTTCGACAGTACAAAAGTTGTTTTGGTTCTTCCCGGTTTTTTAGTGCTTGTTATTTCGCTTTCAGCAGTAAAATTAATTTTTCAGTAAAATAAGAAATGTATTTTTTTTTTGTAATAGCGCTTTCGGAATTCGAAGATGCCGAGAGATTATTGTCCACTACAGTATGCTTCTTTTGCTGTGTCTGTTTGCGTCAGTTTTTAATTTTTTTTTTATGAGAAAAATATTTGCAATAGTGTTTTGCCTAGTGCGAGGCCGGAAAGAGTAACTTCCGTTTAGAAAACTGCCAGTTGCCTGTTGTGGTGCCTAAATCTTCCTTCTCCTTGAGATTGCATTTTAGATGTGTCCACGTTTTTCAGGGAAGATCAGAACAAAACAATAACTGTTTGTATTCTATGCTTTCTAAGGATAAGAACAGGAACGCACTAATAGGAATTTTTACCTATCTTAAGGAAGAAGAGGGTTATTCATAACATGTACATGCTTGTTAGTAAATAAATCGACGAGTATAATTGGTAATTCAATAAAAAATATATTTAAAAATAAAATAATAGCGTTCATCAAATATTAGTAATACATTTTTGTGATTCCTTGATATATTTGGTACATTTTTCAAATCATCATTAAAGTAAATAATAGTAGAATGTATAAAATTATAATAATCAAATCATACAATAACGATTGATATCTGATTATTCCCACCCCCGCCTCTTGGTACACTGAACTTAACTGAATGATTGACTAATCGATTTAATTCTACTTATGACTAATCAATCATGGATCAAAATACTTTCAGGATTAGTCATGATTAAACTATTCGCGGTGGTCACAACTCAGGTTAGTCATTAGTCGTAGATCATATGTGAAATTAGTCATTAATCTGTACTTTAGTCGCCATTCATTGATAGTCTGTATTAATGAATGCCATGACTAACGTTGATAATACTTTTGGGATGAGGCTATACGAACGTTTTCACATATCATTAGTTATAAAATTAATTACAGTTTGCCCTACTCTGACTTCTGCCTAATCGACTATATTAATAATGAGTTAAATTTTTTATGATTACGGTAAGAAAAAAGACAAACTTTTACTCAATTTAAAAAGAACTGGGAAACATTATATAAAGGAAGAAAAATTCTACATAGTAGAGTATTAATCGGTGACACTTTTCATTACCAATTCACTTTTCATAATAGTGTTGCAGCAAAGCCCATTTGAGTAGAAAAATAGTGGTAGAATGGTGTATTTGGTTTCATTTTGGTGCATAAGTGGTCGGGAGGGCTGGGTTTATGAATCGGCAAACAGGATCTGGGTGTGTGCCTTGGAGCAGGTGTGGAACCTAGCCCTTGGTCAACATATCTCCTAGCCAACTACTGCCGCATTCCGTGTTTTTTTTTACCTAACTCCTCCTATACACACATCCAAGCTTCACGACAAATCTCACCAATTCCCATAAATCTACATATTCCTAACTCTTTCTAAATTGCATGTAGTGTCTGATTAACATGTACAAAAGGAGCTCAAATGATTCTAAGGGCTCCAAACTTGCCTCGGCCCCCTTATTGATTTTTGTTTTTTTAATATTCTCATTTCAAAGATATTATTCAATAAATGGAAACGTGATTTTTTTTTTTATTGTGAAGAAAAATCCCTTACGAAGGACATCCGATTTCGCAGTCCTTTCAAGGTTTCAGCACCTAAAGGTTGTGAAAAAACCAGGTTATTCAAATTTGTATATAAATATGTATGCAGGGTGGCCCAAAGTATTGTTTACGCTTCAAGGTACTTTTCAAGGAAATTTGATTTTGAGCAAAAATTTACCTATCAACATGGGTTCGAAAATGCTTTCTAAGGGCGCTGGAGCTAAAACCCCTGCTAAAACTATGATTTTCAGACTACAAACCCTGGTAACTTATCAACATGTGGTGTTAAAGGAAACACCTTCAAATAAATGTTGGAGGGCTCTAACTTTTTAACATTTTGATACCAAGGAATCTAATTCATCACGTAAACAGGAGATTCGTTTGGTCTATCTTTAATAATTAGATTAGATTACCCAACAAATATCCATATCCCGTACTGAAAAATTAGATTCCTTGGTACCAAAATGTGCAGAATTTAGTGGCCTACGACGTCTTTCATTTGTAGCTGTAACGCCAGTAGTTAGGTAGTTGGGAAGTTATCGGCATTTAAAGCTCCAGCGCCTCCAGGAAGCATTTCCGGACTGATGTTGATAGAAACCTTTTTTTGCTCAGAAGTACCTTGAAGTGTAAGCACTTCTTTGTGGTCATAGGGTCTGTACGCGTCTTCCAAACTGCAAACTTTTTTTGTATTTTAAGACATTTGCTATATTTTTTGTTATTATTATTTTATTTATTTACAGAAGTATTACATTCTACAATTATGTGTATTTTGTAATTTGATATAGGTAGCTTGACCACGCCTCAGGTGCCACCAGTCGTCAACCGAATACCTTCCTTAGGAAGGATTCTAGGATGACCTGGAGTCACCATACATCATCCAACCACACCCTGCGACTAGCAGGGAGGATTGGAGACGGGTAAGACGTGGCCTGTGATTTCATGAGGAGAGAAAATATCCAACGATATCACTCTCATAGATTTGCTACATAACTACTTTTTTTTAGTACTACTTTTTTTTAATAAATGCGCATGAAGAAATCTGTGTTCTTATAGGTTTGTGTTAGTAGAATTCCAGGTACACTTTTTATAGATATTTTGACATTGATACCAGGATTTGGGTGGGATGAAAGGATAGCTGTATCATCTGCAAAGGTTGCTAGGGGCTTGGACTTCCGACATATCTGGCAACATCACTTAATATTTAAATGACAGGAAATTAACAGACGATTTGGACAACTTTATAGACTATTGAACTGCAAATCACATTTAAGTACTGAAAACAAACTGATGCTATAACAATACTATTGCATCCCATTAGGACGTACGCATCAGAACAATAGAGAATAGCGAAAACATTAGACGCATCCAAACATTCCAATCTGAAGTCCTAAAAACCATAGTCGATATCCTCTTCTACGTTTCCAGCCCCAACCTTTATAAAGACCACAAGGTCCTATTGGTTGAAGATGTTATATTATCTAGATACCAACGTTTCAAAGCCAAACTTTCCACTAATCAAAATCCTGAAGTTCTAACTCTATCGAGCGCCACCCATCCACTCTCTCCGGCAAGGCCACTCAGAAGACTAGCAATGGCTTTACCTTCCTTCAAGTACGTCAATGTCTGTGGCTCACCGAAGTCCATTCGACTCCAGCCACTGGTCGGGGCAGAAGGGAGCTTGAGCAGGCCCCTTCAACGTCATCTGAGCGTCCTTCTGACGTTAATCGAGGATGAAGTTAGGAGGCCTGGAGCACAAAACCTTCATATTACGAGATTTATTCATACACAGAATATAATAACCAATAAAGAAATAAATTGAAAAAAAAAGAAAAGAGAAAGGGCTTTGAGTGTAATATCTTTAACTCTTCTTGAAAAAAAGTAGAAAAAAAACCAGGATGATAGTTTCGGGTACCCGAAAACGACAGATAGAGTTGACCATATTTTAACACGATAATCATCAAAAGTAAGATATAAACATTTGCCAACGTTTGGGATGGAGAAGTTATTACAACATATTTTACCAATAGAGATGAACAGTTTCGCATTCTTTACTAAAGGTCTCTAAAGCTGTTTCGAAATCGACATAAATGTAAAGCTTGATCAATTCTCTAAAACAAATATTATAAACGATATATAATGGTTTCGTTCCATTTTTGTTCCGCATTTAAAAACAAAATGCTCTTTGCAACAAAATGCCTCAGCAAAGATAACTAAGAATCGAAAATGAAAACGACATTGGCTTCTTTGTGTAATAGTAATACCGCGTTCGTTAAGAGCTAAAAGAAGTCGAAAGTAGAGGGGATTAGGGCGTGCGAGGCCCTCAAAAGGTCTTTTATAGCCCACTCAGGTGCTTTGTAGACCACTTGATGACGTCATCAGTGACGAAAAACAGTGCCAGCCAGCAGTTACTTCAATAAAACAGTGACGAAACACTGCTAGCAAGCTGTTACGTCAGTATGAAGCGACGCTGACCTAGGTCAATAGCGTCATCAAGTGGTGTACAAAGCACGCGAGTGGGCTATAAAAGACCTTTTGAGGGCCTCGCACGCCCTAATCCCCTCTACTGTCGAAAACCGAGAATTCCTCTCAGCGGGTACTCACATTTGTTACAAAAAAATCCCCAAGAATTTTAATAAAAAATTATGGTTCTAAATGTGAGGCTCTAAGCTTTTCGAATCTCAGCAAGAATAAGGAATACATGGAAACACGCTAGTACCCTAGTTACTGTGAGTCGAAATTTTTCGCTAACGTTGCTCGTCTGCGTCCCACAATCAACGAAACATCCGACTTGTTTCATTAACCGAGTTGCGGTTAGATTTCGCCCTGTAAAAGCCAATTAAAACAGGACTCTTGGAAACAATTCTTGTTATTTAGTTTTCTCGAGTAACTTATGGAATTTCTTCCAATCCCATAGCAGGCACTTGCTCCCCGAAACTGAGACCAGGAAGAAATAAAAAGCAACTCCTACCCTCTCATCTATATGTTTAATGGGAGTATGAATAAAGAAAGGGGTGGACTAATATCCAAATCCCGGCGGAGAGGAAAGTAATTATGAAACAGCTGCTACGACCACTCCTCCCGTGTTATTTAGAGGAAAATTATATTAGTTACCCCCCCCCCCCCCCCCCCACCCCTCCACGCAATTTACTAATACTACATCCCCGATATCCGGATTAGAACAACCACAATTTCATTACCACCTACACCACTTAAAACAATTTATATTCTGAGTAAATATTTAATTACACGTCATCTACTGAACGATACAGAAATCTGTTAATATTGACGGGTTAATTTAAAATAACTAGATTATAATACCTGGTAAATCTGTCTTTGGATAAAACAAACTTCTCACTCAATTTTCACAGTATATATCAATCGGGTAGCACATATTTCTCACTCATATTTCCCAGAATTTATCGATCGGATGCCACGTTCTTCGCTATCATATTTTCTAAAATTTATCAATCGGATCTCACTCATATATCACTGTATGTATCCATCGGATGCCACATACTCCTCACTCATATTTCCCAGAATTTATTGATCGGATCCCACATTCTTCTCTTTCATATTTCCCATTATTTATCAATCGGATCTCACTCATATATCACTGTATGTATCCATCGGATGCCACATACTCCTCACTCATATTTCCCAGAATTTATTGATCGGATCCCACATTCTTCTCTTTCATATTTCCCATTATTTATCAATCGGATCTCACTCATATATCAGTGCATGTATCCATCGGATGCCACATACTCCTCACTCATATTTCCCAGAATTTATTGATAGGATTCCACGTTCTTCTCTATCGTATTTGCCATAATTTATCAATCGGATCTCACTCATATATCAGTGCATGTATCCATCGGATGCCACATACTCATATTTCTCTGAATGAAATGATAAAATACCACATACTTCTCACTGATATTCCACAGGATTAATCTTTCGGATTCAAAATTAATTGAAAACAGAAAAAATTACCTATTTAATCCAAGCAAGATAACAAAATCATTGTTAATATAGAACTATTTAGTGTTACCAATTCATACCTTAGACTTCCTTCTATCCCCTTATTAATTTGATTAAACTTATAAATAAATAAAGAAATTTTAATACTAACAGAATCTTCCTTATTTGCTTAACGTATATCCAAAACGACGAAAGCAAGAATTTCTCTTTAATTCTTGGAATTAATTCGCCTCTTGTTGTTGACGAGAAAAATAATATCAGATAACATCAGAACAATAATGGCTTCCTTTAGAATTGTTGTTAGTATCATAAGATTCTGTTTTTAGATAAATTTCACTTATATTCTATCTTTAGGCGGAATTCCGACTTCCAAGGGACAAGATTTCATTTTTTTGTTTAAATTAGCTAGACTTTGCAGTGTAGATTCATAATATAATAGCGTCATTGGATTTTATTGACGAGTATTAAATAGTGACCCTTCTTAATTGGATTACACTTTTGGTGAGAAATTCTTTTCGTAATTATTCTATTTCATATTCAAATATCCAAAAAAAAAAAAAAAATGGGTGTCCCCAATGGGCCCAGACTATGGTCCTGACGTTTCACCACTTTTCCACAGGTTACCAATTTTCTTCTTTAAGTAAGTGAAATACGTTGTTTTAAGATTTTGTAGAACTATTATTTCATTTTTTGTTAGTTTTTGACTTATTTATTTAGATGACGATTAATACTTATGAGGTAATTTAAAATAAAATTATATTTATAAATAGCTCAAGATAAAAATTGTAATGCTACATAAATAATTTCAGAAAATTGTCTTGTGAAGAAAGGAAGTTTAAAACCATTTTAGCGCGGTTACTCCCTATCTCCATAGGGAGAACCCGCTTATGAGGTCGACCTCATGACGCAATCCGGAAGTGCCGACTAGAAACATTCACGTTTCAGACCCTATAGATCACGAAAATATAGGTGGCCAAAATTTGTATATATATATATATATATATATATATATATATATATATATATATATATATATGCTTGTCTGTTCGCGCTCTAGCAAGCTCAAAAATGGTCCAATTTTAACGAAATTTGGTATAAAAATCTGTCGTCTAATTTGAAAGGTCAAGTTCGTTAACCAGCACAATCCGCCCACTAGAAGATAGTGTTTGGGGCGAAATTCGCGCAAAAAAAATCGTAACGCATACGTTTTTGAGTTTATATGCTTGCAGGTACTTGTTTTATACGTTTCTTGACATAAGAAAACGAATGAAACCATTATAAGGCGATATCTGTAACCGTTCTTGAGAAAAGTGGAATCAATGTTTTTGTAAGTCATTATATTTTTGTGAGTACTTAAAATCGCGGGATCCAATTGAAATATTTTCTACAACTTGTAAATTAATCCCAACTAAGATGTTTAAATTTTGGTTATATTTGGAGTTATGGAAGTATGCGAAAAAAATTATTTTATTAATAGACATGAAAATTTTTCGGATCTTCATACATTTTTCGTAAATATCTCGATAACGGTTGGGAAATCGTGCTAAATGGAAGGTGACCATTCGAATGCTTACTAAATTCTATACAAAAAAGGTTCTGAAGCAATATTCGATGGGGCAATGTCAATCAGAGATATAAGCGCTAAAAACTTAAAAAGTGTTTGTTTTGTTGTTTTGAAAGGGTTTTTCTCTTTGTTTATCTCACTTTTTAAATGGTTGTTTCTTGTTTTAAATTGAATTTATCAGTAAAATTAGTATAGTAGTAAAATAAGCTAAGAAACGGTGAAAGGTATTGGTAATAATAAGTCTGGAGTGGCTGTAATCAAGATGGCTGTGGCTAATCATGATGACGTTGTTTGTTTTGAATTCTCCTGTCTTATAACCTTCCTCATAGCCTCCAACTGAAGTTATCGTTATTTCTTATTTTATAGACAGATTTAACCCACGACAGAATGGAATTTTATTCGCCATGAAGCACATATTTACAGTTGGTTATAACAGTAAAACGAATTTGCTAATAAAACAAGATACTTAAAATGACAACGAATTTTTGGTTGCTTATAATAGTAGAGCCTTTTCAGCAGTAGTCAAAGAATAAGTACGTTTTCAGTACATACTTGTATTGACTTATACAGATTAAGAATTATCCGCTTCTGTGTAAGTTGGCTACTGTCAGTTTCCTGTGATTTGTGATGCTAATCTATTCCATCTCTTCGATATGTAATCGCGCTAAGATGACGCAGTTCCTGCGAGTCGGACTTTTTTTTACCTATAACGTCTTTACGAAAAGAAGACGATATATATATATATATATATATATATATATATATATATATATATATATATATATATAGGATTTAATCATAAATTAAGTGACGTTTTCTTCTAATTTTTTTTTTTATTAGTATTTATTTATTTGAAATCTGTACAGGTTAACAGTACAATGATCAAGTATGTTGATCCAGATACTATGTACAAGTTGACAAAACTGGTAAAAGTAAAATAAAAAAAAAAATAGGATTTAATCATAAATTAAGTGACGTTTTCTTCTAAATAAGCTAACATTTATAATGTCACTTTTATTTACAGCGTTACTGCCAATAAAACACATACATTATTCAAATAATTAGAAAATAGACAGGGATAAGCTTTATCAGTTACCTGGTCGGGGATAGAACACGTATAGGTCAACATAGATTGGTAAATTATATTACAGGGCTCTTTAAATTTTAGGCACGGTGCTTAAAATAATCACTGATACTTCACAGAATTTACCGACCTGGAGTCGCTTATTTCTCACTGATACTTCACAGAATTTATCAATTGGATGTCTCTTATTTCTCACTGATGCTTCACAGAATTTATCTATCGGCTGTCACTTACTACTCACTGATGCTTCAGAGAATTTATCTATCGAATGTCACTTACTTCTCTCTAATGTTTCACAGTATTTATCAATCGGTGTCACTTACCACTCACGAATACTTCACAGAATTTATCAATCGGATGTCACTGACTTCTCACTATACTTCTCAGAATTTTTCTATCTGATGACTGATACTTACTTCCCAATGATACTTCATAGAATTTATCGATCGGATGTGTCTTATTTCTCACTAATAACTCACAAATTGTATCTGATTCTACAAACGTCAGACCTATTTAATTTTTATAATTTATATATTGGATGACAAAGCCAAAAGGCGAATCTGGTTCATGTAGTTTTGGGTCGTAGAACAGTGGCTGCATACTAAAAAAACATTTCAAAATCTATAAAATTTCATTCAATGCAGAGTTTCCAAACACGCTTACAATGTCCAGTATATTTAAGCGAACATTAAGTTCAAAGAGAGACACCATTATGGGAATTGCCCGTGTTAGTTTCATTAGGTTCATTTCAACTATTACGTTATACGCAAGATTTATGGAGTAATCATCTACCCCTAATGGTTTTAGAATTGATTTAATCTCGTACGTTCAAATTTTCATATTGCCTCGATTCACGCAAAGGAGGGATATCCGTGTATGTAATTAGCCTAAATTTCAACCTCCTGGATTATTTTTAGTGCTTCGAGTAATTTTTTGATAACGTATAAAAATTGTGAAATTATTGATTATTTCACTTAAAAAAAAAATGAAACAATCGGAGTTGACTATATTTCGGAAGCCAAAACAAAAAAATCAAGTATCCCAATGTGATACACCCCAAAACAATTTGGCATAAAGGCAACTAAAAGTCGTAGATATAAAATATTGAAAAATATGTATGTCTAAATAAAATAATACTTGATTCTAATGAAATTATTGATAATTAAAATGTTATTAAGACCTGATTGGGTTTCAGATGTACTTTTTTATGTTTTTGCACCCAACTCGCTCAGACTAAACGTCTTATAAAGTTCACAGCCTTTGGCTCAGAAGTCACCTTAGTCTATGCCAGAGATGGGCATAATTTTATTTATAAATAAAAATACGAATTTATTCGTACTTCATATATTTGTGAATACAAATATAAATAAATTCGTACTTCATATATTTGTAAATACGAATATAAATAAATTCGTATTCATAAGTGTGAATACGAATTTATTTTTATTCACGTATATTAAATATAAAAATACAAATAAAATTTTATTCGCAAATTTGTCTGCGAATAAAAATAAATTCACACAAAAAATTGTAAATAATCACAAAAAATGTGAATATTTACAAAAAATCAAGTGATTAAAAAAAATCGCATTAAAATATACGAATAAAAATTTATTCACATTATAATTTGTGAATAAAAATTTATTCACAATAAAATTCTCAAATAAATCATGAATTTATTCGTATTAAGATCATATTACGAAAGTTATTGAAGGTGATTTTTTTTTTTTTAAGGCGTTTAACGTCTAGGTTATTAGCACCTAGATTTTAGCGCGGTTCCTCCCTCCCCCATAGGGAGGAACCCCGCTTATAGGGTTGATACAATGAAACAATCCAGAAGTGCCGACTAGAAAATTTCGCGTTTCAGAACCCCTAGAGACCGAAAATAACAGTGGTTCAAATTTGTATATATATATATATATATATATATATATGTATATATTTATTTATATATATATATATATATATATATATATATATATATATATATATATATTTGTCTGTTCGCTCTCTAATTAGAAGACGAATGGTCCGATTTTGATGAAATTTGGTACAAAAATCCTTCGTCCAATTTGAAAGGTCAAGTTCGTTAACCAGCAAAATCCGCCTGCTGGAAGATGGCGTTTGGGGCGAAATTCGCGCAAAAAAAATCGTAATGCTTACGTTTTTGAGTTCAGAAGCTTTTAAGTACTCGTTTTATATAACTCCTGGGCTAGGAAAACGAATGAAACCATTTTCAAGGCGATAGCTTTAACCGTTTTCGAGAAAATTGGAAAAATATTTTTTGAATACCGTTTTTGGTTTGGGTACTTAGAATCATGGGATTCAGTTGAAACATTTTCTGCATGTTTTACTTTCATCAAAACTAATATGTTGAAATTTTGGTTACGTTTGGAGTTAAGGAAGGGTTAGAATAAAATATTTTATTAACAGACATAAAAAGTTTTAGTAACTTTGTTTACTTTCCTTAATTTTTTTTTTTTTTTTTTTTTTTTTTTTTTTTACGGCGCATCTACTTCTAGGTCATTAGCGCCGACATCCAGGGTGCAGCGAGGAATTTTCCCAGCGAGCCTTGAGATGGGAAATTCCTGCAGGAGATGGGAATCGAACCCACCATCTCCCGCTTATGAATCCAGCGCGCAAGCCACTAGACTACGGGAGACCCCTACTTTCCTTAATATCTCGAAAAAGGTTGAGAAGAATAACGTTAAGAAGAGGTAAACGGAAGAATACCATTAGAAAGCTTATTAAATGCTCTAAAAAAAAAAAAAAAAAAAAAAAAAAAAAAAAAAAAAAAAAAAAAAAAAAAAAAAAAAAAAAAAAAAAAAAAAAAAAAGATTCTAATGAAAGTTTTGATTAGGCGATGTCAATCGGAGAAATAAGAGCTTAAAACTTTAAAGTAATTGATTTCGCTTATTCGAACTGTTCTTTTTGTCTGTTTTTTATTCCTTGTTATTTTTTAATTGCTTATTGTTGGATAATGTATTTGAAAATAAAACAGGTTAAGAAAAATAAGAAAAACAATTTAATGTTAGAAATATAGATTTCCAAGATTCCAAGACCTTGTCACTAGCGGGTCTGTTTCTAGTGTAGCGGACCCTTCCAGGTAAGATTGTAAATCATGACCTTTCAAGACTTTACTACTGACAGGAATGGCGTTAGTGACCTTAAGGGTTGACACGCCATTATAATAATTAATTTAAAAAAAAAAGACTGGTGGAACCAAAATAATAACTGCTTCTATTTTAATCTTTCCAAATTAGACTAGGGGTATGAACGGAACCGCGCTAAGATGATGCAGTCCTGCGAGACGGACTTTTTTTTGTTTACACCGAGTTCGCCGCGGGACCACCAGCTATGCTGCAGGGACACAGTTTGTCATCTGTACCTCCAAAAAAAAAAAAAAAAAAAAAAAAAAAAAAAAAAAAAAAAAAAAAAACCTTCAATAGCTTTCGAAATATCATCTTAATACGAATAAATCCATAATTTATTTGCGAATATTATTGTATGTACAAATTATAATGTAATAAATTTTTATTCTTATATTTTAATCTGATGTTTTTTGTAATCACTTGATTTTTTGTAAATATTCACATTTTTTGTGATTATTTACAATTTTTTCTGTGAATTTATTTTTATTCGCAGAAAAATTTGCGAATAAAATTTTATTTGTATTTTTATATTTAATATATGTGAATAAAAATAAATTCGTATTCACACTTATGAATACGAATTTACTTATATTCGTATTCACAAATATATGAAGTACGAATAAATTCGTATTTTTATTTATAAATAAAATTATGCCCATCTCTGGTCTATGCGGCTTTTTTTTGCAAAAAAAAATCGTTAAATTATTGGCCAGCATGATGTTAATTATGAGGCTAATTTTATTTAACATTGGAATCGTGAAAATTCGTTCAATTCAGTCGTTGGAGATGTATGCAAAACATATTTCTTAATATGTCATAAAATAGTCTTAAAAAATACCGAAAATCGCTTGTGTCACCACTCCTCAATGAGTCGCCGTCACCGCCAACAAGTCGTAGTGCGTAATAGCCAGGGTTTTGTATAGGATAATTTTAGTGCTGGAAAAGATGAATCTGTTTTTAAGGGGCTTTTCTAAGCGAAAAATAAGCATTTGTTAGAAGCATTGATCCATCTAATTGTTAAATCGTGTTTTTAGCGCGGTTCCTCCCTCCCCCATAGGGAGGAACCCCGCTTATAAGGTTGATACAATGAAACAATCCGGAAGTGCCGACAAGAAAATTTCGCGTTTCAGAACCCCTAGAGACCGAAAATAACGGTGGTTCAAATTTGTATATATATATATATTTGTCTGTTCGCTCTCTATGTCGAAGACGAATGGTCCGATTTTAATGAAATTTGGTACAAAAATCAGTCGTCCAATATGAAAGGTCAAGTTCGTTAACCAGCAAAATCCGCCCACTGGAAGATGGAGTTTGGGGCGAAATTCGCGCTGAAAAAATCGTAACGCTTACGTTTTTGAGTTTATAAGCTTGTAAGTACTCTTTTTATAGGCTTCTTGGGCTAGGAAAACGAATGAAACCATTTTCAAGGCGATATCTTTAACCGTTTTTGAGAAAATTGGAAAAATAGTTTTTGAATACCGTTTTTGGTTTGGGTACTTAGAATCATGGGATTCAGTTGAAACATTTTCTGCATGTTCTACTTTCACTAAAACTAATATGTTGAAATTTTGGTTACGTTTGGAGTTAAGGAAGGGTTAGAATAAAATATTTTATTAACAGACTTAAAAAGTTTTGGTAACTTTGTATATTTTCCTTAATATCTAGAAAAAGGTTGAGAATTTGGTAAACGAAAGAATACCATTAGAAAGCTTACTAAATGCTCTACAAAAAAGGTTCTGATGAAAGTTTTGATTAGGCGATGTCAATCGGAGAAATAAGTGCTTAAAACATTAAAGTAATTGATTTTGCTTATTCGAACTGTTCTTTTTGTCTGTTTTTATTTCTTGTTATTTTTTAATTGCTTATAGTTGGATAATGTATTTTACAATAAAACAGATTAGGCAAAATAAGAAAAACAATTCATTGTTAGAAATATAGCCTGCCAAGAGAAAAAGATTCGTTGACGTCTTTTGAATATTTTCAATTGCCTTTATGCTGTTGGTTTTTTTATTTTATTTTTTAATTGATTTTATCTGTAGAATTATTACTACAGTAAAAGAACACAGGAATGTGTAAAAATATTTGATATTTTCCAATTCATTGAAACGTATGAAATGAAGTATCGGTAGAAGAGGATTCTAGGGTCTTGCGGACCTGACCCCAGGTATAGCCATAAAACCCTTTGAACAAAGGCCGAGGAAAATATTATCTGTTTCTATTCTATGCTTTTCAAATGAGAATAGGGATATGAACAGGAACCGGGGTCTCCCGTGGTCTAATGGCTAGCGCCTTGGATTCATAAGCGGGAGATGGTGGGTTCGATTCCCAACCTCCGGCAGGAATTTTATCATCCCACGGCTCGCTGGTGAAATTCCTCGCTACACCCTGGATGTCGGTGCTAATGACGTACATGTAGATGTGCCGTAAAAAAAAAAAAAAAAAAAAAAAAACTGGAACCGCGCTAAGATGACGCAGTTCCTGCGAGTCGGACTTTTGGAGTTTAGAATATATATGAAGGATTTTAGGTTTCTGTAATTTTACGGGCCGAAGCATAGAAATTCAATACGGTTTCTATTTTCATCAACTACTATGTATTTGAATATATTTATATCTGGCAGAAGGTCAAATTTCAAACAAAACACTTAATTTCTTCACTATTCCTTTATTCTGCTCTACAAGTTTCCCGTCTTTATGACGCATCTTCAGGGGCACTTAAACTTATATAATATATAATTACTTACAGCCTACACCTCCGAAAACCTTCCGGAGGTAGCACCATGAATAGACAGATAAGATCAATCATGTCTACTACGTATCAGCTGTTTAAAATGAATAGTTTTAGGGTAAACGTCGGTTTCCCAAGAGTTGTCTTTGTATAAAATAATTCATTTAATGTCGCCTTGTTTATTAAATTAAAAAATATTTTATCAAGGTATTTAATCTCAGTTTTTTATTTAAAGCCTTTTTCCTGTTTTTGGGGGCGAGGTTAGCTCAGTGGTAGAGCACTGGACTAATAAGTTGTAGGACCTGAGTTCAAATCCCGAGCAAGCACAAAAGATTTTTTCTTATAGTGTCTTCGTTCATGGGTTGAATTCGGCCTCCCTGGCCGTACCTAGGCCAACCCAGCCTTTAGTTAATTTAATAATGGGTACCTTGGGTGCTAAGCAGTCGAAGCGACCAAGGGGAAAATCAGGCGGCCGGAGCATAGTACTGACCACAATATCTCCCTAGTGTGCCGTATGGTCAAGAATCAGATACCTCTATAGTATCTGCCCCTCAGGGCCCTCGTGGCCTGTTACTGTTTTTAATTATGTTTATATTTTCGTTTCTTTCTTGTTTCATATGTTTTTCTCCTTACCTAATGCCTTTACTGTGTCAAAATTAAAAGTGTGGCTATTTCGTATAGCATGATCCAACAATGCATTTTTTTTTCAGTCTCAACAAGGTTTTTGGCATGTTGTTTAACTCTCTAGTCGTCCCCGACCCCCTAAGTATTTTGTGTTTTGTTCAGTAACAATGAAAATGAAATTGCAAATACTTGCAGATATATAAAATCTATGATTATAATTTTGTTGTGTAGATAGTAAGAAGCACAGAATTTGATGAAAAATAACATGCATCTTATTTTAAATAAATTTTGGTATTAAAACATTTTTTCAGTATAGGGTGACAAAGATTGGAGCTTAGAAAAGGTGTAAATCAAGGAATATGTATAACTAGGCAGTTGTACATTATTCAAAGTGTGTTCTCCGCAGGAAATTACGTTGTTTTGTTTCTATTAAGGCCATTAGCACACAAATTACGTTGTTATTTAAAATTTTTAAGATTTTCGCACAAAGTTTTATTGACCAAAGAAATATTTATGAGAGTGGACATTAAAAGTCTGAAAATCAAAAAGGACGAAGAGCTGGTCTGCTGTAAGTGAAATTAGGAATGGGGGAGTAATGGGTTTTATTTATTTGACGGCTCCCGTGGCCTAGATCCAGCTCCTGAGTGCTATTGGACACCAACACCTTGGCGAGTGTGTATGAGAGAGTGTATTGTTGTTGTATTGTATGAGTGGTATAGCATTAAGAATGTGCCCCTTGCTTCGGACACACCAGTCCTCTCCACATTCTGCAGGTGACGTACATACACCTTCCTTAAACCTTTCTTCTATATCTTCTGTCTACTATATATATATATATATATATATTGTTGCTTAGGCTGAAGGTAAAAACATTCGAAAAAATTGTTAAAAAGTAAATACATTCGTCAATTTATTAAAAATCGCTCCACATGTTTCGCATCCGTAGTTGCCTCATCAGGAGCATTAAAGTATATAGCCGAACCTAACACAAGGGCCACCTCCTCATAAAAAGTAAAACATTTCTAATTTATTGACTATTAGCATAAATATGATTTAGCGATGACTAAACTGAAAAATAAAGTTACAAAAAAGTGTCCGCTGGCGTTCGCGCATGCGCGGTGGCCATGTACGAAAAAGAAGACTGTGTGTTATACAGGATCTATCAGATAGGTTTGTCGGGTGGACCCAAAGCATATTTATGTTCTTGAATTTGAGCAGAAGGCTCTAAACGATATTTTTTTCTTTGGATTATCCATTTTATGTTAACACTTATTGATATCGATATGCAGAGCTGAATACAAACAGCTGATTGGCGCCATGTGTATGATCTGCAGCTGTGACGTGGCCCTTCTAACGGAAAGATCGCCTACGTTCTATTAGGCTGTATTTATTTTAAGCTTCTGAAGGGGAAAACATGTACAGCGATTTTCCTTTTTTTTCCTTTTTTCCATAGCTCAGTAACCCTGAGATGTGGCCGTTTATTTACTACATGCCCCATGCTTGCATATCGTATTTTGTACACAATATTTTAGAGTTTACTTAGATGATTTAATAGTTTTATATGTAGAAAAAAAAATCAAACATAATAAGATTATTAATTAGAAATTACAATTAAAAAGTTAAAATTAAACTTAATGAATGTTTAAAGATGATTAAATAAGTTAATTAAACTGAGAACATTATGTGTAGGAAAATAGATTATCTGTAGAAAAATAAAAAAATAAATAAATAAATACGATTATTAATTCAAAATTACAATTAAAACTTAAAATTAAACTTAATGAATGTATTAAAATGATTTAGTAAATTAATTAAACTGAGAACATTATTTGTAGAAAGATAGATTAAATGTAGAAAAAAAAATAAATAATAAAATTAATAAGATTATTAGTTAAAAATTACAATTAAAAATTAAAATTAAACTTACTGAATGTATTAAACTGGTTTAATAAATTAATTAAACTGAAGACATTATATGTAGAAAATAGATTATACGTAGAAAAAATAAATAAATAAATATTAAATAAAATATATAAATAAGATTATTAATTTAAAAAAAATAAAAAATGAAATGAATAAGTGATTCTTCTTATCTTGGAAGATTTCGGTCTTCCGTGATGTGGTTGCTGAAGGTTATCAAAGCTCCCTTGAAGTTGCTGTACAGCAGTGCAGGACTCGCCGGCCACTGGTTTCCGGCTCCTGAAACCACGCGTTCCAGCTCCTGTCTGTAGTCATCGGTGAGTCTACAGTCGTATAAGAGGTGTGTGTATGTCTGTTCTGTATATTCGTCACAAGGACATGCGGCTGAGTCTCTAATTCTAAATCTGTGGAGGTAAGAATTTACTTGTCCGTGTCCTGTTAGAAGCTGAGTAAGTCTGTATGAGTGGGTTGTTAGTCCTTTTGGTTTAACGATATTTGGAATAAAGTTATACAGCGATTTTAGTAAATTGACGAATGTTTTCAT
The DNA here is from genome assembly GCA_946811695.1 of Gonocerus acuteangulatus. NCBI lineage: Eukaryota > Metazoa > Arthropoda > Insecta > Hemiptera > Coreidae > Gonocerus > Gonocerus acuteangulatus. The sequence continues at coordinate 85,322,345 of OX328132.1, read as the reverse complement.
TTTTATTTACTAATCTTCCTATACAAGAAACGATTTTGAGATTTTATAATGGTATAATAAATATGACCACATCAGGTTTTTGGGAAAAATATCTGTCACTTTATAGGTGTTGGATATATATAATTGGTCGTAAAATCATCTTCCGTCTGCTACCGACAGTGGGGCTTTTCGGACGGGAAATTTATTTTTCTCTATGGGATATGCCTATTTTTTGTATATTCCTATCCTAAGATTATTCAATAGGAAGCTTTTATTCGAAAAAATGTTTTGATGCTTGAGACCCGTTTCCATTTGAAGCTGCTTAAATTAGAATTTATTCTTTTAACCGCGTATTTTTGTTTTATTCATAGAACCGGATTCTAAGTTTACAATTGTATCTAATGTATTTAAATTACAATATCATTCATTTCCATGTCTATCGGAGCATACATACCGAAGTTGTCCAGCTTCCTTAAAACTAGAAGTATGTTTTTTAGAAAATGTCACGAATAGTTTTGAACTAAACCGTAATTCCTAGTTTCTACAGAAAAGGATCTAAATGAATAAGTCGTCATGTCCTAGTTGACACTTTTTGGCGGCATCTTTCTTATCATTCTTATCAAGAAAATCTTTTTGTCACAAAGTCTCCACTTCTCGAAGTGATAATATGCGTCTGGCATATGTATAAGACGTTAGTTTATATTATATGATTTTATTTTATTTGTTGTTTTTTCTTTGCTCGAATATATTTCTTACGAGCTTGTCTTTCTCTTTTTTATTAATTCACACTATTTCTCATTTCTTCATTACAGATGATTATTGACAAACCTTATTGAATATTTCGGGATTGAACGAGAGTGTGATTGGAAGTAACATTTTATGTTCCTTGTCCTATAAACATTCCCCGTAAATGAAGATTCCCCGTGGTTGAATCTTATACACCAAACGTGAGTAGCCTACATTGGTCCCGATCCGATCCGATCCGATCTAGACAGAGGTCGTCGTTGATGAACTCGTGGTGAAATGAAAATTATTGATTAATTTAAGAAAGACCATAAGCATAGAAACCTTCGATTACCTTGTTGTAGGTGTAAAGGAGGAGTTGAGAGGTCAATCAGTCTTTTGAAAGTATATCAGTTCCAAAAAAAATCTTAGTGTAACAGTTAATTTTTAACTGTTACACTACGATAAGAGAAGCATTAGTGGTCATATTTTGAAAATTATCTATAAGAAAGGTAGCTAGAAGGTTATAAACATTGGAAGGTTAAACATCTTTCCACGTAATTTAATAAACAAGGGAAGCTCCATTGGTTTTTTTTTTTTTTTTTTTTGTTACAGGGGACGATATTCTAGAAGAAAAAGGTGGACTTGGCGAATGGTTAAAAGGAAAGATAATAGAAGTAAGTAAGACATTATTAATTAATTATTTTGTTTGCACTTTTCGATGGCAAAACGTTTTTGATTTTTTCTGCAATGGTATAGAAAATGAAAGTAAATTCAAAATAACTCGGGTCAACATTTGATCTACGAAAAAACACTTGGAGCGGTATGGTCCTTATGGGGTTTTGGGGGTCGCTGAATACTATGTGCGGGTTGGCATTGAAGGTCAAATAGAGAAAAACAAGTAGGAAAAATTTGAAAAAAGTCATGCGTATGTTTTTGAGGTCCCCGAGTCAGAATCTGTAGTTTTATTTATATTTTTTTTACCTTTACGTACTTTTCTAGAGGGCATTTGAAAGTCAAATCTTAAGGTCCTTAATCCGAAACCGTAATTTATTTGACTCACTGCCACCCAAAAAATGAATTTTTCTACGTTTTTTTTTCTCTATTTGACCTTCAAATGCTCTCTAGAAAGAAGCGTAAAGGTCAAACACAGTACGGATTCGGACTCAGAGACCTCATAAACTTACGCATGAACTTGTTCAGATTTTTCCTACGGTTTTTTCTCTATTTAACCTTCAAATGACCTTGAATCTGAAGTCTTTAAGGTTAATCGATCCGCTCATCGTAATCAGCGACCCCAAAATCCCATAAGGGCCATAATGCTCCGAGTGTTTTTTGTTTTTTTTCAGATCAAATAAGAACCTGTGTAATCTATGCAATAAATTCTTTTGAGACATTTTTGGAGAAAGCGATTTTGCGGTGAGATACAAAGTTTTTAGCAAATACCTCGAAACCTATTAGCTCTGGAAGTAATTTCATTAGAGAAAAAATTCCTTTACATTAAATTTGAAACAGGAATGTGTCTTTCCATTTCTCCATTAATTCCAAAATTACAGACAACGAGCTCTTCATTTGATGCAGTTCCTGCAACAGTAAATTGAAAAAGTAAATTAATTAATAAAATCCGAAATCTACCTTACTAATAGTATATGAAATAATGGAGGCCTGATGTTGAATATAGATCTGAGGCATGACATAGGCATGTTATTTATAAGGCTTTCTGTTAAGTAAATTTATTTAGTTTCGGTTACAATAAACATTATGTGTAATTGTTTTCAATTAATTATATAATTTATTAGTAACCAAACTATTTTTAAAGTTCACGAAAAACTTAAAAATTATCGAATACAAATTTTTAACTACTTCTCATCTCCTCATTAACAAAACTTAAAATGGAAACATTATCTTAAAGTCTATCTCATATATTTTGGTAGTCAAGCTATCTTATAAAGTTCTTTATCAAAAAATGATAATTTAGTTAATGTTTTATAAGTATAAAAAAATTATGAACTTTAAGAGTATGACAAAATATGAAATGTCCTATGCGCGGGAGCTGTGTCAACGAGCTTCGTTTCACTAACTCTCTACCCCATCTGTCTGAGCTTAATGAGAGGTTGTTTTAGTTTAAGCGGCTCCTGGCATTATTCTAAAGTGATCAAATAGTTGAATTATTGGGCAGTATGATACGGATAAATTATATTTCAGGCTAATTTAGTTTAATATTGGAGTTCTAAAAAATATTTACATTCAAGCGATAAAGATATACGTAAAACATGTGTTACAAAATGTAGTAAAATAGTATAAAAAGAAAAACCTCTATACTATTTTAAAATTCCATTTGTCTAAGAGCATGTTTCATTTGATATATACGTATCAGTGTTGGGCATTATTCGAATAAATTATTATTCGAATAAATTTTTAGTGAATGATGAATAATTCACTGAATTATCTTATTCACGCAGTACATCATGAATTATTCACAGAATTATTCGTTATTCATCATTCATTATTCATCATTCGTTATTATTTATTTCTAGTTGGTCTACTGAATAATCCTACTCAAACACATATATATATACGTATTTCTGGCTGCCAACATTATAATAAATCTATCGTTATTCACTAAAACATGTTTATTCTGAATGATCATTCGAATAATTTGTGAATAAAACATAAACTTCATTCACAGAATAACGAATAATGAATAAAAGTAATTATTCTTCATTCATGAATGAAATAATACATTTATTCATTAATCATTATTCATCATTCTGAATAAATTTTGCCCAACACTGATACGTATATGTGTCAGTGGGTATATATGCATATATATATATTTTTTTCCACTTTTTCTTGTTTCTTTTTCTGGCAGGGGGTCGATAAAGCAGTACACTCCTTGTTCACATTAACTGCTTTATTTATTATGTTTCGCCCGACATGTTTCGTGCCTTTTCGCACCTCTTCAGGGGCTTTCCTATGTAACAATAATTTTTTTGTAAATCCTAAACTTTAAATTGCTTACACTAATACACATATCCTGTCCCTAAATAATTTACATTTCTATATATAATATTTTAACTTAATCTTAATCCTACCTTATCAAGAATATATATATATATATATATATATATATATATATATATATATATATATTCTTTTTATCCTAGGAGGCATGGGGTCATTAAAGCAGTCTTCCTTTATTACACCACTTTATTTATTGGGCCCGACATGTTTCGTGCATCTTTTCTTCGCACCTCTTCAGGGGCACTTCTACAACAAAAAATGAAGAGGTGCGAAGAAAAGATGCACGAAACATGTCGGGCCCAATAAATAAAGTGGTGTAATAAAGGAAGACTGCTTTAATGACCCCATGCCTCCTAGGATAAAAAGAATTTTGATATTTTGGGTCATCTATAAGAATAAATAATATATATATATATATATATATATATATATATATATATATATATATATATATATATTATCATACTGCCCAATAAATCAACGATTTGATCAGTTTAGAAAAATGCCAGGAGCCGCTTAAACTAAAACAACTCGATTTTTAGTTTACACTTATCGATTTTTTTGCAGAGCTGAGTACAAACAGCTGATTGGCGCCATGTGTATGATCTGCAGTCGTGACGTGGCTCGCTCTCTCTCTCTCTCTCTCTCTCTCTCTCTCTATATATATATATATATATATATATATATATATATATATATATCCAACACCTATAAAGTGACAGATATTTTTCCCAAAAACAGGATATGGTCATTCTAGTTAAATTTGTACGTGCTGAAGATTGGTATTAAAATCATACTTGCTGAAGTTGGCGAGCTTCCTTAAAACTAGAAGTATGTTTTTTAGAAAATGTCACGAATAGTTTTGAACTAAACCGTAATCCCTATTTTGTACAGAAAAGGATCTAAATTAATAAGTCGTCATGTCCTAGCTGACACTTTTTTCTTATCATTCTTATCAAGAGAATCTTTTTGTCACAAAAGTCTCCGCTTCTCAAAGTGATAATATGCGCCTGGCATATGTATAAGACGTCAGTTGACATTATATGATTTTATTTTATTTGTTGTTTTTTCTTTGCTTGAATATATTGCTTACGAGCTTGTCTTTCTCTTTTTTATTTTTTCTTAATTCACACTATTTCTCATTTCTTCATTACAGATGATTATTGACAAACCTTATTGAATAGGTAGACAAAATTCCATTTTTCTAAGAGCATGTTGCATATGATATATACGTATATGTGTCGGTGAGTATATATGCATATATAGGTATATGTATATGTATATATATGTTTATTTATTTACTTATACTGTTTCAGATAGAATTTAAAACTCTTGGAATAGTAATTATGTAGCTTAGGGTATGGTGAAAAACCAATTAGAAAAAATACTTATCTCAAATTTAAAATATAGTTCAAAATTATTATTTCCCACTTGTCTGCTCGAGAAAAAAATCTATTATACCATCAAATAAAATTTGCCAGCTATAATAAATAAATTTACTGTCAAGGACTGAATTTCTTACTTTTTTTTTTTTTTTTTAGAATAAACTAGAATTCTTTTAAACTGTTCGAGCAACAATACCAGCTCAATTAACTATTTAAACCTGCACTCTTTCAAGCCCTCGTATCGTTATCATTCTAAAGTTATCGCTAATCTGGAGCTGAATCGCCTCAGTCATCGCAGTATCGCCTGATTTACAAAATGCTGAATCACCCCCATGTAGCCGTTTCCTATATTTCAGATGAAAGATCCTTCTACGCAGTCCTTAATGACCACACACTGATGGGTAAAGAAAATAATCACAAAAGGGAATGTAATTCAATATTTCCGAACATTAATTAATATAAATAATATATTTATTAGTTTGAAAGTTCGTAAACTATGCCAAAATATGTTTCATGGGAAACTGTTTATGGATAGAGAGTTACTTTAGGTAGATCTAGTTATGAAGAGCGTGGTCAACCTCTTACTAGATCCATTTAGCCAGAAATTAGGGAAAACTTATCATCCTATAAACTATCTAAGCTGTTCATCCTTTTCTTCGTAAGGAATCTACAAAATCAAGAATTATAATGTTCTCAACAACAAGAATTACTTAATACTGATAGGTTTGTGCGCCAGTGAATAAAAACGTTTTACAAATATTTTAGCCCCTTTAGCCATAAATTAGGAAATCTTAACATTCCATGAAGTACCTAATCTACTCTGTTTAGAATATTTCCCCCGACAACGAGAGCCAACATGTCCTGCAACACTGATTTCAGTCCCTTTAGCCATAAATTAGGAAATCTTAACATTCTATAAAGTACCTAAGCAACTCTGTTTAGAATATTTCTCCCGTCAACGAGAGCGAACATGTCCTGCAACACTGATTTCAGTCCCTTTAGCCATAAATTAGGAAATCTTAACATTCTATAAAGTACCTAATCAACTCTGTTTAGAATATTTCTCCCGACAACGAGAGTCAACATGTCCTGCAACACTGATTTCAATTCAATTTTCAACTAAAAATAGTAGACCCGCAAGAAAAACTCACTCCCTGTAGTATTTAATGTAGAATCCTACATATTCCATATTATCGTATTTACAGATGAATATTGTGTAAATACGATATACTCGAATAATAATAAGAGAGATACTCGTAAAATGGCGAAGATTAGAGAGTCTTTTCTTTCTAGAAATTTTAAAATATAATTGTCCTGACAAATTTGTTCGCGATTCAAACTATATATGAGAAAATTCTACGGAAGGAGTAGAGGAAAAAATCGGGCGAAATGTCCTTTGATGGGGTGATTCAGCTGACATAGTGGCGTTCTCTTCCTGCTGGGAGACAATACACCACCTCCAGCTATTTGTCTTCAGCGAGAACTTGTTTAACACGATCCAGAGCACCATCAACCCTTTTCACTACCCTCTACGAAATAATTTCCTTTATAAAGGACATTTATTAACTTCGTATGCAACTTCATATTCTCATATGTGAATTACTAACGAGAGACAGAATTCTATCAAGAAGATAATGTGCTCGGTGATAATGTTGCAACGTGCGGCAATTTGTGGCATGGACCTTCAGTATACAGTTTCCCTCTGAATAATCGACAAAATATTTTTTTTTCAAATTACGCAGGGTAGGGAATTAGGAGAATATGTATTAGTTGCAACTGGCTGAAGTTTTAAGGATATGTATGTGATATATGAAACAGAAAAAATATAGGGTGCTCTTACAATAAATGACTATGTATACCGTTTCTAATAAAATTGAAAGGACACAGAATTACGTAATTATGTAACGTTTAAAGGGTAATTACAGAAAAATAGATATAAAATGGCCATCACATGGGAGCTGCATAACTAAGCACATTCCTTAGTGGGTAGGGTACAGTGCATCCCTGGATATATATATATATATATATATATATATATATATATATATATATATATAATTCTTCCTTCACTAATGAAAAATAATATCCAAGACTGTTTATGTGAAGAAAAATGTTTTAAATGGCAAAATATACAATTTTCCGAGTGAAAATCGCGATTGTGATTTGAAAATAATTCTTTGAGCGAGGTTCCATTGGTCCCTTTTTAATCGTTTTTTTTTTTTGTCCTCCTTCAATACATTTCAAAATTAAAACTATTTTTTTTATCTTCATTACAAGAAAGTATGAAAAAAATTTAATAGGAAAAAAATTAACATTTCAGAACATAAAATTTTAATTCTTTAATAAGTTCAAAACTAGGTTTTTCAAATCGGGCGATACTCTGGCGTCTTCAATTTTTGCCCGATAAACTTCAAATTTTTACAGCAGTTTTCTAATGATATTTGCTAGTAAAGTACGCAGAATATTTTTGATACATTAAATTATAACGCTTTCTTTGAACGATTTTCGACGATGTTTTTAATAGAAATAAATAATTGTTCACCATTTTCGAAAAAATTAATATTTTTTAAAAATCCTACGTACTTTACTAGATTTAACCTTCTTCTTTCGAAATAATTTTAGTTTTTCGTTCTAGATTAAAAATTGCAACCTGCAGACTATCGCTCCTGAAAAAAATGTGTGTTTCCGTTCTTCAGACTCGGCACCGCCATTTTTTTTGAAGAATTGGAACTTATTTTTTTTAGATACTTCAACATCCCATATAATACGTTTGATATAAAGAATATTGATTTATTTCTTATTTATAAATTCAAGAAAATGACTTTTAATTTGATTGAACAAGATAGTACTACCCCTTAAGGTTAACGCACTTTCAATGTTCACAAGGGTCTTTTTCAAAAACTGTTCAAAAAGTTTATAATATTAAAAAAGTCTTGTTAGCGACAAACTTTCGACATTCACTACTCATAAAAAAAAAATTCTAGTAACTGCCAAATCTCACAAAAGTTTTAAAATTTAACTAACTTTCTAACGGTATAAACATAACTGAGATTAACTTAGAATTTCATAATGTAATTGGAAATTTAGTGAGAAAAACAACTAATAAAAATAACTAATGTCATGTTTGTTATTGTGAAATTGTTAGAAATAAATGAAAATTGTTCTTGCTTTAATTTTTTTTTTTTTTTTTTTTTTTTTTTTTTTTTTTTTTTTTTTTTTTTTTTCTTTTTTTTTTTTTTTTTTAAGGCGCATCAACAATTCTTGGCTATTAGCGCCGTCTTGCTTTAATTTACATGTTCTTGTATTTTTCTTTACAAAACCTACATTTTTTGTCAGGTTTCTCTCCCTTGAGTATTGTCATCTACTTACGATACACCCTGTGTATATATACAGTTTAACGGGGGCCATTTTCAGAATACATTGGGTAGGGCCGATGGAGATTTGAATAAATTTTTCAAAACCTCTTTCATATGTATACACATAAATATAATGAAAAGTTTGTTTTCATTCTTTGTGCATTTTGAGAGGGAAAGAAGGGCGAACTCAACATGAAAAATATAACTGCAGATTCTCTACTGCCTAGATTCGGTTAGTAGGGAAAAACATTTTTCCCTTCAATTGTACTCACACTTTAGAGTGACATATATTGACTTTCTTCATTAATTTCTTTATAACCGAAAACATCGCCACTTTGGATTTGGATTCTAGAGGGCACTGGTATTTTTACCCAATGACGATCAGCAGTTTCAAGTCGTAAGTACCTGGGTGGTTTAAACAAAGATTTATCAGGTACGATTTCCTTATCGGGAGAGACTTCGGAAGTACCCTTAGAGTACGTCAACGAATTATAAGGTACTTTAGAAAGCATTTCACAAGATTAGTCCTTCTACTTGTAGATAAGCATGTGCCCTAATGGCAAGATAAAGCTGTTCATTTAGAAGCTTTAGTAATGCACCTCCTGAGAGTTGGTACAATTTTACTAGATGTTAGAATAAACTCTTAAAAAGGGATTGGTTAGGGATAACAATTATTTCAGGAAGGGTTATCTTACTGGAGCTATTAGCCAATTATCTCTCATAAAGCTAATTATGTGAAGGCGGAGGTTGACAGAATCAATTGTGAGGAGAGGCAGTCCCGAGAGGGCACACTTTGCCCCGACTAACTGCGTTATCAAAAGCTAACGGAGTTAGGAGGCGCACACTGGTCCAGGGAAGGAGCACGCAACCAAGTGACCACTTTCTTTCCAAAGACACAATCCTCTTTTACAATAGGATTCTCTCCCACACAATAGACTCCCACTAGACAAACCGAAAAAGGTACAAAAAAAAGAAGAAAGAAACTATTGTACGGAAAATAAATTAGCCAATTACTTCCAAGTACATTGTATAAATAACGTCACTAAGGTGTTGACATGAAGATCATAAACACTGCCTTGCGTTTTCTTTTTTTTTTTTTTTTTTTTTTTTTTTTTTTTTTTTTTTTTTTCTTTTTGCCGATGAATTAAAAGGCGTGTTGGACAATTTTAACGAGATAAGATAACCAAAACGCATTTCTATTAAAGACTAGCTGTTACCCAGTGTGCCATGCTACACCTACTTTCTGTCTATAACTCTCCCCGTATCTTGTCTATACCCAGTTACGAAAATCGGTCAAACGATGTGAATTTGTTTTAGTTCATAATGATACCGGCAGAGGCCAGCACAACAGCATTTCATCTAACAGCCGACAGAGGCCAGTAGCAGAGCCTGCTGTCGATTCAAAATGGCCGTCACAATCTGAATGGTTCAGTGTAGCCAATTTGTCTTGAACAAAACTTTTGACCTTTTGACCAAATTTTGTAATTTGACTATTTTGAACTAGCCTAGGAGATTTCATTTGGGCCAATTTTTGTAAGTACGACTCTTCACGACATGCCAAAACGGGCAGCAAATAATATTCACAAACCACCATACAACTACTGATTTTCCCATAAATTTCCATCTTTGAGATTATCGATAGCCAGGAACATATCCACGAAGATATTTTGATTTTGGAAATCAATTTAAATGGGGGAAGTATAAAAACATAAAAGACATATAATTTATTTAAAAAATGTATTTGATTAACATGCATGGCAAATTTTATTTCTTCCTAAATTCTAAAAAATACATCAAAAACGGAAATCATGAAATGTCATGGTAACTATACGAAAGTATATTTAATATTCTATATAAAGCTCAACATACACATTTGAGAAAACTAATTTAAGAAGAAAAATAGACTTAACATTTTCGATGATGTTAATTTTGTTAAAATTAAATATGTATTTTCATCCAGGAAAACCATCATGTGGCGTTCATATCGTGGAACGGCCCTTTTCGGCGAACGACAAATGTCCATCAATCATTGACTAAAATAGCATCACAGATGAGGATATAATGAAAATGCGCAGATTCCGTCAGATGTGCAAGGAGTCCTCCTTTACAGAAGCCGACTCAAATATATAAAATAATATGTAATAATTGAGACACGAACCATACAATTTAAAAAAATGAAATTTCTTCCTCAAACTAAATAATATCAAATTTAAAATCATTTATAAAAAAATGATGCAAAATCATACAGATAATTGGATTGAAAATGGCTTATAGCCGAAACGTTTCCACAACAAAAATGTAATATAAAATACAAAATAATTGAACACTGAATAAGCTGTTACCAACTACCTGGAACATCTTAGTTGTCAACTTATGATCTACACACACACACACACACACACACACACACATATATATATGTATATATGTATATATAAATATATATATATATATATATATATATATATATATATATATATATATATATATATATATAGGCACTTTTTCTTCTTAATTCGGATTATTAATATATTGTATTTAAAAGCCTTAATTTTATTTATAAATTTCCCTGCAAAACCTATGCATCTTCTTCACAATCAGTGCTACTCTCAAGTCAATCCCAAACACTCCTTCCTTACATCCCATTGCCTCTATATTACTCTTCGAAGACACCCTTCAGGATTAAATTGACATTAAACTTTATGGTTATTAATCATTTATTTTTTGTGGCCATATTAATTTAATATTTAATTACACTGGTCTACAAAATTGGACTTTTGAATTTCCTTTTAGATCGGTGCTATTGTTATCATAATAAAACATTCAACCAATATTTTCCAAAATTACTTTATAATCTGATCTATGGATTTCTACATGTACAGTTTATTTATATCCGCTTCCTCTCTTGCTATCTCCATAGACTCTGAACGTATAAAAAGACAGGATTCCCATTGTACAGGCTAGGTAATTCAATCCATAAAATGGATTGAATATTACTCCGAACATGAAAATTGTTTAGGGTGGTTCAATAAATAAATGATAGTGGACTGTATTTGAGTGAAACATTGAAATATATTAAATGAAAAGAAAAATTTACATGGGTTGAGCTTAATGGTGGGGGTGGATGCGATGGTTGTTGGACTCACATAATTGGGTTTGAAATTGTAGTTTGTTGCTGGCCGGCCCTCTCTCCCTCCTCCCTCGCCAGGATAGTTTTCTTCTCCTACTCACTCATAATGGAGCTGAAAGAGCGTAGGAAGGAATAAATTGTCTTTTTCTTGAATGATTGCTTTGAATAGATTGTCTTTCACTTTTTTTGCCTGCACTTTCTTATTGTGTTCTCACTCACTTGTTTTTTCTCACACCATATGATTTATATAGTAATTTATTGTTCAGCTGGATGTGCGATCCCTGAACAAGCCGCCGGGACGTTCTTCGTCCGTATGGAATAAAGGGGCAAGGCCAACATCAGGACGGACATAGATCTTGCTAGAAGGTGCCCTTACTGAAACAGTGCGCACAACACCGTCCTTGCCAGGCTGATCGTTGCTGGTTCTTCCAACAAGCCAATGTCCTACAACGCTGCGTTGCTCAGTCTTTATGACGAGATCGCCAATTTTTAAGTTGGGGTTCTTCTTGGCCCACTTTGCGTTTCGCTGCAGGAAGATGGTTACGGCGGAACTTACTCTCCAAGTTGAGAAATCTTCTTGTGACGACGCTGCGATTGTTGCCCAGTTTTTGATGTCCAGGGCGGAGTGGTAATCTCACGGCAAAACGACCCTCAGGAGTCCGGGAATATGTCTTCATTAAATGGTCTTCGCAAAGCTGGTCTTCGGGGCTGCGTCGGTCAGCATGCTTTGGTTCCTCCATCTCCCGAAATGCCTTAAGTCCTTCTTCGATGTTAGATTGGGGAGAGGTAAAAAAGCACTGACTTTTGTGAAGACGGGCTTTTAGCAAGACTGCCTAAAATCATGAGCCCTAACGCAGAAGGTTGCAAAAATAGGTTACCGATGCCTGAATGGTATGGCACCCCGGTGATCAGCAGTGGATACAGGTCTATCCCAATGAGCATGTCAACAATTCCTGGAGTGTGGAAACTTGAATCAGCGAGGTTGTAGTGGAGAAACCTCTCAGCAACGTCTTTGGGCAACGCAGCGTTGGATAAGGGAGGTGCAATAGAGTCGATAACGACGGCTTGAGTTGAGAACCTTTCATTGCTATTGTGAGGCTTAAAATGGCAAATGGTGACCCCAGCTGGTTCTGTGACAGGAGAACCTCCCAATCCGGAGATGCGGCCTTCATATTTGGCCAACTTGGCTCCCATCCTTTGGGCTAAGGTGCGCGAGATGAATGTTTGTTGACTCCCTGAGTCAAGAACAGCTCTAGCGGGAATAAAGTACCCTTGGTTACTGACGATGAGTACTTGAGCAGTACCAAATAAGACAGTACTGGTTGTGGGTTTCTGAGAAGTAGGGCTGGATCCGAATGCTGAGAAGCTTTCATTTTTCAGATTCTTCGAACATCCAGGACGGCTGGGAAGAGAAGTATTGTGAGGTGGCGCTTTTTCTTCAGAGTGTATGGAGCTGTGATGCTATTTCTGCAAAACCTGCAGCTCCATTAGGATTTGCAGTCATTGACAGCATGACCTGAGAAAGGTCAATTAAGGCAGCACTTATAGCTGTTGATGAACGCTTTACGATCAGTTATGGCCAAGCTGCTGAATTTGAAGCAGCTAGACATGTGATGCTTTTCCTGACAGAATATGCAGGGTCGAACTTCTTGTGCTTTAGATCCTCGCGTCTTGGTGCCAGTGAAATTCCTTTTTCTGAAGTTCTTCGCAGAGGGCGATCGTCTGGTTGGAGAAACGCATTCAGAGCTGTGAAGAGAAACTTGATTGTATTTTGGAGATCCTCTGTTAGGTAATCGTGGCTTGTAAAAAGTCGATGATTTAGTACTTGACGGGGTAGAAGAAGAAACAAAATCCTTTCACATGCTGATAGCCATTTTCTGTTGTCTCACAAACTTTATCACCTCATCAGCTGAAGGAAATGTGCTACAGTTGCGGAAGAGTTCGACATTTTTACGCGTCTGTGGATCTAAGGCTCTAAGTGCAAGATATGCCAATAGAATTTCGGCAGGATCCTCAAAGGACAAGGATCTGAAGCCCTCTATGCTGTCAGCTACTTTTGACAAAAAATGCTCGTATCGTTGGATTTCCGTTTTGAATCCCTTAGGATCATTGTCCAAAATTTGTTAAATGAACAGTGCTGCAAGAACACGAGGGTTATCGTAGGTATCCGGAAGCTTCTTCCAGGCTAGGGCATAGGATGTTTCGTCTATTGTGAAACCTGACAAGAGAGATGAAGGTTCACCACTGAGTGCCCCGAGAAGGTAGTGGAACTTCTCAACGTTGGAAAGCGCAGTGTCTTTGTGAACGATTGACTGAAACGTGTCTCTAAATGTCTTCCATTTCAGCATGTTTCCAGTAAAATGTGGTATTGGGATTCGAGGCAAGTGTATTCTAGACGCTCCAGGACTAGACATATTCAACGATTGATTTTCGTCACGGGATGATGTAGACGGTGGAAGTTGAGTCGCTGCCTGACGACGATTGACTTGAATCAGGAGTGACTTTCCTTTAATTATTTCCCTCCGGCATGAGTCATACAACTCCTGACTTGATTCCGAAGGATCAGAGCCAGCCGAATGATGGAGAGAATCCAGTTCATCCCAAGTAAGCTGGAATTGTTTCCATTCGTCGAGGGCAGTCTGAAGCTCCCCCTCGAATAGTGATGCATCTGCATCGCTGGTAAGTGCAGCTTGTCCGGCGAGGTCCTCGCCTGTGATGTTGCGCTTTAATGCACGAAGCTTTCGTAACAAAGCAACGATGCGTGACGAGAGTTCAGGTGTAGCCTCAGGCATAATTATGAATTGCAAACCAATCCAAGCAAGGGGAAAGAGAAAGGGAAAGAGAGGCCAGCAAACAAATGAGGAGCCAAATATATAAGGATGAGTCCAACAAACAAAGAAGAAGCCATGAAAACAATGTGAAAATAAACAAACAACAAATCTTGAAAAAACTAGATAAATCAGGAAGCAAAATATACAAGGAAGAGTCCAATAAACTAAAAAGAAGCCATACAAACAAAATGAAAATAAACAAACAATAAATCTTGAAACACCAGATAAATTAGGAAGCAGACAAAATTAGCTTGAAAAATAAAACAAAAACAGTAAAATGCCCGATAAACAATGCAAAGATGTCTAAAAAGCCAATAAAAAATTCATAAGACGACATAAAGTCAAAATGGAGCTAGTGACGTCACACTTGATGCTAGCGGACAGAAGGGGCGTGGCTAGATCCTAGATGGAGAAACCAAAAGCCTCCTACCTCTGTGGAAGAGCCCGGGCCACGCTAACTCCAAATAACCTCTACCAAGCTAGAAAGTTAAGAAAACAGTGAAAATATTAATGAAATATCAATTGTTTATCTTGTGGGTGCACTGAACTTAATAATTGTGAACTTAAAAGACATTAAGTGAATAAAATGCTCATACAATTAATAGCGATGTTACAAGTAGTATATTATTATGTGATTAAATCAAACAAATGTATTTTTGCTAATAACATTTCACTCTGAAAACATAGTCTACTAATGATATCCTGATTCCTTTAAATCAATTGATACACAAAGGGAAGGTTTGAAAATAAATATGATTAAGCAAAACAAATAAATTAAATGCAAGTTATACTTTAGCTCTAAATCTTAGCATTTTATACTGATTCAGTGCTTCTATAAAGGATAAATGAACTTCATCATGTTAGAATAATAAACCTAATGAATAGAGGACAAATATTGAATAAAATGTTCTAAATATTTATCATTCTAATGCAACGAGCCTCGAAATGTAAGCTCAATGATATGAAAATAATTTCTAAGTTGTCAAATAATAATGGAAGAAACAATAAATTCTCATAACGACATAACAATGACGTTATATGGCAAGAAGTTAATGACTTATGCTATAATATTCATGAAATAATAACTATAGTTATGATAAAAAATGTTTGGGCCAATGATAATGAGAAATAACAAAAAAATTGAATGCTAAATTGAAAGTATCTTGGCCCGGTGGGCCAAAATGTACAGGCTAGGTAATTCAATCTATAAAATGGATTGAATATTACTCCAAACCTGAAAATTGTTTACGGTGGTTCAATAAATAAATGATAGTGGGCTGTATTTGAGTGAAACATTGAAATATATTAAATGAAAACAAAAATTTACATGGGTTGAGCTTAATGGTGGGGGTGGATGCGATGGTTGTTGGACTCACATAATTGGGTTTGAAATTGTAGTTTGTTGCTGGCCGGCCCTCTCTCCCTCCTCCCTCGCCAGGATAGTTTTCTTCTCCTACTCACTCATAATGGAGCTGAAAGAGCGTTGAAAGGAATAAATTGTCTTTTTCTTGAATGATTGTTTTTAATAGATTGTCTTTCACTTTTTTCGCCCGCACTTTCTTATTGTGTTCACACTCACTTGTTTTTCCCACACCATATGATTTATATAGTAATTTATTGTTCAGCTGGATGTGCGATCCCTGAACAGCCATCGTATCATCGATAAACGCAGTTACCAAAACATTTCTACGGAAGAGCATAAGGGAATTTTCTGTTTCTTCGGCTTGTGTCTCATTAATAGCATATTAAGTGCTCAGTGTCAAGCTTTCTTTCAATTTAATTGTAATCAGTATATATATATATATATATATATATATATATATATATATATATATATATTTGTATTAAAATAGTGAAACAAATGTAATGATGAAGTTTGTTCCAAAGGGTAGTACAAGACTCGTGTTCATTGCCGTCCTTGCTCAAGAGGATGAAATAATATTAAATTAGCTACGAAACTTGTCTAATTACACAACTGAACTTGATTATATTCTCCATAACTCCATTTGCATTATTACAAATATACTCATATTTCAAATATTTTAAAATTTTTATTTAAATACGTAGCAAATTGACTGTTGCCTTTTTTTGAAAACACAAAAAGTCCAAATCATAGGAACGGCATATTTTTTAGCTTGTTTCCATATAATGCTTAAATGTTTTGTCATTTGTAAAGCTTAGAAAGAATAGCGACTGGATTAAAACAGGTTTATAATTATCATCTGTAGATAAAACGTCTTTATTCATTATCAAATCAATTAAAAAATATATTATTTAAATATTTTATATATTTTTTTCCTATTTTTGATGACTTACATATTTTCTTTTATTTACAAGACACCAAACAATACAATCCCATTTAAAAAATCTGCTGAATAGCCAGTGGCTTTCAGGCGTATTACAAATATTTTCGAATATCTGATTATGGAAATCATGAAATGAATCTCTACTATCATGAAGGAGTGAAATAACCGTAGCGGTGATCACTTATTCTACCTCTTTATATATATATATATATATATATATATATATATATATATATATATATATATACACGTAGTAAGGTCCATAAGTTTCCGGCCTGTCCTGCTTCCCCTCCTTCAAACGTGCCGGGACCTGCACGCCTATCCAGGTCCATGCCTGCTCACTCCATACCCATCGCCCGCACTTCCTCAGTCTTGTCAGTCAGTGTCCAGCCTTGAAGGAAACTCCCTATTTTTACAATGTTCAAACTCGAGTACCGTGCGGTAATTAAATTCTTTTGTAAAGAGGGTCTTACTCCTGCGCAAATTAAAGAGCGCTTGGATTGTGTATACGGGCAGTCCTCCCCCTCGTATTCCACAGTGAAAGAATGGGCAACATTATTTAAGTTAAGGAGAGAAAGTCTAGAAGATGACCCACGTCCCGGTCGCCCATTGGAAGCTGTCACTTTTGAAACAATCCAACTTGTGGAATCTGAATTGCTGTCAGACCGGCGACTAAAAACCAAGGAAAAGCAGCGAGGTTAGGGCTTTCAAAAACAAGTGTTTTGAGGATCATCAAAGAACATTTGCATATGAACAAGGTTAGTGCAAGATGGGTTCCAAAACTTTTTTCAGCTGCTCAAAAACAGGAACGAGTTCACTGCTGCAAAGAATGTTTACGCGAGTATAGTGCCGACCCAAGAAATTTTTTGGCCTAAATTGTAACTGGGGATGAGACAATGGTTCTATATTATGACCAACTCAGCAAAAGAGAGTCCATGGAATGGAGAAGACCAGGAGAAGCGCCTCCTTTAAAGGCAAAAGTCACGCAGTCAACAAAAAAGGTAATGGCCACAATTTTTTGGGACTGTAAAGGAATACTACTGATATATTTTAAAGAAAGGAATGCCACAATGAATGGTGAGTGCAGCCCTACTTCACCGGTTACGAGACGCCATTAAAGAGAAGAGGCGAGGGAAGTTAAGCAGAGGTGTCCGCCTCCTTCACGACAATGTCTGTGTCCACACAGCATTGATTTCCAAGGCCGCTGTGAAGGACTGTGGATTCCAAGAAATCTCTCATCCACCCTACAGCCCAGAGCGAGCGGGGCCAAGGCCCCTAGCGATTGCTACCTTTTCTCAAAGTTAAAATCTGACCTTCGTGGAAGGCGATTTACACCGACGAAGAGCTCCAAGCAGCAGTGAATGAACATTTTTTTAACAAAGAAGAAAATTATTTTTTCCATGGTATAGAAATGTTGCCAAAGCGTTGTATTAAGTGTGTTGAACTTAGAGGAGAATAGATTGAAAAACAGTAAAACCAGTTTTTATCTTTCACCTTTCCTTCTATCCCAGGCTGTAAACGTTTGGACCTTACTACGTATACATATATATATATATATATATATATATATATATATATATATATATATTATTTTATCTGTATTACTAGCAACAAATAACTCTTATGAGAAAAATATAAGTTTCTTAATATGAGTTAACAAAATTAAAAGTTGAAATAACCAATGAACACTTTCCTATAGCTCCATGCTTTCTCTAAAAATTTCTAGATGTCACAATTTTTGCCGTTTCAATTAGGTATGTACTCACTCTGTGTCATTTGTCGCTTTCCAAGACAATTATAACGGATATCCCCTAGTATTGAACACGAAGCAATAAAATGGAAACCTTGTTTTCAATTGCACATTGAACTCAATCCAGCCGGATCACCTCTGAAGTATTATCCCATTTGAAAAAAAATAGAGTAAAAAATATTCAAAAGAAGAAAACCGAATTATAAAAAAGGAGTAGTTCTGAAAGAAAATTCTTTAAAGGTAAATAGGACCTGAAGTCGCTTTTATATTATATGAACCTTGATGACTTAAGTTAATGCTCCGTTATTCATCCCTAAAACGAAGTTTGCTAAATAAACTTTTAATGATAAAGTGGGCCTTCCCGTGAGATAATAACAAACTGAGGAACGATTGACTAGTCTTTAATGCCCCGAGGGCGTGACGAAAATACCGGCTATACTTTTCAATAGATTTTTAATTTATCAGCCAAAACTTTCATAAAGGGCCGAAACGATCATGAGGTAGGAAGGTCAACTGGCTACGTGAAAAACTAGGAACTATGTGACGTACGTTTAGGGACTGTTTATAATAAATTCAATGACAAGTTTTTAAAAGCGACAACGCCCATTTCGGGATCAGCAGAGAAATCTTATCTTAACATTAATTGGGTAGAGACTAGGGAATGGGGTAGAAGCATTGGTCTTAGAATGTCAGGTTTCTCGAAGTTGTTGAAAAATAATTATAAAGTTGTTGAGGTTGTTTAAGAAGTGTGATTATTATTCCATTTGTCAGAAGGTCCCAACATGAAATATATATGTGCGTGCTCATAAAATAAAAATAATCATTTAAACGAAATAGAGAACACAAATAAATTATATTAAACAATACAAAAATATACAAACATATTTACAAACTTATCAGAAGAGTATGTGCGAAAAATAGATCAAATGCTTGGGTCAAGCATCGAGAGTCGCTGAGATAATCGAGGAATAGAGTCCTTAGGTATTTTCTGAATAATTACATCGCACTACATCGCATTATAAAACGAAATATCAAAGAGAAGTAAGAATTTAGGCGCTATAAAAGGAAACTGACAGTACCCTAAGCGAAAATTACTCTATCCACGTTCTCACCGTTCGCTCTAGCAAAATACAATTATCAATACGTTTCTCATTATCTTACCTTGTTTTACTGACATTTCAAAGAAACTTTAATAGAATAGTAATAAACGACTGAACAGCTGATCTGCAGAATCCATGATTATTCTGATCACATAAGTAGCCTTGCAAATAGTGACGAAAACAATATATCCAATACGTTTCTCATTTCCTTACCTTGCTCGACAAAAACCCGCCGAAAAGAACAAAACTAACACTTACCAAATATTATGTGATTATTTTTCCGATTGACATCGCTCCACCGAAAATCACCGTAAAATTAGGTCACATTAGTACAGCGTGGTGAAAGTGGTACAAACCCATACAGTTTATATATTTTTCTGAGAGCGAATAAACAAATATGTAACTCCGTATTTGTCTGTTCGCTCTCATTGGTCAAAGTTTAACACGCTGGTATCAGTTAAATGAAAATATCCTTGCAGTATAGGTTTGTACGAATTTCACCACGCTGTACAAATGTAATCCCATTCTACCCTACTTTACAACCTTTCTTGTGTAGAGAATTTAGAAAGCTTTCGAATTGCCATTCTACTTACCACGATTTCTTAACTGTTTTCTCATGCCTGAAAGATATGTGGGAAAAAGATAAGTTGGTTTACTTTTTGAAATGACTAAGTGCTATTGTGTTGACCATAATTATTATGGATGTAAATTTCAAATTAAGTTTTATTTATTTATTTTTTTCCTAAGTTCCTTTAGCGAAATTCCATCACTATTCACGTCTACCCGAAAAAAATAACAAAGAAAGATAATGGAAATAAATATCCCAAAAAATTAAGAAAATAAATTATAAGTAAATATTTTTATTTATGAAAGACAATAAACAATAAAATCGTTTGATAGCATTTTTACAGAGCACTAGCAACCATCTTTAGTGTATAATGCAAAACTAAAGTGTCCATTAACAATCATTAGAACAACTCACGAGGTATTTAAAATTGAGGACACTGCTTCTTCGTGGAAATAATAATTATTAGAAACATACATTTTGTGTAAAATATATAACCAAAAAATGCATTTTTACGTTGATATTAAAATTAATAATGTGGAATAGAATAGGTTCCGCTTAATAGTTTGTTTGTTTTTGTTTTTTTTTTCATTTTACGACTCTTCCGCTTGTAAACCATAAGTGCCGGGCTCTCTAGAGTTTGCCACCCTTTCTAAACACCCTCGGTGAAGCAGGTATTTTTCATTTTACGACTCTTCCGCTTGTAAACCATAAGTGCCGGGCTCTCTAGAGTTTGCCACTCTTTCTAAACACCCTCGGTGAAGCAGGTATTTTTCATTTTACGACTCTTCCGCTTGTAAACCATAAGTGCCGGGCTCTCTAGAGTTTGCCACCCTTTCTAAACACCCTCGGTGAAGCAGGTATTTTTCATTTTACGACTCTTCCGCTTGTAAACCATAAGTGCCGGGCTCTCTAGAGTTTGCCACCCTTTCTAAACACCCTCGGTGAAGCAGGTATTTTTTCACCAAGCCCATAGTTAAAAAAAGTCGACCTGCTACATGCGCGACTTTAACCCTTACCTCACCCATGAGAATCGCAACTCGGCCATAGGCAGACCCCCCCCCCCCCCCCAAACACCTATTACTTATTATTTACACATTTATGATAACTATAAACTCTACTTACTACTCTACTAAATTTGTGAGAATACAAACGTTGATGTTTATTCGCTACTCTAAACCAAACGGAGGAAAGATTGCTCATGTGTATCGGGTGGAAAATATCCCCCCCCCCTCGCCAACAAATCAATTTCCTCTAAATATATCTCAATTATTGTATCTTTTGTCACACTCCTTCTACAAATAACAAACTACAACTTTCGTTTAAATGTACCTCCCCATAGAGGAACTGTTCACAGACAGCATCTAGCTATTTAATTATAATCTTTACAACTATGTACGTTATATTATAAGATGATGGGGTCTCCCGTGGTCTAGTGGCTAGTGCGCTAGATTCATAAGCGGGAGATGGTGGGTTCGATCCTCACCGGCGGCAGGAATTTTCTCATCTCAGGGCTCGCTGAGAAAATTCCTGGCTGCACCCTGGATGTCGGCGCTAATGTCCAAGAATTTTCGATGCGCCGTAAAAAAAAAATAAATAAATAAATTATAAGATGATGACTGTTTTAATCAGATTTTTGTAATTTCGAGCTGGCGAAAGTTTCAAACATATTTAAATATTCATTATGTTTAAAAATGTATCCCTGTAAAAAAAAAAAAAAAAAAAAAAAAAAAAAAATAGTATTTTTAAGTAGTAGAGGGTGAAGCAGCATGCTAAGAAGCCTGGAAAACCAAACAGCTCTATGCTCTTCAATTTGGCGGTGTAAAAAGATTAAATCAGGACTGGATTCCTATAAAAAAAAAACTCGGACTCGCACGAACTGCTTCATCTTGGCACTTTTCTGTCATATACCTAGTGTCATTAGTCCCAATGGGTCCAATGGCTAGAGGCTGCCCCCACGCTGAAAGGCACATGGGGGAAAGGAAAGAAGAAGAAGCATTCAAAATTGGATAGATTTAATGACAAAGAAATATATAGATATAGACCCAAATAATTTTCCATTGAAAAACTGTATCTCACAAGTATGGAGTTTCAACAAGAAGGGTAGAAAGGTTTTTACATGAAATAATGAATATAAAATTAAAACGGGAACATGAGGGGTAGAATAAATACAAAGTAATTAGGTTCTGGCTTAGACTTTATCTAAAATAAGTAAACATGGGAGCTGGTATATGCCACTTTAATGACCAGCTTAGTGAGAAATACCTAGGGATTTTGTTTAATTTTCTTTCTTTTTTTTAATACATTTGTCAATATTTATTCTTCTTTAGCATAACGTAATGAAACATTATGCATTAACAACCATCATTTATATATATGATGTTTTAATTAACGATTTAATCCCTAAGACAGAGAAGACCCGCTTATTACGTCACAAAGCGGAAGTGCTGAGTAGAAGTGTTGACGTTTCATAACACATACGTTACGAGGAAAAACAGTCATTCAAATATATATATATATATATATATATATATATATATATATATATATATATATATGTATTAGGGTGGCCCTTAGCTATAGGGCCTTTTTTCGAAAGTCAAAATGTTGCTGCTCCCACCCCCCAATTCTGTTCCAATTAACAAAAAAACTAGCTGTGCAAAATTTCAGGGCAATCGGACAACTGCTAGGCGACCCGCAAACGGGTTTAAATTGAAACATAGTATACGCAGCGATTAATTCCGATAAAAAGGGATATACTGTTCTATCTCAATCATTTACTCAAAAAATCACGTAGTTACATCAAGGCGACCCCAAAAATTGTTTAAAATCATTCTGAATCATATAACTCAAAATTTAATTCTAAAAATTGCAGGGACAACATGAAAAAATTAAAACATATTAGGTTTTTAAGAATACACACTACTTGTATAAGACAACCGTATTTTTATTTAAAAGAAAAATTTCTATAGAATCAAGGCATAATGTGAACAATAAAAAAATACGAATATTGAATATTATGTTTTTCTAAAGAAGGATTTGGTAGCAGTCGAGTATTTTTCCCGGTCCCCGGAAACGATCTGCAAAACAATATGAAAAAATCGAACTTTGTGAAGGAAGAAAAATCATTTTGGTGGAGAATGTACCGCTACAGTTGATTTTTTTCTTCTTCTTCTTCTTCAGCATTGTCTGCTTCCAGCATAACTTGAGCTCTATTTGCCTTAACCGCTGTTGGAACGTTTAGTTCCTTAAACGCATCGGTTCAGGGAACTAAGTACCAGAGGTGATTGGACATTTTTTGTTGCAGCAGCCTTACTAATTTCTGGATCCATATCCTGATAATCTATCAGTCGAGGCATGAATAGAAAGCCTTGTTATGGTGCTGCAATTGGGTCTGATAGAAACCAGGGTTGAACGTACACTCGCGCAAAACAAAAATACATGTTCTTCTTAAAGAATTTTTCTCGCTATGAGATAACTGAAATTGATTTTGAAACAGGTACATTTTGAATGCATAAATCGCCTTTGTCATTCACCGAGCATGACTTACAGCCCCTGGTAACAATCTTCCCGTGCAAACAAGTGTGTTTTCAGGAAGCAGGAACAGACTTGATTGTTTATCTTTTTATCCAACATTAACAAGAAAACGACTAATTTAATTTCCATTACTAGTGCTTACCTGCTCAAAAGTGAAAAAATAAAATAACTTTAAAGAAAATTATCTGAAAACAATTACTTTCGAACGAAAATGACAATATTTCAAGGTCATTGCGGGTCGCCTCGGAGTTGTTCGATTTAGCTAAAATTTTGCACAGATCGTTATTTTGTTGATTGGAAGAAGATAGGGGGGGGGGAGGTAAACTTTTAGAAAGTTGAAAAATAAGGGCCACCCTAATATATATATATATATATATATATATATATATATATATATATATATATCATATATATTACTTGACTGAGTAAGTGATGATGTAACAATACAGGTTATAAAATCAACGCTTGTCTGGCTTTGTCAAATGTTATCTATGAGTGCTGATAGACATTCGTAGTTGTGCTTCAATAGACCCCTCTAATTATAATAATAAGAATTAGTTAAGTTTAAATTATATCGTATTAATGACATTTTATTATGTATTTAGCAAACGTTTGTAAATATTGTATACATTTAATTTTTAGAAAAATGTTTTCATTATTATTTATATTTGAGTTTAATTTTATTATTTATGACAGTGTTACCACTAAATCTGTGACTAATGTGACAAAAATATGTGCATGTGTGTGTGTGAGTTAATATAATAATTATATAGGACTTAGAACATCATATAACCAACTCACAACGTAACATTATAGGCCAACCAACCCCTCGCAATAGGGAAACCTTGTAGGCATAATAACAATATATAGCAATCCTATGATTTTAAAATGTTTGCAGTATCTCCTTAATTACTCAGCCCCTAATTCCATCATATAATTTAAAAAGTATGATTTAGCTTTCTTTGATGAAAGGGCGGAAAGAAAGTAAATCATTACACTCAGGTGACTAGTAGCACTCTTACGGCTTAGAGAAGCACTAAACTTCGGCATTTCAGAAAAGATCCTAACATTCGTTTATGCATTCACTTACATGGTGTAATCCTCACTACTCGGAGCCAAGTACATTCTTATTCCCTGGGGGATTATCGGTATAGATAAGACGGGATATGTAGTCAGCTCTAGAAAGGAGGTTAGGGTGACGGCTGTAACAGCTCCAAAGTGGCTGCTGGTTTATTCGACCCTGGCTCAATCATTCAGACAGCAGGGTCCAATCCTTTGCTCGCTTTTAGGTAAACGGTCATCGGTTGAAATATTAACAAGTCGTTCCCCCAGCCCTCCTGCCAGCCATCACATACCCCATTAGAGGCTGTCCGGCCTCGCTCACACCCACCCCCTCTCCCATGCTCTCTTCCTCTCACAGGCTCTCTTTCCATCTGACTCGCTCATTCTACCCTGAATAAAAAATAATCATTTGACTAAAGAACCCAGTGTCGGGGCAAAAACTGACTCGATTATAATTTGAGTGAGCTTGTCTGATCTGCCCTTCTCGTGTCCCGGCTGATACACACGTGAACACGCTGTTATATGCTTTTTTACAGGTCCTCTACAGGCCCTAGCCTATCTTTTGGACAGATTCTAATTCTTTTCATTGCCAAAAAATTTGTACTGCCTTTTATTTCTTCACATGTACCTATATAAAACATCATAAGGTTATATTGCCGTCCGAATAGACCCCTTATGATTTTTAACAACTTTGTTTTTTTTAGGAAAAACACACTCTTTGGCAAATTCACAAGAATAAAGTGAATCCCCGCAGTACTTCCGGTCTCTACTAATTACACGCACGAAAACGAAGTATATTGTCACTTGAATCAAGCGGGCACAAATTTTAACATAGCATCCGATTACACAGTCCGACCGTAAGAAAAAAAAAAAAAAATCTGCATCTGTGTAAAAACAGGCATTTCTATTTGAAAAACTGAATAACCCACTGCCGCACACTCGGGCAAAATCAAAAAATCTTGGCCAAAACTCTGAAACAATCTACTTATTTGTTTTTTGGGCTACTAAACTCTTAAGATTCAGGATTTGAGATCTCAAGCATCCAGCAAACGTCTTGCTGCACAGATGGCAGACAGACCTTTTACCTCTTTGGGGAGTGTCCATAATCGAATTGTGATGCTAAAGTTTCAATATAACTATTTCATGAGCACTGACTGCACAAATTCACTCGCTAGTCTAATTACTTGAATAACAATAAGAGGAGAACGTCATGTTCATCCTCTAGTGTCTATCTCTTATTAGTAAACACTTTCAAAGGTCGGATAGTTTGCTGATGAGTTCTCAATATGTCTACTAAACGAAATGAATGTTATATGTAAAATATATAACGAAATAATTTTCTAGTTTGGGCCAGAATTTTTCGATTTTGTCCCAGTGTGTGCCGGTACAAAAAGAAGTTTTTTTTTGTTTTTTTTTTTAAGGTCAATCTTTAGAACATACGTACTCCATTTACCTATAAAGAGAACATAAGGTTTTGAAAAAAAAAATAGTAGCTTTTAAGGGATGGATAAGCTATATAAGGAGGTATGGGTAGGGGTGGGAGGGCGAGTGTAGGAGAGGGATAACATATAATTTTAACGATGTTTATATAGGCCTTATGAAGACTGCCTTTTCATACGTTTTTCTAAGAAACGACGTAAAAACGAGATACATTGCCAAAGGACGTTCTTTCATTATACATCGATTCACGAAGTTTTACTGTTTTTTTGGGGGGGGGGGACCCTGTATAAACACACGTGTGCGTGCATGCACATTTTTGTGATCGACTTTCAAATTTTAATTTTATACAGAACATAGGAGATAGATAATACTGAAAGTACTTTACAAAATACGATTTGTACTTGGCTAAGGTGAGTGTAGGAGAGGAGAGGGTGTCACGAGCGAATTATCCTATGCAGGCTTTGAATTAGTCAACTTGAGCGTCATTCGAATCGACTAGGTGAGCAGCAAACAGGTGCATTCAACCAACTAGCCTATAAACCGATGCATCTCACACGCTCTTCGGCATCCCAAGTTTACCTACGAACCTATTTTTTATACGTATGATATAAGCAGTATAAAAATGAACTTCAGAGTTTATTTTGATTGTTAGGATGAAGCAATAAAGACTTATTTTAACTCAGTGCAAGACTTCCAACATATTGTATTATAAGAATTCCATTATAATTGAAAATTAGTACTTTATCGAAACATTTTGGCAATGTTGCAAATTACAAAGGATATTTCTAAAATCTTTAATTATATTATACCCCACTCCGGAGGAATACAGCTACTAGGTTTAAGACATGACCCTACTACCCTACTAAAAACCGAAAATTACTTTCAAACGATATATATATATATATATATATATATATATATATATATATATATATATATGTATATATATATATGTCCCAGTATATGTTTCCACCCCCTTTTCCTCCTAGAGTTGTTGGAATTTCGAAATGAAACTTGGTAGGTCTTAGTTATGTTGCATGAGGTTTCTTTTAAAGGTTTAGTTGACTTAGTAACATTCTCCAGTTTTTCTCCAGCACATCTAACTCTTGATTTTCTAATGTCGGCAGGTGTTTTTATGACGAATTCTGATAGAAAATTTAATTTTAAGACTACTTTATTCAGAGACATCTTTTGATCCGACGCACCGTTTGCGCGTAAAACGCAATATCGCCCTTTTGTAGACAAATTCCTATTTATCACTGTAACCAAGCCTTTTACGTAAAAACACCTAGATACAAACGTTGTAGCTTATTAATTTTCCTTCCAGGTGATACCAAGATCAAAGTTGTAGGTATAATATTTAACGGGATATTATGAATGAAAAATATACCTTAAAAGTTTTAAAAAGTAACAATTCAGAAAATCGATATGAATAGAAAAAAAAGTAGCTGACATAAACAATAAAAAAAGTACTTATTTACTTTATGAAAAAAATTATATAAAAATTATTATAAAACAGAACAGAATAAATTTATTTTTCCATATGAAATTATTATATCATATATTATATTTAATCTACAAATTTGATCTTGGTATCATCTGAAAGGAAAATTAATAGGCTACAACGTTTACATTGAGGTGTTTTTACGTACAAGGCTTGGTTTCAGTGATAAATAGGAATTTGTCTACAAAAGGGCGATATTTTTCAGTTTTTTACGTTTTACGCGCAAACGGTGCGTCGGTTCAAAAGATGTTTTGGAATAAATTAGTCTTAAAATTAAATTTTCTATCAGAATTCGTCATAAAAAATACCTGCCGCCATTGGAAAATCAAGAGTTAGATGTGCTGGAGAAAAACTGGAGAATGTTACAATGTCAACTAAACCTTCAAAAGTAACCTCATGCAACATAACTAAGACTTACCAAGTTTCATTTCGAAATTCCAACAACTCTAAGAGGAAAAGGGGGTGGACACATATACTGGGACACCCTGCATATATATATATATATATATATATATATATATATATATATATATATATATATATATATATATATATTAAATATATTTAGGGTGTCGAGTTTAACAAAGCTTAACCCCATTATCGAGAAAAAACGACGAAGGGCTTGACTTCAGTAATTCGAATATTCCAGTTATATGATCTTTTGATTGCGCGAATGCGCCTGGCACGCGTTGAAAACTTTATTTCGCAAATGACACCTATGTTTATGCACGTCGTATTAACATAACTCGCAGGACCACCGTCAGCTTCCGTTCATATCCCAATTATCATGAGTAAAGGAATAGAAACATTGATAGGTTTTGATCATTCGTGGGAAATATTAAATGAAATCTCAAAGAGAAGTAAGATTTTAGGAACCACAAAAGGAAACTGATAGTATCCTATGCGGAAATTATTCTAACCTCATTCTAAACATTCACTCATGAAATACTTGGCATGGTTCTCTTTTCTTATTTTGTTTTTAAAAATCCTCATTTGGCTCTTAAATGCAATTTAAAGATAACAATTAATTAAAAAATTATGTAAACAGGACAAAAAAACGTCAAAAAGAACAAAACTAACAATTTCGAAATATTAAGCACTTATTTCTTCGATCGCCCCGTCGAAAATTAATTTAGAACCTTTTTTGTAGAGAATTTAGTAAGCTTTTGAATGGTTTTCCTTAACTCGAAACGTTACCAATATTTATATATATTTTAATGCCAAATATTAAAAAAAAAAAAAAAAAAAAAAAAACAGACATAAATATGTTACAGATATAAATATGTATGTGTGTGTGCCCGTTAACACGATACACTCCAGAGTTTTTGTTTTTCTGCCACTAAACTTGTTATGTAATATTTCCCCAGCAAATGATTGAACGAGTTCGTTAACCAGCAAAATCGGCCCACCTGGAGGGGTGGGGGGGGGGTTATCTGGTGCCAAAGTAGTTATTTGCCAATAACAGCCGCAATTTTTGTTATATTTCAACGAAACTCGGCATTCGTTGTGGTCATCTAAAGAAAAAAATGTAAATATAAACGAAATCAGTTCATTATGAGAGAGGAAGTTTACTCCGGACCCAAATTACTAATTTCCTCATAGCAGTCTTAATTTATGTTGCATTGTAACGAAACGCGGTGTACATCGTGTGTGTCTAATAAGAAAGGTGTTGTATAGATGAACTAATGCAGTCTATTGGAAGAAGGGAGGTTACTTTGTACTATGCTTAAATAGAATTCTTTTGCCAAACGTAGGTTGGCAAAGCTCCCACTCGGAGCGCTTCTGTTTTGACTTTATATGTGTTGTGGAGTCCCGACTTCTACCACTAGGGGCGCAGCATCCTGTTCAATTTATTATTTATTAAGATCAATAGACGAAAATGTGAAGTTTTTGTTTATTATAATATTAAGTAGTTTAGTACAACGCATACACAAAACTCTGGAAAGAAATTAATTACTAAAGTTTTAATTGAAACAGTTGACCATTACAAATGTAATATAGAAGAACTATTCATGTCTTTATTTTATTAATATACGTAATTTTAAGCAAATTATTCAGGAATGCACTCGAACCGACCCAAATTCTGAGAAAATTGCTTATTTATGCAGCTCCTGTACGACAGAACTTTTTAATTGTAATTCAGAATCAAAAACATCTAAAACAAATACCGCTGTTCTGTGGATTCTGCTTTATTCAGAAAAAATTATGTGAATGAGAAACAGCCGAATGCACATGAGTAATTATCCGGTGAGAGTATGGGAGCTAAATTGGTCCGAATAATTAGTGAATTACTCAGTGGAGTTGATGTTGAATCTGTCTATTGTTTCGAACAGCTACACTCCACGTGGGACTCCCTCATTGACTCCAACTCTGGATAGGTAATTATCTCCGTCTCTTGGTATCCTATTGACTACCAAGTCACATTGTATCATTAACATCGTCTTCCGAAACCATCATAGTCTCCATCTCATAGTATGCCGCTGATACCATAACTTTAGGCACAATTTACTCTATTTATCTATATAAATAAAATTAAGGGTATGTATATACGTGTAATGCATATATTATTGATAATATAATATTATCAAAACCTAACATAATATCATATTTCTAAGATACCAAATCTACTCTTAATAATTACATAGTTAGGAAAACTGGTTGTATCAAGGTTTCTCGTATATGACTACAGATATCACTTTAAAAAAATCTTTCCAATAAATGCGAGAACGTAGGCACTAGGACTTTTTTCACCTCAAAAGCTATTTCCATTCACCGGGGATTTTCCTGGCATCGGTGATGGTCAAACTGACATTTCAAATTAGACTAAGCATTTTTCATCAAAATTGGATCATTTTTGGGGAAGCTACAAAGCATACAGAAATATATGTATGTGTGTGTGTGTATATATATATATATATATACATATATAAAATGTCTGCGCACATTACTAGCAAATATGCAACTTGATCGGGCCCTAGCGTATCGTCCGATTCAAAAAAACACAGTTTTGAAAAAATGGACTTTAATGTTTAATGTACCGAAACGTAATAAAGTTAAAAAAAAAGTTTTTTTAATTTTGAAATGTATCGCGAATTTAGTCAACAATCGAATTCGAAAAAGAAAATGGTAAAAAAAGTTGCAAGGTAGTATTAGCCCTTCAGTTCTAAAATAGCATTTCAGCCGACACGACCAAAGATTTCGGTTGATGAAATAAATTAAATTATGATCTCGCTATTGAAGAAGTACCTAAGGCTTTACAAATGAAGCAATTCGTCAAAACCTCATCGCTTAGTAAATTTCGAAAAGATAAGCTTTGGTTCGATAGAGATTGCACGAACATAAAAATTAAATTGAAAAAAATACAATTAATGTAAATAAAACATAAGGTTAAATATTTATTTTATTTTGATTTATTTATTTTTATTTCTATTTTTCATCCAAACATGAAGTAAAGAATTTACGTAGTTTAATTGTTTAGTATTAATATTTGATGTTTATGTTATGTAACCTAACCATGGAATAATTTCATTTACTAACATATAAACTATAATAATAATAATATAAAATAAAATAAAATTAAAATGCATTTTAAATATGTATAATGTTTTATTGCTATTATTATTATATTGATCTATCAGGACGTAGACTAGCCGAAGCCCATGAGGTGTGGGGGAGAGCCGGCCCTTATGATAATTAGCGTTGGGAGCCTGTCTTTGGGAAGCTAATGTTGTGTCAAGCCGTCAGAGTAAACAGGTGTATTTACCCAGCTGTTACGAGGAAACTCCTGGTGGCAACTCGTCTTGCATCCATGTAATGTGCAGTCGAAAAGGGTGCTGTAATCTCTACAGCTTCAGAAATTCCACTTCAGGCTTAATTTTTCTACACAATTGTACAGAAAAAATGTTTGCGATTAACACGTATATTTACGGAAGAATGCTTGTACACTTCTCTGGCATAGATATTTTTTTGTATGTATATATCGTTGGCCCTATTTAGAAATTTGTTTTCTTAAATTCAGAATTGTCCCTCTTTCTGTCTCTCGTTTTCTCTCTCTTTATCTCTCACTGTATATATATATATATATATATATATATATATATATATATATATATATGCACTTATATTGTAATACTTTTATGGTACGAAAAATACTTGTGATAATGTGTGTGTAAGTGTGTGACTGAATAATAACGAAGAATGCAATAAAAATTGTATATTAATTTTATATACAGTAGACAATTAATTTTTCTCTACTATTCGTACATAATTTTCCTATCGATTAGTACTTATTGATATATATAAACATATATATATATATATATATATATATATATATATATATATATATATATAGAGAGAGAGAGAGAGAGAGAGAGAGAGAGAGAGAGAGAGACAGACAGACAGACAGAGAGAGAGAGAGAGAGAGAGAGAGAGAGAGAGAGAGATGAATTTTTTCAAATTTCCCAATTTAAATATTAATATAGACAACCTTTTCGTCCGGCATTTTTGTCCAGCAGGGTGTCATTTTTGCTACAAACTATAAACTAAGTCTAGTTGTGTAACGTTATGACTGTGTTTAGTGATGAAAATACTAAAATCTAAAGAGCTTATTCTTATAAGCCAAAAAAAAGCAATATATATTAATAATTTGTGTCCTGAGTAACGCCCCCTTCATGATGGACTGATTTTCCTAGTTAACGACCTTGTCCAATCGTTTGTTATGAAGCTATTACCAAGTTTCGTCACCCACAAAAAAAAAAAAATAAAATTTCAGCCGCTATTGTGCTAACACGCTCACACAAACGAACACAGATTCACGCGCGCACTCACACTCATACATGCATTTTTATATATTTTAACGGGGGATATTTTCAGTATCTGGCAGCAACGATTTTGATTTGAAGTCGTTTTTCAAAAATTCTTTTATTAGTGCAACTTCGAAAAACAGGTAAATATACTTAATCAGAGCGTCAATAAAACGATTCATTATGCTCATAAGCGATTCTTTGAATGAACTTTAATTTCATATTATTTGCGTCTGTAAGTGGCAGAAAATAGGAGAAAAATAGATCGAACGTTATTAAACCAACGACTGCATTATAGTTTATGCCAATAGTCTGAGTGGATTCACGGAGTGATAAAATCCTGCGCCATTCCGTTCTGAAATGACCGTCTGCAGGCAGGGTGTGGTTTATAGCTCGCCTAGAAGATGCTGCCCCTCTCAGGGTTAGCAGTCCTATGTAAATAAGGTCATAAGCCCGAACGTAAATCCATATATCCTTTATCGTCAAGACAATCAATTGTTGTCAGCCCTTCCTCATTATCTTCCAATTTTCCTTTCCTTTCCGAGGAAAGCAATAACCAAATCTAGTTCTCAATTACTGGAATGTACACCAAAAGGAGTAAGTTGATTTGCTTTTCCTTCCATACAATTCGTAATACCTAGTTATTGCATACTTCAAACATACATTCAATATTGATTGCATCTACCTAGTTCCTTTGCATTAATTCAACGTCAATCAGCTCGGCGAGTCTGTCTTTTAAAAAAAGCTATAGAAGGAATGGAAGAAAGACCCAAAAATAGAGCACCATATTGGTTAGTAAACGTACATTGTAAATAGTTAAACAAGGGTCATATTGGAAGAGGAACCTAACAATATTCACCAAAGAGGAAGAGATTAAAGTGAAATACAAATCTAGGTATAGATCACAAGCTGTGTGCAAAGCATAGATGAGGGGGTAGGAGGGTCTGAATTGGAGGGACGTACCCCCCTCCAACTCCATTCAACAACCTGAACCCTTCTATCCATTCACTTTATCTTCTTCCTTCATCTCGAACGTGGGGTAGTTTTCTCCCTCTTTCTCATAAGCTCTTTAAGTTTTAGAATTGTTCGCTACTTTAGAGTTAAATACAGTCAGCAAGTTACACAACTATGCGTAGTGCACATTCTAATCCGAGTAGCAAAAATAACGCACCGATAGTGAAAAATGCCAGATGGGGAAAAGGCTTATCTACAGTCTGCTGAACCCGTAAATGTGAAAATAGCTATATTTAGATTTTTAATCAGGCCAATGTAGACCTGAAATATATATGGGAAGATTCGAAAGACAAATAAATATATATTATTCAGCAAGAATCTTATGGGGGATAAAGTCGCTCGATGAAATAAGCCCGTGGTCTAAAGGATAAGATACACAGCCGGACTAATACTTCCCATAGCTCTCAACCTTGGTGGTAAGCACCTGAACTAGTTCAACACCTTTTAGTTATCAATCCTTTTTGTAAGCAGCCAGATTAGGGCTTCTTTTTATAGTTATCGATCTTGGTGCTAAGCACCTGGACTATTTCTACATTTTTTAGTTATCAATCCTTTTTCCAAGCAGCCAGACTATCTCTTGTTTTTAGTTATCAGTCTTCGAGGCAAGCACATTGGCTAGTCGTTTTCTAGTAGTTATTGATCTTGTTCGCAAATAGACAAACTATTCAATTGTTTTGTAGGTATCGATCTTGGTGGCAAACAGCCAGACTGGTCCTTATTCTCGTAGTTATCGATCTTGGTGGCAAGCAGCCAGACTGGTCCACATTCTCATTGTTATCGATTTTGGCGGCAAGGAGCCAGCCTGATCCATATTCTCGTAGTTATCGATCTTGGTGGCAAGCAGCCAGCCTGATCCATATTCTTGTAGTTAACGATCTTGGTGGCAAGCAGCCAGACTGGTCCATATTTTCGTAGTTATCGATCTTGGTGGCAAGCAGAAACACTAGTGCTTCTTATTGAATATTTGGTCTTGGCTGAAACAGTAATTTTTCATTAATTTTCGGTATTTGTGACAAGGTGATTTAGATGGTATCTTGCCGATATTCAAGGAAACAGCCCTTCAACCACGTGATCTTTTTATAGATTTCCATTTTCGAAACTCTGTAAACATTCATAGGTTAGCAACGGAGCTAGTTTTCTTTCGTTTTAAAGGAGCAAAACTAAATTTTTTTGGAATTTTATAACAATTAAAACTTAAGAGAAGAGAAGAAACGTGTTCTAAATGATCAGTTAGCTACAGATCTTAAGTATGCATCCATTATGTGAGGATTTTGCCAGTGGAAGGAGACAGGCAGTAGGCCTACGGAATATCAGGCAGGTGTTTCTAGAGTTCAATGCACCTAGGTTGTCAAGGTGATGGTTTTATGAGGACAGAATGTCACAAGGAGGGTAGACGGGGGATTGGGTAGGAATAGTCATTGCTTTTATGGTGGTGTTATAAAGTGGCAGTTTTAAGTTATTGAAAATATTGGAGTAAAAGGCTGAAATGCCAAACTTTGTGTTGATCCTCCTCACACAATACGTAAACACCCCTAGGTTTTCTACTAATTTGTAGTTAGGTTTGATACTATTCATTATTTGAGATGCAGATAATTAGTAGTTGAGGTGATAAAAGGTGGTTGGGATTGGGCTAGGAGAAAACGTCAGGTTTTCAAAAAATCTATATTTCTTACGTGTAGGGGAGAGAGGAAGACGAAGATACCTTTAAAGTGTCAAGCGATACTTGGTCACCTAAAACTAATCGTAGTCTTCCTCTACCCCCTAGGCATTTGTTGCCGAAACGTTTTTTTGAAAATCTGACGTTTTCTGTTAGCGCAGTCCCAACATTGTGTGCGTGTCTGATAACACGATACGGTAAGCGCGAGTGTTTCGTTTTATGACACGAAACTTGGTATATACCATTCCAATATGACACGATTGAAGTCGTTTACCAGGAAAATCGGACCATCTGTAGGGTGGAAGGGGGGATATTCCTGACGCAAATGCCTATCCCGGCGGTAATTTTTTTTTCTTTTTTTAACGAACCTCGTTACCATGCATTTGTGCATCTAGAAAAAGATCACTTGTAAAACTAAACTAAGTACTTGCAAAGCTGGGTCCATATGAAAGGAGTTTTAATTATATTACTAATTTCACACTGTTCCTAATTTCTGCAGTATTGTAACGAATATACGTCGGAGCACGTCGTGGGTGCCTGAGAAAGATGTTTTTTAAAAATAAACTAAATAGGTTCATTGGGAGTTGAAGTGAACTCTGTATTATGTTCAAGTCGAATTCAGCCGCGGATTAGTTGCTGCTGCTACCACTAGGGGCGCTGTGAAATGTACACATTTTATACGTAGACGCTTTCATTATTTATCAAGAACCAAAAATAAAAGTGTGAAGTTTTTGTTTATTTGTTAAGTAGTCTTGGACCATGCATACAAAACAATCTAGAAAGAAAGTAATCAAAAAATTAAACATTGAGTCGTCCTTTCATGAAAAAAATAAAAGAGCAAAAGTATTCCAGTTTTCTTCGTTATTCATATAAGTTATTTTAAGCAAATGATTCAGAAAAGAATTGTATACTACCCACCTTCTGGGGAAATCGCCAAATTATGCGGCTCATGCGGACATAATTTTTTTCTGAATAAATTTCGGAAACACAGAAGGAGAGAAATGAAAAAAGGTCTATACTAATGTTTCCAAAATACACCAGATTTTAGAGTTATATTAAACCACACCTTATTTTAGCTTCATGCAATCAAATAGAGACGAGAACCTTCAAGTGGCGGCTTTATAGCATCGGGGTAATGTTTTCCATTTGCCCCGAATAATTGCTAAGAGACTTTTATTTAGATATTTCTCCAGCATGGAAGAGGGCAAGAGGAAATTTCTTAAAATAGCATTTTGTAATGGGATTATATCCCCCGCCTGAATTAGTGGAATGATGTGTTCATTAGATTAAATATTCATTTAAAAGAAATGCCTTTGTTACTTACAAGTTCACAGACAGCAGCATACATTTTAAATGTGATTAGCGGGAGTGAAATTAGCCTAAATTTATTACGGACCATTTAATACAAATTACAATCCTCTGGCATTTGATATATATATATATATATATATATATATATATATATATATATATATATATATATATATATATTTATTGAGAGGAGCTCGGTGACCGTTGGGATTGCAAAGGTGGATTTAGTCAGGGCTCGATCTTGGTATCATAACAAAACTGCATTTTATATAAGATTATGTGTTTCATTTTTGCCGACCTTTTGGCTTGAATTTCAAGCCTTCATCGGGGCTGTAAAACAAGCAGGAGAGGGTTAATACTTATTGATATACAGTTGACATGACATACATGTTTATTTCCGGTTAATGACAACATTTATAATAAATAAATAACCCCGTTAATTGCAAAATTGATAAATAATTCATCTCTTCTACCTAATCCAACATTTTCCATTCATTAAAAACATCACGTTTATAATCCACACCGGCTCCAATAAACAAATAAAACCTTTCATACCTGCCTTCCTTCCATTATCACCTCACTTTTATGACACCACTTTCGAGACCACTATCACTTTCGATCACCTTTACACCTTTAGCTTTGGGTGGCCAAAACTGCAGCCCCCACCCGTTTTTTTCCTTAAACGGCAACCCCACCAGATTTAGAAATTACTGCACATCCGTCAGTTGAAAATAGGACAATTTGGACGGCTTCAGGTTTTTTTCTAATTTGTTATTTCGTCTAGATTTAGCGAAGAATTTGAAACGCGTTTATTTTTTTGCTAATACCTCAAGTGCAACATTAATATGCAAAAACTATCAAACTGATTGGACGATATAATCATAATTTTTCTACTGAAATATGAAGGTTCTAACTGTATTTTAACCTGCCAAAAAAAGTGTATAAAAAATTTATGTATGTTATCCATATTTCATACGCTGTTTTCAGAAGCAGCGGATAAATAAATAAGGGGGCAAATCTCTAGCGTGAATACTTTCGGAGTTATGAGCAAAAGAAGTACAAAAAGGAAAGTAACTTTTTTACATTAAAAAAAAATATTTTCCTGCAATTTTTCGATTTAGGCATACATCAATAATTGTTATATAAATTGTTCCTGAAAAATTGGCTTGCCACTTCTCAACATACATGTATTGATTTTGCACATACACCCTCCACTCCTAGTATGCGGGATGAAGAAACTACTAGCCATGATTGATAAGTGTGTATACAATGGAATGAATTTCAAAGAACACGTTTTAGGCTTGATTGTTAGACATTAGTGATCGGATACACTGCTGAAGTTATTTCGGTTTGGTCCCTATCGGGAATATCATTCAAGAGATTCCGGGCTTTCTCACTCATCTCCAAGCATAGATTATTTTAGTGGACGCCTCCTGAATAAATGGCATTGACTTGCTCTCATCGACGCAGATTGTAGCCGTTAGGGAGTTATCAGTGGCTTCTCGTGAAGGCTACAAATGTCAAGCTTCCTAGGCATTCAAGAACAATATTAATCAATAGGATTTAATCTAGTTTATAATTGAATTAGGAAGAGCAGAAATCGTTACCTACTGAATCCACGAAAATTTGATAAATTATTTTCTAATTGCAAGAAAAAAAAAAAAGAATCATTAACTTTCGTTCAGAAGAGAACGTTGAGTTAATACAACTACATTATTATACAAAAATGTAGTTTACTAACTATTATGACCGAACGCCTTCCACATAAGTCAAAAATTAGACGGATTGAACCAAATTTGAAATTCCATTAAAATCGGACCATTTTTGGTGAAGCTAAAAACCAAACAGGCATATATATATATATTTATATATGTATATATATATATATATATATATATATATATATATTTATATATATAAATTTGAAACACCGTTATTCTCTTGATATTAGGTTCTGAAACCTGAAATTTTGTAGTCGGTACTTCCGGAGTGCGTACCGACTAAGAAGAAAACGCGCTAAAAATGAACAGGGTAGAGGTATTAGTAAAATTTATTTGGTGGAACTTATTCCAGGGAAACGAAACTTCTCATTTAGTGTTTTTGGACTTTTTAGGCGTTTTATCTTACACACATGAGGCGAAAGGGGTGAGGACCCTTTAATAAAATTTGCCTGGTAGGAGTTTCTCCTGGAAAAAGTAACATTCCATTTAGGGATTTAGAAGTTTAATGTCCGAGCTTCTTCTTCTCGGAGCGAAGGAAGTTATTAATAAACGCTATAAGGCGGCAGATATTTTTAGTTAAGAAATCTATCTCACCTTTCTTGTTTTATAACTCTATTTATTTTTATCTTCAGAGCGGGGGGGGGGGCTGGTCAATAAACATTACCTAGAAGTAGGTTCAAAATAAGGAAGACTTGAGTCAAAATCGTTATAATACTTTAGCAAATAAAATTATTAAGTTCCCGCTATAGCTGGGTAAATTAGGCAAATTACTCAGCAAAGAAACAATGGCATACAACATAAATTTTTTTTCAATTTTTTTTTTTTTTTTTGGTATATCATTTCTGTTATGGCCAGCTGGCATAATAATTCAAGGGCGTATAAATTTTTATTTGATGAGTCATAGCACTCTTAAAAATGAATTAAATAAGATCACTTAGTTCATAAAAAAATATTTTATTGTAGGTGCAATAGCGTTTTAGTTGCCTAAAACGATTTCAAGTTCTAAATTTTTCATATTCCATACCCCGAAAATCACAGTAAAAAAACACTGTAACCGTCGATCATAAAATGTATGGGATTTGTAGAATAAAACGATAAACTTCCACATCGTAGGGTTACTTCGATGTTTAAATAATCATATATAATACATCAACATATTCCTTCATATCGCAATATGAGTATTATTAGAGTTATTAAAAATGAAAGACTTAACTTTAATTTTTCTTTTACATCCAAAATTTCAAGAAAGGATTTCTAATTGAGGAAAACAGTAAGGCGGCTTGCTGTTTGTAGTATCGACCAAACTTGCTTAACTACACTATTTTCCACGTCGGTATGACTAGGAGAGAAACATTTCTAGTTTTATGATAAAAGGTTAGGCATAACTTCAAAAAAAATAAAATAAATAAATAAAAGAATAAATAACTCGGGGTCTCCCGTGGTCTAGTGGCTAGCGAGCTAGATTCATAAGCGGGAGATGGTGGGTTCGATCCCCACCGGCGCCAGAAATTTTCTCATCTCAAGGCTCACTGAGAAAGTTCCTGGCTGCACCCTGGACGTCGGCGCTAATGGCCAAGATTTATGTCGATGCGCCGTAAAAAAAAATAAATAAAAAAATAAATAACAAATAACTCGGCTAGAAAAAAGGAAATTGTATTAACATACATTATATATATATATATATATATATATATATATATATATATATATATATATATATATATATTTTACAAAGTCTACTATGCATAAAAACATACTTTAAAATAAAAAAGGTCCGACAGGAGATCTTCCAACCACTTCAAGGAGATCTTCGAGAAAAATGTTATTCAAGGCATTAAAACGACAAAAAACTTACGTGAGCGGAAATTACTCACTCGCCCTCGGCTTCCGCTCGGAAAGTTATATTACAAACAATAAAAACTTGTTTTTTATTTTACGCATATTAATTTACTGGTGATTTCATTTTACTCTTAAAATCATTTAAAAAAAAACAACAAACAATCAAAAACTGCAAAAACCAAACACAAAGAACCGAAACCTCATTTTTCTTTCTTATTTCTTCTATGAAAAAAAAAATAAATAAATAATCAGTCCCGTAACAGTTCACAAGGACCCAGAGCGGCAAATACTGTAGAGGTACCTGATTCTTGACGATACGGCTAGGGATATAGTGGGGTCAGTACTATTCTCCGGCCGCCTGATTTTCCCCTTTGCAGGTACCCATTAACAAATTAAT
Organism: Gonocerus acuteangulatus; assembly: GCA_946811695.1. Lineage (NCBI taxonomy): Eukaryota > Metazoa > Arthropoda > Insecta > Hemiptera > Coreidae > Gonocerus > Gonocerus acuteangulatus. The sequence continues at coordinate 85,281,909 of OX328132.1, read as the reverse complement.
TAAACGCTTGGTGGGCCTAGGACGGTCTGGCACCCTGAATCCGACTCACGAAGGAAGACACCAGAAGTAAACTTTTTCGAGCTTTGAACTCATGTCCTTCAGCATATTATTCGAGTGTTTAATCTCAGTGCTAACCTCGCCTTCTATGTAAAAAATTATTAATAGCATTACCTCTGTCCATCCTTGTTTACAGCCCTGATGAAGGCTTAAATATAAAGTAATATATCGTAACTGCAAATTTAAATATATCAGTTCGAATGAACTTAAACGCCTGGAATAGTCTTAAACTGAATTAGTATTTTTCCAATGCCCAAACTTAAAACTAGTTGAATCCTAGTTTTATGAAAAACAGTTACAGATATCGTCTTAAAAATAGTTTCATTATTTCCCTACGTTAGAAAACCTTAAAAAAGTTGTGCTCCTGGTTAACGAATTTGACTTTTCCAATCAGACGAAGAGTCCATTCAACAAATTTCATCAAAATCCGTCCAGTATTGATCCCGATAGAGAGTGAGCAAACAAATTTGAAACACCATTATTCTCTTGATATATGGGTTCTGAAACCTGAAATTTTGTAGTCGGTACTTCCATAAAGAGAGAGAGTGTGTGAGAGGGGAAAAATATAAATTTTAAAGAATGACATTTTTGGCAGCTGAAAAATTTTTCCTTGGGCGTATCAATAACAGTTCCTGATACTCTCCCTCCACCCTTAGTGCCTACAAGTCAAGCTTCTCTACATCGGGGAAAACAGGTCTGTTTTAGTTTTCTTACAGGATTTTGAATAAAAAAACATTTTTTTAAATAGCTAATTAACTTGGTTTTATATATATATTCCATTTCCTGGCTTAATATGGTTCATGTAGAATATACTTATTATTACAAAACCCAGAAAATGTTGAAAGATGATCTTGAAAAAATTGTGTTTAAAATTTTTCCATTCATTTATTTTGTAGTTCTTTATAATGAATTCATAAGATTAGGATATTAAGGAAACAAGCTAAAATAAATATTATATTTTATTTTTGTGGGAGAAAAGTGTGTGTTAAGAGGTAAGAGCATTGTGCCTAAGTTTGCAAGTTCAATTCTCACTACTGGTTTTAGTTTTTCCTTCCAGTCCAAAAAACGTAGGTCATAAATAAAATTGCGTTAAAATAAAAAAAAAAATGTGGTAATTGTGACGTTTAGGGGCCTCCCCACCGATTTTTTTTACTGGCTTTTCTATAAGGTATTTTGATGAACTAAACACGATTCCGTTTAAAAAAAAATTCGCTCTCAACTAGGAAAAAGTTATTTAGCACTAAAGTTCATTGTTATGCAGGTTATGAATGCTAGCGTAAACAACATACCCATTTGACCCCCGTGGCGTATCAATAATAAGTACGTACCAATAAGTTTCGATGACAGGATTAGAGTCAAGGGTTACAAGCTTTCAATTCCACAAACTGTGCCTAGGTAATATACATACTCAGCATCTGTAATTCCCGTTCAAATAGAATCGACTTGCTAGGACTGATTCAGGGATTAGAGGAACAGCTCGAGCGTAGGTGGGGTCTATCTAGCTGGTACGCCAATAGGCCAGCCAATGGTCTTCTTGTGTACATTCGCTTAGCAAATGGTAAATCTAAGCCCATCCGGCTTTTGAAACTCCATTTCTGTTGAGATTAAGCCGAAATCACCGTTTATGACGATAGAGGAATATATCAGAGTGGTAATATTCTGCCAAGCTAGCAGATGTCAATCCATTGATACCGTCCCCTAATGCACATTCAGTGTAATCCCTTTATCCATCTACTACACTCCTTGCGTTATTTAATCTGATCTATAACTTATTTTTTACGGCATGATAAGTGAGGAAATGTGCGTGTAGAAAGTCCAGGGCCAATCCCAAAATAATTAGAAAAAACATTAAACGACTCAAATAAATCAACGTTCATTCATCCAAACTGTTGAAGTAGATAACCAACAGTGGAACAGGTGGCTAACGCCTTAAATTCTCATGCGGGAGATACGAGTTCGAGTCTCGCCTGCAGTGGGTCCAGATTTTTTTCCTTTTATGGCCCGTTGAAAGGATATTTAGGAAATGTGGTAACCTATAGATCTTCTTATAGCCATAGAACCTCGGATTCGTTTGTAAATGTACCGTTGAATATTCTATTAAAGTATTATTTCGATAATAGAGTTTCTTGACCGCATAACATTTCTTGACATTTGTTTTTCGTGGATTTTTGCAAGCTGAAACCGAAAAAATGGTCAAAAATATTACATCGCATCTAGATTTTTTGCAAAACAGATTTTTTGAATATCCACCGCTTATATTGTTATTTAGCGATGAAACATAAATTTGGTGGTTAATACCAGGTTGTCTATCTTATGATTTTTTTTTAAGTATACATATTTTATTTTAATTTTTAATTGTATTATGTAATTTAATACAGGTTACTTGCCCACAACTCAGGTGTCCCCAATTGTCAGCCGGATATCATCCTTGTTTAGGAATGTCTAGGATGACCTGGAGTATTTTATGAATTAAATCGTTTTTTTCCCCCCACTTTCAAATCTAGTTGTTTCACTCCCAGAAAATATAGTACAGAATAATTAAAGGAGTAAGGATACCTAAAATCATATCATAACAAGTAGTCAATTTTGCTCTAATTCTTGAAAAAAATCAAGTATCAAGAATATCACTGGATGGTTGCTGGATATTTAATGGAAAAATTAACCATGTTTTCGGGGCAGCGATTGGGGAACATTTTAAGGGAGAGACAAAAATTGCGGGCTATTTTAGATCCAGCACACAAAAAAACATAAAATTCAGCTAAATGATTCTATGCAGCTGATTATATCTTGTTTCTCTGGTAAAGCAGGAAAACATATCAGAATGAATCAGTTAAAGGGAAGATTGGAATATCCTCTAGGATTTTCAGAATAACAGCAAATGAAATGCTATTCCATGAACCAGAGAGCAAACAGCCCTGGAAGTTTTGTTAAGCGCAACCGTTTAAAAACGTTGGTATGTTTGCATATACCAGATTGTATGAATATTGTATCAAGCTCTAAGGAGACAAAAGCCGTTCACCATGTTCGAATAGCACTTCTAATCCCTCTGGGACAAGAACTGAGCATTTGGGCATAAATTATAAGTTCCCATGGCTTTTCTTAGGCACTTCCCGTACAACAGCCTTTCGAGCACAATAGCGCTCTTGACAGTAACACACTTTTATAAAGCTATTACACACAAAAAATTAAAAATAACATGAAATTACTTGATTTCTCTGAGAAAGATTCGATATTATTTATTTAATGAGTCCTTTCACCATCTTAAAATAAATTCTTTATTTCTACAATTTACCAGGTTTTTTTTGTGAAACAAAGCCATACGTAAGAAAAAAATATTTTGCCACTATACTAGGCATCATTAGGTAACCTATTTTTTTTTTCTTTTTTTATGCCACCCATAAGTTCAAATATAACTATCTGACGCTACTCTTTATACACCAAAAGAATATTTTTCTTATTTATTAAAAAGAATAGCAATGGATTTCTTATGCTACTCCTGCAACAAGGAAGAATTTTTGTTCTTCATTTTGGGTTACTTGTTACCTGAGCAGCAATATCGTAACAGTTATCAGGTACCTGTTCCTGAATAACAGTTACTAGGCGGGAGGCAGAGATGGGCATAATTTTATTTATAAATAAAAATATGAATTTATTCGAACTTCATATTTTTGTGAATACGAATATAAGTAAATTCGTCCTTCATATATTTGTGAATACGAATATAAATAAATTCGTATTCATAAGTGTGAATACGTATTTATTTTTATTCACATATATTAAATATAAAAATACAATTAAAATTTTATTCGCAAATTTTTCTGCGAATAAAAATAAATTCACAGAAAAAATTGTAAATAATCACAAAAAATGTGAATATTGACAAAAAAGCAAGTGATTACAAAAAAAAATCACATTAAAATATACGAATAAAAATTTATTCACATTATAATTTGTGAATACAAATTTATTCACAATAAAATAAAATAAATTATGAATTTACTCGTATTAAGATGATATTACGAAAGTTTTTGAAGATGATTTTTTTTGATGGAGGTACAGATGACATCCCTGCACCATGGCTGGTGGTCTCGCGGCAGACTCGGTGTAAACAAAAAATCTAGGCGCTAACAACCTAGACGTTAAACGCCTTAAAAAAGAAAAAAAAAATCACCTTCAATAATTTTCGTAATATCATCTTAATACGAAAATTATTGAAGGTGATTTTTATTGAAGGTGAAAATTATTGAAGGTGATTTGAAAAATCACATTAAAATATACGAATAAAAATTTATTTACATTATAATTTGTGAATAAATTTTTATTCGTATATTTTAATGTGATTTTTTTGTAATCACTTGATTTTTTGTAAATATTCACATTTTTTGTGATTATTTACAATTTTTTCTGTGAATTTATTTTTATTCGCAGAAAAATTTGCGAATAAAATTTTATTTGTATTTTTATATTTAATGTATGTGAATAAAAATAAATTCGTATTCACACTTATGAATACGAATTTATTTATATTCGTATTCACAAATATATGAAGTACGAATTTATTTATATTCGCATTCACAAATATATGAAATACGAATAAATTCGTGTTTTTATTCATAAATAAAATTATGCCCATCTCTGGCGGGAGGTAAAAATCACTCAATAAATACTTGGTCGTAAAATTAAATTAATTTATTATTTCAGCAAACAAGACAAAATAAATAGACCCTCATGCATGATTAAATGATAAAAAGCTACTGTGAATAATAATACGTAAATAGTATAAAATAAAAGTCTTCTGCTTGAAGCTAAATATAGAAAAGAAAACATGCCAGGCAAAAATAATAAAGAGAATATTCAGAATAAAATAAGAAATAAAATAGGAAGTATTAATAAATAAATAACACGCTTTAATTGCTTAAATAATATGGCGAGTCCACTCATTAAATAAATATTACTTATTAACATCTAATGGCCATTGATAAAAGTTGTTTGGGCATGCCCTCTGAGGTTTTTATTGCACTAAGCTTTGCCCCGCACAGTAAAATTCACTATATTGTATTATTCCCACAATAAAACACGAACAGCAGCAAAAACTTGCGATTCCTTGATTCCGAGGAGTAATGTCTAACACCGGCTTTTTCCAGCGCACAACGAAGCCTTACTTCTAACTATCTTACAAAGAGGTGCGGGCAACAGATGCGATTATTCACCGATGACGGTAGCTCCCGCTACAGGTTTGTTAGAGAAATTAAAATTGATGCACTTATGGTGCTCTTTCTGCTATGGATAAAAGTGTTTTATTCCTTACCGAAAAACGTTGTTGATTAATTGAAGCTATTTTTCCTGCAACAGAAGAAAATTCTTTTTATTTATTTCAGAAAACCACATTAACTGTCTATGTCTACTCTTTTTTCAACGAAACAGGATTTTTCTTCTTATTGGAGAAAATAAGATCGGGCTACTTATTCTACTACTACTGCAACAGAAGAGTTTTTTTTATTTATTTATGTCAGAAATAGGTATTAGTACCCTGATACTTATTGTGTATTGGACAGCAAATGTACAATTCTTTAGCGAAAAACATTGGTGACTCTATAATGCTACTATTCTTACAGTAACATAATATGAGTTTTCTATTTAATAGAGAACCTATCATTAGATCTCTCATTCTAATCCTTCGGGAAAGGAAAATAAATTGTGTATTCATTGGCATAAAGGAGGAAATTTTGGTGATTGTAATAGATCATTCCAAGAGGAAGTCGAAGAATGAATGAATGAATCAAAAAATATATTTTAACGACAATAAATTTAAATTTACAAAAAAGCTTAGGCAAGGCCCATTAGCTGGAGTGGTAATTGCGTACACAGAGTGACAGAGTATAGTATTAGTAGCATACAAAAAGAACACAAGGATCACTTCTCTATAGTCAATGACCATAATTAGTAAGGAAACAAGAGAATTAAAATAATATCAAAAACTGACTAATCGAATTAGAAAATATATACAATAATAATTCGGGGGTCTCCCCGTTTTCTAGTGGCTAACGCCTTAGTTTCATATGCGGGAGGTGGTGGGTTCGATTCCCACCGGCGCACAGTGTAACGAAGTAGTGAGGATTATGGACAAAAATCATTAACCACTAGTTATTTTCAAATAAGCATTTTTATTAACTGAAATCAACTCAAAACAATGTAACAATAGTATAATAATGCATACTATACGGCTATAATAATATTAATTGTAATATTAATAGAAATAATATAGCAGGTAATAACATTTTTTTTTTCCTTTTCTTTTGGTGCATCTACTGCTGAGGTCATTAGCACCTAATAATAATATTATTAATAACAATATTATAAAATATATTATAACTGTAACATATAATGTAGTAATAGTATAGTAGTAAACTATACTTATAGCAATATTGCCATAGAATAATAATATTTTACCATTTTCTATGAAATTATTAAATATTTTTTTAATGCCAAGTCTGACTCGTTTTTGGATTCTTGAGAATGTAAACTTTCGGTAGAATCGAAACCAATATCTATTTGATTATTAATGTCATCCTCTATTATACATTCATTAATGTCCGGACTGATTTTGCTTTGCCTTTTTATATTTTTTCTCCGTAAAAAAAGCTTTGGACCAGACATCAGAAGAACCCGGCGCTTTTTCGATCTCTCACACAACACTGTAAACTCTTTTTTTATGTCAGCTTCTAAGAAAGCCGGAAGGGCCATCAGGGCGTGAATATCTTCTTTCTTGATAAAAATTAATAACAATTTCTTCTAAGTTGATATATTGTTTCAACCAGTATTTATATAAAAGTTATTTCTTTGCGGTGAACACGTTCCCACATTTTTTACATATAATTTAGGACTAAACTGGCAGTCTTTTTAGTATTGCTTAATATTTATTTAGGAGCATCCTGCAGATTAAATTGAATCATTTGCCCAAGGATTAATACCGTCTTCTTGGATTTATCCACATTTTTTTGCAAATTTGGAAGAAAAAATGATGATGGATGTAAAAATAAAAATCTTCGGCAAACTAAATTGCCCTCAGTACATTATACTTGAGGTAAACTTTAAGCTCTACAAAACTTGGGATGTGTTCAGATGAAGTTTTTTTGCTATGGTCTATCAAAGTTTTGTACTTAAAAAAATTTCAAAGATCAATGAAGAATAATTCAGGATAAATAATAAGGGAGTTATTACCCATAATCAATTATATCAGATAAAAAAGGAATAGTTGTGACGTAATTTCCATCGGATGACTTAATAAAAACACTGTCCTATCTTCAACGAGAGAGGCTCAAACTGATTGTTGCTATAAAGCAGGTTTTAAAGACTGCCTTGTTTATAATACTGATAATGTGTTTGTTGATCAAAATAAAACTAATATTTATTAGTTTTATACGATTTTAATTCCTTGAATAGTTTCTAAACTTAGCTAGAGGATTAAAAATTAAATATAAGAAAACAAAAATTTAGGTTTTTGTCCATTGGACGTTACACTGTGCAGCGGTAGGAATTTTCTCATCTCACGGCTGGTTGGGAAAACTCCTCGCTGCACCCTGGATGTCGGCGCTAATGGCCTAGATGTCGATGCGCCGTAAAAACAAAACAAAAAAAAATATATAAAAATGATTCGGAAGTCGAACATGCCTAGTGAGCACTTTCCATGGCTGTAAGTTATTGTCGCCTAAAATATAAATTTTCTTCAAGGTGCCATTGCTGTACTTGACTTAACATTCCACAAACTATTCATTATATCTATTCCAGGTATTCCTAATGACAATAGAGACAAGAACGAAAACGCACTAAGATGACGCAGTTTCTACGATTCGGACTTTTCTATATAATGCCTACTCGAGAATGAGCACCTAAATTTTCTTCACGTATTAAATGTTTTCTAAATTAATATTTGTTCTCAAGGAACAGCGATACAGCTCCTGTCAGTCAAACTAAAGGATCGCTTACTGACGGACAGGCCTGGCTGGTTGAGAGCCGCCGATAATCGGGACCAAACTTGCTCAACCATCGAGTGTGGAGATAACGCAGCTTGCTGACGAAGGAGATAATTAGGCAAGTCCTGGTTAATACAAACCCTCAATCTCTCCTTCCTTCAATCCTTCATAAAGTGCACGAGAGACAAAAAGTGCCGATAAAATGTCTTCCAACAATTTTCGCAACTAAATGCAGTACAATAGTGTGCCCCCTAAAGCGGCAATTATTCGCTTAAGGCTATACTGTTTCGAAATTGTATCCATTTCCATTTAGAAAATTTTCAATTGCTCTTTAGTGGAGATGGACGATCCGAATCGATCTTTTTAACGCCATATATCGATTTTTTGAAGGGCCTATCTTTTAATGAATCGATCTATCTGTTTAATGCATGAAATAGTCTCTTATTTTAATTACTTAGAGGTAATACTACATTTTGTGGCAAAAAACAAAGTAATTTTCTTCAATTTAAGAATAAAAAATAAATCAATATATTTCAATTCTTCATAATAAGTTTTATATGGGATGTTGAAGTAAAAGACAAAACAAAATGGCGGCGCTGACGAAAGGAACCCCTCTTTTTTCCCGGGCGATAGTCTGCACGCGGCAATTTTTAATCTAGAACAAGAAATTATTTTGAAAGAAGAACGTTAAATCTATCATGATGATTAGATAGTTAGCCGTCGAGGTGATAAGTAAGGATGGAATGGTTGGGATTCGGCTAAAAAAACCTCAATATGATTTTTGTTTAAAAAAATCTATATTTTGGACGTTTCGGCTACTCATTGGTAGCCTTCGTCAGCTAAAATGACAAAAAAAAACAAGAAATTAATACAGAAACAAAAAAAATGTTTATAATTGTGATAAGTAACAGAACTATAAATAAAATTAACTTATTATAAAAGATCAATTTCGTCTTAAATTCTTAGAATGAGTAGAATGAAAATCAATAAAAACATAACAGAAAAAAAGGGGGCTATTTTACTGAAGTTTATATAAGTAAATAGGTACAATAATTGATTTTAATAGTAATTAGTAACATTAATTGATTTTACAAAGAAATAAGAAACTACATACCAATGAAAACTATAGTAGCTAATAGTAACAATAATTAATTTTACAAAGAAATAAGATACTAAATACCAATGGAAATGCCGGGAGGCAGAGGAAGACCAAGGTTGACAGTTAAGTAACCATCGTGAAAGTGTCTAAGAAAAAAGGAATCTACTGGGGTATATGAAACTGAAAACAAAGTAGGTGGTGGGAGAAGGTGGTCGGTAAGGGATCAAAGGCCTGTTTCTGACATTTTATGACAGGAAATGAGAAAAAGAATTTATGTAGAATACATACTACAAACCGTTCCTTGTAAAGAAGACCAAACCCGCTCTAAAGTAGTTAACAACATCACTAATTTCTTGCAAATTCCTTCTCCCAGCCACTCCCACCTTTCCACTGATTTTTACAAAGACTTAAAATGCACCACAACTTTCTTACGCACACATCAACAACATATAATATGTACTAAATCCGACAAGGGAAACACGACCGTCATCATGGACAGAACTGAATACAACCAAAAAATGACCAACTTATTTAACGACGCCAATACATAATTACCCATCCCTAAGGACATTAGGAAAATACAGGAACGAAAATTCAACGAACACATTCACAAACTTTTTGACTCAAACGAAATCGACGAATCCACTAAGTCTTTCTTAATTCCCACAATTCCCTCCCACCGCGAGCCTATGGCCTCCCCAAAATCCACAAACCTGGAAATCCCCTTCGTCCCATCATTGCTAATATAGATTCTCCCTCTTCCAGTCTAAGTAAAATTCTTCTTCCCTCATTACAAATAGTTAGCCGTAATAATCCCTATGATATAAAAAATTCCTTTGACCTAATTTCTAAATTATCCAACCTAACCTTTCCTCACGGCCACATTTTAGTTTCAATTGATGCCACATCCTTATTCACTAACGTCCCACTAGCCAAAACGCTTGAAATAATCGAAAACCTTTGGCCCACCCTACAACTCCATAGCCCTCTATCCTTTGATTTGTTTATAGAAAGCCTAAAACTGTGTGTAAACAGCGGTTTTTTTAAAAATATGATGGGAAATTCTATAAACAAATTGAAGGTCTAGCCATGGGCAATTGTCTTGCACCCGATTTATCCTCAATCCTTCTCAACGATCTTCTCAACTCCCTCGTCCCACAGTTTCCCCATGACATCTCATTCATCTGCAAATACGTAGATGATCTTTTGCTGATGATAAACCCAAACAGACTAACGGACATACTTAATTGTTTCAATTCCTTCCACCCTAGGCTACAATTCACTGTCGAAACAGAACAGGACAGACAGCTCCCATACTTGGAAATCTTACTAATTAGACAGACTGACGGTTCTATTATTACTGATTGGTACACCAAACCCACATACTCGGGACGGTTACTTAATTTTCATTCATCCCATCCTAACCACCTCAAAATTAATGTAGCCAGAAATCTTCTTCGCCGAGTCCTCTCCTTATCCCATGCATCCTTCCACAATAAAAATATTAATGTCGCATCAGATATATTGGCACGCAACCAATTTCCCCCCAACCTCATAAAATCCCTTGTGAAAAAATTAAAATCCCAACCTTCCAACACTGTCTCTCCCAATTCTTCCCTAACTCCCAGTTCCCAAATGTTCCGATCTCTACCATTTACACCTGGACTGACTGAGAAACTTACGAAGACAGTAAAAAAATCCTACCCTTCCCTAAATTTTGGTTTGAAAACCATCAACAAACTCAAAACCCTCTATACCAAACTCAAAGATTCCATCCCTTTTGACCAAACCACCCGTTGTGTTTACCAAGTCCCTTCCTGTAATGGTGTATACATAGGAGAAACCATAAATGACATTCACTCGCGTCTTACACAACATAAACAAACCATCACTAACAAAGAAATAGATAAATCTGCACTTGCTAAACACGCCATTACGCAAAAACACACTTTTAACTTCAATGAAACGAAAATTCTTTTTACACAACGAAACAAAAAAAGACTACAGATCTCTGAATGTGTACACATAAACTTAAACAAAAACAATATAAACTACAAAACTGGCAAACAAGACATTTCTCCTATTTACGCGAATATTTTTCAAAAACTCTCCCGACCTCCCACCTAGTATTTTCCCATGCCCCTTGTGTATCCTTCCATTAACACCTTTTTCTCCTTTCCTGTCATAAAATGTCATAAACAGGCCTTTGAACCCTGACCGACCACCTTCTCCCACCACCTGCTTTGTTTTCAGTTTCATATACCCCAGTAGATTCCTTTTTTCTTAGACACTTTCACAATGGTTACTTAACTGTCAACCTTGGTCTTCCTCTGCCTCCGGGCATTTCCATTGGTATGTAGTATCTTATTTCTTTGTAAAATTAATTAATGTTACCATTAGCTACTATAGTTTTCATTGGTATGTAGTTTCTTATTTCTTTGTAAAATCAATTAATGTTACTAATTACTATTAAAATCAATTATTGTACCTATTTACTTATATAAACTTCAGTAAAATAGCTCTATTTTTTTTTCTGTTATGTTTCTATTGATTTTCATTCAACTCATTCTAAGAATTTAAGACGAAATTGTTCTTATATAATAAGTTAATTTTATTTATAGTTCTGTTACTTATCACAATTATAAACATTTTTTTTGTTTCTGTATTAATTTCTGTTTTTTTTTTGTCATTTTAGCTGACGAAGGCTACCAATGAGTAGCCGAAACGTCCAAAATATAGATTTTTTTAACAAAAATCATATTGAGGTTTTTTTCTCTACTTAACGTTAAATCTAGTACATGGCATTTTTAAGAAAAATATATCTTTCGAAAATGCTGAACTATTCTTCATTTTCTATTAAAATGTCAATCAAAAATCGGTCATGAAATCTTAATAATACAATGAACCGAAGACATCCCACGTATTTTACTAACAAATATCATTGGGAATCTGCAGTTAATATTTGAAGTTGATCGGGTGAAAAATAAAAACGCGTAGCCCCCACTTTGAAAAATATGGTTTCGAGAAAATCCACTTTTTTAAGGTTAATGTTAATTTTATTTTGTTCCTAGGTTCTTCTCATAAAGATAAAAAATGTTTTTTAATTTCGAAATATATAGGGACTTTAGTTGAAAAATATAATTTTTGGTACATTTAAAAACTCTTGCGGCACATAAACACTCTTGGGTATCATTTTTGATTTTTTAAGGAAGCATTTAAGCCTTTAAAAAGAAAATTGTAAAAAAAAGTCGCTAAGTAGTATTACCCATTAACAGGAAAACGAAGACCTTTCTAGAACAAGAAGATTCTTGTTTCTATAATCCAAGAGAATATCCAAAGAAAACAGTACAATCTTTAAACATACAATAAAAATGTTCATTTAATCAACCAATTATTTTAAATTAATCATAATACGTTATTAATTTTATTAAAAAAATAATAAATTCCATTAAAGGAAGAGGCTTTGGACTGAAGCTGGTGTGTGGGGCTAGACTGAGGATAAAGATCAGTCCTGTTTCACAGTAGCTCATTAACTGACTTCCGGCTTAATCCTTCCATGGATTATGCTTTTCGAAGAGCCTTACAGCCTAGCTCTGCCCTCCACCTCCAAGCTTCGCCGGCAGCAATCCGCAGTCTTACACAGACTTCAAGCCTGACAATTCAAAAAGATATTATACTCAGAATGAGGGTATCAAGGACAAGGAAGGAGTCAGGTGCCTGAAGAATATATAAAACTAGAGTAAATATAGTTATAATGGCTGCTGATAGATGGCAGGAGAATATAGAGAAATTGGGTACTTGTATGTAAGTAAGTGTGAAAGAGGGGAGTGGATTCATCCCCGAAGAGGCCAACAGGAGCAGATACTGTAGAAATTTCTGGTCTCTGCCCCACATGACCTCGAGCCCCATGAGGGATAAATATTGTAACTTTTGTCCAAAGAAAACGTATAATAAGAGGTTATGACATAAATACAGGGTAGATGGTATGATAAGAATATTGAAAAAGGCTGAGAGGAAGGCAAAGATGGATCGCTTCAGCAGTTTTAGTTTTTAGTACAGGATTGCCTAGTACGTATGCAGGGTTGTTTTCAAATTTTTTTCAACAGTATGACCGTTTTTTATTAACTCGGCTTACCTTTAAAGCAACAAAATTTAATGTTGTGAGGCATACATTTATTGCCGAGAAGGATGCAACGGATAGAGACCGAAAAAAGGTTGCTGATACTTTTGGTAATATTGGTACCATTACCAACTTGAACGAAATTTTGAAATCTGATTCTGGTATACCTACTACTATATTATGTACACGTGAGGATGTACATGATTATCCTATGGAATTTGTTTATAAATCCGTAGAGCCTAATGATATTGATGTTGCTTCTCATTTTAAGTTCGACATTAATTTAGCAAATAAAATGTCATTTAAATGTATGAATTGTTACTCTAAGTTATATCATAAAATCTACCCCAAATGTATAAAATATATTAGAAGTAGTAAATTATCAGAATATACAAATTTTCATAGCATATTATCAGATATGGGTGCTGAGGATCCTTAAATGTAATGTACTTACGCCCATTTAAAGATCAAGCATTGTTTAGAGACGACAAAGTCAAAATGAATGTTATAACTGTTAATTTTGAATTTGAGTGTAACTCCTACTGGACCTTTATAGATAACAAGAACTTACAATTTGTAAAATTAGTGGAATAAATAATGTCAAGTGGATTTATGTTTGTCTTCTTTTATTATAGTTCCTATCCCTTAAGATGGACATGAAGAGACATGTCATTGAAGAATTTGAAGACATGTTTGGATCCCCCAGGATGTGGCCACTTTATTATAGAGAATTAGCATTTTGCTCGTACATGAATTACGTAAACAGATTAAAGACTGTGCTTCTCCTAGAATGAGAAATATATATAATAAACCTACGTGAAATAGAGGTTTTGTAAGATAGTGTGTGGTAGATAGATGGTAGAAGATGAGAAGAATATCGAAGAAGGACGAGAGAGGGAGACAGAGAGATAGAGAGAGAGAGAAAGGTAGATAGTATGAAGGGAGTTTATCAGACTAAAGGATAAATATTGCAAAATTAGGAGAAATAAAACTAAAACGTGAGTCAAAGCTACATAGAACAAATAGTACTGTAACTTAACGTACTTCATCCGTTAAATGTTTAAAAGAAATGTAACGAGCCTGGGCAGACACTGTTTAACACTGGCTTGAATTATTAACTAAAGTTTTAAATTATTTAGGAAAAATAGTGAATCTTCAGTTATTAATATGCCTCAGATGTTTTTATGCCCTAAGCTACTCTAAAGAGTTAGAAAATACGCCCTAAAATCTTTGTAGCCAGCTTTTTCGCGTATGATATAACATTCAAGCTAAATAAACGATTAATCAGTGAGTAAGTAATATTTATTCATAAGCATGTTCGTTATTTCAATTGTAGTATATTGCACTTAGAGTTTAATATATATATATATATATATATATATATATATATATATATATATATATATATATATATATATATATATTATCCTTATTGGCCGTAAAATCAATTTCCGTTTTGTAACCGGAAGTGTACTGTTCAGGCTGGCAAATCATTTTTGCAAACAGAACGTAACTATTTGTTTATATAAACAGATTCAGATTTTAAAATTTGTTGATAAATTCGACTATTATAGTTGCTCATATCATTTTTTTTTTTTTTTTTTTTTTTTTAATTTCCTATTAGTGCGATGGCTTCAACTCAGAATATAATCTGAAAGTTTACAGTATTTTAACTAAGAATTTTGGGGTTTCGTTGGTTTAAAATAACTGGAACTCTTAAAGTGAAACCTTGGGCGTTAGCCACTTATGGAGGTGAACATATTAAAGAAACTGTTCCACAAAATGTCTTGACATTTGTCATATAAGAAATTTTCAGCAACCTGAACCATTAAGCACTTTTTAATTGAGGAGGTTGGGAGTCGTAAATTTTTAACGGTAAAAAAGGGCCTTCAACAAGTTAACAACAGCTTAGTTGATTTATATGTTGATAAATCAGCATTATCCACATCTGAAATACTTCTGCTTCTGCATTTGAGATGACTACTCTAACAACTTTGGCAGATAAACTGCTGGAAGATTATCTCGAATAAGTAAGTCAACCTGAAGGTAATATTTATTCTGAAAATACAAGTGAAGAATTAATATTAGCGACAAGGGAGAAAAATAAATTTAAGCCATCATCTTACCCTGTAGAGACAAGTTTATTGGAAACTGGGAAGAAATAAAATACTCCATGCATGTATCACTTCCCTACCTAAATCAACTAGCACTTATCGTACCCCCCTCCCCCAGCCAAGCCACCCAAGTATTGAAAGAGCCTTTTCAACTCTTAAGTATATATTAAATGATTATAGTTATAATATAAATTCCAAAAACTTACAGGATATATTATTATAGAAATTGAATTACTTCTTCAAAATAAGTGAAATGTTCTTTGTTTAGAAATTTATTTTTGTTTATTTACTAAAATATATTTGTTGATACACAACAACAAAACATTAGTAGCTTTAATTTATTTCTTTAAACTTTTAAGAATGTTAATAAAAATTACTTGAGTTGAAAAATAACATTAAAAAGAATTTTTTTTAAAAATGTTTAAACCCGAAACGTTATTGACATACTTCTATTTTTTATAACGGAAACAAAATTAAAAGTTTAAAAAATATTTTTTTAAAATAAAAGTTAACAATTATGTTCGACCCCTGGTATAAATAGCTTATCTGGCCAAGGAATATCAGGCATATGAGTTTTTGAAACTTTCAAGGTTGTTCCTACCCCATAAAGTAAACAGAAATGTGAAATTACTATTTCAGTCTACAACAGAGGCAATAATACTACAACCAACCAATAAGATTCCCCAATTCCTCTTCGTTAAACTTTCACATTAAGCAGAAAACCTATCAGCAAATAGGCGAGACCAAATATTTCTGAGTGCCTATAGCGAAGAGAGGCAGGATGGAACAGGGCTTAATGGATTTAGGGAGTTTGCCCCCCTGGGCAGAGGAACCAATATATCCCACGAGATAAAAAGAGCAGATGTAAATGTCGTGGAAATAATAAGTGGCTTCTCGGGTCAACTCCAACCTACCCACGTCTTACGAACATCCCGAGGCGAAAACCCCCATCTAAAACACTAAGGACGCTTTAGTCCAGGCTCACCGCTCCTACTTGTTGTGCTTGTAATGTTCTGTTTCCTCTAAAAATACAACCAATATGATATACCTTAATCATAGATGAAGGTAGGAATTAAGTTAATAAGAAGTCAAGGAATGGTTGAAATTCGGCTATGAGAAAAAAAAGTCAGACTTTCACAGAAATCTATATTTCGAACGTTTCGGCTACTCTTTGGCAGCCTTCATCAGCAAAAAAAACACAAATGCAGAATTACAAAAATTAACCAATAAAAACAATATGTTAGATCAATTCACACCCAACATTTATTTATTTTATTTCAGTTATTTTTATTTAAGTAACCTGTAAGTTTCTGTGATATTTTTGCGACCTTCTTTTATCTAGTTTTTATCCAAATATTGTTAATTTCTAAAGGCTTGTGATCTGTACACAAGTTTCTTTCTTTAAATTTTAAGTAAGAAGTTGTGTTACCTTTTGTTTTAATTTATTTTTAAGTCTTGTTGTTAGACTTTTTGACCTAAATATTGTTATTTCCTTTATGCTTGCGATATGATTATATAATTCTATTTCTTTAATTTTTAATTAATGATTTCTTGTGGTAATTTCTGTTCCCTTTTGTTTTATATATTGTTGACTTTGATCCGTCAGACCAGTTTTTATTGAAGTCTATGTTCTTAATTTGGCAATAGATGTTGCTATATGATTGCGTCAGGGGGAGTGAAGGGTCGGGTCTGGAAAAAACATGAATAAAGGAAAAAATTAAGTTAAATAAAAAAAAAGAATAAAGAAAACATCGAATTAAAAAAAACTGACATTTAACGAGGTTATAATATGTATGATAATAAACACAAATAACTCAAATTTTTGTTTTTTTATCTTAATCTTAATGATTAATAAAAATGTTCACATGTACAGAGAGTTTAACTCATAATCCTTACTATGCACAATACCGGACAATGTCACGCCGTGATCCACGAGTAACACCTTGCATTTTTCCGAGGGAAATGTTTTGTATTTAAAAAAATTTCGCCCCAAACGCCATCTTCCAGTGGGCGGATTCTGCTGGTTAATGAACTTAACCTTTAAAATTGGACGACGGATTTTTGTACCAAATTTCATCATAATCGGACCATTAGGGAAGCCAGAAATGAGCGAACATACAAATATATATATATATATATATATATATATATATATATATATATATGCAAATTTGAACCACCGTTATTTTCGGTCTCTAGGGGTTCTGAAACGCGAAATTTTCTAGTCGGCACTTTCAGATTGTTTCATGAGATCAACCTTATAAGCGGGGTTCCTCCCTATGAAGGGAGGGAGGAACCGCGCTAAAAGTGTTCCTCATTGGATATTGATTATTTCTACCGAGTTTCGTTGCAAGAAAGTAAAGATGATGACAAATTATTAATTACGAATTTTATTTCTTGACCTTTCGTCTAACATAATGAAGTGGATTTGATAGGATTACTTTTCAGTTATAATTTTATTTTTAACATTGCTTGCAAGCTTTCACTATAGCAAAGAGCAGTCCTTATATAATCTGATTAGTACAGCTAATGTTAATCCTATTGAAGTCATGTATTAATCTAATTACAATTTAGCGTACATTACCAAGCAAAATAACAATTAAGTCTATAACACAGCTTATACTTATAATTCGTTATAAACAATTTATTATTGTCAAAAATATAAATCTACTACAAAAAACACGGGTTTTGCTAAACAACCTTTAGAATAGCATATGTCTAGAACGGAGTGAGATAGAAATGTGTGATTGGTGGTGTTGAACTCCTTTTTTTTGTCTTGTTTCACCCCTGGAATAAACTTACTTGCGATACACCGTCTATATTGTAATTAGCTGGTACTTTTCTTTTAAAATGTAGAAGTATTTACTATTAAAACGAAATCTGCAAATTTCCATACTAATAAACAATATGCATTTTGAAAAGCAGAAAAATCAGCTGAGATTTACCTAAAAACGTAAATGATATGAAAAAATCATAATTGATTTGTCCCCATAGGCTCAATTTGTCTAGGCACAATTCAAGAAGGTAGCACTTTTCTTAAATTATCTATTGATAGTTTCAGTTGGGTATGTCTAGTTAAAAATATTCAGTTACGTGATGATACTAAAGACAATGAAACTAAAAAACGCCATCAATACTTTTGATAACCATAACCTTGATAAGCAATTATCTATTGATAGTTACAGTTGGGTATCTCTAGTTAAAAATATCCAGTTACGTGATAATACTAAAGACAATGAAACTAAAAAACGCCATCAATACTTTTGATAACCATAACCTTGATAAGCAATTATCTATTGATAGTTACAGTTGGGTATCTCTAGTTATAAATATTCAGTTACGTGATAATACTAAAGACAAGGAAACTAAAAAACGCCATCAATACTTTTGATAACTATAACCTTGATAAGCAATTAGGAACTTTGCATTCGACAAATAGCGTTCGTATTATTTTCCTAAATTCATGATGTAGCCCAACTCATTTGAGCAATATTCAAATAATGTGACACTGAATTTCATTCTTTCAGGCCTGGACGGCACCTGAAGGAGAAACGATCGCCCTTCGACAATTGAAGAAGTTCATTTATTTCAAAGGTAATATAATGAAATTAAGAGATACTCTAAATAATAAACTACTACAAATCAGAGGGAAAAGTTTGCATAATTCACAAAGAATTAGAGTGGCAAAAAAAAAGAGGTTTGGAATTATTAACGAACACTAAAACAAAACAAATTCCTCTTCATATGCAACAGCCTCAATGGAATTACATTTAAGCAATTTGTGAAAATCTGAATTTTATATATATATATATATATATATATATATATATATATATATATATAATAAAAACCGGTTAAAGAGAGACAATACCAAGATTGACAGTGAAATTTGTATTAATACTCGTGGATCTCCCCGTGATCTAGCGGCTAACCTCTTAGATTCTCGTGCGAGAGATAGGGGTTAGAGTCCCACTTGCAGCAGGAATTTTCCCATCTCACGGCTCGTTGAGAAAATTACCCACTGCGCCGTGTATGTCGGCGCTAATCGCCCAAACGTCGCACAGCGCATCGACCATGGAGAAAAATTGTACTATTTTCTAACAATTAAACTACCATTTTAAATCTATTAATAATTCTTCAAAGACAATCTGCTAGGATTATATCATTGTTTACTATTTTTTTTAAAGTCTATACAATAAGTGGAATGCAGCTACTAATCCTGTTACAATAAACACCTTGTTAGTACCAGTCTGTCTTATTGGAAACACCTGGCTTTTCCTTAAAATTCCTTAAAATCTCCAAGTATGGAATTTACAGGCCAAAGTATGCCATATAGTAATTTCGGAAATAAAATCATTAGATAGTTTTGCATACCTGCATTTAATTTGACTCAATTTTGTTAACATTAAAACTTTAAACACGTTTTTAAAAAAAAATCATTTAATATAAAAGTCGTACTTTTTGCATATTCTCGAAGCATTGACTGTGCACTTTAATTTTCATTAACGTTTGTGTGCTTCTGAGTGCCCCTTTAATTATAGTATTATTTTTTTCAATAGAGCGAGTCATCATAACTCACGCCTAGCTGGCAGGAATATTTTTCAAGTACAAGACATTTGACCGCATAACCATGATCATCAGTGTACCGATTTTAAATGGCAAAACTTCAGGAGCGTGTAGAAAACGTACACGAACACTATAAAAGATTGAATTATAGTACTTGGACGCCCTTTATATAAATTTTTATATACATATATATATATATATATATATATATATATATATATATATACATACATATATTTATATATATATATATATATATATATATATATATATATATATATATATATATATATATATAAATTTCATCAAAACTAATATAAAGTTTGGTTACGTTTGGAATTAAGGAAGGGTTAGAATAAAATATTTTATTAACAGACATGAAAATTTTTGGTAACTTTGTATACTTTCCTTAATATCTCGAAAACGGTTTAGAATATTGGGAAGCGAAAGGTTACCATTACAAAGTTTACTAAATGCTCTAAAAAAAAGGTTCTGAAGAAAGTTTTGATTAGGCGATGTCAATCGGAAAATAAGTGCTTAAAACTTTAAAGTAATTGATTTCGGTTATTCGAACGGTTCTTTTTGTCTGTTTTTATTTCTTTTTATTTTTAAATTGCTTATAGTTGGATAATTTATTTGACAATTAAACAGGTTAAGTAAAATAACAAAAACAATTTATTGTTAGAAATATAGCTTCGAGAGAGATTCGAAGACTTTGTGACAATTTTCAACTGCCTAGCGGTGGCCTTTCTGGGATTGGCCGACCCATCCAGGTAAGAACATAAATCAAGACCTTTCAAGAAAAGTGCAACCAAAACAATAACTGCTTCTATTTTAATCTTTTCAAATGAGACTAGGGATAAGAACGGAACCGCGCTAAGATGATGTGGTACCTGTGAGTCGGACTTTTAGTCATATAATCCTCAAGACTGTAGATAGAGATATTCTGCCAAAATGCTCTCGGCTACCAGCGTGAATTTAGAGCGTCAAATGCTGAGAAAAACAATGTAAGATATCCAAATGCGCTTCTGGGATTCGTTAAAAGCCGTCCCTTGGAGGGGAGTGTCGAGGGCGTATGGGGCTTGGAGGGCAATTACTTCAAGCCCACTTGTAGGTAAAAGAAAAGAGGAATTTAGGAGGTTGGTGGGGTGAATTACTAAGGGGCGTGGTACAAGTACCATATCTCTACCCTGTCGTCTCTCCTTACCTTACAACTCTTAAGGCTGGCTGGCCGTCAGACACTCACTCTCTTTCTCTTTACTTTTCTACCTCAAAAAATGTGCATGCTACCAATATAACTCATTGTCTTACAGTGATATTAACGTAATCAATTATTTATAAGCATTTCCTCCCCACAAGAGATTTATAATCTTATGATATCCGCAATAGCCAAGCTGTTTGGTAAATAAATTCCAAAATATAAGTGGATAACATAGTTCTGTTATCAACAAATTCTTGCATGCTAAAACTCCCAAAAAATACTAACAAAAAATCCATAACGTCTATTTTTTGGCAAAACTGGTTTCTTGAATATCTATCGCTAGTGTAGCGGTAAACCTTGTGCGATCAAAATCGTAGTCATTTTCTTTAATTTATAAATAACAAATAAAGCAATATTCATCAATTCTTTATATCTAACGTTCTATGTGGGATGTATCGAAGTATCGAAAAAAAAAGTTTCAATTCTTTAAAAAAAATGGCGGCGCTGGGGCTGGAAATAAACTAAAACTATATCAAAAGAAGTAGTTAAATCTAGTTAAGTGAGTAGAATTATTAATAAATAATTATTTTTTCGAAAATGGTGAACAATTATTCATTTTCTATTAAAGACCAGTCGAAAATCAGTCATAAAATCACTATAATTCAATGAATCAAACAAATCTACGTTCTTTAGTAGCAAATATTCTTAGGAAGCTGCAGTTAAATTTTGAAGTATATCAGACAAAATCGAAGACGCCAAAGTTTCACCCGATTTGAAAAACATAGTTTTGAGAAAACTACTTTTTTCTTACTTTCTTGTAATAAAGATAACAAAATGGGTTTTAATTTTGAAATGTATTGAAGGAGGACCAGAAAAAACTTAACAATTAAAAAGGGACCAATTGAAGTTCGCTCAAAAAATTATCTTCAAATCAGCATCGCGTTCACTCGGCATCGGGACTTCACTCGGAAAATCGTATTTTTGCCCATTTAAAAAAATAATGATCTTCACATAAACACTCTTGGTTATTATTTTTTATAAGTTAAGGAAGAATATTAGCCCATAAAAAATGGCAAAAAAATTACATGGTAGTATTACCCCTTAAATTTGGCAAAAAACTGTCAATTTCATGAAAGGCCATGATGCTGCTTTTTTTAGTTTGTACATAAAAAAAGATGATGTTTTTTTCCACATATTTGTTTATGTGCCCAATCCTCATATTTCGCTAAAAAAAACTGTACGCGATGCACAAAAATGGCGGTCATTTTTGGATTCAGTAAACCAAAAATCAAAAAATGTTTTTTTGCAGACCTGTATCATTAGAAATGTTTAATCAATCATAACTTCACATTTTTCGTCCCTTTAATAAAATTACACGTGTGATTAAGAAACAAATGTATGTGTATGTTGGATTTTAAAAAAAACTGACTGAAAATTGACGACTACTTTGTATAAGAAATGTTTGTCTGTG
The DNA here is from genome assembly GCA_946811695.1 of Gonocerus acuteangulatus. Taxonomy (NCBI): domain Eukaryota; kingdom Metazoa; phylum Arthropoda; class Insecta; order Hemiptera; family Coreidae; genus Gonocerus; species Gonocerus acuteangulatus. Next base: position 85,259,308 of record OX328132.1, on the reverse strand, counting down.
GTGAGAGGCCAAGTTGTCAGAAACTAGTCGACATGAATAAAATGGTTTAAAAGAAGTGTTGAAGCAATTTTGTGACCTATAAGGCCTTATTAAAAGAAGAGGAAATACATATATATACCTGCATAAACACACATACACAAGGTTTATTACCTTAGGTGCTTTCTGCAATGGCATAAGTATATGAATTATTACGCTGGTCGAGATCATTAAATTCACATTTTACTGTGGGGTCATTTCAGAAGGTTTTGAAGTTCTCTTATCACATTGTGGCGCCACATGGTGACGAGAAGGGAGTTTAGGAGCACTTTCCCAGCACATGTTATTTACAATTTATAAGTTTTAATTAATTTAAAGTTGAACTAATCGAAAAAATATGAAGGCTATTATATTTGAATTCAAGCTTAAAAATACTTTTTGTTTTTTTAGGAAATATCTATTTTGTATACACTAACTATGGAAATTGGGTGTTTTGTTTGCCTGATTCTCTTCGTAAATGACCAAAAAATACAAAAATAAAAAACTTTTACACTACAGATTTTTAGCAAAATTCCTACCATAGGGATTTAATATTTCCCTGTTCACAGCCAGACACGGGCTGTGAAATCCAGCCTTGAGGTCTGGTATTCCTGTATCTCCTTAAAATACTGAAGCTATTGAAATGAAAATCCGACCTGATGAAATGAAAATATTTTCCTAAGTGCATGCTTTATTCTATCTCCAGAGTTTTCTCCCTTCATAAAATTAGATTTTATTTGCAAACTTAAATTATGTTATTATATCTCCCAAGCCTTATATAAAGTAACATTTAGAATAGACCTTTTTTGTGCTCATATACATACATGGATCTCAGGAGCTCTATATTTTAACTTCCGAGGAATGTGGCGATGAAACTTTTTGAAAGATATACCAAAGTAATCTTCTATCATTCTTCTATCTATAAGAATCATAAAGTAAGCGCATAAACCTTAAAACATTTTTTTTTTTAATAACTAAATTATACATCATCATTCATGAAATAGCTTCATTTGTATTTTTACTTCGAATTAGGTAAAAATGTGTCTAGATTATGTTCAATAAAGGCTATGTTAAACCATTGAATATTTTAATGTCTCGCGTTGAACAAATTTACATTTAATTTATTCTCTATTTGTACTTTACAGCAACAATCAAATTAACATTCAGACAGCTATAAATACTGATGCCAGACGGGTTCTAGTGAGGTCGGGCTTTGTGACGCAGCAGGACAAATCATTTCATTAATTACCTCTCTCAGTATAATTTTAGCGGGTTTCCTCCATCCCTCCATAGGGAGGAAACCCGCTTATGCGGTTAACCTCATGGTGGAGTCCGGAAGAGTCGACTAGAAAATTTCACGTTTCAGAACCGAGATACGCGAATTTTTTTTAATATATATATATATATATATATATATATATATATATATATATATATCCTCATTGGCCCAGTAGGATTGTGGTCTACAAGATGTGTTTTTGAGCCTCCCATAACTCTTTCATAGTCTTAGCTCCGTCCTCATTGGCCCAGTAGGATTGTGGACTACAAGACGTGTTCTTGAGACTCCCAAAACTCTTTCAGAGCCTTAGCTCCGTCCTCAGTGGCCCAGTAGGATTGTGGTCTACAAGATGTGTTTTTGAACCTCCCATAACTCTTTCAGAGCCATAGCTCCGGCCTCAGTGGATCAGTAGGACTGCGGTCTACAAGACGTTTTTTCTTGAGCCTCCCATAACTCTTTCATAGCCTTAGCTCCGTCCTCAGTGGTCCAGTAGGATTGTGGACTTCAAGATGTGTTCTTGAGCCTCCCATAACTCTTTCAGAGCCATAGCTCCGGCCTCAGTGGATCAGTAGGACTGTGGTCTACATGACGTTTTTTCTTGAGCCTCCCATAACACTTTCAGAGCCTTAGTGGTCCAGTAGGATTGTGGTCTACAAGACGTGTTCTTGAGCCTCCCATAACTCTTTCAGAGCCATAGCTCCGGCCTCATTGGATCAGTAGGACTGTGGCCTACAAGACGTTTTTTCTTGAGCCTCCCATAACTCTTTCATAGCCTTAGCTACGTCCTCAGTTGCCCAGTAGGATTTTGGTCTGCAAAATGTTTTCTTGGCACCTCACTATTGCTTCCAGAGCCTAATCACACTCTTTAGATACCCCTTAAAAAACATCTTTAAGGCATCTTTTAAATTCTGTGCCTGATTACCTTCCATATTCAAGTCCCAGCGATAGACAGGATATATTTGTTCTTGCCATTGTATAGAGGGAGGTGGACAGGGCCTAATGAAGAGGAGTAATTGAATTGAAAATTGAAAAACAAAGTGGAATAATTCCAAGAAAATATTTTTCAACAAAATGTTATCTTCTTACTAAATATTTTTTCCTGCCTCAGGTAAATATAAAATGATTTATTCAGCTTATTGTTAAAAATACGATTTATGAAAAATGAGATAAGAAGCCTCTGAATAATTAAAAGGTATTATTTCTCAGTAACTACTTATTTTCCTTTAAAGACACGGTTCTCGTACTTCCAACTCTATTTTTCCTCTTCAAAGTTTAAAAGCATTAGTACTCCTTCAAGTTCACGTTTAGCAATTTAATTATTCAAGAACATTAAAAAAGTCAAAGGCAAAAGAATCAACTTATATCTTTCGTATATTTACCTCACTTAATACATCCTAATCGAAAAGGTTCAACGATATTAGCTTTATAGTATAAAAAAGGGGGGAGAAGGAAGAAACAAGAAAAAAGTTTTCAAAAAATTAGGGTCCTTTTATTCCTTCTGCCGGAGTGCTCTTAATTAAAACCGGTCCTACCGAGTGGGTTTGCCTTCAATTCCTACAAGCATTATTTTGGCAGGAAGATTTGTTTTCTTGTAAATAAACTAGTTATGATAAATGACACATTATGGGCACTAGACCAGTCAAAACCCCGCTGAATTCAATCTATCATCAACATGAAACAAGACAGCTTAAAAAGAAAAAAAAATAGATTTCATTCTAGTGTGCCTTTGTCCGTGTAACCAAAACTGTGTTTTATAGATATAGATAGCGTACCACCATTTTTACTAAAAAGGTAATATACTTGATTAGTCAGAATAGAAAAAAAACTGTGCTTATTTTGATTGTTTTTTTTTTGTTTTTTTTTTTTTGTTTTTTTTTTTTGTTTTTTTTTTACGGCGCATCTACTTCTAGGTCATTAGCGCCGACATCCAGGGTGGGAGGAATTTTCCCAGCGAGCCTTGAGATGAGAAAATTCCTGCCGGAGGTGGGAATCGAACCCACCATCTCCCGCTTATGAATCCAGCGTACTAGCCACTAGACTACGGGAGACCCCATTTTGATTGTTCTGCTCAGTATCAAAAGTACATATTGCTGAATGGAAATATTTTCTATGACTGATCACATACTTTAAAATATTAATGTTATGTATATAGTCTATTAATTTGTTTGCATTTTTGATAGTTTATAAATATATTTTATTCAGTTCATGTTAATGTGGTCATCCTTGATGGAATTTTGAAATGTATTGAAGGAGGACCAGAAAAAAAACTTAACAATTAAAAAGGGACCAATTGAAGCTCGCTCAAAAAATTATCTTCAAATCAGCATCGCGTTCACTCGGCATCGGGACTTCACTCGGAAAATCGTATTTTTGCCCATTTAAAAAAATAATGATCTTCACATAAACACTCTTGGTTATTATTTTTTATAAGTTAAGGAACAATATTAGCCCATAAAAAATGGGGAAAAAATTACATGGTACATAACTTATTATGGAAACATCTCTCCATCTGTAAAATTCATTTTTATTTAAAGATTTTGGAATAAAATAAAGCTTGTTCATTCTATTATAACCTGTTATAAGAGTAATGATTATTGTTTTCTTGGATGCCGTTTCTCTCTAAAAAAGATATTAATACCTTAATCAATACAAGAACATGCCTAATGAGGAACATAGGATGAAAATATTAAAAGCCATTATGACACCAAATGAAGATGATAAGATGAATTGATTGAATGAGAGTCACCTTCCCCTGACTCTAAAACAGCGAATGAGGATCATAGGATGAAAATATTAAAAGCCATTGTGACACCAAATGTAGACGATAGAATGAACTAATTGAATGAGAGTCGCCTTCCTCTGTTCTCTGACCTTAGAACATCGAATGAGGATCATAGGATGAAAATATTAAATGACATTGTGACACCAAATGAAGATGATATGATGTACTGATTGAATGAGAGTAATCTTCCCCTGACCTTAGAACATCGAATGAGGATCATAGGATGAAAATATTAAATGCCATTGTGACACCAAAAGAAGATGATATGATGTACTGATTGAATGAGAGTCGCCTTCCTCGGTTCTCTGACCTTAGAACATCGAATGAGGATCATAGGATGAAAATATTAAATGACATTGTAACACCAAATGAAGATGATATGATGTACTCAGCCCCCCCCCCGAAATTCTCCCAGCCCCCACCGAAATTATTTTCTATATACGCTCGAACATGCTTCTCATTAACTAGCCTTGTTTTTTTGAAAAAAAAAATGCAATCAAAATAACAGTAACCAATTAAAAAACAAATAATAACTTAGGTAAACAGAGACAAAGAAAGAGGAACTACTTCATGAGCTTGTTTGAGTTTAATATTATCATATGTCAAGCACCTCATTTTGCGAGGTTTATGGCTTCCTCTAATGGTACCGGAGCAGGTATACGGTATGGTCTCATCGACAACCCACCGGCGTAGTCTGGCATATTATGTTTAATACAAGTAAAGGAAATTTTGGAATCGCCTATTCTCAGAAATGATTAATCTAATGAAAAAAAAGTGCAGGGACACGTTCTGTATAAAATTGCACGATCTACAATTTTTGTCTGAACTATTTTTATCATAAAAGTAAACGATTCGCCGAAAAATTCAAAAAACCTTTTTTTGCGAACTTTGATTTTTTTTTTGCATTCATGGGATCGACAAGGACTTTTGCCAAATCCATTATAATGTTGTCCCTAACGTTCATGCAAATTTTAATTTTGCAAGGATTTTATGCAAGGGTGACCATATTTTTCTAACCCATCTATTTCTAACAACAGAAAATTGATTCTCATTTTACCTATCCTGTTTTACAGACAAATACATTTTCCTAATATAAGAAATTACAAAAATAAAAACCAAAACAAACGTGTTTGAAGTTTTATGCACTTATTTCTCCGATTAACATGGCCTAATCAAAAATGTTTTTAGAACCTTTCTTGTAGATAATTTAGTAAGCTTTCGAATGGTTTCTATGTACTTACCACGATTTCACAACTGTTTTCGAGATATGAAGGAAAATATGCGAAGTTCCCAAAACTTTTCATGTCTCTTAATAAAATATTTTATTCTTATCCTTCCTTAACTCCAAACGTAACCAATATTTAAACATCTTTGTATTAATTGGAAAGTTTTAAATGCAATACTAATCTCAGACGGCCCTACCATATAATAATAAATAATAACCATATAATTAATAAACTAACAATACCCCCAAAAATGTAAAGAAAGAACATAGCAAAAAGAGAAAAATTATAAATACCTTTTAGAATCCTCTAGATTAAAACAAATAAAATATTCCAGAATTCTAAACACAATTGCTACTATTAACTTGAACGGGACATGGAGATGGGGGAGGGAGGGACGGGGGTGTTCCTGGGGCGACACTTGGACGCTCTCTGGGCCAAGTTCTGGCCCCAAGCCTTGGAGTCTTTGTCGCCCTCCGGCACCAGGGGGCGACCACAGCTCCTTTCAGGGCTTCGATCATAGGAACAGGAAGGAAAAATCATGAAATATATGAGAGTAGAGTCCTTGTGCCGCCGTGGGGATTCGGCCTGCTCCTCTTTCTGTTATCTCGGTCCCTGCTACTTTAAAATTAAATATGTCTAACAAATTATCCACAAATATCTGTGTTTGATGACCCCTTTGGGTTGTAACACTATAAAAAAAAAAAAAAAAAAAAAAAAAAAAAAAAAAAAAAACATCTTTGTATGTATGAATTTCAAGCATGCAGAAAATATTTTAACCGAATCCCATGATTCTCAGTAACCAAACCAAAAACTTGATTTAACAACTATTTTTCCGATTTTCTTGGAAACGGTGAATGCTATCGCCTTCAAAATGGTTCCATTCGTGTTACTAGCCCAAGAAGCCGAATTTGACGTCATGTAGACGATCTTGACCTTTCAAATTAGACGAAAGATTTTTGTACCAAATTTCATCAAAATCAGACCATTATTGAAGCCAGGAAAGCGCGAACAGACAAATATATATTTGTATATGTATATGTGTTTTTATATATATATATATATATATATATATATATATATATACACACACACAAATTTGAACCACTGTTATTTTCGGTCTCTGTGGGTTCTGAAACACAAAATTTTCTAGTCGGCACTTCCCGATTGCGTCATGAGATGAAGCTTATAAGCGGGGTTCCTCCCTATGGCGGGAGGGAGGAGCCGCACTAAAAAAATATTAAAAGCCATTCTGACACCAAATGAAGATGAGGATAGACTGACTGAATAAGAGTCACCTTCCCCTGACATTAGAACAGCGAATGATGATCATAGGATAAAAATATTAAAAGCCATTGTAACACCAAATGAAGATGATAAGGTGAACTGATTAAAGGCAAGCCCATGGCCATTGTAACAGCGAATGAACTGCAGTACATAAAGCAATATGGAACTGTGGCTAGTGGGCTTGCTGTTCTCCCTACTAATATATAGTCAGCGGATAAATCAATGGAATTGAAAAGCATTGCTCTGATTTCCCCGTTTCATCCATAAATATGGAGAGGGAAAACTGCTGAGTCTGATAGCCGACCTTCTGTCACTACATATCCTATCGCTACCACATACCCTTCCTTATATCCCTCTCCACACCACATACTCACAAGACTATTCTACATCAACCCAGACACATCTCCCGGAAAATTAACCTGATGCCTTCTCGATAGATAAATAGTTTTCTGTGCCTTTAACTTCTACCTGTACGTAGAGCTTCTGCATAACTCATAATTAGATCCATTAAAATCAGTTTTACGAGTATTTGATATATATACAGGAGCTGGCTATATTTTTAAAACAAACTACTGTGTTTCGTACAAGGGTTTGCTGTTTATTTATTTGTTATTCTAGCGCCATAACTGAGATGATGATTTTAAAGCTCTTATTATCATTTAATTATATTTTTATTTTTTATCGACATCTAGGCCATTAAAAAATTTAGAAAAAACATTAATTTATGCATGAATATAAAAGTCCTTCATAAACTAAAAAATAAAGTATATAGTTAATATATATATATATATATATATATATATATATATATATATATATATATATATATATATAGTCGTTTCTTTTGTAAGCCTTTCTCTTGATAAATACCCATATTAAAGGTTTTTTGTCCGACATAATTCACGTGTCTTTTTTTTACGGCTCATCGACATCTGGGCCATAAGAGCCGACATCCAAGGGGCAGCGAGGAGGGCAACGAGCCTTGAGATGTGAAAATTCCTTCTGCTGGTGGGAATCGAACCCACCATCTCCCGCATGAGAAACCAAAGCGTTAGCCAATAGAACACGAGGAGACCCCCGTTTGTTTCTGTTTGAGAAGTTGACCTACCATGCCCTTGTACGAAGCCGGCAGGTTGTTCGAATAGCTGATGTCCGTTTGATTTTATTGTGAGAATTTAATATTTTACCACTAATAATATTAAGAATATAAAGGAAAAATTGCGCAATTCAATAAACGGATTTAATAATTCTTCAGGTTCTCATGGCCTCTAAAATGGGAGGGGGCATAAAAATAGAAACAAAAAATTAGACCGACGTCAAGTAAAACCACTTGATTAGCTCAGAAAAACTGCGAGCCTTAACAAACACACACACACAAACATGCACACACACACATATATTATATATAGATATATATAAACTTGCAGAAGACACAAAATACATCTAAATTCTTTTAGCATTAGGACAACTACGAAATACTGATAAAGATACGGCCATTTTGGTAAGCCACGTACATTATTAGTTTTACACCAGACTCTGGAGGGAGTACATGACGAGAGGACTTTTTTATACAAAGTTCACATTTAATGCATGTATCATTATTTTAACATTCAATGCACGTTTATTTAATGTAGGTCCAGCATTTAGTTTAGGTATAATTATTTTAATGCATTCAGTGAAGCATTTTATAGCTTTTATATTTTAAAAAAAAATTGTATGGTTTGGATGTATAAGAAATAATGTCTTTTTGTAGAAGTGTCCCTAAAGAGATGCGAAAATATGCACGAAACATGTCGGGCCTAATAAATAAAGTCGTGTGAAGAAAGGATGAATCCATTGCCTAATATATATACATATATAACAATAATTTACTATATATAATATATATATATGTATATATAAATCCTATGGAGGGAAGGAGGAACCCCGCTAAAACTTTTTTTAAACAGAACAAACTAATAGCTTTTTCAAAATTTTCTTTGTTGCTTAGTGAAAAATACCTTATAAATTATTTAAAAACTTTAGTAGGGCTTATAAATTATTTAAAAACTTTAGTAGGGCTGTTAACTTATATATACAGAAGTATAAAATTACGTAGTGGTATTGCAAAAAAAAACGTTTTTGTTTTTTTTAAATAGAACAAATTCCTAATAGCTTTTTCAAAATTTTCATTATTGCTTAGTGATAAATACCTTAAAAATTATTTAAAATCTTCAGTGGTTATCCTTAGTGGCCGTTCAATTTTTTTTCTCCGCAATAAATATTAAATAAAATGATCTAGGTGTGTCTGAAACATTTTAGGCTAATATTTAAAATCATCTTGTGAGCTTGTCCGCCTAGATCTGCAAAACGGCCCACTGTGTGTCCGTACAAGTAGGTTCTTTCATAAAGCGAAAGGTGAACACTCATAAAATCCCAATTCGAATTACTATATAATTAATCTTCATAGGAACATACTGAAAGGAGGCGGTAGATTAAGGCGCTCCAACAAAGACCTCATTACCCACTACATCTGGTTTGATTTAGAGAATACTAAACAAGCATATCCTCCACGTCGTGAATGTATGATGCCCACATGCTTTATCATAATAATCAGGCGCCCTAAGCTCGACATCAATACGATTTTTGCATACATCTACGTTTCGGCTAAGGACGTTTCGGCTACTCTTTCACAGCCTTAGTCATCTAAAAACAAGCACTAATACAGAATAATTAAGCCATTGAAACAATATGATATATCGACTAATAAAAATCGCTTATAAGAACATTTGCTGTTAACAAACAATAAACAAGAAAACATTGTAAAAAGGAAAGTTTTTCATAGAACTTAGTTCAGAGTATAGACAGATTATCAAAACAAGTTGAATGAATGAAAAAGAATATTTATTTTAAAAAACATGATATATGTGTATTCCAAAAGTTTTAAATATGCATATAACCTAATTATAAACATTAAAAATTGTCGGGGTCTCTCCGTGGTCTAGTGGCTAACACATTCATATGCGGGAGATGGTGAGTTCGATACCCACCAATGGCAGGAATTTTCTCATCTCACGGCTCGTTGGAAGAATTCCTGGATGTCGGTAGTAATGGCTTAAACGTAAAATTTTCCTTTCTGAATTTATCCATCATAAATAATTATTGTTAAGTAATAAGAGAAAAAAAAACAACAAACAAAATAAATAGCAACAAAAAAAATAAGTAGAAGATATCTTAAGGCAAAGGATGTAAAAAAAAAAAAAAAAAAAAAAAAAAAAAAAAAAAAGAAAATAGGCAAAGGTACAGGATGACCATCATGCCAATTTTTTATGTAATTTAGATAATTAATGGGGGGGGAGGTTAGCTCAGTAGTAAAGCACTGGACTAATAAGCTGGAGGCCTGAGTTCAAATCCCGAGCAAGCACTAAGGATTTTTCTTCTAGTGTCTTCGTCCATGGGTTCAATTCGGCCTCCCTGACCGTCCCTAGGCCGACCCAGCCTTTAATTAATTTAATAATGGGTACCTTGCTAATGACTCCAGCAGTCGAAGCAGCCAAGTGGAAAATCAGGGGGCCGGAGCATAGTACTGACCACACTATCTCCCTAGTGTGCCGGGCCCTCGTGGCCTGTTACAGGACTGATTTTTTTTTTTTTTACAAACATTTTGTAATACGTATTAATGCGAATTGATTGTGTCTCTATGGTTTCATTTTTCTCTGTTAAGTCAGTAGTTTAATTCGTCGGTAAGTGTTTTTTTTCCGTATTTAGCCTAACTAAATCTCGCCGTATTTAGTGCGTACCCCGCCTCATTGTATCAGTCCTCTGTCGTCAGTAAAGTTGCTATCTTGGCGCCGTCTATGTCCCTTCCCACGCATCTCCTGAATTCCTCCAGTATCGGACACCGGGTCAGGAAATGGAACATGGTTTCATTTTCTTACAGTTTGCATAGAGAGCAAAGTTTTTCCGTTCCTTCTCTCCAAGGTCTGTCATTCTATGACAGTACTTCAGCTTTCAATTTAAAGGTCCAACTTCTTAGCTTTGGGAACCTGTTATCTTTAAAATTTTCCGCCACTTTAAGTCTTTTCAGTATTAGATCTCTGTACAGCTGTCTGGAGGTTGACTCAGTAACACCTTAGTGAAATATGTCTATCCCAGTTAAAATGACATAAGTACAAATCAACAGAGAATAATGATTCTCCAGTTGATGCATTGATGTATTCAGAATATTCTTATATTTAACATTTACCTCCGACACCGAATTTTCCCTAGCCCCCATAAAAAAAAAAATAAAGTAAAATAAGAGTAATAGAAAAACTGCACCCAAGCAATAGAAGTGTATATTGTGGCGTAGAAAAGATAGATCCTGCACTTACATATAAAAGAAAATACGAAGACTAAAATAAGGTTTGGGAGATAAAACAGCCGAAACTGGTGTTGGTAGCGTACTAAAGACTAAAAAACCCTCGTTTTATTGTAAATTGATTCATGAAAGAAGACAAACGTAAGAAAGGAACATTTGAGGGTAGGGTCAAAATGGAAAACAAACAAACGGAGATATGATCTTTTTACGTTGTTATGGTATTATGTGCAATCCGCTCTGTAGAGCTCACCAGAGTCGCCTTAAATCTATATATATATATATATATATATATATATATATATATATATATATATATATTCAAAAAAAATTGGCTACACTGAACCATTTAGATTGTGACGGCCATTTTGAATCGACAACTACTGGCCTCTGTCGACTGTTAGATAAAGTGCTGTTGTGCTGGCCTCTGCCGAGTATCATTATGAACTAAAACAAATTCACATCGTTTGACCGATTTTCGTAACTGGGTATAGACAACTAGGTATCAAGTAGATCTTGATACGGGGAGAGTCAAAGACGGAAAGTAGGTGTAGCATGGCACACTGGGTAACTGCTAGTTAGTTATAATATTTTCCCTAAAGAACAGGTCAAAATTAATGTCAACATACTTAAATTGCCGTCAAGGGACTATCATCATATGTAAGTAAGGAGCATCTAAAAGAAATGGGAGAAGAAAGGGTTACACAGGAAGAAAGTAAGACTGGAGCTGGAAGAAAGGAGGGAAGCCTGATGAAATTGGATTCCATCTGACCACGAGAGGGTATACTTATTTTAACTGCTGCCCTATTTGTTGTCTCTTTCCTAGTGGAGGAGAGGCAGCCAATGGCAAAAAAATCTATATCAACTTAAACATAGGAAAGAAAAGGTAATTGTGCCCTATATTGCCTACACTGGTAGTAAGGCAGTTCCTCAAGACAGACCAATAGTGTTCTCATGTGGATAAGGTTTAGAATTTACCTCCCTGAGATGAAATGTTTATTCGTTAAAGAAATATGCAATTGATTATTTTACTATAATAAAATGGACGATTGGTAAATTAATTTGCTGATTCCTCGAATTTAGATTAGATTACGGGTGCCTGGTGATATGGTACTATCTATGGTAGTTGTCCGCATCCAGGCTTAGAAGTCAATGTAGTATTAATACGTAATACAATAGGTATAATACAACATTAGGGCTAAATAATAGTTATTATATTATGTCATAACAGTCTGTAATACAATTGTTATAATACAATAGTAAAAGTAATATGTATTTACTGTTATGATATAATTTTATTTCTTTTTAATAGTGGTTAGTGTATAATAGTGGTGACATAAAATAATAGTGAGTCATATAATTGTTTTTATAATGTACTGTAATTTTAATTAAATTACATTGTAGGGGGGGCACAAAATCTTCATACTTTCCATATTTTAAAGTATTGAAAGCTTGAGCACGGTTCAAGAATGTTTACCCGTACCACTGGGCGTTCAAAGTTACTAAAAACGCGCGTGGGCAGAATAGCGGCATTTAAGGGCAGCGCCTCCGGAATTCCCATTATTTTCTCATAATTTATGGAAAATAAATGAAAGGCAATATCATTGTAGGTAATGTATATTCTATATATATTTATTGCTACTTCTAGTAATAACTAGTTATATATATATATATATATATATATATATATATATATATATATATATATATTCCACTTTTTCTTGTTTCTTTTTCTCGCAGGAGGTCGATAAAGTAGTACACTCTCGTTTCACATTAACTACTTTATTTGGTTTGTTTCGCCCGACATGTTTCGTGCCTTTTCGCACCTCTTCAGGGGCTTTCCTATGCAACAATATTTATTGTAAATCCTAAACTTAAAATTGATTATACTAATATACATCTATTCTTTCCCTAAATAAGTTTACATTTCTACATATAATATTTTATCTTTATCTTAATCCTACCTTATCAGGAAGTCCTCTCGTCATGTTGTCTAGCTTGAGTCAGGCCTAGTACAGAAAAGTCATCTGTGGTAATGAATATGGCTGTTTGTATCGATTCTTTGGCTATTTTAATGGTAACGATTATTGGTAAAATTTGTTTGTGAGGTTTAATTTATTATACTATGGAATATTTGGTGCACATTCTTTAAATCTGTTTTTTTATTTATGGCAGTGTTTTTTTTCACAAGAATTAATATATATATATATATATATATATATATATATATATATATATATATATATATATATATATATATAAACAGTCTAATCTTCATTATATCATGATTTTCATGTAAATGTACAATTGAGGAAGCATATTTAATATTTCTTTTCCAGTATTACTTTTACAAAGAAATTCCGAAACCAAAGTATATTATTATATTTTTTTTTTATTAAGAGAAAATATTACAACAACCTTTGCTATAAGAAGCAGAACCAAAGATAAAATTTTCATTTTAGACTGTTCGGCTTACCTATTGTAAATTGACCTCTAATCAGTTTAATTTTTTATAATTAAAATAAACAATGCTAGGATTTCCCTTAACAGACAGAAGTACTGGTGAGGAACAAGCCATGGCTGTATAAATCATATAAAACTTAATAATATATAATATAATTTTCAAAATCAGTAATAATTTAAGGGGAATTTCCAATACAATAATCACCTAAATCTTGAAGGAATATACAATATAATTTTCAATATCCGTAATAATTTAAGGGGAATTTCCAATACAATAGTCACCTAAATCTTGAAGGAATATACAATATAATTTTCAATATCCGTAATAATTTAAGGGGAATTTCCAATACAATAGTCACCTAAATCTTGAAGGAATATACAATATAATTTTTAATATCCGTAATAATTTACGGGGAATTTCCAATACAATAGTCACCTAAATCTTGAAGGAATATACAATATAATTTAAAACATTATGCTCTAGGCAGTTGGAAAAATTTCTCACAATTGCGACAGAATAGGAAAAACACCATATATGAAAAAAAATCTAGTCAATTCACTCGAAATTATTAGTAAATAAAAATTCAACTTAACATTTAAATACATTTTAAAAATACCAATCGCAGAATGTGGAGATTTAACATGAAATACAGAATATATTTGTTATACTCATGCACAAAGTATTTTGAGGCATGGAAGAGGAATAATATAGATAAAATGGCCACCCTCTACTCAAATCCACAAACAAACAAAGAGATGATGCGTCGAATTCAAGACGAGGGATAAAAGTGTTTCGAGAGGATAGCAGAACCATCAGCGATACCTGTTGGGAGACGACAGAACCACAGAGGCATCCAGCACACTACTGGCACAATCTGGTACTTGCGTTCCCAGACCTAAATCCAGATAGATATTCTTTTCGATCTAATATGCAAAATCTTTCTACCCTCACAGCAATAAGTTTTACAATAAACAACCAGCCGGATAGAGTGCTGTCCTCGAGGATGTGTTATCGGCGGGATATGGTCAAAATTTCCAGGACCTGGACTGTTTCTGAAAATAGCCCTCAAGAGGTAAAGTGAAATTGGCTATTCGTCTTGGTATCGCATGCTTATAAAGAAATTGGTAAACCAAGCTACCGAAGATTAGGATCTCCAGGTCAACACGCTACCTTTTTTTTTGTTGCCATTCAGCATGCCGATCTATTTCTATCTTGCTCTCAGAACCATGTTCGAGCTTCAATTTTAAAGTGAGGTCTAAATGGATGGCCATCGGAGTGTTACGAAGCGAAGAATGGTTGGGCTTTGCCCAAGAAGAAACACTTTCAGAAGAATTTATGTATGTACGCTTCAACATGCATCAGAAGGTACATGTCATGTGATCAAATGTGATTCTACTTCCCGTTAAATCTATAGTCACTTAACTAATTATCACATACAGTTAATGGGGTCACATTAGTACTCTGTGGTGAAATTGGTACAAACCTAACTTATAATCGTTATGGACTGTATGGAAAACTGATATGTACATATGTTTTTGTTTTGTTTTTTCCCCTAGTATAATTTTTTTACACCATTGTAAATAAATTAATTTTGTTACTTTAATTAAAGTTTGTTTCGTTTATTATTGAAAATAGGTAAATTGTATAAGTTAATTATAAATATGAATTACAACCCTGCGTAATCCTATATCACATTTAAAGCTCTAACACTGTATGTAAAAGTATATTTACAGTACCATCTAAAATGATCTATCGTCAACCAATGTAAAAAATTGTACCAATGTAATGCTCTTATCGCCAAAGCTGCGAAGAGTCTCAATAAATATAAAAATAATTATCATATTATTCCACAAACATCAATTTTTGTTCCGGAGATATAGATACATTTCGGCAAACGATTCAAACAAAAAAAATGTATTCTACAAGGTAAAGTTCGACAATGGCGATGGAAAATTGCAACAATTACAGCTTAAATTGTTTCCTGGCCAACCCTATTTTGAAGAGTTGGCTTCCTGAGACCGATTTCTCTCTCTAAAAACCTTGTTTGAAATATCCAAAGAGGGTAAATAAAATATGTAAAATTTATCTATTCAAAAATATGTATTAGTAATCTTTATATATTGAGTATTGAAGTACTATTATTAAATTTAACTTTTGATGAATACCAAAAATATGTTCAGAATTCTTCCTTCAATGTATTATTTCATCAAGTTTAACTGAAAACAGACCTCTTAATTTACCTTTTATTACCTTGAAATTTATATTGGCCAAATTATTCGTCCTTCTGTAT
Organism: Gonocerus acuteangulatus; assembly: GCA_946811695.1. NCBI lineage: Eukaryota > Metazoa > Arthropoda > Insecta > Hemiptera > Coreidae > Gonocerus > Gonocerus acuteangulatus. The sequence goes on along the minus strand of OX328132.1, from coordinate 85,243,632 downwards.
ATTTTTTTAATTAATTAACTCTTCCTAGAAATAAAAATAACTCTGTTACCCGGCGTGCAATACAACATCTACTTTATCTATCTATATATATAAAAATCACGTGTCTGTATGTTTGTCTGTTTGTTTGTTCCTTATACAAATCCACACCGTTTGACCGATTTTGACCAAACTTGGCAGACAGGTAGGTCTTGATACGGGACATCTCCTAGGCTAGGAATCAAAAAAATCTACCAGCTGTCTGTCTGTATATTTGTCCCTTATACAAATCCACATCGTTCGTCCGATGTTTAATAAACTCGGTAGCGTCTCCACACCGTTCGTCCGATTTTGACTAAACTCAGTACACATGTAGATCTTAATCTGAGGAGTGTCGTAGGCTAAGTCAAAAATGTCTTATAACTGTCTGTCTGTTTTTATTCCTTGTTATTTTTTAATTGATTATAGTTAATGTATTTGACAATAAAACAGGTTAAGTAAAATATAAAAACAATTTATCCTTAGAAATATAGAGAGAGATTCGAAGACCTTGTGACTTTTTTAACTGCCTGGATGGGTGGGCCCTTCTGGGGTTAGCCGGCCCATCCAGGTAAGATCATAAATCAAGACCTTCCTAGAAAGGTGGAAACAAAATAATAACTGTTTCTATTTTAATCTTTCCAAATGAGACTAGGGATAAGAACGGAACCGCGCTAAGATGACGCAGTACCTGCGAGTCGGACTTTTCATTCAAAATCGGTCAAACGGTGAAGATTTATATAAGGAACAAACACCTGAATTGTATATAGATTAATCTTCGCTTGCGCTGAAAATAAATCCATTATTCGTCCGTTCAAATATTATTTTATGTAGATGTAATATTAACCTATTATTCGTCCATCTTTCTATTGTTTAATCAAATTTTAGTAATATATGAAGTAATATATTCATGTAATAGAAAAAAGAGTGTACATATATGCTCGTTGCTAGTAATTAGCTAGTGATAGCTAATTACTATGCCCACTACGACATTGATCTTTCTATTTTTGATGAGTACGTTTATGTAAGGGTTGTTCTGTTTGAGCCGGGGGTTAGCAGAGGGACGTGTGTAGAAATCAGAATTCTTCAACAATTGTTTGAAGATATTATTACCTTCCCAAACACTCAAACCCACCAAACAGCTAACCCAATAACCATAATAAATCCCTCTTTATTTTAATAATTTACCGAAGTATCGCTAATTACTATTATATTTCGTTTTAAATAATATTTCCTGAATACGGAATTTATACTCATTTCCTATAATAGTGTATAATTTACATTGCGGATATGATATATATTTCGATAGTATAAGAACACCAACTTCCACCAAAGCCTGAACATGACGTAGGATCTACGTAAAATTGCACAATTAGGGACTAAAAAAATGAAGAAGTGCCAATGACCTACAAAAGAATCACAACTGAGTCCTTAAAATGAATTTTACGTGCAGAAACAATGACAAAATACCAGAGCACAAAGAGATCCTAGTTTTGGGGTTTTCTTAGACATAAATATTTTGACTATTGAAACTAAAAGAAAATGCAGTGTTGACGGCGAATCGGAAATAACTTTAAAACCAACAAAATAACTTTAAAACTCACGATTCAGTGGAATATTTTCAATTTCATGAGCATGGGGGGGGGGATACATTATCTAACAAACGTTATTACATATTTTATATTTTTCAAACATGCCCAAGACCGAATTAAGTAAATTTTATTTTGTCGATGGATCAAAGAGTTAATTTCAACTGTTAAGAATGGCTGACCGTATTGTCACATTAAAGTCAAAATCACACAAAAAAGTCAAAATGAATCACATAAACTTCCCAAATGATAGCTACACATTATTATTCTACATTAGTTACATAAAATTAAAAAAAGTTAATTAGCAATTGCCATATATTTCAAAATTACATATTTTTCACTTATACTTCCATTAAATAGAAAGAAGCATAGATGAAAAGAAAACGACAGATTAAATTGTTCACATTTAGTTATATTCTACGTAAAAATACCATTCGACAAACTCGGGCGGTTTTGAATTTTTTTTTTTTTTTTTTTTTTTTTGTACGGTTTCTATAATGTAAACAAATATATGTAACAACTACAATAAATACGTACGATATATGTTCACAAGTCTATGACCATTCAAGTTCAAGAAAAAAAAAGTCCGACTCGCAGGAACTGCCTCATCTTAGCGCGGTTCCGTTCTTATCCCTAGTCTAATTTCGAAAGATTAAAATAGAAGCAGTTATTATTTTGTTGAGAGGAGATCGTTGACCGTTGATGATGCAAGGTAGGGATTGTCCGGGTTAGGTCACTGCTACTTAATAATACATACCCCATATGTGTAGGTATGTGGGCATATATATGTACATATGTGTGCGTGTATATGTGTATGTGTATATGCATATATATAAATATATATATATTATATATGTATATATATATATATATATATATATATATATATATATATATATATATTTACATAGATATGTGCATATATTAGTGTTAAATATGTCCTACTTGTATTTACAGCCCTGATGAAGGCTTGAAGTTCAAGCCGAAACGTCGGCACAATAAAACCATTTTTACGATAAAATGTAGTTTTATTAAGTAGCAGTGACCGAACCCTGACAGTTATATTTTGGTTCCACTAGTCTTGAAAGGTAGGATTTACAATCTGACCTGGAAGGGTCGGCAACACAAGAAACCGTCCCGCTAGTTGCAAGGTCTTGGAATCTTGGAAATCTATATTTCTAACAATAAATTGTTTTTGTTATTTTACTTAACCTGTTTTATTTTCGAATACATTATCCAACTATAAGCAATTAAAAAATAACAAGGAATAAAATACAGGCGAAAAGAACACTTTGAATAAGCGAAATCAATTACTTTAAAGCTTTAAGCTCTTATTTCTCCGATTGACATCGCCTAATCAAAACTTTTATTAGAACCTTTTATGTAGAGCATTTAATAAGCTTTCTAATGGTATTCTTCCGTTTACCAAAATTCTCAACAGTTTTCGAGATATTAAAGAAAGTTCCCAAAATTTATATTATTTCTAGCAACAGAAAATTGGCCTCATTTTTCATATCCTGTTTTACACACAAAATTTTCGCAACATAAGAAATTACAAAACTAAAAAGCAATAAAAAACGAAGGGAAAGAGACAAAAATTACAACAAGAACGACAAAAACCCGTTCATAAGAACAAAACAGACGTATTTGAAGTTTTAAGCACTTATTCCTCCGATTGACATAACCTAATAAAAAATAGTTTTAGAATCTTTTTTGTAGAGAATTTAGTAATCTTTCAAATAGTTTCTATCCACTTACCACGATTTCCCAACCGTGTTCGAGATATTAATGAAAGTATACGAACTTCCCAAAACTTTTCATGTCTGTTCATAAAATATTTTATTCTAACCCTTCCTTAACTCCAAACGTAACAAAACTTTCAACATATTAGTTTTAATGAAAGTAGAACATGCAGATAAAGTTTCAACTGAATCCCATGATTCTAAGTACCCAAACCAAAAACGGTATTCAAAAAATATTTTTCCAATTTTCTCAAAAACGGTTAAAGCTATCGCCTTGAAAATGGTTTCATTCGTTTTCCTAGCCCAGGAATCATATAAAACGAGTACTTAGAAGCTTATGAACTCAAAAACGTAAGCGTTACGATTTTTTTTGCGCGAATTTCGCCCCAAACGCCATCTTCCGGTAGGCGGATTTCGCTGGTTAACGAACTTGACCTTTCAAATTGGACGACGGATTTTTGTACCAAATTTCATCAAAATCGGACCATTCGTCTTCGAGCTAGAGAGCGAACAGACAAATATATATATATATATATATATATATATATATAAATATATACATATATATATATATACAAATTTGAACCACCATCATTTTCGGTCTCTAGGGGTTCTGAAACGCAAAATTTTCTAGTCGGCACTTCCGGATTGTTTCATTGTATCAACCTTATAAGCGGGGTTCCTCCCTATGGGGGAGGGAGGAACCGCGCTAAAAGAAAAGCATGATTTTTGACCACCTTATGCCCTTTTGAACAATTGGAACATGATGCAAACAAGACTGAAGCAGTCCTGCCATACGCAATTACTTAATTTTAATTCACTCATACTAGACACAAACAATAAAGGTCACGGATGTACAGGGTGTCACAAAAATAACGGTCATCCCTTGGCCAGATGATTCTCCAATGCGAGATCGGAAAAAATAACCCCCATATTAACCCCCACAAAATTGACCTTGAAATGTTATTCAAGGTAAAATTTTTTTATTGCGTATTTCGAATCTACGAGTCATAAGGATGAAAAAAGCCAACGGCACCATAGGTCAGAAATTACTCCTTATAGTCAAAAAGACCATTAACAGCGTTTACGTGGGCCATTCCATTCCAATCGACAAATAGTGGCCGATTTAATTTTTTTTTTTTTTTTTTTTTTTTTTTTTTTTTTTTTTTTTTTACATGTTCTACTGCCTTACACGAAAATATCTCGTTTAATTTTTTTTTTTTTTTTTAAACATCTTCCACTATAAAAAAATATAAGTATATTGAAAAACGGCCCTCTCAGCGGCATTCCTGATATTTTGCAATTGACAGGAATGTCTTCATGAGGTTATTCTCGAAGGTCTCTTTGCCATAAGCTTTTAACCAATCGCTGAAATTACTTATTAGGGATTTCACAGGTCATGGATAATATTGATGAACCAGCCTCGCCGTGGGCTGCACACAGAGCTGCTCTAGAATGGGTTCCGAAGCATGTATGTAGCGGGTTGACAGACACATAACAGAGGGTTTTCAAACAACGTTTTAAAAAACGTTACACAAGTTAACATGAACATTCAATTATTTGTGAAATTATGATAATTCAAATATGCTTATTTAAAATCAAAATTTTATGCTAAAGTTATGTTAAGGTAAGATTTTTTTTTCTAAATTCTCTCTATTTATTTTCGATCGTACGTCATGAATTACCTTCTCCAATTTTATTATTATGAAAAGAAGCACAAGGTGTTCGTGGTCACTTACCAATGGCTTTTAATTCTTAACGTCTCTTACTTGGGCATGAGTTTGTAGTCTACTTCAACAAGGGTCAAAGATAATGAGATAGGCACTTGGATGAGCAAAGTGATTTTGGGAATAAGGGGCAGTGATTTACTTGGGGTATTTGCTACCCCGAGCTGGCAAAAAATAATTTTCTGTTACAGTGACGCATAATCGAACGCTTTGGAACGAAAAGTCAATAAATAACAGTAGAGTGACATTACTTTAGATTTTTATACATCCTAAAACTGGATTGGCTTAATAATTAAGTATTGAGGGTTGCTAGATAACAGTGTAGGCCAAAAATCATTCAGAATAATGAATAATATTTCATTCATTATTCAAGCATTAAATGTCTAACGGAGCTTTTTTTATTCGTTATTAAATAAAAATTATTTATTTGAATGAAAATTTTATTCGAATAAAAATAGATATGAGCAAAAATTAATTGCGTAGTCTTGAAGAGAACTGCATCGATTACCGCAGAAGTAATTATGAGAGACCGGAAATACGCATAAAGTGGACGGAAATGATCCAGATTCACCCGGAATTGACCTAGGGATGAATATTGTGAGTCAAAAGAAATTATTGGAGACCGGAAGTAAACCGGAAGTGGACTTTAAGGTGAGATGTTAGTTAAAATCCATAATGAATGAAAAGTAATGAATAACTGAATCAATGAATAAATTATTATTCAATAAAAAATTAAATAATAATGAGCCAACCCTGTTATTCATAGAATAAAAAAGCAGTGCATCAATAACTTGATTAATTTATAAATTCATATTCAATAAAACATAATTTTATTCATTATTGAATAAGACATTTACTGAATAATGTCCATCTCTGCTAGATAATAATACCAGGAAAGAAGCACAAGTTCGTTTATAGTCCTGCCGCAAAGAAAAGAAGAAGGTAGTGCGCACGCGCTGCATTCAGCCCATGTGTGGGAAGGCCTAGCTCCCCTCCGGTCACGCCCCTTTGTGTTCTTTTGTTAGCGGGCGGACTATAGTTCTACTTCAACCTGTAATCAAAGTAACATTTAGAAAGAATAGTTACTTACTAATTTATTAGTAATGATTTACCACATGATAACGCAAAGGACATCAATCCATTGAATGACAATTTATATAAAATTAGCTCATAGTAAAATAATTATTTTTCAACATTGGTGAATGAGTGGGAATGAGGTAAGAGAATGTGAAAGATGTGGGCAGTAAAGCAGATATCTGTTTTACTCTAACGTTGCATGACAGTAACTTCAAATCAAAGTGCAATAGAGCAGAAGAATTGAGACTCTCATCGACTCTCTCACTCTTCCGGCTCTCCTTCCACTCCCAACTCTCCTCACACACCCACTCTCCTCATTTCCCCAACTCACTCCATTCGCTCTCTTTCTCCTCATTCCAATCCACTCATCCTCTCTCCTCCCTTATTCCCTGGCCCTTACCTTCTTGGGCTATTTCTTCAGACCGGTATCCCTTGACCTTACTTTCCTCCATCTTTCATCTCTATTTTAAATAAAATTCCTAGCAGCAACGGATTTTAAATATACCTCTGAAGATCGCAATGTCGTAAATCACTACATATGTCAAAAAAACAATTACTTAAAATCAAATCATTATCATCATACTGCACTACCCATATAATGATTTCAGGCATGAGCGTATACAGGTTGTCCCACATTGAGATGTCAGAACTTTAGGGGTTTACTCTACATCTCATTTGTAGTTCAGGGAAGCAGAAATGAGCGTTCTATCTCATTACGCAGAGGAGCTACTCAAACTTTTGTCTTTTTTAAAAAATACTGGCTTTTCTAAAGAAAAACTGAGTTTTCGGAATTTCTGATCAATGCATCATAAATAAAGACCACATTTTTGGAATCTACATTAAATTTCCAATAAGAAACACCCGTTATTGAAATATTACCACGTAAATTAACGGCTATATTCAAATATATATAAATAGATGAGAACGTTTAATATTAGTTTTTTATTAAATTGTTCAATATTTTCTTAATAAGCTATTTCTAGACTTAGAGGTTTGCCTCCCCCTCAAAAGTTGTATTATTCAATAAGCTTCAAAATGGTACCTCATGGTTTTAAAAACAAATCTATTTATTTATTTTTTTTTTTCTAATTTTTAAGTCAAAATCAATTAATGATCTTTTGCATGGACGAGCCATTCTTAACAAATTCTTTAATTTAATACGATGATGTTGATGTCCCATCCTTTCCAAACTACATGACGTTTATTATACAAGCCCAACTACCAAATAACAACTCACTCTGGTTTCAAATAGTTGGTTGGCCAGCACATAATGGACGAGTGGTGACGGAATGGCTGGACACTGAATTCCCTAATCCTTGAATCGGCCACTATGGACCAGTTCGATTGCCTCCTGATCTGAATCCTCTATATTTCCATTTATTGGGAACATTGAAGAGCAGAGTGTTCTCAGAGCCCGTGACGAGGAAGGAGGAACTCATGAGATCTCAAAGACAAGACATTCTCCGTAATGCCGTGGATTCAGTTAGATGTTAAGGTTATATTTGTAGACATTTTGAAAATCTACTGGACAAATAGTTATTAGTCCAAAGCAATAACCATTTTTGTCCCCATATAATTCTATAGATTTTTCCTAGGAAAACGAGGTAACATTTTAAGCAACTTCTGAGGGTGCCTTTCATTTAAATGTACTTTTTTCGGTTTTTATCTACAGGAGAGACCTCGCAACATCCAGATTCCTAATGTTTCATTCCAAATTGTCATCCCACCCAAATCCTAGAGGTCAATCCCTATCCACTCGGACCCATCCTAAAGACCTTCCCAGGAGGCTTAAGAGACTTTGGCCCCGTGACCAGCTACCCTAGCAGCGGTTTAAAACAGTGAAAACATAAATGTTAGCATATATTAGGAAGTGCCAATAATGATTGGCTCCTTCCATATACTATTCACTGAGATGTACGCAAGACGATCACAATTAATTATTGTACTATATAAATTGTACAGATTTTAAATAAACATTTATTAAAAAAAAAAAATCTACAGGAGAGTGTTTTTGGTATACAATTTCAAATTATTGTAATGTATAACCCCGTTTACTTATAAGCAGAAATTTAATTAAATAGAACAGAATCAATATTACGAAGACCCCCAAGGCATAACCATATACTACATGTATTCATTGTATTTACAATAATAGTATTTATTACCAATATGTTCTTCTAAATTCTTTCCCCTTGATTCCAAATTGTCCTCCTATCCTTATTCAGAGCAAAAAATGTGTGTACACAGTGTGTGAACGGTTATGAAATTCACAGTTCATCCATTCCGCCACCACTCGTCCATTATCAGCTGGGCAACCATCCATTTAAAAGCAGAGTGAGTAAATATTTGATAGATGGGCTTGTGTAATTAAAAAAAATTGTGAAGCTTATTAAATAATACAACTTTTGAGGGGGAGGCAAACCTCTAAGTCTAGAAATAGCTTATTAAGAAAATATTGAACAATTTAATAACAAACTAATATTAAACGTTCTCATCTATTTATATATATTTGAATATAGCCGTTAATTTACGTGGTAATATTTCAATAACGGGTGTTTCTTATTGGAAATTTAAAGAAGATTCCAAAAATGTGGTCTTTATTTATGATGCATTGATCACAAATTCCAAAAACTCAGTTTTTCTTTAGAAAAGCCAGTAGTTTTTGAAAAAGACAAATGTTTGAGTAGTTCCTCTGCATGTTGAGATAGAACGCTCATTTCTGCGTCCCTGAACTACAAATGAGATGTAGAATAAATCCCTAAAGTTATGACATCTCAATGTGGGACAGCCTGTATATAGGGGGGGCTGAGGGGGCTGCAGCCCCCCCCCCCCCCCCCGAAATTTTGATTTGATGGTAAAAATGTGTCTTAAACCCCTTAAAAATAAATTAAATAAGATCACTTAGTTCATAAAAATATTTCATTGTAATAGCGTCATAGTTGCCTAAAACTATTCCAAGTTATAAATTGTTAGTATTCCATATCCCGGAAATGGACCCAGCCCCACCCCGAAATTATTTCCTATATACGCCCATGATTTCACGGGTACACCCACAGTTACACAAAAACAAACTTTTTATTTTTAGTAGCAATAATGTAATCAAATACATTTATCATCTGATATTACTAATCCTTCTATAGGAACATTTTGAATGTCTAGGAAAAAATAAATGCCCAGTTTTTGACGACCTTGAAGCCATTTTGAACAATTGGAACACGATACAAAAAGGATTACATTCCTACATACATGTAATACAAAAATACTTAAAAATAAATCATTCATAATGCCACAACAGCTCGAAACCTGTCAGGGCATAATCAAATTAAGGAAAGTTTATGATCACTTACGGACCGAATTTATATTAAATATTAAAATAACATTTTGATTTCCGAAAGATATAGATCAATAGGTGTGGCTTTGTAAAGCGCGAAAAAACAACCTTTTTTTTTTTTTTTTAGAGAGAGAGAAAAAAGAAGCTAGAATCCATGCAATTGAATAATCCATGCAAAAGGGGCTTCAGTCCAAAATCAGTAGTTTTGAGAAAAATAGACTGAAGCGTGTTCTACATGGACAACGGCAGATTATCAGAAAAATCTATATTACGGCAAGCTCTTTCGTATCCTGAATCTGCAACAAATTCCTTGTGGTAGGGGAATATCTGGTCTATCTCCTTTGTGCCCTTAAGCGTGGAGTGGATTAGACGCGACACACCTCTTGAAAATTTGTCTATCATGGGCTATTCTTTTTGCTTCAGACACAGAACTGCCCTTATTTAACGCGAAGGGATGTAGCGACCCCACAGCCCAATCTTCGGACTGCAAATAGCTTCTGGTCCTAAAGGTTGGGGAACACATACACTGACATATACACACAATACTTAACTCACATATACTAATACCAAGGACACACACAGTACACACCTCAGGCCCTCCTTTCCTGGGAAGTCCCATTGGATGAAGGGTTTAAAGCATCCTCTGTTGTCCAGACTTCATTCCTTCCATCACTTCATATCAACTTAACGGCTGCTTACGATAAACATATTTCTATAATTATAATAATATATTTACCTTAATTATAAATAATATATATACTACTGTACTTAATATCTACATGAGTATATGCCACTTTCCACAGGGATGCTTTGGAGCCTGGTGGTAAGCACGCTACTTGGACGAGCACTTACGGGTGCCATACCCTGCCCTCTTCAGTGCATCTGTCTCTCTCAAGCCCAGGTACTCAAAATTTCATTTATTAATTTTTTTTTTATAAGGTAATTTCTAATTACACAATAAGGAATACCGTCAGAGACTTAATGTTTGAATTAGAAAACTTAACTTCCAAGCCAGGCTAGGATTAGAACCAAGTTCCTTTAATTTCCGAGCAGATGCTTAACCAAATTGGCTATCGATCATAATATCTCTGTATGGAAAGTTAAGGCCTATAAAGAGACCAAGGCTACGGAAGGCAAAGCGTTATATTTATCTGGACCCAGAGGACGTTACTGGCTTTGGAGCAGGTGATTCTAATAGGCTTTTATTTATTAATCAATAAAATATTATTTATATCAACTATATATATATATATATATATATATATATATATATATATATATATATATACACTCACACATAAATATACAAAATATGGTTACTCCTCCATAAAAAAAAAGCCATTTTCGGATAAAAAAAAATCCAAAGACCAAGAATTAACATATTAAAAAAAGTCATTAAAATTGTACAAAATTAAATGTAAATGTTCTTTTACGATTTACATATTATATGATTATTATATTCAAATTTCACAACCGCGACAGTCGTTTTTTAGCGAAATTGTGTTATTGGAATCTTTAGAATCCTTATTCTCTCCCAAACATGATGGTAATAGCTTTAAAAAAAATCGATAGAGCGCACTAAAATTGTTTCCGCGTAAAACAAAGTGATTTCAAATGCTCGAGCACAACCTCATATCTCTCTGATTTTTCGTTGTGAAGTAGTGATGTCAAGACCTCAACGAGTTGTATGTAAATATTTTTCTCAGTAAACCTTTATTTTCTTTTAATATTTGATAAGCCTTGAACTGTTTGTTCATTCGTGTACTCAGTTTTAATGCTCTCCTGAAAATAAGGGAAAATTTACTAACGCGGATGTGAAATTTGAGCGACCAAAAGTTTAATTGAATAATAAATGCTAATTTCTCGAGGTTAACAATATACACATTAAGAGTTACTGCCACCTTGTTTGATCGAAATTAAGGCTATATTCTCGAATTTATGAATAAAAAACTTATTTGTGCTATACATTTCATATGGGGTATTAATGTATACTACAAAAATAGGTTTTAATTCCAAGGAAATAAAATGCCAGCTGAATGTCTGACGAACGGAAACGGTCTATTTCGAACTAAAATAGACTATTTTTTCATAGGTGACAAACTGAATTGGCAATTTTTAATGTAAAGAAGATGTTAAAATATTCTTAAGTACGTAGGATATTTAAGAAATATTAATCTATTTGGAAATGACGAACAATTCTTCCGTCTAAAATAGGGCATAAAATCAGTATAGTTTTTTTTTTGGGGGGGGGGGGGCTTAAGGCGTGCCAACCTTTGTGGTCGTTAACGCCGGTCATTATAGTTTAATCAATCGATTAAATTCCAAAAGAAATATTACTATGAATTAAATCAGATCATTTAGTTCTTAATTAAGCCGTATTATTTATTTTGTGTCAAATAAATGAATCAGCACTTATTCAAGTGTTTTATTTCATTTTTGTAATTAGTTTATTCATTTTTCTAGTGGAATAAAGCACCAGAATTATGTTTTATTTTTTATTTGTTAATATATAAAGAATATTGCTTAATTAATCACCAAGAGGGTCTTTTTTAATTATTAATGACGATATTTCCCCTTGGAAATTAATTTTAAAAATGTGACATTTTGATTATCAATTAACTCACTTTCCACAAAGATTTGTAATATATAGGAATAAATAAAAAAAAAAAAAAAAAAAAAAAAAAAAAATCAGTCCCGTAACAGGCCACGAGGGCCCAGAGGGGCAGATACTGTAGAGGTACCTGATTCTTGACCATACGGCACACTAGGGAGATAGTGTGTTCAATACTATGCTCCGGCCGCCTGATTTTCCCCTTGGCTGCTTCGAGTGCTAGAGTCATTAGCACCCAAGGTACCCATTATTAATTAAATTAATTAAAGGCTGGGTGAGCCTAGGGACGATCTGGGAACCCAAATCCAACCCTCGAACTGCAGCACTAGAAGAAAAAATCTTTAGTGCGCGCTCGGGTTTTGAACCTGGTCCTCCAGTTCATTAGTCGAGTGCTCTACCACTGAGCTAACCTCGCCCCCAGGAAAGTGAATAAATTGCTTTAATGTGCGTATTCAAGTTTCATAGACCTTACGCCTCTCCCACTAATTCCTAAATCGGAATAAAGGATAATTAAATTATTAATCATTTTATAAAGAATTGATGCAATGTTTCAAGAATAAGAACACTTCACTTAAAACCCCAACCTATTGGAAATCCCAGAGTTATGGTTGTTCAAGGTATCCTGGAGAAACTTTGATACGTGGTAATTCCTACAAAAGTATCTTCCTTCGGAGCGGTTACTTGCCACAAAGTTTCAACCTGAACTTCCTAAAACTCTTTGAACACACTGAGACACATTTTGTAAATGGGTGTTCTTCATAAGAAGTCAAAAATTTGTAGAACGATTCTATAACCCATTTCGAAGAAACATTTGAACTACATTTTTTTTTTATAATAAAGCGTTTATTAACATCTGCACAAATAATATAGTACATTCGTTAATTGTGATAAATAAAGACATTTTTATGATTTCACATAATGAGATTACAGACAAAAAAATAGTACATACTTAAATTATTACAAAAAAAAAGATAAATAAATAAATAATAATCGTAGCTAAAAGGGGAAAAAAATAAAAAGTAATACCTAATAAGAAAAAAAATAAATGAAATGATAAAATGTAATTTAAATAGAATTTGGAAGGAGCCAATCATAATTGACAATTCCTAGTTAAACACTTTTATTTGTCCTTTAAGTACGAAGTTGATCACGAGACCAAGATCTCTTTAGCCTCCCAGGAGGGTTTTCGGGGTGGGATTGAGGGGAGAGGTATTATGCTCTGGGATTGGGATGAGCAGATGGAGTGAAAGGTTAGGAATCGGGATTTAGCTAGTTCATGGATGAAAGGGATATTGAGGTCATGATGAAGGGTTTTATTGGAAACGTAAGAAGGGGCATTAACTATTTTGCGTAGGACTTTGGATTGGAATGCCTGTATTCTCTGTATATTTGATCTTTTGGTTGTTCCCCACAGTTCAAGTCCGTATGTCCAAATAGGTCTGATGATGGTTTTGTATATAGTGAGTTTGTTCTGTGTTGTGAGTTTTGATGAAGGTCCCAATAGTCGTCGAAGAAGTCCGTATCTCCTGTTCAGTTCCTGTCTTTTCAGTCGGGTGTGTGGGTTCCAAGTGAGTCTGCTGTCTAGTATTAATCCCAGGTAGCGCACTTCGTTGGATAGAGGAAGTTCTTGACTGGATATTTGAACTGGTGGGCAAGTCCTTTTATTGAGAGTGAATGTTATTTGGCTGCATTTCTCTGGATTCACCTTGATTTTCCACCTGTTGCACCAAACCTCAACAGAGTCTAGATCTTCCTGCAGGTGAAGGGAAGCAGCTTCGGGATCAGGGGAGAAGGAAAAGATGGCTGTATCATCAGCGTAGGTCGTTAGATGAGTATTTGGGTGGGTAGGAACTTTGAACTACATAGATTTGTTTTCAGAAACACAATCGTCTTAGGATATAATAAAATTGTATTATATTTTTACTAATCCAGTATTCTCAAAAAATGTGAAATATCTTTCTATAAAACAAAAACCTAGGTTAATGTTTTTAAAGAACACTAAATGTAATTTAAGGCCATCCAGGCGAATAAGTAATTGCGTACTTGTCACTCATAAATAGTACTTTCAATTGTTCAATATCGAGACCCCCATCCAGGATTCCGTGTAATTGGGAATCCCAAAAAAAAACATAAATGTGAAATAGAGGCCAAGTTCCTCCCCCCCACAAAGAAACACCCCCTTCCCCAAAAATATCACCTCCTAAAAAAGTAGTATGAGTTAGTGTATTAAGTGCACCATATTTTCAACCAAAAATATTTGCCAATAGAAGAGATGATACAAGAAAGAAATGTCCAAGTTCATTACTTGGAAGACCTCATAGTTACTTACTAAGAACAGTAAAGACACTTATACAGACACGTAAAATATCACTTTCCTCAACCAGGTATATTCTTAAACTTGGCAATGTTTAGTTTTCTCTCTAAAGATAATTTCGGCACAAATAAAACATTGCCAAGTTTTTAAGAGATCGCTTATATCTCAGAAACTATTCGATGTAGAATTATGAAAATTTCCAGTTTTACTCACATCTAGTAGTATAATACCTTTGTAAAAGTTCATAACTTTATCTTTACCTGGTTGAAAGTTATAAGAGTGTGAAAATCGGCTCTAAGACCTCCTGTAATATACACACAGTATGCTTAGGCCGGAACTTGACCTGGCGCACTACCGTGCGCCTAGATTTCAGTAGGCTGGGGTCTCCCCGTGGTCTAGTGGTTAACTTCTTAGATTCTCATAAATATAGGAAAATTAATTGGCCGATAATCAGAAATATAGCTAGAATAAATAAGAAAAAGTAAAATAAAATTATAAATTACCCAGATCAAACAGAGTTGTGAATTCTCTCTATAGACTAGGGAGCATCTGTGAATACGTAGCTATAGTTGGATGTTGAGAAGGTTTGGGGGGGCTAATTTTACACATACCTATATTATTAGTATATAAGGTCTTTCGAAGATATTCCTGCGAAAAGTAGCCTGCTCTCTTTCAACATCTTGACAAAATTGATTTAATTTTCATCGATCTTGTCAACTGTATGATAGTTTTTTTTATGTATTTTTTGTTATACGACCTCACAGCAACTAAATATTTCTAACCGAATTATTGATTGTATACAGTTATTTCCATCTGAAAAAATTATGCAAATTCAGTTCCTTCAGTTGGCAAGAATGGCCTAAGGTTATTCAATATTTCTTCGCACGTCTTTTTTTTTTTTACAAAAATCCCTACAAATAAGAAGTGAGCATGTTCAGGAGTGTATCGCTCTCCAGGCGGTTGCGTCGTTTGGCTTACGCCCACATTGACTCCACCGGCTGTCTGTGAGCTCTGGTAACATGGTGACCACTTAGTTCTCTGCGTCTGATAAGATTAGGCTTGAGATAAGAAATGTATGCCCAGAGGTGGTATAATAGAAAAAAAAAAGTATATTTGCAAATAATAGAGGAGATAATACATCCTTCAATCCTACATTATCTAACCGTTCTTAATTAATTTCTTTACATTGTTTTCAGGTGCTCTGCAACACAGGCGGCTTGAATGAAATACCAGTCAATTCCTTGCCTTCGACAGTTGAGCACCTCAGCCTGACAAAGAACAACTTTCCGCTAATCAAGAGTGACGCCTTCAATGGGCTGCGTCACCTGAGGAAACTCACTTTGGACGGCAACAACATATCGATCATCAAGCCTTTTGCATTCCGTGGACTCCCAAGGCTTCGGGAGTTATCTATTCAGCACACCCCTCTGACAACAGTTGCTCAGTTTGCATTTGCCGGACTACAAAACATCACTGCTATACTACTGGGTCATAATAAAATTCACAAAGTAGAAGGATATGCATTCGCAGGTACGTCCAACGTAAGGCTACTTCTTCTTAATAGCAATCCATTAAACAAAATTGAAACTTCGGCCTTCTCAGGATTAACCAACGTAGAACATCTTATATTGCCATCAGGAATAAAGTCCATCGAACCGGACGCCTTCAGTGGTCTCGATTCCGTTGGCCTGATAAAACTATCATTCATGGATTTGACGGCTCTCAAAACTCACACTTTCCGAGGACTTTCGCACGTACACGTTCTGGCCATTCAGGAATCCGATCTTGGTGTAATCGAAGCCCGTGCATTCGAAGGAATGACTCACGTTAATAGCCTCAATCTACTAAACAACAAGATCGACGCAATAATAGAACTTCACCTGCCTCCAGAGTCTCGAGTTAAGATCTTGCGAATGGAAGGAAACCACATGCTTGAAACTCCGCCTCCTGGAACGATAGAACTCGAAGGAGTGGAAACACTTAATATCAAATCAAACCATTTTCCATGCGACTGTCACATCCATTACTTGCTTGAAGGACCTCTCGCAAACGGATCTGCAGCTGAGTTCAGCGCACGAAACTACTGCATATCTCCTCTTCAATACAATGGAAAAACTATAAGTTCTATCAACATAAACACGATCGGGAGGTGCTCTGAAGGCATCACGCGGGATAACTGGGAAGCTCAGAATTCCTCCATTACTACTAGAATATCCTTTTTAACCATAATTTCCCTATATTTATTCATTAGATAAATTTGGTGATCGAAAAATATACATCTAAAGTTAACTAAAAACTCATTAAAATGCGTTTATGTTTTCAAATTTCTTGCAACAATTCATTGTTAACATGTAAACGTATATTGTTATTGAACAAAATCATTGTTAAAGTTCATGTTAGTGGAAGGTATGAAGAATGAAAGTTTCATAACATTTTATAATAAATAAAGAATGTATCCAACAATTAATTATAATTAATATTATTGGATAATTATCCAATAATATTATAAACAAATGTTTTATGTCCTATTAGAGTGTACATTCTGTTAGCCACTTTACTCAGATTTGTTCTATATGAATCTTAGAATCCCTATAGCTTTCAGACGCAGCAATAAGTTTTATTTGGACGAATATAAATGAATCGTTTCATTCATGTGGTGTCTCTTAAAAAGGTGTAGGTAAGAATCAAATAAACGATTATAATTCTGAAATCATTTTTTTTTTTTTTTTTAATGTTAGGGGGACACCACCTATATCATTATACTGTCAATATCATTGTTATAATATTGACATAACCGTATAAATTGTAAACATATATAAATTTATGTTTATATTGAATGAATGTTGGAAGAAAATTAAAAAAATTACGCCCGCAAGGGGCACCCTAATATTTTGGTCTTGTATAGACTGATTTTCATGATTATTTAACTCGTACTAATCCTTTTTATTTAAAATAAATAAATAAAAAGAATTAATAAGCGATAATTTTAAGAAAGAAGCTTGTAAAATATGTCGAAAATGTTTTGGCTTAGTGAGCTAATGCTTTTTTATGGTAACTGTGCTTTGAGTTAATTGCGAATGATTGTGTTGCAAAACATACCGACCAATACGTTTGTAAATAATATGTAATTACTGTAAATAATGGTTGTTCTTATTAATGTAAATTTTTAGAAATAATTCAATATCATAAGCAAATGATGTAGAGATTTGTTTTTTTTTAATTATGGGAAAAAACTATACAAAGATATGAACTTAATTGTTTAAATATTACCTTAGTTGTAGTGGCAAATCTCTATATATGAAGCTATTGTAATATTGTATACTAAAATCTTATCAGACTCTTTATTTCATTCTAGCTGAACGTGACAAATAAATAAGACGAACAAAATGTATATACACGTACACGTATCTTCCGCAACAATGGGCACACCTCGACTCTCAGCCAGCTCGGCTCACGTCAATTGAGGCGTGGCCATTGTTCTAGTAGGCTGTATTTAGTTCTTAGGCTCCTGAAGAGGTATCAGATGATGCAAAACATCTAAGACCCACTTTAATAAATTGACTATTATGTTAATTTGAAATTTTATTCATTGACCTTCTACGAACAAATGAAAAAAATAGAATATATATATATATATATATATATATATATATATATATATATATATATTCAGAATGCATTGGAGCCTATAAAACAATTTAGAAAATATTTTTCCTATAGGAAAAAGAGTTGGGCCAAAATCATTCAGAATAATAAATAAATTTTATATTTCATAATGAATAAGTTTTCACTTATTATTCAGAGATTCAATGAATAACTTAACTTGTTATTTTTATTCATTATTGAATAACAATGATTCATTGAATGAAAATGTTTATTGAATAAAAATTATTTATTGAATGAAAATTTTTATTGAAAGAGGTTATTTATTCGAATGATTTTTTTTTTTTTTAATTGATTTATTTGACTGAACTTTTTTGTTAAATACAAGGGATTTACTTTAACAATCTTTTCTAATAAAAATGACTACGTTCATTAAAATTTGTCTTGCCTTTAATGAAAATTATTTATTTAAGTGAGATTGTTTACTGAAATTAAAGAATCTGAGTTTGTTGTTCCATAACGACATTTTAAATGTATAAAAATTATGATTGAAGAATGACAAATGATTAATTTTTCATTAAATTAAAAAAAAAAATCATTCAATGAATAACTGAATAAATCCTTATTCAATAAAAATGTATTGACTAATGAGTCGACCCTGTTATTCATTGAATAAAAAATAAATCAGTCGATAAATATCTTAATCAATGAATAAATTCTTAATCAATAAAATTTTATTTGAATGATTAGTGAATAAAAAATGTATTGAATAATGCCCTACTATGATTTCAGTCCTCCCGCTTCTTTGAAATAAAGAGCAAGTTTTAATGTTCAAATTTAATCTTCAAGAATTCTGTATAAAAACAAAACATCAACTGTAAGCGTTAAACAGCTTAAAAATGAAAATGATAAAAATTATGTACGAAATTTCCATGTCTGAAATATATTTACAATCCTTAACTCATATAAATGTTTTTAGCATTCCTTGTAAATACAATGCGTACTCTTTAAGATGTAAATATTCATTTGTTTAATATGTTGTATCTCAAAAAATTATTATCTATGTAAATGAACAGTATTATATAATGTCATATATGTAAGGAGACAGAATGAGAAGCAATAGTGTTAATGTTTTCATGAAATCGTATTATAATTGCTCGCTGCAAAGATTTTGTGAATATTGTTAAAATTATTGTCGCTAATATTAACAACTTATTGTCAAGGCTATGGAATTCTCATAAGAATATGAATAAAATGCTCTGAAGACATATTTTAATTCATTTAAAACCTATAATAAATTTAGTGTGATATTATATAGATTTCATGCCAGATATAATGATGTTTTTGGAACAAAAAATTCAAATGATATCTCCCAAGGTAATAGAGGATCCAAGGGATAGTGACCTAAAGGACTAATTCTTCATAATAAGCCGAAATAGAGAAAGTTTTTCTAAGATTATACATTTTGGCCGAATAAATCCTAAATTGAAGATTTGGACCATGAACTGGTGGAGAATAAACAGAAGAACTGGAATAACTGACACTATAAATTTTAGGGGTATCCCGTGTTCTAGTGGCTAGCGCCTTAGATTCATAAGCGGGAGATGGTGGGTTCGATCCCCACCGGCGGCAGGCATTTTCTCATCTTAGGGCTCGTTGAGAGAATTCCTCGCTGCACCCTGGATGTCGGCGCTAATGGCCAAGATTTGTCGATGCGCCGTTAAAAAAAAAAAAATGAATACAACTACGTGAAACTCTATAAAAATTGATTATGTCTCGTTTAGGACTAGGGAAGCCTTTGATAGGTCAGGCAAGGTAGATAGTGTTGAATTTCTATCAATACTTAGTCAAAGTAAACAACTCATACTTAGGCTGAAAACAATTTAAACCTTAATATTCCCGGTAAAAAATTGGTGGTAAAAATTCTCACAGTCATAACCTTATCACTAAGAAATTTAAAACGTTTTCAGCCTTAGCTTTGTCTATGTATCGATAAATATTAAACACTATCACCCTTATCTAACCTCTCAAAGAGTTCCCTAGTCTTAAACGAGACATAATCAGTTTTTATAGTGATTCACGTTAAGTGTTTGATCATTAAGACTTGCCGAAGTTCGCAAATGCGCAATTCAACTCCTGGGGTTATCTGAACAGGCTATAAATTCAGGTGCATATGTTAATTCATTAGAAAAATGAATTGAGATGAGGTGGTGAGGAGCAGGATGTCGACATGACACCACTGAGAGGTTTTCAGTTCGGAATTTTATGTAATAAGTTCCAATCGTGTTAATTATCAGGGGCTAGGAACTGGTGAGGGTATAGTACGCTTTATTAAGGCTAGAAGAATTAGTTGGCTAGAACAGAAGTCTGACTGATGATTCAGGTGCATATGTTAATTCATTAGAAAAATGAATTGAGATGAGGTGGTGATGAGCAGGTTGTCGACATGACACCACTGAGAGGTTTTCAGTTCGGAATTTTATTTAATAAGTTCCAATCGTGTTAATTATCAGGGTCTAGGAACTGGTGAGGATATAGTACGCTTTATTAAGGCTAGAAGAATTAGTTGGCTAGAACAGAAGTCTGCCTGATGATACAGTTAACAAAAAGGTAACTAGGGAGAAATTTCCCGGAATACGAAAAAGAGGAAGACCGATTAAAGGTTGGAAAAGTGACGAAAAGATTGAAAGCTGATGGGAATGGTAAATTTGAGGGGAAGAATGTCCATCTCGGACTGTAAAGCCCGTCAGTAAGTAATTGTGTTGGTTCTGGGGATTCTTTATTTAAGTGCTTTATTTAAGTCGTCTAGTTGATACCCCAAGTCCACTTCCCGAAATTTTAAGGAGAGCTGATAATATCACGTCATCAATCGGGAATGATGATGGAAAGGCTTGAGCACAGATGGCCCCATAATCCATGATATCGCACTAGTATTTCTAAAAAAAATCAACTGAAAATGTGTCACTCTTGCCTATGTAGGGGGAATAGCATTGAGACAGCAAGAGTGACACAAGTGCGTTCTGGCGTACAAGTTCTGAAGGTAGGTACACACAGTGTTGATGGTTGATAAAGAGGTATTAACCATTGTCTTTCATAGTGGTAACTGAAAAAAACGATATTTGAGTTGTGTCACTATAGAAATACTAGTGCGATATTATATAATGTATTTAAGTACAAAATGTAATAATCATAAAGAAATTATCTTACTGGTTTTTTTTTAGTTGTTATTGCTTCTACAAATTGATAATATTGAAAAGTTTTGGTTAGCAAAACACATACAACATATTTTGTTTATTTAGCTATGAAAGATCTATGTTTTATTACTTCATTATGTTGCGATTTTTTTTTCGATTATAACACACAAATAGTCAAAACTTTAATATTGAAATTCTGGTCATAGAATCGTAAGGATCCTATGAGCTCGGATGTGTTGAAGTTTTCTACTTAATACTGATCAAGAGCAGTTTGAAGTCAAGTCCAATCTGTTTGAGTGGACTGCCGGACAAATGAAATCGGAATAATCGAAGAACTTTCAACGGCAATTTTATTACCACGAACATTACTTCAACTTCTCTGTTCAATCAAGCTTATAAGTTTATTCCTCCATAAAAAAGAGCTTGAATAAGTAGCGTGCTGCCGAAAAAGTTACTGGTCTCTAAGAAATTGTATTCTTGTAGTAGACTGCCCATCAAACAGCTTTCTCTACCCTCCAAAGACCGTTGGGGTTATAAAAGAAAATCGTCCATGAAGTAGGTATGTGATATTAATAAAATATTTTTATAAAAGCGATGACTATAACATCGATGACTATAAACAACAACAATTTTCATCATTTTTTATGATATTTTTCGATATAAAATTAAATGAAAAAAATTCTTCTAAGGGACTTTGCCCCTTAAGAAAAATATATAAAGACACTTGGCTGAATATACAAATTTCAAATAAAACTCCGACTGTATGCGTAAAGAAGAAACAACAACAAAACGAACTCTAATTCTATTTACAAAACCTTAAATAATAAAATATAACCTACGTACATATTAATAAAGGGGGTGAGGTTAGCTCAATGGTAGAGCACTGGACTAATATGCTGGAGGACCTGAGTTCAAATTCCGAGCAAGCACTAAAGATGTGTGTATCTTCTAGTGTCTTCATGGGCAAAATTCGGCCTCCCTCACCGTCCCTAAGCAACCCAGTCTTTAATTAATTTATAAATGGGTACCTGCAAAGGGGAAAATCAGGCGGCCGGACCATATTACTGACCACACTATCTTCCTAGTGTGCCGTATGGTCATGAATCAGATACATATAGTACTGTTACGAGACTGAGTTTTTTTTTTTTTTTTAATAAAAAGAAGAGAGGGAATACAGAGGGATTGTGAGCGAGAAGAGATGAGGGAAGGTGGAGCAATGATGTAACTAAATACAGAGGGGGATACGAATATTAAAATATATTAAGTAGTTCAATATAAATTAAAAAAAAATGAGGGAGCATAGAAGGGAAATAATGAAAATTAAATGTACAAAAAAAGTAAATAGAATAAAACGTAAAATTATAAAACAAAGAAAAAACAAATGTGGACTTAATCAAACAAATAAAAAACAAAACATACATAATTAATCTGGTCTTACACTGCTGGTCAATTCTTGAAATATAAAGCATATTAGAAATCAGAACCTGGGTTGTACCCAGAAATTATTTGACTTTCCCATAAATATAATCTGGATTCCAAAAAAATTGGCCCGCCTTGAATATCTGTTTTCCTGGTGAATGGGAATTGCCCTTTTTTAAAAAATATTTGAATTACTGCACATCATTGGCTTATCAGATGAATATGCAGAAACCTGGTACCTCGTATCAATAGGATAATAAAGAGGCTTTCCTCGATAAAATATAGCATATTATAGACATCCCCTGGGTTATCCTACGATAACTATTAACTCTGTTTTAACAGTGTCTCATGAAATAAACAACATAAGCTTCCAGTGCATTCCTAATGTAGAAACCCTATAAGATGCATCTGATTTTGATCTTATTTTGAACTTGGATGCTATCGTTGTATATATATGGAACGGTACATAGAGGGAGACATGGTAGAGGATCGCGACTGGTTGTACTAGGGTACAAGAAGTTGCTGGCGAAGGGGAGGGGTGGTGCCTTTGTCCACTGAGCCGCTGTATAATTTGATAAGAGACAAGAATCGCAAAGGGAGCACGTTACCTCCAGTTGGAGCCACGACAAAGGACACCAATTAACATTAACCAACCTAAACTTCGCTACTCCTTTTTCTTCCCTCCTCCCCTTGTACTCCTCCTCTACCTACCTATCTGTCTATAGGACTCTTTCTCGTCCCACTGTTAAGGTAGGAATCTGCGAAAAATATAAATAAACATGAGCAATAAAATATAAAGACCGCCTCCAATAAAAAACATAAACATTAGCCAGAACCGTTTTTGTAGGAAATTTTGTAAGCTATCGAATCGTTTCTGTGCAGAATTTCTCAACAGTGTTCGAGATAATTAAGAAAAAATACGAAATTCCTAAAACGTCTTATGACTGTTAATAACATTTTTTTGCTAGCACGTCTTTATCTCCAAATGTAACCAAAATTTAAATATCTCAGTTTGGATGAATTTCAAACAAGGAGAAAATATTTCAATTGAATCCAGCGATTTAAAGACCCACACCGAAAAAGAATACTTTATTATCTATTTTTACATAGATTTGATATAAAAAATATAAGGGGTAACAGGAGTAAAGCTACGTTCATTATGTAAAAAACTAAACAATATTTTATTTTTTAGCGCTGCAATGACAAAAAACTAGCCACAAAAAGCAAAATATATTTATTTCCTTTTAAATTCATAATTACTACTTTAGCATTTACGATTTTAAGAAATTATACTATTTCTGAAAATAAATGTAATCTAAATACTTATAATGATATAAAAGTCATTCAAAATACAAGTAATTTCTGTATAGCTATGAAATTCAGAAGGAAAATTGTTAAAAATGTTTTAATAGTCATTACCTCTCCTAGTATCCACATTTATCCTGTTAATTATAACTTTTTACATGTTGTACACAGAGCATGCTAAATATTAATAAAGCTTAATACAAAATTTTAATCACCTGTTTTTCGTAGTCAATGTGTTGTGAAACGTCAAAATGTTTTCTCAGCTCTTCCAAATAGCGTCATCGGTTCAACGTCATAAGTAATTTCTTTCCTTTAGGGGAAGGGATGAAATTCTATTAAAAGGTAGGAAATAGGCTTATATTCCTTGTACAACTGGGCAAGCTTCATTCATAACTTTTTTTCTTTCCTTCAATCCGCTCAAATTCAACTGTTTACACTACTGGTTGGGAAAAGAAAAAGTGAGCAACAGGAAGTTAATTGGGGTATACTCTGTAATAATAACTGGGGGGTAACTACCCCTATATTTAGTTTGAGCAAGCGCTTTTGATTCTGCCTTCTCTGGATTTACACTAATTAACAACTCCGTTCTGACGTCCTTTATTTTTATCGCTCTCGTACTGCTTTTTAACTCCGGATTGAGGGCCGGTTGGAAGAGGGTTTATTTGCTCTCGGCCGAATGTTTACGTAAAGACTGATTAGATGTGACTTTAGTGCTGTAATTTGTGCGTTTTACTCCTCACAAGTTATATGTTGTGAGACTTTTTATTATTATTATTATTATTTCTTTTTTTTTTTTTTTTTTTTTTAGTGTTATAGGAGATTAAATCTGTACCAGGTAAATCATTCCGAATGTCCAATTAAAATATGAGAACTCATAAAACACATTTCCTCACAATCCTTTTGTAAATCTAGTGCGAAACCGTCTGCCATTGATTTCCACTTGACCTGTGTAGTTAAGGTGTATCTATTTCTGTAAAGTACAATCATCTCATACTCAGAAGAATTGTACCCTCTCAATAATCTTAGTTTCGAAATTACTGCAATTAGAGCCTTCCGTCCTAAAGAAAATTCAGTAATTGTTCGGTAATTTGAAGGTCATAATCAATTTATTTTCTGAACTCAGTCTGAGTGGCCATGAACTTTCACGAGATTGAATGAGACTTTTTGACAGTTTCCCATCGATTTTTGCATGCCGAAACCAAAACAGAAAGTCTCAACAAATTCCATCCCGTCTACAGACGCCTCTTCAGGAGCTACTTAATTATATGCATATAATTTAAGCGTAAACTCAACTTCAGGTGGCCTTCCGGAGGCAGGGACAAGTTCAGTAAAATAAAATAAATATGGCCGTTGTTTAGTACGGGTTAATAATCGATGATTTTGTGGTATAAATCAATTCCAGAGAAAGCCTTTTTTCTTTTTACTAAAGAAATATCAGAATAACAGTCAGGATGCCAACATACCAACATTTAAATATTTTATCTCTTTTTCTTTCTTATTTTTAATCATTTGTACATTTTATTTCATAGATATTTTTATGGGGCACATTTCTTTTTACATTTTCGATGTCCAAAGGGTGTCTACGTAAAATTGCATTAGCTACCAAAGTTTTGTTGTCAGTCTAGTCTATATTTTTAATTTGCTATTTTATCCACATTTTAATTGCGGTCTTGATTTGTCTGTATATGCTTGCTCATACATGCCGAATTACAATTGTTAGGATTATTAAAAATTTTTTTTTTTTTTTTTTTTTTTTTTTTATTACTCGTCTTTGGTTTGGCCATATAATGTTGGTTAATGATCCCTAGACAGTCAACCAATCTCTTCTGCTAAGAGCGGGAGTCTATTCATTTCATAAAGGTAAATTATCTAGCTCCTGTAATACTCATTCGTTTGTCTCCTCCGACAGGGTCTTTCGAAACCGAGAAATTGCGATTCTACATGAATTGTTAGCCCAGGGAACTCAGGTAGGAACTCGACGATTGCTGCCGACGCAAAAGATCCAAGGCTGATATGCAGTTCAAAGGGACTATCCCAAGCTGCATTTAGCCCTTGATGACAGCGATCGACCTGGATCTATTGTGACTATAGACCATGGTTACGATGAATGCTCTAGAGCTGTTTATCCTCGAAAAGCCGAAAGGGCTGTAGAGTCTGTGACCCAGCTCTCCGCGCTACGTGCTCGAGTCACCACCAACTCCTCTACTTTCCACTTGCTCCCTAACTATTCGCCAGACCACTTGGCTAATATACACCCGCTTTCCGGCCTTTACTTCTGCCCTGGATACTTCCAACAACCGCGATTACACCGGGGCCCTCGCTTCGGTTTATCCATCTCTATATCTGCTTTAATATTCATTGTTCCTCCAGACTACGACAATCCACAGTCAGCAGGACCAATGAAGAAGGAAAAATGTAAAATATGAGTAAATTATTAGTTAAGACAATTAAATAACAGAATGTTATTTGTATAAATCTGGCCACAAAGAAAAAGTCGGTCAACTGGGAAGATAAAACAACACATAAATTAGGATTCCTTAACATCTAATTGAGGACACCCACAAAGGAGATAGTCCTAATAGTTCAATAATATTTGAAGACCGACGCACATGGAACACGTCATATTATCGTGTTTCTGTGCAATGGTTATCCATTGTAAGATCTGGAATGTTTAGAACATATTACAACCTTGGAATAGGGCGAATCACGAATACCGGATGTTGGGAAATCGAAGTAAAAGTTCTAGAAGCCCTTCAGGATAGCAACAAGAAACGTTTACTCTATGGAATGCAGATCTGATTGAAAAAGTATGCAATTGAAATTCAATGTTTTAATTATAATTTTTACGATTGATTTAGGGATAACAAAATGCTAGGAGGGACGTTTCAGACCCGGGATTTGCCCTTGAAATAATTCATCAAATTTTTCATGATGATGCTGCTATTAACTTTAACTTGAAACTGTGAGAGTACTAAAGGCGAATCAGAGAAAAATAGCGAAGCGTCATGTTACCTACTTCTTTCTGAATCAGAAAAAAAATAATAAAAAAATCGATTTTTCTCATTCGCCCTTACTTTTCCAAGGTCCTATATGTTGGCAACAACCGGCTCGCGGGCCCGCGAGACAACCCCAATAATAAAAAAAGAATAATATTACACTACTTACTCACACTCACTCCAAATGAGGTAGATCGAATGAGATGGGGAAGCCGTGTCTCACTGATTTCGTGTCGCTATTTAACTTTTGTAGTTTGTAATAATTCCAAATTTCACGATTTAATTAAAATGTTGTACCTATTTTTTTAATTTCATTTTGCTATTTTAATAGATTTTATTAAAATAACAATGTCGTATTATTTCATGTCTGATATCTATCGCTACAAATTATGAACACTACTTTAAAATCCGATGTTATATTATATTGGGCCATCTACGCGGCCCGGCGAGCGTATTTGCGACACATTCGAAAACTGTTTTTTTTTCGTAGTATTAAAACTGAATGCGACCTAGGAGTAAATTTATTGTATAAAGAAGTTGACAAACTAAAATATCATTATTGAATTTCGATTGTTTCTGGCATGCACTGTCGGATTTAGTATTGTATAATCGATATATATTTGTTTGAAAATGAAATTTTTATTGTCATGGCTCTACACTGTGTCGTTCGAGTCGTTAAGTGTCATCGCAATATTTTGTTTCCCTTAGGACAGAAACCGTAAGGACACATAGGAAAACAAGCATAAACTGAGCAGGACACCTTGACCTAAGCAGCTAATAGTTTAATTGAGAGAATACGGAGACGATCTGAGGGAGTTGTTTCCACATGGGCTGTAGCCAACTCGTTAGGAAGTTGACTCGAGGGATACTCCGATCTCGGGAGCAATTATCTGCCTCGCGAGCAGGGATTCTGTCATTAGCGCAGAGAATTATTAACTAAAGTTTGTGAATTGTTAGAGCGGTCCTTGATGTGTGTGTGGTCGTTAGCAGGAGACAGGGCATACGTCCCTCCCTTGCAGCTTGCATCATCACACACTCCTACGGATTGGATCAAAACAGCCTCGGCACATTTTATTTTAGCGCGGTTCCTCCCTCCCTTCATAGGGAGGAACCCCGCTTATAAGGTTGATCTCATGAAACAATCCGGAAGTGCCGACTAGAAAATTTTGCGTTTCAAAACCCCTAGAGACCGAAAATTATGGTGGTTCAAATTTGTATATATATATATATATATATATATATATATATATATTTGTCTGTTCGCGGCATACGTCAGCGAATAATGGTCCGATTTTGATTAAATTTGGTACAAAAATCTTTCGTCTAATTTCAAAGGTCAAGTTCGTTAACCAGCAGAATCCGCCCACCGGAACATGGGTTTTGGAGCGAATGTCGCGCGAAGAAAATCGTTCCGCTTACTTCATATGCTTGCAAGTACTCGTTTTATAGGCTTCAGGGCCTAGAAAAACGAATGACACAATTTTTAAGGCGATAGCTTCAACCGTTGTCGAGAAAATTGGAAAAATAGTTGTTGAATAACTTTTTTGGTTTAGGTACTTATAATCATGGGATTCATTTCTTAATAATGTCGTATAACTAACTAATGGATTTGTATTACGAAGAGATGAATTTTCAATTAATTAATGGATGAATTTGAATAAATTATCATTATTACCGATTCACTATGAGGTTTTTTTTTTCTTTTAGAAAGCGTTATTTTACTGTAGCCCTATATTATAAAACGCTTTATTATTCCTTACGAAATCGACGGAAAGGAAGTAGTTGGGGTTTTATTCAGCTAGAGGAGTAAAAATAATTTTTTTTTTTTTTTTTTTTTGTATTTGCTCATGTTCCCGATTTATTTTTATCTTCACAGTGCTAAAGAAAGTTTGAAAACGTTTAAAATTGAAAAAAACGTCTTTATTTATTTTTTATTTGTATTTATTCTTTCTTAATTTTTTTAAATTTATTTTTATTCAATTATTGTTTTTTTTTAATATTGTTTTCTTTCTTCTAACAGATCTTTCCTCTTTGTTTACTAAAGTTATCTTCGTGAATGTTTTGTAATAAATGAATCTCCATAAAAACATAATACAAAAAATCGTTTTATATAAGAAATAACATTACTACTGTATACTGTCATTCCACGGCACAACAGAAATCATCATTATACGAAATGATTCTCTCGTTTTGTACCGGCCTTTCGAATTGAGAGTTCTCTTATTTTTTATTTTCGGCTATTTCACAGGGCGTTTATTGGTTGGGGAAGGAGGTTTGAATGTTTCGCGGAGAGGTTTTAGTACCTAACAAGGGCCGCCCGACCGGGTCGCTCATTTGCAAGGAAATCAAACAATATTTCTATCCTGCGAGTGAAAACTTTAATCCTGCCGAAATGAGGGATAGGGATGCTGGCTGTTTATGCCGAGTGCTTCCTAATGCTCGCCATTACTTATACCCCCCCCCCCCAAGACCCCCCTCCTAATTTATTCCAAGGCAGGTGCGCCCTGTCTCCGCCCAAACATTTATTTGAAAATATTTTAATCCTCTGAAAGTCTCACATCTGTTGAATTAAAGTGGACTCTAATTTCTTGGCACTAATCTTTTATCCCACCGAGTTATCATCTCTAATGCTTCCACTCCTTCATTTTCTTTGTAAATAAAACTTCGCCTTTTCTTAGTAGAAGGAATGAAGGCATTTTGCAAAGCATTGAATTGTTCTTGGTTGTGAGTTTGTGGGGAGACTTATTGTGGGTGGAGAATGTTTTCCTAAACTACGTTCATTAACATTGTTAGAAATCTCTTCTTCTTCCCCTACCTCTCGTCTTGAGATTCTGTTCACTCCTTCCTTGCAATTAACCTTTGATCGTTTTCCTTCTCGTTCTTTTCTATATTTTATTCATAGATAGCTCACAACGAGATCATTGATCAATCGTTTTGGAAAAATTACCATGACATTTAAACAAATCTTTCTCTTTCTAGATCTACATCTGTGCCGTAATCCACCAGTCTCATTTGTCTCCTCCCTACATTTGTAGATTGCATCTCCTCACTCCCATCTTTATTCTTCATGCAGACTTCACAGACTGAACAACAAACATTATCAATATTATCGTTTCTTCTTTTTTTGTAGCGTGATTGACTTCGAGTAACTGCTAGAACAATATTTTAGCAATGGCCTCATTATCATCGCAGCCACCTCTTCTCTTACCGCCATTGTCGCTTATGCCTATGTCCTCTAAGCCCAGTAGCTTATGCCTATGTCCTCTAAGCCCAGTAGCTTATGCCTATGTCCTCTAAGGCCAGTAGCTTATGCCTATGCCCTCTAAGCCCAGTAGCTTATGCCATTCCTCTAAGCCCAGTACCTGTTGAGTGGGTAGTCCCTATACTTATAGTAGCCGTACATCATTGATGAACCCTCGGATTTTTTTAGTTGTAAGCTCAGAATCTCTCCCCGGATCCGTTATTTTCGCACTGCCAAAGTACATAAAGCGCCTTCTTACAAGTGCTGCATAGTCACAAATTATCTGTAAAGGTGTTTCCTCCTCAGTCCCACAAATCTTGCATAAGGGCTGGCGTCTTGATAGGCCGGCCATCAACTCATTTATTAAGAATTGAGTTATTTTATACTATAACGCATGTCCATCAACGATACTAAAAAAAATTAAATATTTTTCCTCAAAAGAATTGTCATTATATTAATATTTGTGACTTGCTGTCTATAAAGAAACATTTGAATCATGTGATAAATATTTAATTCTTGTGTTTCGATAACGAAGCTCTTAATCAGGTGGAGTAGAGGTAATTCAATAAATTCATTCCTCAAGGTGAAACTTCTTAAGTAACTAAATTATTTCAAAGTTCATCCTTATAAGGGAACTTCCAAACAATGATTTTCAGTTCTGAAATATTTATGAGTGACTCTCACGAAGGGCTAACGAACACTACTCACGAATGGGTGCATGAAAAAAAGTCCGACTCGCATTTATTTTTACCTTGTTTCCATTAACATCTTTAATTATCATGGTATCTATAATAATATTTTGAAATGAAAAAAAGCTCAAAGGATTTATGACATTAATTAAAAAATCTAAAATAAAGAAGCTGCAGGTATAATAAATTATAGTTTACATATGATCGCTATTCTAGTACATATAATCAACATTCTCTTTGTAATTACAACAATTTTTGTAGAAAACCCCCAATTTTTTATCCTTTTACACATTATTTCTCAGCGCTACATTACGTTTTTGAAATCAGCATTAAATTTGATTTAAGGGCGATGCTTTCTCAATGTTGAAAAGCGTATTTTTCAAACCTCAATTTCATCATAAATAATTTTCATTTATTTCTTAAATTTCTTATTAGATTATTAAATTGAGAGCTAATCTCAGTTTCGAGTATGCCGTTGGAAAGGTAATTAGATTTCACAACTTTTGTAAGATTCGAAAGTTTGTACAATGTTTTAGAGGAGTAGTGTCATGATGAGGGTGACTCATGAAACGTTGTCGCTACTTAGACTTTTTTATTAATATCAGCTTTTTAAGCAGCAAATGAGGTTTTAAAAATCCGCTTTCCAACATTCAAAGAGCGTTAACCTTTAACAAAATTTAATGCTGATTTCAAAAACATAATATAACGTAGGGCAGGGGTCTCCAAACTTTCCAGCCTTAGGGCCATACTGATTACTCCAGTAGGTTCCGAGGGCCAAAACCATATTTTCATTGTTGCCGGTGGTAAAAAGTGAAATAATCCACTGATGAAAAAAACAGTCCGAAAAAGTACGCAACGTTTAAAAAAGGCTCTAAATCGGACTAAAGTCCGCAAAACGGCAGCACTGCATATTATTAATTTTCCTGTCATTATCTGTAATTTCTAGACTAGTCGTGGAGTACGAGCCATGAGGAGTAATGTGACACGACATCTGGTGGACACAAGCGGAAATAGGTAGTACCTTCTATCGCTAACAGATGGCCCTAATAGCACTTACAGAATAATCTCGTTGGTTCGAGAAAGTTCTGGTGTCTTCCACTCACTTCTAGATGGCAGTAATTGGAATATATAAGAAGGCTAGTGGCGCAACCACAAGGCAGTTCCTATGACACTGTTGTGAAATAAAATAGTGCGTCCTTAAAACGTGTTTGTGCGTGTTTAAGCTTAAGACATCTTTGTAACAGTATTTTGATTTGAATTGTTACTTTTGTGTGTGATTTAGTAGTATGGAAAAGAAGCGAAAAATTGATAGTGAATGCAGAAAATTCAAAGATCAGTGGAACGTTCAGTATTTCGTAATTGAGTCCAGTAACAAGGCGCTATGTTTGATTTGCAATGAAAGCATAGCCGTTCTCAAGCAATATAACATTAAACGTCATTATGAAACAAAACATTTTCAAAATTACTCAAAATATACAGGAAGTTTGCGGACAGAAAAATTCGAAGCTATGAAGCGCGGATTGAAATCGCAGCAATCTTCATTTACAAAACTCAAAACTGAACAAGAGGCTGCAACTCGTGCCAGCTTTCGTGTGGCTCTTGAAATTGCAAAACGTGTAAAACCATTCACCGATGGAGAAATGATCAAAGGATGCATAATTGCAGCAGCCGAAGAGATGTAGAAAACCCTGAAAAGGTAAATTTATTAAAAACTGTCAGTATGTCAGCAAACACTGTGGCTCGAAGGGTAGAAAACATCGCTGAAAATATATCCTCTCAACTGTTCGACGAAAATGGACATGTCGAGTGGTTTTCTTTGGCCTTGGATGAGTCAACGGATGTGTCAGATACTACTCAGGTGTTGATTTATATTCGAGGAGTAGATAAAAGCTATGAAGTGCATGAAGAACTTCTTGATATGTATAGTATTCATGGCACAACTACAGGTAGAGATATTTTTAAAGGAGTTGGAATGGCCATTAATCAAAACAACCTTCGATGGAAAAACTTGAAATGTATTACAACTGATGGAGGCAAAAACATGAGTGGGAAAGATAAAGGAGTGGTCGCTCTTGTGTCAAAGGCTGTAGAAAATGACGGTGGTTCAAAACCATTAGTCTTACATTGTATCATTCATCAACAGTCATTGTGCGGAAAATGTTTGGATATGTCTGAAGTTCTGAAACCAGTCATATCAACTGTTAATTTTATCAGATCTTTTGGGCTGAATCACCGACAATTTATTGAAGTGATTGGGTGACTTGCCTTTTCATACTGCCGTACGTTGGCTTAGTTGTGGGAAAGTCCTCCAGCGCTTTTTTGAACTTCGAGCAGTGATCGAATTTTTTTTTTAATGAAAAGCATCGCCCTCTTACTGAATTACAAAACAACGCATGGCTGTGGAAGTTAGCATTCTATGTTGATTTGACAAAACATGTGAACGAACTGAATTTGAGATTGCAAGGAGAAAACCAGCATCTTCCTGATTTATACACTAATATCAAATCATTCCGGAAGAAATTGATACTGTTTCAATCACTACTACGAAGTAAATGTTTTTCACATTTTAAAACATGTGAAATATTCAGCCACACCACTGAGACTGAGTTTCCTATCGATTTTGCAATCGAAACTTTGAGTGCTTTGAAAATAAATTTTGATAGTCGTTTCTCGGACTTTGATGCGATTGCGAATCAAATTAAGATTTTTCAGAATCCTATTGATACTGACATTGAAATCCTAGCCCCGGAACTTCAAATGGAAATTATTGATCTACAGTGGAGTGATATAATTAAGAACAAATATCAAAACTCATCTTTGTTGGAATTTTATAAGAGTCTTCCACTGACACAATTTGATAATTTGCATAAATTTGCTCGTGGGCTGTTTTCTGTTTTTGGTACTACTTATTTGTGTGAGAAGACCTTCTCCAAAATGAAGTACACAAAAAAATGTTTGCAGATCTAAATTAACTGATGAGCATCTTAAATCTCTTTTAATAATTGGTACAGCCAACGGCCATAGCCACGTTGAGTGCACCGGTTCCCGTAGATCACCGAAGTTAAGCAACGTCGGGCGTGGTCAGTACCTGAATGGGTGACCGACCACGTGCTGTTGGCATTAGAAAAGGGTGGCAACCTGTACATAGCCCGGTGCTAATGGCCAAGATGTAGATGCGCCGTTAAAAAAAAAATAATAATAATAAATGGTACCAGTAAAATTACTCCACAAATACAAGCTATTGTCACTGGAAAATCTCAATTACATAAATCTCATTAGTATTTCATATGTAATTTTGCTTGTTATAAGTTATGTTTTTATTTAAAATGTATAAAATGTTAGTTGGATTCATTTCAATAATTTGTTAGTTATTATATACTGAAGTTAAATTTTCTGCATATTATACATGTCTTTACTCATTACAATTCTGTGTTTCTTTATCCAACTTATCAAAAAATCAATAACAATAAGCCTACAACTTATGAGTTATGAGTAGTTAGCCCATGACCATATCAATGTAGATGTCATATTAATAATTATTCAACATAAAATTAGAATACTTCAGTAAACTAAATTTAATTTGCTATAAAAAATATGTTCTCTAAAAGGAGTTTTCAAGTATGCTAGCTCTCCGTGGGCCGGACAAAATCTGTCCGCGGGCCGGATGTGGCCCACGGGCCGTAGTTTGGAGACCCCTGACGTAGGGTAATAAGTGCACAAGCAGAGAAAATTGGGGGTTTTCTACAAAAACATGGATGTTTCTAAATAACCTTAGAAATTCCATATGTCTAGAACAAAATCAGATAGAAAGGAGCGGTTGGCAGCATTTCACTACATTTTAGCGTGTTTCCTCCCTCCCTCCGTAGGGAGGAACCCCGCCTATAAGGTTAACCTAATAACGCAATCCGGAAATGCCGACTAGAAATTTTCTCGTTTCAGAACCTATAGATAAAGAAAATAACGGTAGTTCAAATTTGTGTTTGTGTGTATATACACATATATATATATATATATATATATATATATATATATATATATATATATATATATGTAAGGCCCCGTTTTCCTTTTGTCATTATTAAGTGAATAAGGATGAGAGAAGAGGTTGGCTGTTCATTTCTAGAGATGTGAGAACTACGAATCCGCAAACGTTGCGTCTGGGTTGTTGGAACTGCACGTGGCTGATTCGTAAGATTCCCGGAAGATTTAAGACCTGACAAGAGTTTCTCGTCCAGCCACCTGCTAAAGCAGGAGTGGGGCAAAGGGGTATAAAGAGCTGGCTTACCTCCGATGGGGCACAGTCCACGCCCGTTCCTGAGGTCTTGGCCGAGATGGCGATGAGAGGTAGGTCAGTTCCAAATTATGCTCTTGTCCCCCCCAAATGATATTTGATAACTCTTATCTAGCTGTTTCTCTCTCACTCAACCTCTTCTCTCATCTTAGCGATGTTTTATGACATTTATGTATGTAATAGTAACGTGAGTGTAAATTATAGTCTTGAAAGGAATTTCCGCTTCTCTAAAATATTTCCCCATTATCTATTCCTTTAAATCCTGTCCTTGCTAATCAGTCCCTTACATATATATTGGCTTGTCGGCGAAAAATTTTGTCTTTCGTATGAAGTCAAGTTATTTTGTTGTTGATATCAAGTATTTTGAATTAGTAACATATAAGTGTTTCTAGTTAATTTTTAGATCATTGAGAACATATCGTTAACCGTTGATATTAAGGTGAAAACAGCCGTGGTTCCGTCGTATGTTGAATTTCTGAATATCCTCCAAGATCCAGAAATGCTCTTCCTCTCCTCCATAGCCATGAAGAAGGCTTGTCAACCCGACAAGTGTAGTTTTATTCAAAGTGTAGTTTTATTCAAAATATGACCGAGCCCCAAATATCTACACATTCTCTTGTTGATATTTATGATTATAATACACCAACGCTAGAAGTTAGAAGCTAATTCAAAAGAGGAAACGAGCTCCAGAGAAAGAAAAGTGAGATTTCAGTCACGTATCAAAAAAATGCAGCGGTATACTACTTAAAAAAATTGCCTATCATTGAAGACAATCGAAGCGGGAGAAGATGGATTGAAGTTATCGAATGGGTTTCGGGTGGGAGGGGTAAAGGGAGAGGGCTCGAAGTATCCTTGTATCGAACGTGTGTTGGTGTTGTCACTTCCTATTGCTATGCATTGCTTGCACTCTCTTAATAAGCAGCCCTCCTCTTGGCGGAATATTGAAACGTACAAGCACCGAATGACAATGTATTATTCCTCTGTTCTTCGTCGAGCTTCTACTTCATCCACCTCTTCCTATCCATTCACAGCTACGTACATTTTAACAGTTCGCCTGTTTTTGGTGTTTCGAATACTCGACACGGTTTGGCAAAGTAAAATATTGATAAGTGCGGCCTTAAGGAAGTTTCTTTTGCGTTCATACTGTTGTTCGTATTATTTTATCCTAAACCACGATTTTTCAGAGAAATGCCTTTATTATTTTAGCGCGTTTCCTTCGTTTCTAATGGCACTAACGATATTAACCTGATGGAGCAATGTGGAGATGCTGACTATAAATCATAAGCGTATATAGAAAATAATTTCAGGAGGGGCTGGGAGAACTTCGGAGAAGAGCTGAGAGCATTTGGTGGTGTGGAATTCAAACAATATAGAATAGCCAATTAAAACGCTATTACTCCCAAAAAATATATATTTTTTCTGAACTAAGTGATCTTATTTAATTTATTTTTAACGTTTTTATGACACATTTTACCGATTTCGGGGGGGGGGCTACATCCGGTCTTCGTTTCCGGAGTTATAGATCACTTGTTCAAATTTGTAGGCACAAAAGTATATTTTTCAATTATTTAAAATTTTGAAAAAATATACCTTATAAATTATTTAAAAACTTTACTGGGTCCGTTAACTTATATATAAATAGACGTATAAAATTACGTAGTGATTTTTCAAAAAAATGTTTTTTTTTAAATAGAACAAATTCCTAATGGCTTTCTCAAAATTTTCATTATTGCTTTAATACAAAATACATTACCTTGTAAATTATTTAAAAACTTGAATGGTTTACTTTAGTGGCCGTTAAATTATTTTTCTCAACTATAAATACGAAAAATACATTAAATAAAATGATCTCCATTAGACTGAAACATTTTACGCTAACATTTAAAATCATCTTGTTAGCTTGTTCGCCTAGATCTGCGAAACGGCCCACTGTGCGCCGGTGGACTCGAACCCCACAAATTACAATAGACTTTAACACAACTTAATATAAAGTACTTAATATATTTTTCATTATATACCTCGTTGAACCTGGATTTTTTAAACAAAAACTGAGTTTTCGGAATTTGTGATCACTGTATCGTAAATAAAGACCACATTTTTAGAATCTACATTGAATTTCCAATAAGAAACACGCGTTATTGAAATATTGTCGTGTAAATTAAGAGCTATATCAAAAGCCATATAAATGAGAATGTTTAACTTTATTTTTTTATTAAATTATTCAATATTTTCTTAATCGCCTATTTTTAGACTTAGAGGTTTGCCTACGCCTCAAAAGTCGCATTATTTAATAAGCTTCAAAATGGTACCTCCTAGTTTAAGAAAAAAATCTATTTCAATCTATTTTTTTCTGATTTATAAGTCAAAACCAATAAATGTGCTTTAGCGTGAAGGAGCCACCCTGAACAAATTTTTTAATTTTACACGATGATGTCGATGTGCCATCCTTCCCAAACTACATGACGTTTATTAAACAAGCCCATCTACCAAATAACAACTCACTCTGGTTTCAAATGGATGGTTACTCAGCTCTTAATGGACGAGTGGCGATGGAATGGCTGAACAGTGAATTCCCTAACCGTTGTATCGGCCACTATGGACCAGTTCGTTTGCCTCTTGATCTGAATCCTGTGTACTCAGAGCCCATTTTTGCGCTCATTTTTGCGCCCCTGAACTACAAATGTGATGCAGAATAAACCCCTAAAGTTATGACATCTCAACGTGGGACAACCTGTATATTAGTAACAAATACATTTTTTATTATTTACATTTATACCAGTACCATGTCTGGTAAATCTAGTGTTAAAGAATACTCTATTATTTTAACCAAGCGATTGATTATTAATTAGCCGAAGTTATAAGCATTTCTATAAATCAAATATTATAGACTATCAAAGAATTACTAATTTTTTAAAATTTAAGTAGCCTATACGCTAAATTATAAAATCAAGTTACTATATATATATATATATATAAAATCAGTCTCGTAGCAGACCACAAAGAGGGACAGATACTGTAGAGGTTTCTTATTCTTGATCATACGGCACACTAGGGAGATAGTGTGGCCAGTATTGTGCCCACCTGTTTTTCCTCTTTTCGGACTCATTAATAAATAAAGGGACTGTCTAGGACCCCGAATCCAACCCTAAAACGACGAGACTAGAAGAAAAAATCTTTTTTGCGAACTCATGTCCTCCAGCATATTAGGCGAGTACTACAAGCTCTGAGCTAACCTCGCCCTCATACACACACACACATATATACAGGGTGCCCCAGTCTTAAACCAACAGACTTCGTATATCGATGGGGAATCGAAAAACCAAGTCAAAAAGTCCTTTGGCGATTTTCTTGTTTTCGCTTCGTTTTTGAGAAAATCGTGTTTTATTGGACAAATCCCGATTTATCGCTTAAACAAAGCGTTGTACGAAAAAACACCTCAATACAAAAGTTGTAGCTGATTAAATTATCTTTAAGATGAGACCAAGTTCAGCGTCTTAGCTTTATGAAATATTCGTGTTTGAATAACCCATCGGATGGACATTTTGTTCCATAGAGAGTTAGACATTTTTTAATCCGACGAACCGTCTGCGCGTGGAACGCAAAAACTGGGGAAAAATAATCTCGGTTCATTTTTTTTTTTTTTTTTTGGGTGGGGGGACAAATTCTCCCTTATTGCTTAAAGGAAAAATTGTGTTCTTTCATCAATACTCACCTTATACCGTTAGAATGAGGAAGGATTACGAAAGTAAAGCAGGCTAGTCCTTCCAGAAATATAATTTATTAAAGTAATAGCACTTTCAGAACAAGCGCATAGCCGATCAAAAGCCAACTAAAACATTTTTTTTTACTTATGGATCAAGTAAGC
The DNA here is from genome assembly GCA_946811695.1 of Gonocerus acuteangulatus. Classification (NCBI taxonomy): domain Eukaryota; kingdom Metazoa; phylum Arthropoda; class Insecta; order Hemiptera; family Coreidae; genus Gonocerus; species Gonocerus acuteangulatus. The sequence continues at coordinate 85,204,623 of OX328132.1, read as the reverse complement.
CATTGTAATATCACCCATGGAATTGATTTTTTTTTTTTTTTTTTTTCCAATCAGAAAGGCAATCAGAACCTGTTCTTTAATAATTAACCGTTTGTTAATATCTTCAATTTTACGCGTTTTCATTTAATTCCACGATCTCCTATAAAAGGTGGGTTTGACTTATGGAATGCGTGGGGTGGTTACAGACCTTTTTGCGCCTATTGATTGGAAACAATTCAACAACGCATATTACTCAAACACTTCCTCTTGAAAGACAATAAGATGAGAGCTCATTGCTCCCGGATTCATCCTTACAAACACTTAGTATTATAGCTTTCCAAAGTAGGCACATACATTGTCTTGAGCTAGAAGTAATAAAGGCAACCTCATGTATACTTTTCCTTTGATCTCGCCACCTCAAATGACGGCTTAAAGTGGATCTGAAATTTAAATAAGTCAAGGATTGTGAACGGGTAGCTCCGGAGAAGAGACCAACTTAGTTGCTAATGACAGAGCAGACTGGTGACGAACAGGTCCAAGGTTAGACGACACCTTCTCCAGTGGAGACCACCAACCCAGGAATCCTATCCTCTACCAACAACCTACTCCCTTCATTAGCCCCATCCTCTCCCATTTATTAGTATTCCCTTAAAGCCTAAGTCTTGTCAAACTATTTCCAAATAAACTCGAGACTCAAAGAACAGGAAGGGATATGTCGATCAATAAACGTCTATACTGCCTATTAGAACTATCGATAGATAACCATGGATAAGTGTGCGGGACTCTTATCCAGTCACCTAAACGTTAACGTGGTCTTCCTCCCTCACCTAGGCGCTCGGCTGCCTAAGAGCATGCCGAAACGTTCGCAATATTGGTTTCTCTGAAAATCTGACGTTCTCTCTTAGCCGAATCCCAATCATTCCTTGACTTCTTACCACCCCAATGGCTAACTATCTTCATCTCATTAAATTAAATTCACCATTGTTTATGGGGGTTTGGCTTAGTATAAAGAGCCAATTGTTATATACTCAATTGTTGCCAATTGATAAAATCTTACGTAACAACAAAAGCACCGATTTTATAATATGTACTGTGACATAATCGCCTCTAACGTTTAATCGACTATTATTAGTTTGGAGTATTTTGAATCACTACTGGTTGTAAAAACGTTGGAAATATAGATTTTTTTGAAAATCTGACGAATCCTCTTAGCCGAGGCCCAACCATTCCTTGACTTCTTAAATTTAAATGGTTATCCAAAAATAAAAAGACATTTCTCACACCGAACCTTACAGATGTTTGGTTGATACAGAATCCAAATTGAATTTAGAGGAATATTTTAATAAAATAAATATTTAAGGAACATTCCTCCGAATCAAGACACTACACAGCACATCCTAATTCGAAATACCAATACTTGCAATTTCATTGTCTTCTTGTTACGTTGGATATATTACAGTACGAGCATAAGAGATCGGAAAGATTGCTGAAAGAGATTTGTGAAGGTGGAGAATGTGGTGGTCGAGTTGAAGGTTAAGAGAGTTAGGATATCTGGTGTTGGTCGGCGGTGTTATCTATCGGCGAGTGAAGCCATAAGTCTGTGCAGGAGTGTGCGGTGGTCGAGGAGTAGCAGGAACTAGATCAATGTTGTGGTCTTCTACTTCTCCCGAGGGACTAGAGGTATCCACTTCCCCCTTCCATCGCTAACCTTCATTTCAAAACATACCCCCCCCCCTCCTCCATCCGCATACTTCATTTACTTAACTTTATTCCACCTTTGAATAGACAACAAGGAGCAAATGTGTAATCCTCTTTGGTAGCCTATCCCTTGGTCAATTCCATATTTTCCATCAACCGTTGTCTTCATTCCCTCCCAGCAACGGTTTTGACCCTCAAAGGGAAAATTCATTGATCCTGACGCGATAACACAAAAGGGTTGATGCATCATTCAAGGCATGTTACAAATGCCCTCACTTTTAACGCGTTTCCTCCCTCCCTTCATACGGAGAAACACCACTTAAGAGGTTTACCTCATAATGCAATCCAGAAGTGCCAAATAGAAACTTTCACTTTTCAGAACCCACTGATCATGAAAACAACGGTGGTTCAATTACACACACACACACACACACACACGCATATATATATATATATATATATATATATATATATATATATATATATACATATACATATACATAAACAATCAGGGATTCGGCTAAGAAAACATCAATACGATTTTTGTAAAATCTGTATTAAGAACGTTTCAGCGGGTAATATTTGTTATATAACACCTTAGATAATATAAGAGCTAAGTAACCTCGCAGAAAATATGGTGTTTTCTTAATTTAATTTCTTCCGCAGTAAGCTAATTTTTATTAATTGCTAAAACCATTATAGATAGTTTGAAGTTGTACTGTATTTTATTTTGTTTGGCTTCCATTTTACACTCACACACACACAAATTTTACACAGGCACACGCAAGCGCACGCGCACACAAACATATAAGTGTATATATATATATATATATATATATATATATATATATATATATATATATAGCAAAATCCAGACTAATCCTTAGACCTGCCTGCTACTTTCAGAATTTTTATCATTCAAAAATTATTTGTAATTTGTCAGGATTATAAAAATAAATAATCTTATTTGAGGATTAAATGATTTCATGTTTTATTTAACTAAGATTTATGCAAAAAACAGACGAATCCAAAGTGTTTTTTTTATATTTTCTCAACTATCCTCTTAAAAAATATATCTGTTTTATGTACGACGCACAGCTTGTGACCACTTCCCGATAGTAATCCACTTTAATACACCGAGTGAACCATTTCAAACAGTTGAAAGATTCAATACAAACAAAGCAGACTGGGCGGGGTTCAAAGAGTACTTAACGGACAGACTAAGAATAGAAAACGTAAACGATATAAACGACTTCAATGACTTAGTAAAAACAGCTGCAGAAATCTACATACCTAAGAATAAGACAGTAAACAAACACATTCCTGTCCCTTGGTGGAATGAAAGATGTAAAAAGGCCGTAAAGGAAAAACGTACTGCTCTTAACAACTTCAAGCGCACTCCATCAACTGAACTCCTAACGAAATATAAAAGAGCGAAAGCTGTTTGTCGACATGTAATAATTGAATCTAAGAGGCAAAGTTGGATAGAGTTTATTTCAACATTAAACAGACATTCTTCACCTAAAGCTATTTGGGAAAACCTTAGAAAAATTCAACATAAAAAATATAAAGCACCTATATCTGGACTCAAAACACCAAACACGATACTCACAGACCACAATGATATCGTAAATGCTCTAGCTAACCACTTCTATGAAATATCAAAAACTCCTGAAAACAACCCATCACTCAGTAACGAATCTAACATTTTTGCTATACCTGACGCGAATAATCCAATAAACGAACCATTCACACTTCATGAATTACAGCTTGCATTATCTAAGACACAAGATACTTCCCCTGGACCCGACAACATTACCTACTCAATGATTAAACATCTGCCAGATATTGCTCTGATTCAATTATTGCGTGTCATGAACTCAGTTTATGACTCTGGGACTGTCCCTGAATGTTGGAAAAGCAGTATCGTTATTCCAATACTGAAACCTAATAAAGACAAATCAGACATTGCAAGTTACAGACCGATATCACTGACCAGCTGTGTCTGCAAATTGCTTGAAAGAATGCTAAATAAAAGATTGATGTGGTTAATTGAATCAAAAAAACTACTTTCAATCTTTCAATGTGGTTTTAGACCAAATCATTCAACGTTAGACCACATAATACGATTGGAATCATATATCATAGATGGTTTCCTCAATAAAAAATCAACATTAGCCGTCTCATTTGACATAAATAAAGCATTCGACACAGTATGGCAAGGAATCGTCGTAACTAAGCTCTATGAATGGGGTGTTAGAGGAAAGGTCCTTAAATTTATAAATTCCTTTCTCACTAACAGAACATTCAGAGTAAGAAATGGAACTTGCCTTTCAGGTGTCTTTAAACAAGAAATGGGCGTTCCTCAGGGCAGTGTACTCGGTACTACATTATTTCTCATAGCAATGGATACAGTAAAAGAACATATTCCTCCTGATGTGCAATACGGCTTATATGTTGATGACCTATTAATTTGTTACTCGTCCCATTCAGTAGAAGAAGCACAAAACAAAATTCAAGACGCTATTCATTCACTAGGACACTGGACCGAGAAAACTGGACTGACTTTCTCGACAAACAAGACGAAATCTATTTTATTTACTAGAAAAAGACAAAACACCAACTACACTCTGCACTTAAACAACAGACCTGTTATTCAAACAGATGTGTTAAAATTCCTAGGTCTACACTTTGACAGACGCCTCACATGGGTACCCCACCTAAAGGACCTTCTCAAAAGATGTAAACAATCGTTACATATTTTAAGAATCCTTGGTAATACAAAATGGGGGGCCGACAGACGTGTAATGCTAAGCGTCTACCGATCCTATACCAGATCACTCCTGGACTATGGATGTGTAGCCTACTCGTCTGCCAAACCCAGTACACTGAACATGCTAAACCCTATACACAACACTGCAATTCGACTAGCCCTTGGTGCCTTTAGGTCAAGCCCCTCAGTAAGTTTGTATGCTGAATCAGCAGAACCTCCATTGCACATTAGGAGAGCTATGCTTATAAGTAAATTTTATAATAAAATTATTTCGTACCCCAATACCTCTTGTATAAGTGGCATACTAGACAACCCTCATGCTGACGGCTATGAACGCAGAGAAGGCCACATTCGACCGTTCATAATAAGATATCGTAGAGTGAAAGAGGAGTTTGGTCTTAGCAATCCAAACATTATTACACACAAACTTACACTAACACCTCCTTGGATAACTCAAAATTATAATATAGATTTAACACTCACAAAATTCAAAAAGACAAATCCAGCAAGTACAATATTATACACAGAATACTTTAAAGCCTTTATTACAAAACACAAAAATTGCCAAACATTTTACACTGATGGGTCCAAAACGCCAAATGGTGTCGGATCTGCAGCTATAATCCAAGATAGCATCTTCCGTTTAAAGCTACCACCATATTCTAGCATATTAGAAGCCGAGCTCCGTGCTATCCTTCTTGCACTACAGAATGTCCCATTAACCCACCAGCCACATGTAATCATCTGTAGCGACTCTCTGAGTTCACTCCTGTGCTTACAGAACATGTACACAACACATCCTACATGCATAGAAATTATAGAGCAAATTCACAATTTACATACATTTGGAAAGCACATCACACTATGGTGGCTGCCAGGACACAAAGACTTAGGACAAAGTACGGCTGCTGACTTACAAGCAAAACTTGTGACGGAGGAACCAGCTTATGGCCAACTTAAATTGTACCACAAAGAAGTTTCACGGCAAAATAAAAACGACATAAAAGACAAATGGCAACTGAACTGGTCGAGCATAACAGAAAACAAACTTCGACAAATTAAACAGACCTTAAGCGACTGGGCTTCGTCATACAGGGATTCAAGGCGAGAAGAAGTAGTGTTAGCCAGACTAAGGATAGGCCACACACGTATAACTCATGAATACCTTATGACAAAGTCTGATAAACCACTGTGCCAAATCTGTAACAAAGACCTCACAGTTCAACATATACTGACAGACTGTAATTTGAGACAAGACTTGGAAATTCCACGAGACATGAACGAACTACTCCGTGATAGCAGTCACCATATCAACGCTATACTTACCTTTCTTAAAGACAACAATATTTTTAACAAAATTTAACAAACCCCAGACCAAACTCCTCAAATAGTCAACATGTGGGTGTAGTATGTATTACAACAACCACTTAATTTTCTTAATTCATTGTCTTTGATTGTCTAGACGACCCAAACTATGCTTTTAACATCGCCGTTGAAGGTGGTTTTTTTTTTTTTTTTTTTTTTTTTTTTTTTTTTTTTTTTTTTTTTTTTTTTTTCAACATCACTGATGACGTAATATATTCATTTATTCATCATTATTTTACATAGGATCCTTCCTATTGATTGTACATGGGGCTATTGTTCTTATGTATGTTGTCATATTATCCATAGAACCTATATTGTAAATAGAAATTGTTGCGATTATATATAGTCATATTATACATAGGAACTATTTTCTTCGTTTCCTTTATAATTATAAGTTTTTCTTAAAAATGTATTTTAAGTTTTTTACTAGTTAATTTTACTTTTAGCTGCATGTTATTCACAAAATTAATTGTATAATTAGATTGATAAATACAATAATGTAATTGGATTTGTAATTATGTAATATTGTAAATATTTTGTTGTTGTTATGTATTTCTATTTTATATGTGTACCTGGGCGAAACGCTGTCAATGCGGGGTGCTCATAAATAAATTATAAAAAAAAAAAAAAAAAAGAAAGAGCCTTTTCAGCCTTAAAGTATATAATTAAATGATTATAAATATAATCTAAATTTCACCAAATCACAAGATAAAATAATAGTTTATTATTAATAAATTTAATTTATTCTTCAAAATAAGTGAAATGTTCATTGTTTAAAAAATTAGTTTTGATTATTTACTGAAATATAATGTTATTGTTGATAAAAAATAAAAAAGAAACATTAGCTTTAATTTATTCCTTTAAACATTTCTATTAAGTCTTTCAATAACAATTCCTTTAAAACATTTATTTTTTAAGTAGAAAAATAACAGTAAAAAAAACTGGGGTTCTTGGTGTTCCGTGATAGCGATGTACACAAAAAAAAACTAAAAATGATCTTCGAAGTTTCACTTTTTTAAAATGAAAATAAAAGTAAAAGTTTAAAAAATCCTTTTTTAAAATAAAAGTTAACAATTATTTTCGACCCATGGTTAAATGTATCTTTTTAACAACATTGAAATACTTGGCAACACCAGTCAATCCCCAAATTATCTCAAACGAATATTAGACGGTGAAAAGTAAGTTTTCTACTGTAAGATATTTTTACATGTGTGTGTATAATGCGTCTTCTGAGACGGGCCGTAAGTCTAGTTGCGATGTTAGCGGGAAGATGACTCGTGCGTGTTTCCCTCCCGTTTGTTAGTAACCTTCAAATAGGAAATTGATTTGTTACTTGAGCTAAAGAACACTTCCTTCTCCACGCCACCCAATTCTCTAGTCGACCACTTCCTTTCCTAGATCGCCTTCTAATAATTCATAAATTCCTCAGGAGTGACAAAAATATTTCAAACATTACTTATCTGAGTCAAACATAAGGTACAATTTTATCAGTTAATATTATGAGTATATCGCCCTAATTAAATAATTTGGTGGACATATATATATATATATATATATATATATATATATATATATATAAAAAATCTTCCGCTTATATCTTTGACGGAATGATGAGATCCAGAATTGTCGAATACGAAGATCTACTTTTCTAAACCCATAAATGCTGCTTCGTAGTATAACATCGAGTACCATGCCGAGGTATTCGATGTTATCTCCCTTAACTTGCTGTCTCTATTTTAAAGCCATTTGTATTGCCATTTTGAGATCAGATATTTTAGATGTGCTACAGTATCTGGCAGTAGGATTTCCGATTAAGGAATGTCTTCTTCTTGTGGCTAGGAATTCAGTAGAGAGTAACATGTTGCTTCCTTTTGTAATTCATATTTTTTTACCTTAATGAAGTCTGAGGGGCGAGGTTAGCTTAGTGGTAGAGCACTGGGCTTACCTGCTGGAGGACCTTACTTCAAATCCCGAGCAAGAACTAAAGATTTTTATCTTCCAGTGTCTTCGCTCATGGTTTGGATTCGCCTTCCCTGACCGTCCCTAGGCCAAATCGGCCTTTAATTAATTTATAAATGGGTACCTGCAAAGGGGGAAAATCAGGCTGCCGGAGCATAGTGCGGACCACACTATCACCTAGTGTGCCGTATGTCATGAATCAGATACCTCTATAGTATCTGCCCCTCAGATTCTTGGAGTAAAACAAAAATTAAAATTTTATTACCTATGTAAGATTTCCTAAAAAGTAGCGAGAAACTCGAATAGCGAATACTACGCCAAGCTTTCCAAAAGACCGTAGAAATAAAAATGTTATGGGAATGGGGTTAGATGACATAGTTCCTGCTAGTCGGACTTCTTGTCTTCTATCAACGCATCAGGTTCTCCAAGGAAGGCTCTAAGAGAATGTTTGCCATAAGAAATGCCTTCATACTTGGAGAGATCTTTGGGACAGGCTCTTACCTCGAGGGCAAAGATTAAAAAGGCCACTTGATGATATTAGACGTCCTTCACAAGCCTGACATGTGTCACACTTCCCCTTCCCATTATCTACAGTATTTTTTTATACGTAGATAGTTTTAGTGCGTTACATCCCTCCCGCTCTACTTTCAACACGAAATTAATCAGAAATGTCGACAGACAATGCTATTCGGCCACATATATATTATGTATACATGGTGTTCCCGAAGGAAATCTCCATACTTGAGAGGCGTGTACGACGACTAAAGTGTAGTTGAATGCCACCAAGGAGAAATTTTTATTTGCATTATTTCCCTAGATATGGGCGTTTCCGTGTTTCTTTGTCCAAACGCTACTTTTTGACCATTTTTGTGGTATTAGTCGTTCACTTATTGGGAAAATTTAATTCTGATTACTAGAGCCCGGAATTTAGGCAAAATGCCTTTTTTATCTGAATGGATACATTGAAGAATCAGATAGAAATAAATATGTTTTCGTGCATTTAGAAAGTGTAGCGACAATTTTTATTTTGCCTTTTTTGCCTATTTTGGTTTCCGTTGCATATTTTTGCCTTTTTTGTTTGCTATGCAATTTTTTTTTCTGCGATTTAAACATTTTAAAAAGCACATATTGAATTTCCGATCGTCGAAGACAAAAAAGGTTGCACAAATTACATTAAAAATTACATCTGTAAATAAGAGAACCTTCCTTAGTAGAAGGAATGCACAAGCATAATGAATATCAGGAAAGAGAGAGGATGAGAGAAATAAGTCACAGCTCCTTCCTCACAGCCCTTTTGCTGAGACAATGGTGTAATTACCTGGGATTCCGAATTTAGAAATGATAAGATAATGCAGAGGAAGATTTGCCATGATGAAAAACATTTTTTCAGAGAAGGTCTATAATAGTTGATACTTTGAAAAAGCATCTTGTTGTAGCTTGTAACAAGGGAAGTAATTCCCTTGAGAGAAAGTACACTAATTCTGTGATAAATCTATTTATATATATAAAAATCACGTGTCTGACTGTTTGTCCGTTTGTTCCTTATACAAATCCACACATTTTGACCAAACTTGGAATACTGGTAGGTCTTGATCCGGGAAGTCTCGTAGGCTAAGTCAAAAACGTCTACCAGCTGTCTGTCTGTATGTTTGTTCGTTATACAAATCCACACCGTTTGACCGATTTTGACCAAACGTGGAACACATGTAGGTATTGTTACGATGAGTGTCATAGGCTAGGTCAAAAACGTCTACCAGCTGACTGTCTGTATGATTGTTCCTAATACAAATCCACACCTTTTGACCAAACGTGGCACACAGGTAGGTCTTGATACGGTGAATGTCATTGGCTAGGTCAAAAACGTCTACCAGCTTTCTGTCTGTATGTTTGTTCCTTACACAATTCCACACATTTCGACCGATTTTGATCAAACTTGGCACACATGTAGGTCTTGATTCGGGGTGCCATAGGCTATGTTAAAATCGTTTATGACTCACAGTTCGGAGGTCACGGGTTCGAAACAATGAACGGGGTTCCTAATTTATTTTTGATTTTATGGAAGCAGAAAGTAGACGTAGTAACAGCTAGTTGGTAATAAAGAAATGAATGAGTATTTAAAATACATATTTTCATCATTAATGAGTAAGGTTCCTCTTTGCCTCCACTCTAAATAAATGCCTATTTTAATTACAGTACTGCCTATTTTCAGTATTTTAAGTGCCTATTTGCCTGCCTATTTCACCCAAAAATAAATGCCTAAACTCCGGACTCTACTGAGGAAATTTTCAAATTCTGCATCAAATTTCCTATCAGATCTCATGTACCTTGTGCAATAATGTCTCAAACCAAATTCACAGCAGCCACCCAAACAAATAACTTATCGCGAAATAAAGGGTTTTTATTTTTATTGTTTCACTGTTAGGTAGATGGGACTCTCAGAAAAGTTGCATTATTTCATTACCATGGCGGAATTGTTTAGCAAGATCTCATGTACCTTGTGCAAAAATGTCCTTAACCAAATTCACAGCAGCCACCCAAACAAATAATTTATCAAACATTTTTTTTTTTCGTTTTAATCTACCACAATTTACCCATGCAAAGCATCCTTTTTTGTCCTTCAACACTTACTAACAAATCAGCCATGGTATTGAAATAATGCAACTTTTCTGAGAGTCCCATCTACCTAACAGTGGAAAAATAAAAATAAAAACCTTGTATTTCGTGATAAGTTATTTGTTTGGGTGGCTGCTGTGTATTTGGTTTGAGCCATTTTTGCACAAGGTACATGAGACGGGAAATTTGATGCAGAATTGGAAAATGTCATCAGAATTAAATTTTCCCTATGGCTTGAACGACAAATAACACAAAAATGGTCAAAAACTAGCGTTTAGACAAAAAACACGGAAACGCCTATACCTAGGGAAATAATGCAAATAAAATTGTTTTCCTTGGTGGCATTCAACTACACTTTAGTTGGCGTACACACTCCTCAAGTATGGGCCACCCTGAATATACACACATACATACATACATACATACATATAATAAAAATGTAACAGATCGCTGTCTGTACAAGGAAAATGTATGGGAACAAATATTATTGGGGCACTTTGCAATAGTACCCAAAACAAGGATTGTTAGAATTTTTGCTAACACGTGACAGAGCTACATAAAGCATAAAGTTGCATTTTTTGGATATATCTTTTGGTTTATTTTGGATTATAAACACCTTGGTTTGGGTATTTTTTTAAAAAAATCTACTTTCAGTAATGCTTCTCTATGCACGAAATTAGACGTATAACCACCGGCATCAAAGCGTGCATGTTGCTAGCATTGCTTACACGTGACCGAGCCACATAAACCTGACCGTACGAATAATAGCTAATACTTAGATACACACCCACAACTTTTAGCGTCTGTCCTTGGGCTTTATTAATTGTCATCGCGAAACATAGGCTCACTAATAATTGTTATTAATAATAATCGAATGCTGTAGGCAGAGGCGCGGCTCTCGGCTGCAACCTACAAACGTCGACGTGATTCTTTACATTAGCATTACTTCTTTATTTGTGAACCGATTGACAAGAAACAAAAACTAAATTTTAAGTTAAGCTTACCACAATACATTAGTGAAACCCGCATCTAAATCGGATCAGCAGTTTTTTAGATTACCGTGCAAAAACGCACAGACAGAAACTCTAACAATCATTGTTTTGGGTGGTATTGCGATGATAAAGGCCCCCAATAATATTTGTTCTCTTATACTATCTTCCCTGTACAGACAGCGATCCGTTAACTTTTATTATACGTATATATATAAAACATTGGTGTTCTCATCGGAACTGTCTTTTTATTGCAGCCAGTGAAAAACGAGGGGGAGGGAGAGGAACCGGATATTAAGAAACTCTGTGTAGAATGGATTATATAAACAAAAAAAAACAAAAAGTATTGAGAAATAAGGGCTGAGAGTTTATACTATTAATAAAGTACTTTTAGCACGTTTCCTCCCTCCCCCTATATGGAGGAAACCAGCTTATGAGATTGACCTCATAGCGCAATCCGGATGTGCCGACTAGAAGATTACACGATTCACGAATGAGATCACGAAAATATATAAATGACTGTTCGCTCCCTAGCTGACTCAAAAATGTACCTAATTTAATGAAATTGTGTACAAAAATACTTTTTGTGATTTCAAAGGTCAAATTAGTTTACCATCTAAATTCGCCCAAGGGAACCTGTTTTTTTGTTGTTTTTTTTTTGGGCAAACTTTGTGCAAAAAAGTCGTATCTGTTTTGTTTATGCGTAAATAGAGCTGTATGTACACTTTTTCTTTTGCCGTTCATCGCCAATTCTATTAAAAAAAAAAAAAAAATTGTAGCGAATTAAATTATACTACCGATACTAGATCATCACTGTACTTATTGTCTCTGAATAGATACTTAACAGTCAAAGCTAGAACATCGCTTCATGTGTTGTACTAACATAGATGCAATGAAGTGAAGATAGAACAGTGGAAGAGCTACATTCAAGTAGATGCTAAGAAGTGTAGAAAGGTCACGAATTCCGGCACTAGTGTGAGAAAAAGGAACTATAAAGAGAAGTGGAAAAGGAAACAAGAGACGACCAAGAGAGAGTTTTGAGTGTGAAAATGGTAGATTCAGCTTGGGTGCTTTATCCACACCCATGGGACGAGGGTTCAAGTCGCCCCACTAATGCCATCCTTGTGGCAAGGAGTACCTTGTCTCTGAGTATTACAGCCACTCTCAGAGTAGCATAGCCCAGTCCCTGGGACATTAAAACTCCTCTAAACATCTCCTACATCTCTGCACTTTCTACCTATAAGTCGTCGGCTCAAGATTAGTTTTGTCATTCCAGTTGTTTAAGTGGACAAGTTAATGCTTTATAAGGAATATCCTGTACAGAATGGTACCTTTCTTCTCGTATACAGCCATTTTAAAAATTCACTACATCTTAAGCCCTGGAAGGAAGAAACGTATTTGTACAACTTTAACATTATGGTGTTATTAAAAATTAGGAACTAGCGTAAATTACCTCCAATATTGAAAAGCCTTAAAAGCAACCTCAAAAATAAATTAGAATCTAGTAGAGTCATTGTTTCATTATTAATAAATCAAACGTTTCGGAATACCCAAACTGAAAATTATTTGGGAAAGCTAGTTCTATCAACGTTTGTCGTAAACAGTTTAAAATGGTTACATTCGTTTTCCTGCGTTACAGGACATATAATAAGTGAATCTGGAAGCCTTAAAGCGAAAATTCGTAAGCACAAATTGAAAATGTTGTTTTAAAATTGGATATAGTATTATTGTATCAAATTTGTATGCATACTTTAACCACCGTTATTGTCGTGATATATGGGTTCTGAAACGTGAAATCTTTGGTTTGCGACATGAGGTTAACCTCATAAATGGGTTACTTTCCTATGGAGGTAGAGAGGAAACGCGCTAAAAGAAGAGTATAAAGGTATATTTCGATTTGTTAAACATACAATTATGTATTTCGGTTTTATGGTCATATTTTGTTTATGAATTTACTACTAGAATATAATGTATGAAAACAAAGAAATACTCCTCTGGGATACTTGATACCTTTATATTGAAAACACTCTAATATTTCGAAAATCAGACATTTATCATAATTTTCGCTGGGCAAAACCATCGCAATTGAGATCCGGAGAATCTCATTAGAAAATATACAAAATAAATGAAGCAGACACTGAGAATACATGTAAATTCACAGGATTTGACCAAAATACGTCCTCGGATGTAGGAGGAAGAGGGATGGTGGGTTCGACCTATCGGATATTCATGAGCCCTCCAGGTAGATACACATCCCAGCTATCCTATACCCATTACCCATCATCAACAAACAGAGCTCCAATAACATACCCTAATTTCTAATACATATAAGCCAAACATCAAATCACGATTTGTCACCTAACAGATGCTAAATCACTTTTAGTTTATTATACCATTGCCTGACTTCATTTCGTATTTTAATATTGAATTCTCATTATAAGATGTTCTCTACTTACACACCTTAATAGAGTATTTTTGCGAAGACCACATCCTGTTACTTTTAGTAGTGATTTTAAATACTTATTTTGATTACTATATTTATGTCATATGGTTTCTAACTAACCCTTGGATAACCTGTATTTGCACGTGATGGCCAAAAATGAAAATAAAAATAATATATTTCAGCAAGGAATATTTATTTATAAGAAGGTTAATATTATTAAAAAAATAATAAAAAGACAAATTAATTACTAACTGGCATAAATGATACAATGTCTTCTATAACTTTCTTGAAAAACCCTTCTACAAAGGGTCTAAGAGATTCCTATTTTTCCCACAATCTTACTATTTTGTAAAAATGTTCCTTTTCTTGTAGCTATGGGTTGTCTACAGCTTCTCTTAAAACATACTCATCTTTCATTTTTTTCTGAACAAGGTAATTTCATTTCATGGCCATTGGAACATACCCTTGTTCTGTGTAATAATCAATTTTCTTGTAAGAACTCAAATGCCTTCTTTTTGTCATGAATATTTCGAGCTAATTTCAAAAGATCTATTTTAGTATATCAATGTATTCACAAATAAAGGTTAATTCACTGTTCAATTAAAAACATATGATAGAAATACATTATTAAAATTCACTGTTTAAAATCACTACAGATACTTGAAAGTAACTGGAAAAAAAAATTTAATATCTTACTTCAAATAGGTTTTGAGCGTGCATTCATGAAATAAGTTTTTAAATTTTCAGTAGAAATGACCATCATACAGATTTATATAAATAAAATAAAGTTTTGTTGTTTTTTTTTAATTTATTTATTTATGAACACCCGCAACTAAGGTGATGTTGCGTTCGTCCGCACGCAGCATTGAATTAACACTTTTCATTCATCAAAGGCGTGAAAATCCAGGCTTAAATAATTTCTGTCTGACTGTGTGTCCAACACATCTGTCTATTGTTTTCTGCAATAGACACAGCCGTGGGTGATAGTAGAGCTTGGAACATATTTCCTGGTATCCTTGACTTAACATGTAGGCTTTAAATGATAAACGTTTTTCAGTAGACCAAAAGTTACGAATGTTTGCGTAATGTGAAACGACAAACGTGCCGAATCGTGTTTGCTAAGGAGGGAACGTTGACCGTGGAAGATAGCAAGGTGATAGAAAACACTGAATACTAGCTTTAACCTATTTACAGCACTGCAGGCTTTACATTGACTGGGTGCTGCAGGGTTGGTGCCCCAAGCACCACCCACTGCAGCGTGCCAAAGTAGTTATAAAGATGTCTGAGGGCTAACGCCCTTACAGCTTGGATATTTTGAATAGGAGGTCCCAAAACTTTTTACCGTGACTGGCTGACGGTGGGCTTATCTAGCAGCCAGCACAAAGCCGTATTTGTTGTATTTTAAAAAGAGCAAATCGCCGTCGTTGCGAAGCTCGAAAATTAAATTAAAAAAAAATAAGGGCGGTAGGCTTCTCCAGTTCCTTTAGACTATTAGTGAGATTTCTTAGTATACGTGTTTGAGACTTCTCGGAAGATGAAACATCCCAGCCTGGCCCTTCCTCAGCTCCAGGAAGTAATATTGAAGAGCATTCTAGGATTTCGACGAAGAAGAGGGGCTTTTTCCGAAGCATAATTTGCTGAGGAAGCATCGCAGTTTCCACGGATATAAGTTTTCTTTCAGTAGTACAAAGGTGTTACCTGGAAAGGGTTCTGCACTAATTAAAGAATATATATATATATTACTAATACTAGAAGAAAAATCTAAAATAAAAAAAAAAAAATAAAAAATAAAAAAAAAAAAAAAAAAAAAAGACTGTTGTGTATTTGTATTTCTATCTCTTGGTTATATTATATCATGCCTTATATAGTTCTAGGTTACATCATGTGTTAGGATCAGTCAATAAATGTCAATGTTGAAAGTTACCTTATTTTAACTTATATTACATGGCGCAGTCAAGGTTTTAAGAACCAGTGGAAGATATCAAGAATGGAGTCTTTGATCCCTATACCAGTATCCCTTGTCTGTGGCGAGGACCCAGCGGGTGAGTGGGTGTCTTTTAAAGTAAGATTTTTAACATATTCGGATGCTATTGGAGCTGTTGAGATTTATAGTGAGAAAAGGCAATTGGCTATTTTTAAGCATTTACTGGGGGTACAAGGCCTTAGAATTTTGAATAGTTTTCCTGTGAAGTATGAGAAGGTAGCTCGTGCTATCAAAGGGTTAGATGAGTATTTTTTGCCTCAAAAGAATCTGGTTTATGACCGTTATAAGTTCTTTGTATGTGTTCAGGAGGAGTCTGAAACAATTGGGGATTATTTGACTCGCCTGAGATTGGCCGCAAACTCGTGTGAGTATGGTGGGTTGTCTGAAGGGATGATACTGGCTAGGTTGGTGGCAGGATTGAGTGATAAAGAACTGAGAGAGACCTTGCTCCAAGACCGGGACTTGACTTTGAACAAAGCTTTGGAGAAGTGTAAGGTGATTCTGGAGTCTCGAGCTAGGAGTAAGGAGATGGAGGGAGGCACGAGGTCTCTGGGGGAACTGGGGATTGGGGAAGAGGTCCTGGTACAGAGGACACCAAGTTCGACTTGGAGCCCAGCCACTGTCGTTGAGCGTTTGGACAGCAGGCCAAGGTCCTTCCGTCTCCAGGGAGAGGATCGGCAGCAACTGGAGAGGAACCGGAGGCACATTACCCGCAAGGACGGGGACAGGAAGGGAGGAGAGGAGATGGAAGGTGAAGGTGAGAATTCCGGAGCGGAAGTCACCGAAGCAGCAGGACATCGAACGAGGTCTGGGAGGATGGTCCGGAAGCCCCAGCGTCTCGATCTGTGAGGGCCACTTCTTTGAGAAGGAAGATGTTGTGTATTTGTATTTCTATCTCTTGGTTATATTATATCATGTGTTATATAGTTCTAGGTTACATCATGTGCTAGGATCAGTCAATAAATGTCAATGTTGAAAGTTACCTTATTTTAACTTATATTACAAAGACAATTGTCGAGCGCGCGTGGAAGGGAGCTAGCTAGTAGCCGTCAGGAGGGACAGGCATGTATCGGGAGGGTCCCGTCACCAGGTACCCTCTGTCATACCACTCCCACCGTCTCCATAGGGTTAATAGGCTTTTAGGTAAACGTTTAAAAGGTTCTCAAACGTAGGAAAACAAATGAAGCCATTTTTAAGGGGATATCTGTAATCGTTTTCCCGAAAAGTGGATAATGCTAGTTTTGCTAACTAATTTTTGGTTCGGGTATTCAGAAATGATTGATTCAGTTGGTGATTCTGCATCGAAAAATTCAAAAATATGCTCACGTTTTCAAGTAAACTAGTATTATACATTTTTTCCACCAAACATAATAGCAGATTTAAAATCAGCACCCCAAGAAACCCTAATGAGGTAAATATCATTGAAAAGAAAAAATACTGATTTTTCCCAGTCTGGAAAGTAACGTGACGTTTTGAAATTCAATATCTCCCCTTGAGTAAATCGGATTTTTACGTAATTGAAATATTTCAAAAAAAGAAAGACTTCTTTTTCTAACCATATAAATGACTATTGTATTATCTCAAAAGGTACTTGCAAAAAATGGTATTTTGAGATCCATTTTTTGCAAGTACCTTTTTTAAGGGAGCTTTTTTTTAGGGACTGTATCCTGCGTCAGATCTAAATACGAAAATGTGAAGTTTTGAGTTTTTAAATCAAACATTTTTTTATAATGGATAATTGTTTAAATGTAGGTATATGGAATATTTTGGTAGAATAATGTCTTATACAGAGTCGAGTATGTAAAACAATTTTTGATTTAAATACGGATGTCAGGTTCGTTTTTAGCACATTGAAAACCCCCTAAATTCAAATTTTGGGAATATTACAAAAATAAAAAAAAAAATGTATTTTAAATTTCGCTAAGGGGGGACAATTAAAATTTTGTTAGAGATTCAACAATCCGGTCATATTTCAAAGAATATGTATCCGATTCAAACCAAACTTGGATGGTCTGTAAAGGCTCTAATGTGACACATTTCCTTCCAATCAGGGTGTTTCTACGTATTCTGGGATCGACGTTATATGCATAAACGTTTACATTTTATTTTTATTTTAAGAACCATTTTTTTGCTAGTACCTTTTGAGATAATACAATATTCATTTATATGGTTAGAAAAAGAAGTCTTTCTTCTTTAGAAATATTTCAATGATGTAAAAATCAGATTATCTCAAGGGGAAATATTGAATTTCAAAACGTCAAGTTACTTTTTCGCTTACTAATTTTTAGTGTCTTCCAGACTGGGAAAAATCATTATTTTTTGTTTTCAATGATATTTACCACATTAGGGTTTTTGGGGTGTTGATTTTAAATCTGCTATTATTTTTTGTGTGAAGAAATGTATAATACTAGTTTACTTGAAAACGTGAGAATATTTTTGAATTTATTTGACGAAATATAAATTATTGTTTAACGATTATATTTTTCCATCAATCTACTCTATAAAACAAATAGATTAGTAAAAGAATCATCTCGATATCATTTTCTAAACTTGATATACAAAATAAAGCACTTTCAATCTATTTTATTTTATTTCTCGGCTCCTAAGGCGCATTGCACGGAACGCTCGGACACGTGTCGACTATTTTTCGATGCAGAATCACCAGGAAAAATAATGGTCCAGATCGGTGACCCCACCGCTGTACACTCCCCTTGTAAGATATTTTAGTTTTGGCTAACTATAAGTTGGGTGTTAAGGAAAGTTGTAAGTATAATATTCAGTACAGAACACTTCTTTTTGTGTGCGTCCCTGTGTAATAAGTTGTCAGTGCTCTACTATTCATATATATGGTAGTTTCAGTAGGTATACAAAAGGAATACAATTTAACACCCTCAGGATGACAAAGTACTTGTCAATTGACCATTTTTCTTAACAGCAGCTCAGTGAGCTATAGTCAAAAGCTCCAAAATTCAAAAGAAGGTAATCAAATAGGAAATTGAATCTTTGTAAAAATGTAGGGCATTCACTTTGTATCGGAGACAGGGAGGACGGAGGACAGGGGCAGCAGTTTGTTAGGGGGGAGGAGCTCAGATGAAATGATACCCCCCCCCCCTAGCCCACGAGCAATGCCGTTAGCGAAGACCTCCCTACACATTATGCTAAGCCCACCAATAAAATAAAGCCTTTCCTTACCCAATTCCTATTCCCACCTGCGTTTATTCAAACCTTAAGTATCCCTTGTTTTACATGCAAAAAGAGTAACATAACAGTATATTTATTGAAACTCTTAAATAAATTCAGTGACGTAAAATCAATCAACTTTTTCAGTGTAGGTATTATAACTAAATTTAAAATGTTCGAGGCAATGGGCCGAAAGAAGGAATAGCGGAGTTTCTATCAATATCTTACAAACTTACAAAAATGTTCTAGTTGAAGGTTTAACCGTGCAACCTCCCTTGAGAAGAACTCAGTTTCTTTTCTCAATCGGTAGAAGCTAAGAGCAGCTTACAGCCATTGTAGGTATGAATCTCAATCAATTAAAGGATTGGCTTCGTTAGATGAATTAGCCATGCTGCGATATGCAGAACGGTACCCTAAGTGCCCCAAAAAGCGTAAAACTGAGATCACAAAATATAGGTATCTGAGAAAGTGACCACAAAATACAAAGCTTAACTACACACATCCAATTCAAGGATAACGTTTAACCAATGTAGGCAGTCGAGAAAAAGACCTTGAAAAGGAGAGGAAGCCATTATTAACACATCCAATTCAAGTTTTGCAACCGATGCATAGTTGGCCAGTTTGCACTTTTACCGCGAAAAAATCGAAATGTTTTATATTAATTGAAAGATGTAAAACCTATTAGAATGCAAACAAAAGTTTTTTTGGATTATGGCCTTAAAGGTGGGGACTTCAATAGTTAACTGAGCTACTCCAAAACTGATTAACTCAGACTCTTCACTAGTCAGCGATATTTTGACTTGGTGACTAAACTTTTATTTTTTTAGCACTTTCCTCCGAAGGAATATTTATAAACATATATGTGTGTGCGCGTCTGTTGACACGTTACACGCCAGAGTTTTTGTTTTATCGCCACGATACTTGGTATGTAGTATTCCCACAGCAAACGATTTAACGAGTACTTTAACGACCAAAATCGCTCATTCTGTAGGGGAGTTTACTCTGGAGTCAACGCGGTATACGACCTGGGTATCTAATAAGAAAGAAGTGTTATTAAAATGAACTAATTCGGTATATTGGAAGGGAGGTTTACTTAGTACTATGCTTGAATAGAATTCACCCGCCAAATGTAGGTTGGCAAAGCTCCCACTTGGACTGAGTTTTGAATTTTACCACTAGGAGCGCTTTATCCCGTTTCTTTCATTATTCATCAAGATCAATAAAGAATATGTTAGGTTTTTGTGTATTCATTAAGTAGTATAGTTCCATACATACACAAAACAGAGAGCAGAACTATTCACGTTTTTATTTTATTTATATAGGTTATTTTAAGCAAATTATTCTGGAATGGAATCTACACCTCCCCAGATTCTGAGGAAAGTGCTTAGTTATGCGGTTCCTGCATGACGGACTTTATATTTATTTTTTCCATTATGTCGGACTCGATACAAGGTAAATAATATATTTGTCTATTTTCAATTATCAAAACACGTTTCAAAATATCTACTTAACATTTTTCTTATTTAAATATTGAGTTTTCTAAATTGAAAGAAAATATAAAAATGTATGCATAAAATCGGAGGTTTTCTTCCCATTAAAAAATGGTTCCATGAGTCGTAAATGCGCGTATCTGATCAGGAAAATTTTTTAAATGTTGCAGGTTCATCGGGTATGGTGATCATTTTATTTGTATTCAACTTACGGCTGAAATTTAAACATTTGTTAAGAGATGTGGTCGTCCAGAATTGAAAAGCTCACCCTTGGCATTTCGTTCGCTGCAAACTGGTGTGAGAAATTAATAAATTTTGCAAAGATATCGCGCTACACATGCCAGCTGCGTCACTGTGCGATATGAGTCAGGCGCTTTGATTAAGAAAAGCAGCTGACACTCATCCAGATCAAGAAAGCTGTACTACCAATGCAGATGCATATGAGAATCATTGTAGTTTCAAAAAAAAAGAAACACGTCTTGCAGGAGCTGCATAACTAAGCACTTTTCTACTAATTAGGGTAGTGTAGATTGCATTCCTGAATAATTTGCTTAAAATAACCTATATAAATAAAATAAAATCGTGAATAGTTCTGCTCTTCTACATTTGTAATGAGCCTCAGTTTCAATTATTAATTTTGTAAATATTTTCCCTCCCGTTTTTTGTATGTGTGGAACTACACTACTTAATAAATAAACAAAACTTCACATTTTCTTCGTTAGATCTGACGCAGGATACAGTCCCCCTAGTAGTAGAAATTAGAAGTCATATCATAATAGAGGTGCTCCTAGTGGCAGCTTTGCCAACCACTACCATTTGTGACGAGTGTATTCTATTCAAACATAGTACAAAGTAGCCCCCCCCCCCTTCAGATAATCCGCTTTAGTTCATTTCGTTCGTTTCGTTACAATACATCAGAAATTATGACCGGTATGAGCAAATTAGTAATTTGCGTCCGGAGTAACACCCCCTCCCCTCCTAGGTGCCCACAACGAATATCGAGTTTCGTTGAAACATAGCAAACATTACGGCTGATATGGGCAAATAACTACTTGGCTCCAAGGTAACCCCCCCCCCCCTCTATATGGACCGATTTTGCTGGTTAACAAACTCGTTCAATCGTTTGCTGGGGGAATACTACATACAAAGTTTCGTGACGAAAAAACAAAAACTCTGGCGTGTATCGTGTTAACGGACGTGTGCGCCGTCCAAATAAAAAAAAGTTTTGTCTTCGTACAACACACACACACACACACATACATACGTGTGTGTGTGTTTTTTGTACGAAGACAAAACTTTTTTTTATTCATATAGATTTGTGAGATGGTCATTTCTAAAGAAGATTTGAAGACTTTTTGAAACATTCTTTCATAAGTGCATGTATTTAATTTGTATATTTACTTTATACTTTCCATTGTTACTGTAGATCGGTTTAGTTATTATAGTAACAATATCAGAAAACATTTGTTTTTTTTATTTTATAACATTGAACATTTTAAAATTTGAAATTTTAACTAAACAATTTAGATTCTTAATTATATAGTTAAAATTTTGATGTGTTGAACGATTTCGCATTCTAAATTTTAGAATGCACATCTTTCAAGGAATCAATCCAAGGAGATCCACATTAGGTAGTAGTATTCGGGAGTTTAATAATCGATAGTTGTGTACTCTGTACCGGCTGCTCTGTAAACAAATTTCAAATAGTTTTTAGATTCATACATTATGTTTTTCGTGTTAATTTAATGTGTGTGTATAATGTACGGATTTCGTGGTGGTTATGGATCATGGCAACGATTTGAACAGCAGTAATCCGTTGGTATTTCTCGATGTCAAAATTGGTGAAGAGAATGGTATGAAACGCTATTTTTTTTTTTCGAAATAATTATTTTTTGTCTAGTCATGTCTCAGACCTTGCCTCATCGATGAACCATATACATTTTATTAGATAGTTTTTAGAGCCAGTAATTCCTGATTGAATCACAAGTACAGACCTTAAACTATAATATTAAAAAATGTTAATTATGTAGTAAAGGACTGATGGCTGAACTTCTTTTATAATGAATTCGATCTCTGGGTATAGTTTTCGAAAAACATAAATTTCTCCTAATAATATCGTACATATTAAATCAACTTTCATGCACAAATAAAATTATACACCTAATCAATTCATTTTCGGCTATATTTCTTGTTTCAGCTATTCTTCTCTAATCTGACAATGAGTTGTTTGTTTGCTGACTTCTTAAACAGTTCTAAGAAATTGCTTTAAATGAGTTATTCCTCCTTCATAGAACATTTACTTAAACCTTAAATGAAATTTCATTACAACCCCTTAAATTAAAATTTAAAAACATAGATTAAGCTGATTCATATACTCATTTGTAGGAATATGACAATGATACTTGACATCAGCAATCTGACCGGGTTAACATACACAATAATTGTTATTGCTACTTTAAAAAAAAAATCCTTTCAATCATGGTGCGATTTTTGTCAGTTCCTGAGGGGTTAAAATTTTAGTTTCATAAAACTTGTTATAATTTATTCTCAAAGTGTAAAGAAAGAAAACATGCATTACAATTTGTAATCCTCACAACCTGAAAAAGTTTGATCCTACAATAATCCTGTAGCTAGCTTTTCCCACCCTCCTCCCCCTGAGAAACAGTTTAAAATGATATCATTAGACTGTATTTTTCAAAATACAATATGCTCTGTGATTTTAGTAGAATTGCTATTAAAATTATACAAATACTGCATTTTTATATAATAATAATTATAATTTTTTGGGGAAAAAGTAGTATTTGAAAAAAACAGAAAGATTAAATGAATAGCCTCGATGTGCTTAGAGATGTGGGTTTTCCGGAAAATTTTCCAAGCCACATGTTCACGGTATTGTAAAAGAAACTTTCATTGCTAGATACTTCAAGTAAGCAACACTGGAGTATTTTTATTAACTATATTATATTATGGATAGGATGCCCTTTTGATTTTTTCCCCTTCCAACCAAAATAATGAACAAAGGTTAGAAATGTGAATTATAAGTTTTTAATCATTTATATAGCTGAAAAGTTGAAATATTATAATTCTTTAATAACTCTTATGCATATATAATATTTCAGTAATTAATTAAAGAATACCATATTGAACAAAATATTTTATTGGTAAATTGATGTATGGATATCAGAAATGAAAACAAAATATATTTAAATGTAACTGCATATTCTCTTCTCTACAAAAACATAAGAATAATTTTGTATATATGACACTGACCCAATGATAAGCAGTCCAACTTGCATGAACTGCATCATCTCGGGGCGGTTCCGTTCCTATCCCTAGTGTCATTAGTAAAGGAAAGAATCTCCAAGAGGAGGAAGTTTAAGGCACCACAACTGTAAACTGACAGTATCCTGAGCGGATGACTCGCCCGCATTCTCTACATTCGTGCTATTAAATGCAATTAAAACGTTAGGTAAACAGTGACAAAACCCTTAGGAATGAACAAAACTAACAATTATCAAAGATTTAAGCACTTATTCCTTCGATTGACATCGCCCCATCGAAAATTACTTTAGAAACATCTTGCCCATGCGGGTAACCTATAGATAACGGCTTATCTCTAGATTGTCTGTTTCTTGACACTGGTTATGTAACACAATAAAGTAAATACTTATCTACCGTGACGAAGCACGGGTATTCGGCTAGAAATACATATATGATTTTGATCTCAATTTTACAAGCATCTAACTGTGGAGCACTACAATTTATTAAATGATAGTTTTTTTTATTTAGTTTGTTGTTTGATAGATTTGCATTATATATATATATATATATATATATATATATATATATATATATATATATATATTTAACTTTTTGACTTTAGTTCCTATGCTTACTAGTTGATAAGTACTTTGTGTGGAAAGAAACCCAAAATACGAATTAGGCAACTTAACTTCTTTTTTTTTTTTTTTTTTTTTCAAAAATAACGATTTTCTCTCTCAGCCCAGAAGAAGAAGGAGAATTTGAAAGGATGACATTGTCATCGCTCATCAAATGAAGATTTTGTTAAACTGATACCAACTTCGCCTTGTGTAAATCTGTCAATCTTTTTGCATTAACCTATAATTTTGTTGTCTTCATGGACTTCTACAAAATGTAGAACGTCCACACATTTGTTTTTTTCTGGTTAATCATTATTCCTGACAGACAGCAGTATGATTTATTTTTTAATTGCAATCTAGTGTTGTTTACATGAAGCAAATTTTTTTAAAACTGTTGCAGCTAGTAAAGAGTGGTGGAGCCATCTTCTGGTTTCCGCTACAACCTTGTTTATCAAATATTAAGAGAAATGAGCGATTCATTTTCTGTGAGTGCTCCTTTATTATGAAATAGGGTGAACTGTCTTTTTATGACTTCTTACATAAGTAATATGAAAATTACCAGTGTTAGGTAAAACATAATCACATTTCAGTTTATTCATGTGGATTAAAAAGTTGAATTATAACCTGTAGTTTTTGTTTAAATGGTTCAAAAATTAGCTAATATAAGAGAATATGGATTGCTCATATATGTCCTACAACAAATTTACCAAAAAATAGCCTTTTGTAAATGGAAAATTTTCCGGAAAAACATAGGTGAAAATTTTCCACCCCACGTCCCTAGTTGTGCTTAATCTTATTTTATTTTATTTTTTTTGGAATCCCTTGACAAATCATTCAATTTTTTTTTTTTTTTTTTTTTTTTTTTTTCTTAAATCTATATTGATATATGAAATTATGCTTTTGAAATAAATAAATTATTCGTGTTTATAGAACTCATTTCTTTCTAATTATATCTATAAAAAATAAAAAGTCCGACTTGCAGGAACTGTGTCATCTTACAGAGTGTCTACTGCACGAAAAAGTCACAAAATTGAAAATAGGGCACGGATATCACAAAAAAGTCATGAATTTTTAAACTATGTCACGAAATTTTAGTTTTACCGGAGTCTAACATAATCCCGGGACTTCCTCGTATTCGTGATTGTTTCCGTTTTTGTATGGCCACACATTTTTATCTGCCTCTCCCACCCCTTAATCTGTTAGATTCCTTTGTTTTAGCATTTACAGATCAATTATCCATTATTTACATATATACAGTCTTAAATATTCAAATTCTGTACACATTAACTAAATTATGTTCTTTGACAATTAATATTTAGTTACTAATATTTTTAGAAATTTGAATCTGCTACCATTTTTCAATATTTTTGAGGCTGCTAATTCCATAGTTGTCCAAAATGTTTAGTATAATCGTCTCTTCGCTTTTAAATAGATGTATAAATTGTGAGTTTATAAATATCATGGTAATCTGTGTAAGGTTACAAATAATTTTAAGCTAATAGGCTTTTTCTTTTTAAGTGAAATTATTTGATTTTCAATAGGCTTGAAATTTTCTAACATTATTTGAATAAGATAACTTTGTAGAATGTCCATTACTGCATTTATTTTTGTTGCAAATAATGCCTCTTTCCTGGAAAAATGAAACTGCATTTGCTTCATTATTAATTGTTCTAAAAAGCCACTTTAAATTATACATATTAATCTATATTAATAATGTTTATTGTTTTCATATTTATGTAGGAAATAAGGTTATGCTATTTAAAAATGACATCACATGATGATTAAAAGTAATATTCTTAGAATCTCTGTTATCTGGTATCAAATCACGATGCTCCAAGATCTGGAGGGGGCATAGGGAGATAAGCAGCCCAGGCCAGGATTAAGACACCTAAATATAAGCTACCTTATCGTAATAAAGCCAGTTGTTGCCCAGTATTCATGCGAGTTGTTTGTATCCCAGTCTCTGTGTGTGTTTTTAAAAAAATCGTCCAAGGCTCGACAGACCTTAACTTATGCACACACACACACCTGTCTGATCACATATGCACTAAATCATATTCATTTCTAAAATATATTAATTTTTAGTTGGGCGCATCGTTATTGAGCTCTTCAAAGAAATTGTTCCGAAGACTGCTGAAAATTTCAGGGCACTGTGCACCGGAGAGAAAGGAATTGGTTTACAGGACAAACCATTACATTATAAAGGATCAATATTTCATAAAGGTATTTAAAGTTTATTTGTTTTTTTTTTATCTTAAATTTGTTTCAAAATTAAACATGCAATTTCTTGTAAAGAAAATTAACTTCTATTTCTTTAAATTAACCCATTCGATGTGACGCCCAAGAATACTCGCCGGATAAAGATGTTCCTCAGAAGCGATGCCCGAGTATTCTCGCCACAGCTGTATCTCTTGATTGCGAGCCCTCTTTAGTCTTGAGTGTGTACAGAATACTCTAGCAGGAATGGGGGATAATTGCTGGTTTAACCCTTAGCTACTATCATACAAATTGTGAACATTATAAATAACATGCGCCTGTGAGATGTGTGCATGGTAAAAATGTTCTTAGGGCATTTTTTAAGCGAAACTGTAAATAATAAAGGAGTAGCTTATTATAATAATAAATAAAAATCATTTTCATTGCTACATTTAAAAATCACGTCTAAAAACAAGCAGTAGTTTCGGAATAAAGTAGAAAGAGAAATATAGGGAAGAAAAGTAAGTAAACTTTTTTTAAATGGTTTTAGTATGTTTGCTGTGTACCTAAATTGTAGTAAACAAATCGTTTCAAGTAATACACATCGTCGTTCACATAAGATAAACATGAAAATGATGATTAGTAATGACTGCCTAAGTAAAAAAACAAAAAACAAATACAGGTGTGTACAGCCGCTCAAGGAGAGGGAGTTTGGTTCACCTGTGGAGGGAGTAGGCAGTTAGCCCACGTCGCATCGAAAAGGTTAAAATAAAAAGTCAAGTATTAAACTCTTATTTTACAGCAAGTGTTCATATATCCCTCCTCCATTAATGAGGCATAACTCCAGTCTTCTTCCTAGAGAGGCTATTGTTCTTTTCACCGTATTAGAAGTAACTCTCTAGCTCCGCTGAACAAGTTCACCTCTGAATTGACCAGGGAAAGTAGGCTACTGAGCTTAGACCTGGTCTTTCAAATAGCGTCATATAATAAAAAAAATAAAAATCTAAAGGATTTAAATCTGGTGATCTAGGTGGCCAGGTCAAGGGTTCACCTCATCCTGCTCACCGCTGGTGGAAAACATCCTCAACTGCTATTCTTGTGGCGAGGCTCCCCGATGAGTCCAAACCAGACGTTGATTTTCCACCGGCGCTGCCTATCAACACTCCGGGTCCATCTGGGGTTTTCAACCCCAATGATGTAAATTATGACGATTTAAGACCCACTTAATATAGAAGGTTGATCATCTCTGAATTAAACACTGCAAAGTTAGGAATGAAAAGGGTACCAGTAAGAAACAAGAACTGAAGACTGATTCAGTCATTATCCCTTAATCCTTAAACTTATCAACCACTTTGTATTAATTCTATTCTTCCCCTGCAGGACAAATCAAATCAACAGGTCATAAGAAACACCAACACCTTCATTAGTTGGGATCAGAAATTTTTGCACTTCTACCTAAAACTCCAATTGTTATGTATTTTCTTTTATAGTTTAGACTAAAGGGACTAGTTTTGTTGAATGCTGAGCTCTCTCTCCTAAGCTGAATTACCCCTCTCCCAAGAAAAATACTACTTGAATAAATTAAAGTGCCTTCTTTTCTAAATTCAGGGGGAAAATACATACAAATCAAAACATATTTTTACAGAGAAATACTTGACACATTGAAAATCCATTTGCACAGTTCTTTCTTCTTTTTTAAAAACATTTAATGCAGTATATGGATAAAGAGGGAACTGTTCCCTTCGAAGGTCTATTTGAGCCCTTAAAAGGGTTATTTTATTATTTTCAGGGGTATTATTTTATAGATCTCGATAAGAACTACAACTTTGCCCCTTTGAACAATTTTAATATCTCCAACTGTTTAGGAGTTACTTCTCTTGTAGCCCGCTTATCTGGGCCGCCCTGCATATACAGGGTGTCCCCAAAATAAACGGCCAAACTTCAGGAATCGATGCAGGATGAAAAAAGAAAGAAAAAAAGTCCTTTGGCATATTTCTCGTTTTTTGCTACATTTCCAAAAAAAACTCAAACACAATTGTGAATAGGTATTCTTTCATACTGCCTATATAAAAGTAATTAAAAGTATATGTTTTACCTTGCAGCCCCTCTGTACACCCAGCTCCTCACCAAAACAAAACAACAAAAATCTCCTTGGTCAAAAAAATTAGATGACAGCATGTAAAGATGCAAATTCAACGTAATTTAAAATAGCTACTTTTCCTCTTCAATAACATATTGGAAACAGAGAAACCTCCTCGATATTGGTTAAAATCAAAATTAATATTGTTACATAAGAAAGGAAACAAAAACTATTTTGGCAACTATCGTGGAATTTCCTTGTTAAACAATATCACAAAATTATTTACCAGCATCATGGCCCATAGAATACAAGTATGGATGGAGGGTGAGAATATGATTCCAGAAGAGCAGGCAGGATTTCTCGCAGGACGAGGTTGTATTCACTCATCTCACTTATAAGTATAAAATTTAAGACAACGAGCAGCTATGTATATGCTACCTTTCTAGACTTCAAAAAAGCCTTTGACTCAATAAACCATGAGCTTCTGTGGCACAAGCTATATAAATTTGGCACCAGTGGAAAGATAATTAGATTAATAAAAGCCCTGTATGATGCAGCAACTGTTCAAATCAAAGTCTGCAATGAATTGTCCGAAAAAATAAATGTAAGCTCTGGTCTTTTGCAGGGGGAAAGTTTAAGTCCATCTCTCTTTATTATATTCATAGCATTGATCAATTATATTCATATAATTGATTTTTTCATTTCCAATGATGCAACTCAAAAGCCCCCAAAAACGCCTTACCATTCTACACTCCTAAAAAGTAGTATGAGTTGGTGTATTAATTCAACCAAAAATATTTGCCAATACAAAAGATGATACAAGAAAGAAATGTCCAAGTTTATTACTTGGAAGACCTCATAGTTACTTACTAAGAACAGTAAAGACACTTCAACTGACCTTTAAAAATAACAATAAAAATACTTATATCCAGTTACTAAAATATCACTTTCCTCAACCAGGTATATTCTTAAACTTGGCAATGTTTTTTTTGTGCCAAAATTATCTTTAAAGAAAAACTAAACATTGCCAAGTTTTAGAAAATACCTGGTTGAGGAAAGTGATATTTTAGTAACTGAATATAAGTATTTTTATTGTTGTTTTTAAAGGTCAGTTGAAGTGTCTTTACTGTTCATAGTAAGTAACTATGAGGTCTTCCAAGTAATGAACTTGGACATTTCTTTCTTGTACCATCTCTTGTATTGGCAAATATTTTTGGTTGAATTAATACACCAACTCATACTACTTTTTAGGAGTGTAGAATGGTAAGGCGTTTTTTGGGGGTTTTAGGAGGGTATATTTTTGAGGAAGGGAGTGTTTCTTTGTGGGGGCAGGAACTTGGCCTCTATTTCACATTTATGTTTTTTTGGGGATCTCATTTTAGCGCGGTTACTCCCTATCTCCATAGGGAGAACCCGCTTATGAGGTTGACCTCATGACGCAATCCGGAAGTGCCGACTAGAAACTTTCACGTTTCAGACCCTTTAGATCACGAAAATATAGGTGGCCCAAATTTGTATATATATATATATATATATATATATATATATATATATATATATATATACCAGGTCTGCAAGTTTAAAATGTCGTTTATTTCTTAAAATATATACACAGTAATTTAAAAAAAAGTATAATATATTTCATTCAAAGTACTGGCCCTCGCTTTCTACACATTTTGTCCATCTCTCGGGCAATTTATGGATACCATTCCAAAAGAATGCTTCATCTTTATTTGAAATCCATTCATCGAGCCATTTTCTTACATCCTCGAAATTGTTAAAATGTTGCTCAGCCAATGAGTGTCCCATCGATGAGAAGAGGTGATAATCAGAAGGCGCCAGGTCAGGTGAATACGGCGGGTGGGGTAGGAGTTCCCAACCAAGCGAAGAAATCGTTTCCTTAGTCAATCTGGCTGAATGTGCAGGAGCGTTATCATGCTGAAGAATGACTTTGGCGTGCCTGTGAGCCCATTCAGGGCGTTTTTCGATCAATGCGTGATTCAAATTGATCAATTGTTGTCGGTAGCGGTCGGTATTGACTGTTTCGCCGGGTTTGAGAAGCTCGTTGTAGATTACTCCCTTCTGATCCCACCACACACACAGCATTGTCTTCTTCCCAAAACGATCCGGTCTTGCACTCGATGTGGATGGTTGTCCTGGCGTTACCCATGATTTTATTCGTTTTGGATTCTGAAAATAAATCCATTTTTCATCGCCAGTTACAACTCGATGCAAAAAACCCTTTCTTTTGTGGCGTAAAAGCAGCATTTCGCACACAGTTTTTCGTTTTTCCATCTGTCGTTCGTCCAATTCATGTGGAACCCATTTTCCAACCTTTTGAATCTTTCCCATAGCTCTCAGGCGATCGGAAATGGCTTGCCTAGTGACATTCAACTGTTCTGCCATCATTTGTTGGGTTTGGGTATTGTCTTCGTCTAATAAAGATTGCAATTCGACGTCCTCAAACTTTTTTGGTCGATTTTCTCGTTTTTTATCAGTAACATCAAAATCACCACGTTTGAATCTTTGAAACCAACGTTCACATGTCTTGACGGTTGGAGCAAGATCGCCATAAGTCTCAACAAGAATTCGATGACATTCAGATGCCTTTTTCTTTTGATTAAATAAGAAAATCATGACATGCCGCAAATCCTCTTTATTTGGCTTAAAATAAGACATTTTTAACACCAAAGAAAGGTATGATACGTCTGCGTAAACGACTTAAAAACAACTGACTTTTGTAAACAAATGACTAACAAACAAGATAGCGTTTAGAGATAAGCAAATCCTTCAATAGGCTAAGAGCGCATTCTATTGGAATTAAAACGACATTTTAAACTTGCAATCCTGGTATATATATATATATATATATATATATATATATATATATATATATCTTTATTCGAAAATTATACAATACATCCAGTAATATATATATATATATATATATGTATATATATGCTTGTCTGTTTGCACTCTAGCAAGCTCAAAAATGGTCCGATTTTACCAAAATCTGGCATAAAAATCTGTCGTCTAATTTGAAAGGTCAAGTTCGTTAACCAGCAGAATCCGCCCAGTATAAAATAGTGTTTGGCGAAATTCGCGCAAAAAAAAATCGTAACGCTTACGTTTTTGAGTTTATATGCTTGCAGGTACTTGTTTTATAGACTTCTTAACATAAGAAAACGAATGAAACCATTTATAAGGCGATATCTGTAACCTGAGAAAAGTGGAATCAATGTTTTTGTAAGTCATTATATTTTTGTGAGTACTTAGAATCGCGGAATTCAATTGAAATATTTTCTACAACTTGGAAATTAATCCCAACTAAGATGTTTAAATTTTGGTTATATTTGGAATTAAAGAAGTATGCGAAAAAAATTATTTTATTAATAGACATGAAAAGTTTTCAGATATTCATAAATTTTTCGTAAATATCTCGATAGTGGTTGGGAAATCGTGCTAAGTGGAAGGTGACCATTCTAATGCTTACTAAATTCTCTACAAAAAAGGTTCTAAAGCAATATTCGATGGGGCAACGTCAATCAGAGATATAAGCGCTTAAAACTTAAAGTGTTTGTTTTGTTGTTTTGAAAGGGTTTTTCTCTTTGTTTATCTCACTTTTTAATTGGTTGTTTCTTGTTTTAAATTGCATTTATCAGTAAAATTAGTATAGTAGTAAAATAAGCTAAGAAACGGTGATAATAAGTTTGGAGTGGCTGTGGTAATCATATGACGTAGTTTGTTTTGAATTCTCCTGTCTATATAACCTTCCTCATAGCCTCTAACTGAAGTTACCGTTATTTCTTATTTTGTAGAAAGATTTAACCCACGACAGAATGGAATTTTATTCGCCATGAAGCTTATATTTACAGTTGATTATAACAGTAAAACGAATTTGCTAGTAAAACAAGATACTTAAAGTGACAACGAATTTTTGGTTGTTTAGAATAGAGCCTTCTTAGCAGTAGTCAAAGAGTAAGTACGTTTTCAGTACATAATTGTATTGACTTATACAGATTAAGAATTATCCGTTTCTGTGTAAGTTGGCTACTGTCAGTTTCCTGTGATTTGTGATGCTAATTTATTCCATTTCTTCGAGATGTACGTAACCGCGCTAAGATGACGCAGTTCCTGCGAGTCAGACTTTTTTTTCTAAGTATTAAATAGAATTTAGTTGCCGCTTACCTACTGGCTTTTGTAATTCATATAAAACCAGGATCTTTGGTTTCTGCATAAGGTTCTCCTTACTGCTTGATATTTGACACCAATAATCAACTTATATACATCTAATCACTAGACTAGAAAAGTTAGAAGCTCTTCCAGATGACATTACTCTAGAGGACAAATTGATTGCTCTCTTAACTAAACTATTACACTGTAAAACACAGGAACCTTATCCCGAGGATAAAGATCACAATAGGGAAAGTGCAGAAGGCCTTCAAGAAAAATATAAGAACAAAGACGATACATTTTGGGTTTGTAATTTAGATGGCTCGACTTTGAGAAACTTAGTATCTGCTTTGAAGTATATTATGCAGTGAACCCCTACGACTTTATTTGCTACATTTAAGAAAGAAGTCACAACTTTTTTTGTTAAGATGCGTCAAAATGTTTTTTAAAATATCAAATATAGGTTCTCCTTACCAAAATGATTCATTTGATACCCCACATGATGGGTTTCAGAAGGAATGATGGCATTTCGATGGAACAAAAAGTAGAAAACGTCATAGGTAATATGACACTCGCGTATCAAGACCTACCTGCGTGCCAAGTTTGGTCAAAATAGGCCAAACGGTGTGTATTTGTATAAGGAACAAACAGACAGACAGACAGCTGATAGACGATTTTGACTAGCCTATGATTCTCCCCGTATCAAGTAAAATCAGTCAAACGGTATGGATTTGTAAGAGGAACAAACATACAGACAGACAGCTGGTATAAGATTTTTACCGAGCCTAAATGCATCTAATTGTTTCTTAAAACATCAAATATAGGTTCTTCATACCGAGACAATTCATTTGGTACACCACATCATGGGTTTCGGACGGAATGATGGGTTTTCGAAGGAAGTACAAAACTGGCATGCCCCCGCCCCGGAAGCGGAGTCAAACACAAATTTTCGCAATTTTTCGATTTTTTCCTTTAATAACATCTTCATATCTATCTTCATGCAAAATTTCAAGTCTCTAGCATCATGGGAAGTGCCTAATAATTTTGATGAGTCAGTGAGTGAGTGAGTGAGTCCTATAAATCCCGATTTTCGATCGCTTATTTTTTATTTATTTATTTATTATTTTTTTTTTACGGCTCATCGACATAATTCTTGGCCATTAGTGCCGCAGATTTTCGATCGCTTATATCTCAAAAACTATTCGATGTAGAATTATGAAAATTTCCAGTTTTACTCACATCTAGTAGTATAATACCTGTGTAAAATTTCATAACTTTATCTTTACCTGGTTGAAAGTTATGAGAGGGTAAAAATTGGCTCTAAGACCGCCTGTAATATACACACAGTATGCTTAGGCCGGAACTTGGCCTGGCGCACTACCGTGGAACACTTTGTTCAGAGATCTAATGTTGCAGGTGCAAAGGTTAGAGAGAGATCCTTGGAAGAGGCAGAAGTGATGCATGGCAAACAAAAATATCACTATATCAATCAATAGTCTCTTCTACACTACTGTAAGCCGCAGAAATCTGGAGTCCAAAATACTTAGAAGCTATTGAGGTTGCACAAACCACATTCTTTAAATATCTGTATTTCTGGCCAAGATGCACACCTAATTACATAGTCAGGATGGGAACAGGCCAATACCCTATGGCTATTTTCGTCCTGAAGAAGATAATTAATTTCTGTTTAAAACATTATCTCTTCCTGAACAACGGTTAGCGTGCAGGTGCTTTAATAAATTAGTTATTTTAGATAATGGGGAGCCAGATAAATTGAATTGGATCACTCAAAAAAAAACTTTTTGCAGCTTCAAATTTTGTACAGAAATAATATAATAGTAAAAGCCAGAAATAATTTATTATCTAGAGATATTGACCGGGTGCTTAACTCAAAATACAATCCAGTTTATAGATTAATCTGTAATTTCTCACATCCAGAACTAGCCAACTATCTTCAATTTAATGTCAGTATTGAAAAGTTAAGGGCCATAAGCCAATTAAGAGTCTGCAATAGTGAATATTTACTACACACAGGAATGGCGTTAGTGACCTTAAGGGTTGACACGCCATTATAATAATTTAAAAAAAAATAGTGAATATATGAGAATACCCCTTAAAAATAAAACCACTATCATAAAATCTGATGAAATATGTCAGTTGTACAATAGATATATTTAAAATAGTTTGAAGCACCTAATGCTGTGCTGCCAAACGCATAAAATTCAAAGGCAACAATATTTACATTCATCCATATTGGAAAACAGGGACGAATTATCATTAGTAAATGTGCTAAATATTGACAGTACTGTAAAGCTAAATAATATATTTCTATTCTTAAAGAGCATTCTTTAATTATTTTATTTACTTTCACATTTATTGTACATAGGTATATTCATATTTTTTAGATTATTTTATTCAAGCTTTATTTTTATTTCTAATTTGGTAGTATTATTCTTTATTTTAGACATTGTATTACTATTAGCATTATTATGATTACTTAAATATTAAAACCATTAACACAAAATGGCCAGATCCTTGGAAATGTCAATGTACTTGTGCCAAATAAATTCTATTCTATTCTAAAATAGCTACTTTTCTTTGGAGGAAAGTGATAAAACACAAAACAAAAAAAACTTTAAATTCTCAATAAAATTAAAGTTTCAATTCTTAAAACAGTTTAACGTTTAACACTGGACGCATGCATAATTATAAAAAATAATATTTTCTTCTTCTAATGATTCCTAACAATCAATTTAAAAACTGTTCAAAGGTTAAAGGTGGTCATAGCAATACAGGTAACAACACACTGGATGGCATTTGTGCATTGCTCTGCTGTAATCTGTTCCCAGATCCATCTCTTGCGACAGATGAGGCCCTCCCTCGAGCCAACGGGATCCCTGTAGACCAAATCTTTAATGTGCCCCTATGCGAAGAAATGTGAGTGAAGGGGGTAGAAGATAAAACATATTATTTTAATATATAGACATTATGAAAGAATGCCTATTCGCAATTGTGTTTCAATTTTTTGCAATTTTTGAAAATTTTCATTGTGTATCTTCAAAAGGAACCTACTATGCTTTTTATGATTGTTACCTTGAAAGATAGTAGTTTTCCCAGTATGTTACAAAGACCTTTTGTGCACAAATGTTCATAAAAAGGGGAATCCTGTGGAAAACGGCCAACCATAAGAGGTAGCTTATAGGTTTGAACAATGAATGTTAAAGAGTTAATGGACATTTTTGGCCACTTATCTGTAAGTTTTTTTTTTATTAATTTTTTTATTAATCTTATTAGTTTTGTTTCAGCCATTTCACAATTCATGATTCAGGGTGGTGACATTATTAACAATGATGGCAGCAGCGGTGAAAGTATATATGGAATTCATTTTAATGATGAAAATTTCATTTTAAATGTAGGTATTCTAAGAATTACTGTGTGTTATTTTCTTAAAAGATATACAATTGCTAGATAGGTAAATATATGAATAATTATTTGTTGGATTGTACTCAGGGACAAGACATGTACAGGGTGTCAGAAAAAAAATGGTCATCCTTTAACCAAATGTTTCTCCAATGCAAGATTGGAAAAAATAACCCCCTTATTAGCCCTGCAAAATTGACTTTGAAGTATTTTTTCAAGGTCAAAATTTAGCATAAGTATGCTTTAGCGATGGCTAAACTGAAAAAAAATTGTCCGCTGGCGATCATGCATGTGCGGTAAAAAAAGAGTATGTTATACAGTAAATTACATAGGTTTATCGGGTAGACCTAAAGCATATTTATGTTCCTGAATTTGAGAAGAAGGCTCTAAACGATTTTTTTTATTGCATATTTCGAATCTACAATTCATGGAGAAGAAAAAAGTCATCATAGGTCAAAAGTGACTCCTTATGGTCAAAATGCCCATTAAAAACATATACGTGGGCCATTCCATTCCAATTCACAAATGGTGGCCCATTATGATAATTTTTTTTTTTTTTTTTTTTTTTTTTTGATTGTTCTACTTAACACGGTTCTGGCCCAGCGTCGTGGCATATGCGTCCGAGAGATATGTTCTGCGGGCCCAGCGTCGTGGCATATGCGTCAGCAGATAGCTCGGCTTTCTTTCTATGCCACTACTCCGGGCCTTGTTCAATACACTTTGTATTTGATTTGGGACATCATTATGTATTCCTGGTTAGGTTTGCGAGTCTGGTATCGTATTATACTGAATCTGCACGAAAAATTCCGTCAGAGGGCCCGCTGTCGTAGCTTATTTGACATTTTACTAAATTGTAATTAATCCACTAAGAGTACATAATTTTAAAAGTTTCTTCACTTATTTATTTTTTGTATATGTTTGCCAAAATATCTATACAAAAGGAAGACTTGGGCCCTGATGAAAATTTTGTTCGAAACCATCAGTCCTGAAAGCGTTAACATTCCCTTACACAAAAATAGCTTGTTTGAATTTATTTAAGAAGTATCTTCTAGTATAAACAATTATAAGTACGTTGAAAAACGAGCCTCTCAACAGCATTTTTAAAATTTTTAATTATCAACAAAAAATATACATTATCATTATTTAACTGCCTCACTCTCCCACCTAAGAAAAATAAATTAATAGTTAACCCTTTCTGGATGGTGGGCTTCTCCAGCAGCCAGCACAAAGCCGTGACTGGCTGACGGTGGGCTTCTCTAGCAGCCAGCACAAAGTCGTGACTGGCTGACGGTGGGCTTCTGTAGAAGCCACCTCACTCTATATCGTATATGGACGGCCGCTTCTTTTCTTTTGTTGTATTTAGTTCTATAAGTTTGCATTTTTGTATAAATCGGTATTTGTTGTATTTTAAAAATCAAATCGCAGTCGATGATGATCGAAAATTAAATTAAAAATAAATAAGGACGAATACGATAGGCTTTTTCCGAAGCGTAAACAATGTAATTTGCTGAGGAAGTTTCCAGGGATATATGTTTTCTATCAGTAGTACAAAGGTGTTACGTGGAAAGGTTTCTGCACTAATTAAAGAATATATTTATATTTCTAATACGAGAATACAAATCTAAAAATAAAAAAAAAAATAATAAAAAAAAAAAAAACACAAGACAATTGTCTAGTGCCCGTGGAAGGGAGCTAGCTAGTAGCCGTCAGGAGGGATAGGCAGGTATCGGGAGGGTCCCGTCACCGGGTACCCTCGCTCATACGACTCCTGCCGTCTCTATGGGGTTAATAGCATTCTAAAGCTTGTTAATAATTTTAAAAATTACAGAATTAAATCAAGGATGTTCTTAAACTTTTTGATCCTGACCTGACAAATAACTGGAGGAAGTTATTATGAATATTATCTTGAATGAAGGTTTTAATTCACATATTTTTTCCAGTGATCATTGGATCGTAAATTGCATTATAATTAATATAACGATTGTAACTTCCGAGTCATTGATTTCTACGGGCTCTGCTGAATATTTGGAAGATGTGTATATGTAACTTCTTAATAGAACTTGTGAATGTCTGCGGCAATTAGTCAGTGTGTACACATCACGTCCGTAGAACAATTCTAATTGTAATGGTTTTTAAGTCGAGATAGACCAAGAAAAACTACCAACATAGAGCTTAGTGTATTGTGTTGTGAATTGTGAAGTTTGAAACTCTTTGGTGAAGTGAGAAAGACGGAAGATCGAAGGGAATGGTCCATAGGAATACTAAGGTGAGTCATGCACCTGTAGACATTATCGGACATTGTGCGCATGCTTGTATCCCCACCCGTCCATATCAATCAGCTGTCTAACTGGAGCAGTAAGGCATGAACAGAATGAGAGGTTATAGGACTGTTTCAGCCAAAAAGAGCAATATTTCAGCTTTTTTTTTTTTTTTTTTTTTAGAACTTACCGTTGCAAATATTGAAATTGACTCAATTTTTAGAATTGGGAAAAGAAAGGATAATGTTAGTAGTAGTGTCCAAATTATTTAAATAAAATAGGCACTGGGAAAATGATTGAATGCGACAGTGCGGACCCTGTGTCTCAACATTCAAAACACCTACTCGAGGCGTACAGGAACATGCTTTATCTGAAGACATTGAGTCGATCCTCAACAGTAGATATAACCCAATCTAGTCAGTAGTAAAGAACTAGGCAAGGACTACCTGTCTATGAGGCTACCTCTGAATGATCTCAGGGTTATCGCTCAGCTCCGTCTCATGAGTCACAAGAAGCACAGGCTACTTGTTGATGGACAATTCTGCCGTTTCGATCCTTCCATTCACTGTAGGCTGTGTGGAGAAGCGGAAAAGGACAGTCTCATACACATCCTTATTGAATGTACAAGCCTCAGAAAAGCAAGATAAGAACTCCTGGACAATCATTTAAAGCCTTTTAGTGAACCAGCTCAAAAAATGGAGAGTCTACTGTCTAACCTTTCTAATGATAAAGTAAAAAGTATATGGGAATTCCTAAAACATTTAAAACTCGAGGGACTAACTTATGACCATGTACGAGGCCCATAATGTTGTCAGAGTTATGGGGGGGTCAGCTCTAGGGAATTCCGCTCGGACAGGGGATTCTGGCAGGGTGATGGTCTGGCCTGTTTGCTATTTATATTGGCACTGGAAAAGGTGGTTAGGGAAGCCGGCATACAAAGAAACACCACCATAGTACAATGCGGAATCCAGCATCTATCGTTTGCGGATGATATAGACGTAGCAGCAAGATCCAGAAATGCTATGAAGGAAGCCTTTATTGCTATACAGAGTGCAGGACAACACCTGGGTCTGGAGGTGAATGATAGCAAGACCAAGTAAATGTTGATGGGCAGAGAAGGCTACCAAGAAGAAGGTGGATCTATAACCATAGGGTCATTCTCCTTCGAGTGTGTCCAGGAGCTCACATATCTGGGAAAACTAGTGACGTCGAACAACAACATGACCTGTGATATATGCCGGCAAATAAATGCAGCAAACAGGTGCTATTTTGGGCTCTCCAAGCTAATCAGAACCTCCAAAGTCCACTGATCCGCCCAGTTCTGACCTACACATCTGAAGCCGGGACCATGAAAAAATCCGACAAAAGGAATCTGCTAATATTCAAAAGAAAAATCTTGTGCTGGATTTATGGACCGCTTAGGGAAGAGGAAGTATGGAGGCGGCAAAAGAATCAGGAGTCATACAACCTATTCGGAGATTTCGACATTGTTTGGTACATTAAATTGGGGGACTTTACACAGAGCTGGGCATGTTGTTTGTATGACAGAAGGGATTCCCAGGAAAGCACTAGAAGGCCACTTGGACCATACCAGAAGGGAAAACCAAGGCTAAGATGGGCTGACGCAGTACCTGCTAATTTGAAGGGTCTGGATAGAGCTGGATGGCAGAAGCTCTTGGAGGAGGCCAAGACCCAACTCGGGTTGTAGCACCATTTAAGTAAGTAAGTATACGTAACTTGAACACAAGTTGAAACCTGTAAATATGGCATGTTCTGTTTTAGGAATTCCACCTGTCAAAATTACACGTTTAAGCTCTCCAAGAGAGAAAGGATCTTCTAAGGGTGCTTTCACAAGTAAAGAAAAGTCCTAAAAGGGTTCTCTTGGACTCATTCTTATTCAAACCATTAAATTTTGAACATCATTTTAGTAAATTGGAGTCTAAAACAATTTTAGAGAACCTGTCGTATGTTAGAAAGAGCTGCCCTGAAAAGTTGTGATTTTGAACTTACCACGCTAATATACTTATATATGTTTACATATACACATATATATATATATATATATATATATATATATATATATATACATACATACATACATACATACATACATACATACACATACACACAGGGTGTCCCAAATGAGACGGCTCAAACTAATTTTGCGGCCGAACGGTTGATCTGAGAAAAAAATGTCAGAGGAAAAAGCTGTAGAGCTTGACCTAAGCTTTCTTAATATGTCAACCATTTAACATGTTGACTGCGCATGTGCGCTCGGCGCTAGATGAAATGTTGATGTTTGCAGATGACCCCTATTATTATGCACATCATTTTGAAGGGAATTAAAAAACAAAACCTTTGCCACAAACCGCACTTCGATATCTTTAAAATCAAATGAGTTTCGTGTGATTCAAATTTTATTGTTTTAAATTAAAACAATTTTTTGTAGGCACTCACAGAGGTCGGTTATGAATGTGTGATACATGAATTTGAGGTATTTTTTCCTCAACTTTCTGAAAAAAATATGGCTGATCCTCTAAAAGAATTATTTTTCCTAATAACTTCAATAAAATTGAAAACAAGGCATCTTTTTTAAGTATTTAGTCTGATTTTTCATTTGAGACGTTCAATTTAACTGATAACCCTGTTTCATTGATAGATTAAATAATAAATTGTAAAGAAAGCTCTTGTCTTGCAGTTTCAAAGCATCCATTTTACTGTATTTTTATTTCTTCAAAAATGAATAGTGTCTTCAAAGACACTATTTCAGGACCTTCAACATCCGGGCACCTTTGAAGTCTGGAACGTATGCTGCCAACTGCTCTCAATACTTGTTCCTTCAATATAGCTGCGGGCTCTGCAACAATTTGGTAATCCTTACCTTAACATCCTGATGAACTTCAGGTATTGCCTGATCTCCGTTGACCTTCTAATCTCATCTTCATTGATGCCCCTGAAGTGTAGAAATCGTCTACTTTCCAATGCTACACACTCAAATGTAACATGCTTAGGCGTCTCATCCTCTTCCCTACACCAACTGCAGGTTGGTGACGATCTGATCCTTATGACATGCATATGTTTATTCATGGTACAATGGCCAGATACTATAGCCACAACCTCTCTCAGATCCTTTCTGGCCATGCCCAAGAAAACCTCTTTCCTGCTTAGGCTTTTGAGATCTATAAAGGACTTAGTATGGGCAATTTTCTCCGAAATTTCATCAAATTTCTCCTTGGCTCTAGTTGTAATTGCCCCTTTAGCAGTGGCCACCGACACTCCAACAAAGGGCATTGGGCCAATTGGCACCACCTCAGATCCCAAACCTGCAAACCTGTCCGCTCTCTCGTTGCCCAGGATGCCTCGATGTTCTCGTGCCCAATAGATGACAACGTTATTATTCCTTGCTAAGTCATTTAACCTAATATGGCAACAATTTTTGACTTAATCTCATGCCGCTCTAATGCCCTGCATGCTGCCTGGCTGTCGGTCAGGATATTAACTCTCCTCCGACAAACCCCCTCCTCATTTAGCCTATGAGCCGCAGCTAAGATCGCATAAATCTCTGCCTAAAATACTGTAGGGGTTCTTCCTAGGGAAATCTGTAACTTAATCCCATTCTTTCCCCCACTCCACACCCCTGATACTGCTCCACAATCTGTTTTGGAGCCGTCTGTATACACATTAATGCCATTCGGCGGCCTAAAGACATCCTCCTTACTACAGCAGACACCATGTACGTCGACCTTATATTGCTTAGTGGTGCTTGTCATGTTAATTTGCATGTCCGATGGCATGCCTAGCTCTGGAAGCTCCTTCATTTGAGTATAAATCTTCGAGTGCCCAGTTCTCCCTATTGGCTCTTTGATGATACCCTGAGCTACCATCCTATAGGCTGATTTCATTGCTTCCATTTCGATGAATAATTCTATTGGGAGCAAGCCGAGCAGTGCTTCCATGATTCAATGGCACATTTCTCTGTCCCAAACTCTCTTAGGGCAGTGGTAACCACATTAATTGATGTGTTATCAAAGGCTCCTTCTATATCCAGGAATGCCCCAATGGCTATTTCCTTATTAACTAAGGAATCCTCGATCTTGCTTACCATCATGTGTAGTGCCGTCTCGCATGATTTACCTTTCTGGTAAGCATGCTGGTATATCTGGTTTTGAATCCGAGGATTCGCTATTCCTATATACCTGTTCCCCTTCTTTTCCATTGTTTTCAACAGAAATTACGAAAGGCATATAGGTCTAAAAGCTTTTGCATCC
Source organism: Gonocerus acuteangulatus (assembly GCA_946811695.1). Taxonomy (NCBI): domain Eukaryota; kingdom Metazoa; phylum Arthropoda; class Insecta; order Hemiptera; family Coreidae; genus Gonocerus; species Gonocerus acuteangulatus. The sequence goes on along the minus strand of OX328132.1, from coordinate 85,161,874 downwards.
TCATACGTGGGTTTACCCGGCTTTGGTATAAACACCACCTTAACCTCGCTCCATCTGCTGGGGATATACCCCCAGCCTTATCAAATATTCTAGCCCTTTCTGCAGTAATGCGGGATATATACCATCACACCCAGGAGCCTTGAACGGATCAAAGGACATTATGGCCCATCTGACGGCTTGTGGTGTTACTATTCTATGAGCCTGTCTCCATTCAGGTCTAGTTTCCTTCCAATTAATCCCTTCAGTACGATCATCACGCAGCTCACATCCCGGGAAGTGCACCCTCAGTAACACTTCCAGCGTCTGCTGCGTACTAATCGTATTCCCATTGGGCCCTTTAAGGGACCCCAGTTCGCCAGTTGTGCCACTTCTGGCTAAGGCCTTATGAATCCTAGCGCCAGCATTAACATCTTCGATTTCCTGACAGAAATCCTTCTAAGGTTGCCTTTTAGACTTTCTTATGAGCGTATTATACTCTGTTAAGGCTTTTTTATAATCCTGCCATCTTCCTTTCTCTTTGCCCTATTAAAGAGCCTCCTGGTTCTTCTCCTAGCTTCTTCTAGTGTTTTGTTCCACCAGGGAACACCCTTCCTCGTGCTTTCTGTCGTGACTGCAGTTATCTTCATAAACCTGCACAATAGTCTTGGTGAGCTTATCATTCATAAGGTCTATCTCAAGGGGGTTCGCTGCCTCGTTCGGGCAGTACCTCAAACCCCGCTCCAGACAAGTACCCGTCCCAGTTAGTGTTTCTTGGGTTTTTATATGTGAGCCTTTCCATTGGCCTACCTTCTATATCAAACCTAATGTATTTATGGTCAGACCCTGAAAATTTATGTGAAACATGCCAGTTAGTCATGTTAAAATGTGAGTGCCCCTCCACCATCAACTTCAAATCCAGGACCTCCCTTCTATTTTTGGTCTCGAACGTGGGTGTATGCCCACATTCTTAACCCCAATATTATTGATAATCAAAAACTCTAAAAGGGTCTCACCTCTTATATTGGTGTCACTACTCCCCCATAGGGGTCTCCCGTGGTCTAATGGCTAGCGCCTTGGATTCATAAGCGGGAGATGGTGGGTCCGATTCCCAACCTCCGGCAGGAATTTTATCATCCCACGGCTTGCTGGTAAAATTCCTCGCTGCACCCTGGATGTCGGCGCTAATGACCTAGATGTAGATGCGCCGTAAAAAAAAAAAAAAAAAAAAAAAAAAAAAACTCCCCCATATTTGATGATGGGCATTGGCGTCGGTTCCAATCACCGCAGTCTTCCTCTGCATTTTTAAATAATCCACCAGCTTCTCTAGGCTAGTGGTAGGGATATCCTGGTCCCCCGGCAGGTAGGTAGATGAGAATGTGATCCCTCTTCCATTGATCTCTATTTCTACTGTAATAGAGTCACTAGAAAACAAGAACCATAGTGGAAAACATGTTATGTTAGAATTAACCAGAATGCATGCTCTGGGGTTATTGCCGTCATATTTATATATCTTATAACCTTTAAAACCCAGGCCCATAATTCTATTGTTATTTACCCACGGTTCTTGGATTAAAACAATATCAATTTTGTGACTTACCACATACTGCTGCAGAGCTACGGAGGCAGCCTTGCAGTGATGTAGGCTCACCTGGAGCAGGCGAACCATCAGTTTTGTGAAGAGGGGGGAGGGTCCTTGGCAAGTTTTAACAAGTTTGATCCAACATGGATCACCCTTTGCGAAAGCCGCACTGTGCTGGAGTGAGCAGTTTGGATTTTTCTATGACCCACGAAAGTCTTCTGCTTACTACTTTTTCCATGAGCTTACATATGCAGCTTGTCAATGAGATAGGCCTAAAGCTGTAGAGACAGCTTACCTTTTCCTGATTTCATTATAGGAATGATAATGGATTCTCACCACGATTCAGATCCAGTCCATATTTTATTAAATGTTGTCTTGAGTGCCTCTATAGTTTCGGGTGCGGTGTTTTTGAGAATGAGGTGAATGTCATCTGGGCCAGGAGCAGATTCTTTTAGTTCATGAATGGCGTTAATAATTTCTTGATAGGTGATGGGCCGATTGTAGTCAGCACCTTCATCTTGCGCTCCTTCATCAAAGTTTATTTGATTCCAATACAGTTCATCATTATTGGTTTCTGGTTTGTTTGATATTGTAGCAAAGTGTTCTGAAATTTGATGAGGGTCTGATGTTATTATTCCGTTTATATTTAGAATAGGATTTTCTACTACTTTGGTGCCTGTTATATTATTGATCTTTTTCCAGATGGTTCTGTTCGGGGTGTTAACGTTGATAGTTTCAAGGTACATGCGCCACGATTCACGCCTTTTTTACTTGACTAGCTGCCTTAATTTTGATTTGACTTCCTTATACTTCATTAAATTTTCATGGGAACAGTCATTTTGAAATTTTCTGAGTGCTCGGTTCCTTAAGTTCTTGAGAACTCTGCATTCTTGGTCATACCAACATGCCAAGTTTTCTTGGGCTGTCCAGAAGTCCTAGTATTGTTTTGGAGCCTGCTCTATTTAGTATAATCCTAATGTGCTTTATTTTGGATTCCAATCCCTGTGGAAGGTCAGGCGAATTTATCAATGATAGCATTTTGAACCTGGTCCAGTCCGCCCTGTCTACTATCCATTTAGGATACCTGATAATGCTAGGTAGCTCTAAGTTTGTTGATAGTTAGATTGGAAAATGGTCACTGCTGTATTGCTCAAGGCATGTGTCCCAGAAATAATGAAATATCAGGTTGGCTGGTGGTGGAAAGTAAGGTCAAGTGCTGACGGCGTTCCATATGCTGGGCTTAAGTATGTGATTTTACCATAATTCATCAACTCACAGTCGGAGGAATCTATTATCCTCCTAATAATATTTCCTCTGGTATTGGATGGCGCTGGGGACCAAGAGTGGTGAGAACCATTTAAATCTCCTGTGACTATGAATGGCTGTGGCAGATTATTAATAAGTGTTAAAATATGTGCCTCTTGTATGGGCTCAGTAGGTGGCAAATATTTACTCGAATTAAACACAATTTTTTTACATTGCTTATGCACTAAATTCTAGAGGCCGAAAGAAATATTTGAATTAAAGACGATTTCGAATTATGGAAGTTCGAATTGTCCATGTTCCACTGTATATTGCAGTGATATTTTCAATATAAATGGATTAAATTTAAATAATGAATCAAGAAATATCTTACTTATTCTTAGTAATATAAAATGCTAACTGAACAAAAATCTCCTCAATCTAAAATCAAGAAGGCACCACCTGGGCAGATTGTCAGTTGTTTTTTAGAGGAGAAGAAGAAGAGATCCTAATTTTTTTTTTTTTTATAAGTGAAAAATAAAAACAGATAGAGAAACTGTTTCTGCTAGGAGAGTATCCTAAAGTGTTTGTGGCAAAAGAAGTTTTTGAATTGAAGAGAATATTAATTGGACCTTGAGCTATGCCTGTGGAGATAAGATGATTTATGTTCATTGTATAAATTTTATATTATTCTGTGGTAGTAAGATTTGCACATGTAGCCATGTTTTATATTTTAAAACAGCTCTAAATTTGTATAATGAACCCAATACAACCCATTAAAATTAAATTATTGATCAATTTTAAATTTTACATCAACCTCAGTGGAAGGTGGTTAAATTGTCTGGCAGATGATATTGTTTTGTTGGCAGACACTGTAGAATACCTCACAATGACGTTAAAAATGTTGCTGAAGGTATGTAGAGAAGTGGGTCTCCCACCTAACTTTGATCAAGCAAAGCTAATGACAAATGCAAAAAAAGGTGGATATTAAATCTGGAAATAATTTTCTAGAATATGTGGAAAGCTGTATATATCTTGGGCAGTTGACCTCATTTGCAAATGAGTCATAGAAGGACATGGATAGAAGAACATCAATAGAATGGACGGCATTGTCCTCTTTAATGATTCAATTTACATATATTTCATTCCCTACTACAAGATTAAACTTTTTTTTTTTTTTTTCTTTTTTTCTTTGCTAGATCGCAATAGTACCACCATGAGAAACCTCAAAAATAATATATATATATATATATATATATATATATATATTGCTCCTCTTTTCTGCGCAATATTTTGCCGGATTCTTCTCCGACCCTTCTGGCGATCATTCATCCTTGCTGGTTGGTAAGGAAATGAGGATGACCTCGGTTTTGGGACTTCTTATCCTTCTTGGTTAGAGACTATGCGAGCCAAGGAGATGGGAGGGCTCTGGACCAATCAGGTTTCGCCTGTTTCCATTCGCTTCTTCGGTCGTCCGCTCGGGGTGCTGGTGGTCTTGTAGAAGTGAATTCTTTTCAGTCCTCTTCAAGATGACCCACCAGGAGTTGGAGAGTTGACTATGGCAAAATATTGCACAGAAAGGAGGAGCAAGACCGCTGGAGAAAGAAGCCAAATCACTACAAACGCATGTAACAAACACATTCCCAGCAAAAGCAGTCTGAAGCAAAGCAAATAATTTTTTTTTTATTATTATTATTTTTTAATGGCACATCAACATCTCGGCCATTAGCACCGACATCCCCGGTGCAGTGAGGGATTTTCACAACAAGCCGTGAGATGAGAAAATTCCTACTGCCACACAGTAGGCAAAAATCCACTTTTAGGGCAACAAAATTATTTTTTTGTTTTTCAGTATTTTTGAGGTCACTGAGATAGGGAAAAATATTTAAAAAAATCATTGACCCATAGTTTTTAGTATATCCAACAAACAAATGTTGTAGACACACAAATATTTGGACATAATAGATAAAAATTGGGAAAACATTTTTTAAATCTTTGGAACATTTAAGTAGTAGCTGTATATATCTTGGGCAGTTGACCTCATTTGCAAATGAGTCATAGAAGGACATGGATAGAAGAACATCAATAGAATGGATGGCATTGTCCTCTTTAATGATTCAATTTACATATATTTCATTCCCTTCTACAAGATTAAACTTTTTTTCTTTTTTTTTTCTTTTTTTTTTTTGCTAGATCGCAATAGTACCACCATCTGTTTTCTCATACCACAGTTGAATTCTTTAACCCTTGTCGATGGCTTCTGTAGAAATCGAGGGAGAGTGTGCCCCGGGTGTGAATAGGTTCTCCTGATGTTGTGAGTGAAACATATCCTGGGTGATATTGGCTTCTCCAGCAGTCCTCGCTATTTTACGAGTAATAGTGTTCAATGTGGTCATGTTCTGTTCTTGTTTCTATCGATGGGATAGTGGAAGAGCTAATAACTCGCTGCTTCACAACTAGACTTAGTTTAGACTTTTAGTGTGTTCCCCCATAAGGAGAAAGCCTACTTATGAGTTTGACATCGGCAATGCAATCCGGAGGTGCTGATGATAAATGTCCATGTTTCAGGCCCTATAAATTGAGAAAATACCACCAGTGGTTCAAATGTTTATATTTGGCTGGTCAGGCTCCATAATGGTACAATTTTAATTGTCTTATTTGAAGGGTCAAGCTCACACAAAACAAATCACAGCGCTTACATTTTGATTAATTAGTAATTTAACCTTTTCGATGTGGCGTGGGCTAGCTGCCGACTTCCTCCGCAGGCGGACCAAACTCCCTCTCCCAGGGCGGCTGTACGCACCCCCCCCCCTTTTTTTTTTTTTTTTTTTTTCTTTTTTTTTACTTAGGCGCTCGTACCTAATCATCATTTTCATGTTGTCATGTGAACAACGACGTGTTTTACTTGAAGCAATTTATTTACTACAATTTAGGTACGCAGCATACGTACAATAACCATTTAAAACAAAGTTTACTTACTTTTCTTCCCTATTTTTCTCTTTCTACTTCATTCCAAAACCAATGCTTGTATTTAGACGTGATTTTTAATAAAAATATTTTTTATTTATTATTATAATACGCTACTCGTTTATTATTTACAGTTTACCTTAAAAAAAAATGCCCTAAGAATATTTTTACCGTCCACACACCTCGCAGACGCATGTTACTTAAAACGTTCAAAATTTTGATCCCACCAGTTAAGGGTTAAACCAGCAATTATCCCCCATTCCTGCTAGAGCACTCTGTACATGCTCAAGGCTAAAGAGGGCTCACAATCAAGAGATACAGCTGTGGCGAGAATACTCGGGCATCGCCTCTGAGGAACATCTTTCTACGGCGAGTATTCTCGGGCGTCGCATCGAATGGGTTAATAGGTTTTCTAATGTTGGAAAATGAATGAATCCCTTTTAAGGTAATATCTGCTACTCTTTTGAGAGAAGTAGATAAAACAAGTTTACATAACTATTTTTTGGTTTAAGTATTCAGAAATCAGAGATGGGCATAATTTTATTTATAAATAAAAATCTGAATTTATTCGCAGTTCATATATTTGTGAATACAAATATAAATAAATTCGTATTCATAAGTGTGAATACGAATTTATTTTTATTCACATATATTAAATATAAAAATACAAATAAAATTTTATTCGCAAATTTATTTGTATTCGCAGGAAAATTTGAGAATAAAATTTTATTTGTATTTTTATATTTAATATATGCGAATAAAAATAAATTTGTATTCACACTTATGAATACAAATTTATTTATATTCGTATTTACAAATATATGAAGTACGAATAAATTCAGATTTTTATTTATAAATAAAATTATGCCTATCTCTGTCAGGAATGAAGGATTCAGTTAAAATTGTTTCAGAAATTCATCTTAAATTTAATGTATAAGAAGAAAAAAATTAGGATAGCCACCTCACTCTAAATCATATAAGGACGGTCGCTTCTTTTCTTTTGTTGTTTTGCTTCTATAAGTTTGTATTTTTGTGTAAATCTGTATTTGTTGTATTTTAAAAAGAGCAAATCGCCATCCTTGCAAAGCTCGAAAATTAAATTTAAAAAAATAAGGGCGGTAGGCTTCTCCAGTTCTTTTAGACTATTAGTGAGATTTTTTAGTAGGCGTGTTTGAGACTTCTTGGAAGATGAAACATCCCAGCCCGGCCCTTCCTCAGCTCCAGGAAGTAATATTTAAGAGCATTCTAGGATTTCTACGAAGACGGTGGGCTTTTTCCGAAGCGTAAACAATGTAATTTGCTGAGGAAGCATCGCAGTTTCCAGGGATATAAGTTTTATATCAGTAGTACAAAAGTGTTACATAGAAAGGGTTCTGCACTAATTGAAGAGTGTGTGTGTATATATATATATATATATATATATATATATATATATATATATATATATATATATATATATATTACTAATACGAGAACACAAATCTAAAAAAAAAGCTAGTAGCCATCAGGAGGGACAGACAGGTATCTGGAGGGTCCATCACCAGGTACCCTCGGTCATACGACTCCTGCCGTCTCGGCAGGGTTAAAACTTTGAGAAAGTGTTGGTTTTTGTTGCTTTAACAGTTCCTTGTGTTTGTTTTCAGTTTTTCATTGCTTATTTTTTATGTAATTGCTTTTAGTAGTAAACTGAATCTGCCACTAAAAGAAGATACGTGAAATAAGGGACAATTAATAATAATTGTAATTGAGCTTTCCGAATGGATGTCGAAGAGGCAGACTGAGTATTTTTTTTTTCTTTTTTGTGTGCCTTAAAGCTCACTATTCTTCCGGATTCCATTGGAGTAGGTGATTAAATTGTTCAAAAAATGTTAACTACATCTATTCCAAGCTTTCCAAATGACACTGGAGATAGGAATTATGGTAGCGTGCTAAGATTATGCAGTTCCTGCCAGTCTGACTTCTTACTATATCTGACTGGAAGGCGAGCAATGACCTTTATCTATCTCTGGGTTGTACTCCTCTCGTTTCCATAGTTCTTTTAATTTAAATTTTGTAAATATTTTTAATTACACTACTGTGGGTCCACAGCCTGGCTTGGAAAATAAATATACAACACACAGAAAAGTCTGGCACACCCAGGACAAGTATTGTGTTGCAGGTTTACAGCACACAGGGTTCACTAGGCCATGTCAACTCACTGCAATCTAAGGGTTAAGTATTTCTACTTAATGTTGAGTTCTTTATGATCAATGAGTAACCCGCATGTGGTTTTAGAACATTAGCCAATACCCGGTTTGAATTAAAAGTCAGAGCACCGATCATTGATATAATAGGTTGAGGCAGGCAGTTTTCTGTATGCACCTTTGGTAGCTCATAGATTAGACTCTTGGTATTCCCAAACTCTGGGTATTCATATTGCCTGTCCTGCGCCCAGATAAAAATGGAGGATTGGAAAATAAATGCATGATTCTCAGAAATGTATGCAGCACCTGGAGCATGTATTTCATTGTGGCTTTACACACCCAGGGATCGGTAGGACAGGTCAACTCGCCGTACTCTAAGTGTTAATACCTGAAAGACAGATGATAAAACACCATTTCATTTAGTATTAATGTAGGGTTTTAATTTAATTTATGTCCTTGCTGTTTTGAGGAGACAGCAGGTTGGATCTGAGCTACACTTTCACTTCTGTTATAGCCTTATCAAGTTTTCTGAAGGTTAGGACAAGTGAGCTTAAGTCTGAATTTAGAATTAAGTGACAAATAGGTGGTTTACTCCTCTGCTTGTCTGGGACACTATTTTCTCAGCCAGAACAGAGTCATCGCCAAGACCTTTTACTGATCTATATTTCACAATATTAAAAAAAAAAAAAATCATCATCATGAATGGAAGCAGACCTAATTTTTAAAGCTACTTATAAAGAACTAGAATACGAGTATATTATAAATGTTTTTTTTTTTCATTTGATATGTACATTTTTTTGTTCATTAAACAATAAAACATACTCCTACTAGTAACACAATTTAATAATATAGAAGAATAAAGTTAATCATTTCTAGTTCCTGCACATATGAGATGACACTAATAAATGTTTAAGTTTGTATGATTTCTAAAATTGAACTAATCAATTTGTTTAGCACGAAAATGGAGGAGAAGTAAGCCTGGCAAATTGTGGTGCACCTAATTCGAACAGTTCACAGTTTTTTATTACTTTAGTGCCTTGTCCTCATCTTGATGGGAATAATGTTGTGTTTGGAAAGGTTCTATGTGGATTGGGCGTAGTAAAAGAGATTACTATGACACCATCAGCTGATGAGAAGCCAATAATGGTAAAACAATTATTGTATTTTATAGTAATTTTTATAAAACTAGAGTAATTTTTATTATATATATATATAATATCAAATTCTCGTGTCACAGTTTTAGTGTTTATACTCCTCTGAAACGGCTTAACCGATTTCGATGAAATTTAATATGTTTATTCAGTAGGTCTGAGAATAGGTTTATAACTAATTTTTATACCTCTAAGTGATAAGTGGGGCCCACCCCAAAAAATATTTTTTTGTACAAAATATTTAATTGTAATTTTTTTATTATTTAGCATTTAAAAATACATACAACACTAAATGTTCAACCTTCTACCACCAATCCCTATTTTATAAAAACTATTTTGGTACTGTAATTATAATAAATAAATTTCAATTATAAAATATAGTTTTATTCAGCATAATATGTTGAAAAGATCAAATTATGGTAAATGGTCAACAATTTAATTCAAAATTGGAGGCCAAATTTATTACAAATTGGGATCATTGTTGCCAATGCCAAATGAACCACATCAATTTTTACAAATTAAGTATATAGAAAGTGAGGACTCCGAAAACGCACTCACCAATCGTGTGGTTGCATGTTGGGTTTGCCCAATTTACAGTTTGCTAGGTGCTTCGTCAGTGATTCAATGCACCTGTTGTTGATGACGTTGCTAGAATCATGGTTGGCGACTGTGCAGCTACGTGAGAAATCCTGATCCGAAGAAGAAATAATCTTGAAACCATTGCTGATACACACCATTCATACGACGCTATCCAATATCCCCTAATGTTCTGCCAGGGAGAAGCTGGATATTGCATAAATTTAATCTTATAGGTTATTATAAAATAACAAAGTTTAAAAAAAAAAATGGATTGTCTGAAGAAGCAGAATGGGATTTCTGCGAAATATTATCCAATTTAACTGACCGCAGGAGAATGCCGTACCATCACCAATAATCTCCCCAGCGAAGAAACCTCAAAAATAATATATATATATATATATATATATATATATATATATATATATATATATATATATATAGCTCCTCTTTTCTGCGCAATATTTTGCCGGATTCTTCTCCGACCCTTCTGGCGATCATTCATCCTTGCTGGTTGGTAAGGAAATGAGGATGACCTCGGTTTTGGGACTTCTTATCCTTCTTGGTTAGAGACTATGCGAGCCAAGGAGATGGGAGGGCTCTGGACCAATCAGGTTTCGCCTGTTTCCATTCGCTTCTTCGGTCGTCCGCTCGGGGTGCTGGTGGTCTTGTAGAAGTGAATTCTTTTCAGTCCTCTTCAAGATGACCCACCAGGAGTTGGAGAGTTGACTATGGCAAAATATTGCACAGAAAGGAGGAGCAAGACCGCTGGAGAAAGAAGCCAAATCACTACAAACGCATGTAACAAACACATTCCCAGCAAAAGCAGTCTGAAGCAAAGCAAATAATTTTTTTTTTATTATTATTATTTTTTAATGGCACATCAACATCTCGGCCATTAGCACCGACATCCCCGGTGCAGTGAGGGATTTTCACAACAAGCCGTGAGATGAGAAAATTCCTACTGCCACACAGTAGGCAAAAATCCACTTTTAGGGCAACAAAATTATTTTTTTGTTTTTCAGTATTTTTGAGGTCACTGAGATAGGGAAAAATATTTAAAAAAATCATTGACCCATAGTTTTTAGTATATCCAACAAACAAATGTTGTAGACACACAAATATTTGGACATAATAGATAAAAATTGGGAAAACATTTTTTAAATCTTTGGAACATTTAAGTAGTAACTGTTTGCATCTATTATTTACATAAACATAATACATATATTCATAAAAAATAATAAATAGGCTATAATTCGAAAATTAATAACAAAAATAGACTAGCAACTTAAAGAAAAAAGTAATTGTACTGACTTTTTTTTTTTTTTTTTTTTATAATAACAAATATATACAATTATATTATGCACTAAAAACGAATTATCCATCAATCATCGTCTGATTCAATACTGCTACATCCTTCAGCATTTTATTTTGACAAGTCAGTATCGTCTGTCTCATTTTCTAATGACACTTCTTGAAGTAGATCATATGCTAAACTACACTTCAATAGACTAATTACATCGGTAACATGAAATTTAAATACTCAAGTATAGTTTTCTTTATAATTACAAGTGCAAAACTGCAATAAACAGTGGGAAAAATGTTCCCTTTCTTACAGTCCGATTAATATTTCCTTCCGTCGCCTGTTGATGATCCAAGAAAGTAAATATTTACATTTTACCTTAATCCTACTAATACTAGACAGTATTTAGTAAGTGATACGTACATTTTTTTTTTTGAATTTTGTCCACCTAAAAGGTGATTTTCACCCACTGTGCGCCGCGGACTCTTCAGCTTCTATCTGACTGCCTAAACTAAATTTAAATTTGCATTAAAAGGGGGAAGAAAGGGGAGCTGAAAGTGTCAAAACAGTAAAGTAGAAGCTTAAGGCTTATCGAAAAAAAATATTTAGAACTGGAACGTTGTGGAACTTTTTTTTAAACCTTACTCAAACTTGAGTAATCAACAAAATATGAACAATCTAGTAATAATTTCATTAATATTTTTTTCTTCTTTGATATGCCTTTCGATAAACAGGTTTGGGTTAAACTAGATAAAAAAAAAAGTTCTGTTTTCAATGAATAGAAGACTTGAGCACGTTTTGAAACTTAAATTGACTTTCTACGACGACATCACATTTTCGACTTTTGTCACCGTAAAGTAGTCGTTTTGCCCATTGTGCACCGGTGGGACTTGAACCCAACATCTCCCGCATAATGAATGTGGCGTTAGCCACTAGACCACAGGGAGACCCTACAAAACATGTATATATATTGTTATATTATTTAATATAGAGAGAAACAATTAAAATATTTTTAATTAAAGAACGGGCTATTTGGGTCGCCAAAATGTAATAATATTTAATTTTAAAGATATTATACCTAAATATTTTATCTATAGCCTATTTGTTATGCCACGGCTGCTAGACATTATATCAGAATAATATTTACTTATTCCTGCAATTTAGATTTTGACACATTCATGAGTCTATTGCAAATTATGTCAGAATTTTCTGTGTTAGTTTTGGAATGTAAATTAATATAAAACTATTTATTTTGATTTTTATTTTCGTGGAATCGCATTTCTCGCCTTTAATGGTTTTTCGAATTTAAAGCTTTTAATTTGTAATGTAAAATATTACTACATTTGCACTTCTGTAAAAAAAAAAAATAATAATACAAAAAATATTTATGCTCGGTATTAAATAAAAAATAGAATTCAAAATTTAAATTTGGTTTTCGAAATTAGAACTATTGGCCAGCCTGTTATTATTTCTTTAAATTTTCGATAACTAATTTCGTTACATAATTTTTATTCATTGTCATTTCTCAATTTATATTCATTTTTAAATATTATCGTTATCAAAACTATCTTATCCTAAACTAATACAATTATTAAATTTATGATAAATTTTTAAATAACCAACTAATGCATGTTATTTATAAATGCCAAACTAGTACTAAATTTAAAAATTGTCCTGGATCCACTATTTATCATTAATATCTTTTCTGCATCTTTCCGAATCATTTCTAAGGATTTGTTTTATTCTCTTATGTGGGGGCTGATTTAATTTTGCAATTTTTACTATCCCATTTTGTCATTGATACTTAAAAAGCAATTTTACTTTATTTCCAAAATTGATGTCTACATTTTTCAGATGATTATGGTTGTTAATATTTTTATTCATTATATTCTCTTGATTATTACCATTATTATTATAACTCATTATTTTTAGATTAATTATATGGTCTTTAATTGATTTTTTAATGCTATTTTGTTTCAAAATCTTTTCCATAACTTCTGTACTTATTTTATTTTTTAAATTGTCATTAGTTATTTTATTTTTAATTATTTGATTTATTTTCTCATTTTTATTATTCAAATTACTTAATAATTTTTCTTTAATTTTACTGTCTTCATTCGCTAAACAAACATACTCACCCTCATCTTTAGTTTCAAAAAATATTTTATTTTCTTCAAATTTTGTATCATTAATAATACAATTATAATTCAAATTATCTTTTATTAGTTCCCTTAAATTATCATTACTATTTAATGTATTATTACATTCATTTAAATTTTCATCATTTTTCTCATTATTTTTATTAAGAATGTTATACATTTTTCATTGCATATCTGTCCTATTTTGGAAATGTTTTCTTCGTGTTTAAAACAGTCATTTTTTATATCAGCAACAATTTTTGTAACTATTTTTTGTTTTTTATCTAAATCATCAATAGAATTTTCTAATTTTTTAACATGCCCATTTATACCTTGTTTTAGCAACTCGCTTTGAATGCCTATATCTCTAGATATTTTCTTTTCAATGTTATAAAATAATGTTCTTAAATCGTTAATTTGGCTTAGTATAATTTGCAGCAACTCGCCCGTAGTAACAGCCATTGGTGCTTGGGTAGCCAGGTTGATCCAAGAATATGTATTATAATAAAAAAGGTGTAATAACAATGAAAATTAAAAAAGTAATTTTACAATGTATTTTTATTAATTATAATTTTTTTTGTTAATGTTAATATTAATTATGGATTCTCTTGCATCACTTAATTTATATACTAAACATATATTTTTTAGAAGCTAATGAAAGTTTATTCAAATTTCAAAGATTTTATGGGCCAAAATGAACATTGGATTTAGATTCAGCATATCAAATTTACAAAAAACATACTCCACCCATATACATTTTTTTTCCCCTAAACTCCAGTTTTTCCTGATTTTTAGTGGTATTTTGCAATTAACTAAAACTTCCGAGGATCTAGCCAAACGGACCTCAGATTCAGATTAAGCGTGTCGAAGTACAGTAGGTACTGGTCAAATGTACAGGTTACTTTCTTTTTTTTCTTTGTGCCGTTGTTATAAAAGCGAATGAATTTACTTGTTATACGAGCTAATAAAGATGTGTAACCTGTAAATTTGCTCTTTATTTATCGACCTTCTACCACCTTTATTAATTAATTACATTTATATTCAAAAATATTTAATAGAGCTTCATTGCAATTAGAACAGGTGAAAAATATTTTAAAAAAATGGCATAAGACAACCCATGAACAATTTAAATTTTATTTATAAATGCAAATTTTGATTCTATGTGTTGACCTAATAATATATAGGTGAATAATAGCACCTTACATCTATAGTCCGCACACAAACAAAAGAACAAGAAGGGGCATGGCTTTTCCACCCATAGGCTGAATGCAGTACGTTGCCTTGTTATTTTGTTTGTAGCAGGGTTATAATAATTTAATTAATCCTATTTCAGTTATTTCTTAAATCTTAGTTAATCCTAAAATTTTGTTAAGCCTCTTAAAACATGTCTTTGAGTGCAGTAATGTTATTATCCCAAATTACAATTTAAGTCTTTTTTGAAAGAATATATCAAGAATTTCTGTTCTGGAGTTTATAGTATCCACCATAAATAGATATATTATGCAAACACATTCAGATTTGAACCACTTTTTTTTTTTAAATTTATTCCTTGCCATTATGTGAAAATAAATAAATTGTATGGGAAGATATTACTTAATACCGGATACTTATTTTATTTTAATGTAAGTGTTTTTAATAGTGTATTGACCTCCATAGCCATTTGTGTCGGCCTATCTAGTAGTCACCACGTATTCCAAACATCCATAGTGAGATGAGTTTAATTTTTTCAGTGGGACTAACTACCTTGCCACTGTGAACCTCAGCGAGTTGTTTCAATAAGTATGTTGGTAAAGCCCTATCATAAGACTTGTATGATAGGTGTGGCAGGCTGGTAACATTTTTTGTGCCTTATGGACCAGTAATTTTTCAATGCCTAATCCATGTCAAAGGTTATTGGAATTACTTCTCTGTATTTTTTGTAACACAACTGAGATTATGGAAATATGCTAGAGTGACTTCCACTTTGTGTGAGTCATACATTGTACTGTTTGTCATTAACACTCAGTCATCTTAAATCTCAAATATATTTCTCTTCAGTTTATATTTTCGCCCTAATATCACCATATCTTTGTAGTTCTATGTTTACCCACTCTTCAATTCGTGTCACAGATAATAAATGTTCAACTTGTCTCATTTTATTTATTTTCATAATATTGAAATGCTCATTTTAATTCAACAGTCCGGAAATATTTAGGAAGTTGTATTTAAATTGTGTGTACTAAAACAGTGTTGTTTTTTTCTGTGCATTCATAAAAAAGCTGAGCTAAATTAAAACAAAACAGAGACATCAATTAGAACTGTTATTGTACTGTAGAAGCAATAAATCCGAGAAAGCATTGGGTATGTATTAAAATTGATATTGAATATTTTTTCTATTTTCTTTTTTAATTTACATACAATTCAGGTTCTATTATTTCCCCTAATTTCAGACACTATGATTGATCCTGTAATTGTGACTGAATATTTTACCGGCTAAAAGCAAGAGAAAGAAGTAAGGTGCGTAAATTTATTTAAATTGAATGATATAGTACTTTATTCTAGGAATAAACACTTAATTACTAGATCATAAGAGAAAGGTTCTGAACTCCCTAGTGTTAGAAAATAACAGCATCCCAGGATCAGCCCCATCAAGGCAAAGGTATTGTAAAAAAAAATTGTTAAAACATTCATAGAACTGACACTACTTGTCATTGTAATACACAATTTGTATTATTCAGTTCATGCAAAAATAATGCAGGCTCAATCGTTTTACTTTTTAAATAGCTATATAATCAAAATAAATCCTTATGGTTAATTACATATGTATCACAACAAACCTTATTCTACACTTAAGTTTGGGTGGGTATCAATAGATTCTTGAAGTAACAGGCAGGAGAATCATATTCTTCTACTTCAAGAATCTTATTCTACATGATTACTTTCACCAAGCTTGGATCCTTGTTTTTTGGAAAACATTTTTATTTATTTGTTTTGTTCAAATTTAAAACAATTTATGATATTAATCTTTAGTAAATAATTGAATGTTTCACTTGTACTGAGATGGGTAGGTTGCAGTATCCATAAAGCAGAGACAGAGTGTCTTGGCCACTTTTGTTTCCCACTAGTGGGATTATGTGAGATGTGCTGAGAGAATAAGAAGTTTATTAATGAGATAGGGTAGCTGTGTAATTTGGAATGGAATTTAGAGAGTTTTAGCTAATATTTGGATAAAACGGATGTTCAGATCAATAGGGAAAGTCTAATTGGAGCCATAGAGTAGAGCATCAGTTATTTTTTAAAGACTTTATGCCTGAATGGATTGTATTGTATAGGAGTTGGAAGGCTTTATGTATTCAGATAAATGAGCTGTTTGTTAGTAAATTGTGGGATTTGATTGTAGGCCAAGTAGAAAGTCTGTACCATTAGTTGAGATATTCTCTCTTCAGAATTATATGTGGTTCCCAAGTTAGTAATTTTCAATAGGATTTTATTATTAGATAGTAATATGATGTGATATTTTTTTTTTTTTTAGTTTAACCTTGTGCCACACTCAAGAGTAAAGATTGTTGAATGGCGGTTGAAAAATAATTATCAGCTTTTTGGGGATTTGTAATCGTTTTTAGGGATTTGTTTAGACTCAATCTTCTACATCTCTGGGTCACTTGCACTGGGTGAGATCTTTGGTGTAAATTCTGAAGCAAAATTAAATTGTGATAACAGCAATTTTAGGAAGTTATGCTATTAAACTATTATACAAAATTAAAATGAAAGCTTCAATTTATTTATTTTTTATAATTTCAGATGTTATATAAAAAATCTAACGATATAAAGATCTTTGGTTATTGGCTCAAGAACCATCCAGGAATGTTTTTAATCATCTACAAAACTCTTGCTCCTTCAAACCATCTGAAATTAAGGCAGATATCTTCTTTGTGGTCCAATAATGGGGGGAAAAATACTAATTACTTATGAACATTATTTTATGCTTATATTATTATTATAACTTTGTGGTGCTTGAATAAAAGTTTTGATTCCTTGTTGGTCAAAGTTTAAAAGCTTCTTGATCCTTCAAAATTTAATTATTCTCTAGAATTTTAATATTGGCTTGGAATATTAAGCACTTTGAAATATTGTAATGTTCAATTTTTTTCTTTGTAAAAAATACATGAATTTATTCAAATAAAAAATGTTATGTATGTATGGTTTTTAGTCTATCCTCATCGCTACCTCTTATCAAGTACATTTTTCTGTATTCATAAAATTAGTCTTAGTTTGTTTTTATTTTCTCTATTTTCCTAATCATTTTTCTATTTCTTTGTAATCAATGAAATTATTTTATTGCTTTATAAAATTGTTTCCATCTAGGTTTTGGCCATTGGGACAGGCATGACTTATTTATTATGCGGCGGGCACTCCTGGCCGCAAGAGGTGACATGGTGTGGTAGGCCCAGACTCTCGCCAACCTCTCTATACTGACTTAATTATAATGCACTGGCTCCTTTGACACCTTTTAAATCTTTTGCTAGAATAAATTAAAAATAATAATTCAAATTGTAAACAATACGATTTAGTGTATACCTTATATTATTTTATGTTTACTAAAATATTGCCTACTTTTTTTATTCATTATTTAAGAAAGTTACGCTATTCTGAAAACAAATATAATAATAAAATTAAAAGATATGATAGGCTGCTAGACACTAACTGAGGTATATTTCTTAGGATGTGGTAAACATTCCCTACAAGATACCATAGAAGGGCCAAAGAAACAATATGTAAACAGGTAAAAAACACCAGCAGCACCAGAAGCTGAAAAGCTGTCAAATAAATGGGGAACTAGGTTGTCACAAGAATCAGCCATAACTGTTAGGACTTCAGTTGCGTGAAAACGTCTGCAGTCATTAAACATTGGAATAATTGCGGTGTTATTTTGCAAAGCCAAAATACCAGCTGGAGAAAACTATCTTGAAAGACAAGGCCAGTAAGATTAAAAGGCCTGTGCTATAAATAGAACTTACAAACTAACTTTGCTGACTGTTGTACCAGAGGAGTAGTCAAGTGAGAGATGGTAGAACAAGAAAAGAGGTAAAATGCAGGGAGCTTGGTGCCTATTGGTACAGTGTTACCAAACATAGGAACGAGAGAGGCTCTTTCTCAGGAGAAGCCACTTCTGATTTAGGAGAGGACCTGGAGCCCAACTAGTCACTACACCTGAAGAACCGGAGGAATCCTGGAAAATTTTGTGTATTCAAACATGGTTACTAAAAGAAGATTCAGCGAAGAGGATTAAAACATAATGCCTTGCCATATTTAAATAACATTTATCAATGCATAAGAGTATTATAAAGGAAATCCTGACTGAACCCACGATATATAGTAACTATTTGTTTATTTACCAAAATAATTTAAACATGTTAATATAATTTTAAAATTCTTTGATTTTTTTATATATTCTTTAATTCAGGCTATTTTAGCTCTATTTAATTCACTCTAAAATTTTTTTTGTTGCATTTAATATAAAGAATGATAAAATAAATGTAAACATCAGTCAATTCATATTGCCAAATTTCTGACTGAAATCACTTGAGTTTGCCGACAGCTATGACGAAAAGCCTTTCTAAGCTCCGGATGAATTATTCGGTGAGGAGGAGAAGGTCCTTCCAATCTGTGTACGAGTTATCCCACACATTAGTCCCCAGTCCCTTCAAGTGGATTATTTTGTTCTTACTTCTGTTTTGTCTTATCCTGGGGAGTTAGTAACTATTTTTAGCTTCTATGTAGCAAGGGCACCTCGCTTCTCTTAAAAAAATATCTTCTCTGTTCAGAAGATATAAGCTCAGAACCTATTTCTTTATAATATGCTTCTCTTCTAATCCCTTCTGATACCTACTACCGTTTGTTCTTTGTTGTTGTCTTCCCTCACTACACTCAGTATTCGAGTCACTCTGAGCTTATGTGTAATTTCCTTGCAGTAATTTACATATTTCAATATGTCAAGAAAATTAGCCTGTTTGTTCTACTTTATTTCAAGCAGCTCAAGCCCAGCCAAGCTTGATGATTACCTGCATGAAGTTCCTAAAGCACTGGATCTGGGAATAAGTTGGTTGCGGTGCTGGCGTGTCACTACCTTGGCACGCCCACACATAATTTTCCTTTTTGGACATCTTCCAGGCCAGTAGAAATGGAAAGCTAAATTTCAACTAGACATGCAGGAGGTAGAAAATGCTGGTGCCCTTTGCAAGAGATGAAACAAGTCTATTAAGTGGTGCACATTCTCTTGCATCAAGCAGCTTATCACAGCATGGAATCCTCAATCCATTAACCTCAGCATGAAAGTCTTCATCTCATTATATGCTTCACATAATAATCTAACATACTAACAATTTGTTTTTACTTCATCTCGTGTTTTATAAATATATATATATTCAATATTCTATAATCTTCATCATTCTTTTCTGTTAGCCATGTTTCATTCACATGTGACTCTATCTTACATCCATAATTAATGAAATGAAAGACAAATGTAAAAAGAATCTTTTTAATATTATTGCAATGAAAACTCCGAAATAACTGGTACTATTAGTCCAAACGCTATCAAGGCACTAAAATTATGTAAAATAACACATAATTTAAATCTTTCAACACTTGAATGGGAAAAGACAGTTATACCTGCACTAATTCAACAGGCACCACTTCGATAACCACCGATAAGGCAGTTGCCTTAAATGTCCATGGAGCGGAGCCTGCTTCACCCTCCTGATGATTCCACAGAACAAAATTAAAATAGCTGAGCATCCACCCCGCCAATCTCTTCTCATTTCATCTAATATGCTTTTGTTATTTCTTTCTTTAAAATTTTTTTTATCATCACTCTGGGCCTTTTGAACAATCAACGACAGGTTTAAAAACTTGTTTTAAATTTTGTTTTTATTTATTTTTTTTATGTACTTGAACTGCAAAGGGACTGAGTAGCTGGGGGAAACCATGTAAAATACAGCATCTCTGTGAGCTCTAGTGGATACAAGTGTGACAAGGGCTTAAAATCTTTCTGCAAGATATCCCAAAAGCTTTCAAAGTGGTGGTTTTCAGTTCTAAAGTGAAGAAACGCCCTTGTCACAAAAGTGGCTAACAGTCCAGTCTCAATATATCAATAAAGCATTATTTATAATATTTACATATCATACACAATTGTTTATAACGTGTACAGTATCATAAACATGTTCCTGCTAATTTATAGGAATTTGTTTGATTTTTTAATAATTTTACAATTTTGGGGAAAATTTGGAAAAACCCAGAACATTTATAATACCAAGTTGAATTACATTGCTTCTTGTCTGTTAAGTAATATGTGTTTAGTTCTTCTGTGTACGTATCTAGTTAATGATTTTTGTCGTAGTTACCTATGTTTGCTATGTGTGGATTGATGGAATGTGTCACTTGTCCAAAAAACTTGTCAGTAAGTTTGTATATGTAGTTCTTCGTGCATGTGTGTGATCTTTGTGTATCTTGGATAGTTGTTGATTATTCGGAGGCAGCAGTTTTGTATAATTTGTAGTTTGTAGTTGATGTGCAGCTCCATACTGGGCAGGCATAACAAAGGACTGGGCGGATGACACTATTGTAGATAATCATTTTATTTTGCGGGTTGAGTTTTGAATTTCTATTAAAATAAGGATACATTTTATAAAGTAGATTTTTAGCAGCTTCGGTTTTATTGTTTATGTGTTTTGTAAATGTTAGGCCTCTATCTAAAGCCACTCCTAAATACTTAATGTGCTCTGTACATGAAACACTGTGGTTTACAAGATAGAGTTTGCTTGGGATATTTGGGTGTCGTTTTGTGAAAATTATGGTGTCTATTTGAGAAAGGTTTATTTTGATTTTCCATTTTTTACAGAATTTGTGAATTTTCTTGTAGGTTTTTTGTAGTCTGTTTGTTATGGCGTCTATCCTGAATGAGCTAGTGTATATGGCTGTGTCGTCGGCAAACAGAGAGAGATTTTTGTCTTTTGATTGAGGTATGTCGTTGATGTATATATTGAAGAGGGTGGGGCTAAGACAGGAACCTTGGGAAACGCCGGCAGGAATTGGTTGTTTATTAGATGTAAATGACTTTATTGCGAGTGTTGTGAGTCCAGTCTCGAGTAGGTTTTGGTGATTTGTATTTATAAAAATATCATTTATCTTACTGGTAAACCTTTTTTCTGTGTATTAATTCTGTTTCTTCTTTGTTTTTTGTCGTTTTAGCTGCCAAAGGCTACCAAAGAGTAGCCGAAACGTCCTTAATATAGATTTTTCTACAAAAATCGTATTGATGTTTTCTTAGACGAATCCCAACTAATCCCTGAGTGCTTTTATATATATATATATATATATATATATATATACACAGGGTGATTCAGGTCTAAGTAGCCAAACTTCAGGAGGTGATTCTGGACATCTTTTCCAACAAAAAAGTTCATTTTAAGTATAGTCCGATTCTGAATGGAAAAGGAGCTATGTTAATTTTCTGTTTTTTTGAGGAAGACATATTTTTTATTGAATAAGAAAGAATTGCTCAAAACTGTTAAACATAATTAAATTCTAATTATGTCACCATAAAATAGACAAAATGTCCTTTAAGAAAACAGTGATTTAATTCACTAAACTCATTGATAAAAGATACTTTCTGGACTTTCAATAACACACTTCTGTTTTTCTCGATGAATCAGTGGTTTTTCGCAAATTTCTTCTTCAGCCTCCTAACGAACTACAGATTCCCTACTTACAGGAAAACTTGTGCATTTAGTTAGCATTAAATCTATGTAATTGAAGTGGAGGTTTATTGTGGGATAGGTTGAGCTATTGGCTCCTTTTTGTAAAAAAATGTGGAATGTAGTTTTGATTCTGTCAAATACCTTGTGTGAAGAAATTATAAATTATTCATTATTTATTGGCCAAAATAAAAAGTAACTGAATAAATTATTCGAAAAGTTTTATCACTTGAGAGATATGTCCCATTTTGTGTTTTCCAAATTTTCGTTGATATTTAGCACTAAAAAAATTGCTAATTAATATAAAAGTTTAAAATTGCAATTGGACTTTTGTCAACTTGGACAGTGGACAGCTATCCATAAGAACCACGAATCTATCCCGTATGAGAGCGGAACAGCTTCCAATGCAATAGGTCGACTGGTCAGGAATCATGGTTGACTGGAGAAGATATTCGTCCAAAATTCCGCACCACAAGGATTAACATGAGACCAATTATGGAAATTGGGACTATTAAATGTTCCATCTTGTGTGAATTTGGCCTGGTCTGTCCACAAAATGTTTTGGCCGAACTGAGGATTAAAATGTATCCACCCATGATGTTGTAGTTTTTTTAGTTTTATTTGAAATTTTGTTCAAAAATATTTCAAATTATGTGGAAATTTTGGTATACATTTATTTAACTATCCTGAAATGATTTTGAATTATCCCCTCAAAATGCCTAATCAAAACATGAGTCCCAAATACATCACGCAAATAAAAAATGATAAATCAATAAAAATTTAGAAAATCCAAAATGTGACATATCTCTCAAATGAAAAAGGTTTTCGAATAATTTTTTTCCGTGACTTTTTATTGCTTCCGGACAGGACCACGGGTACCCACAGTTTGGCCAATAAATAATGAATAATTTATAATTTCTTCACACAAGGTATTTGACAGAAACAAAACTACATCTCACATTTTTTGACAAAAAGGAGTCAATAGCTCAACTTATCCCTGAATAAACCTACACTTCAATTACATAGATTTAATGCTGACTACATGCAGAAGTTTTCCTGTAAGTAGGGAATGTGTTGTCCGTTAGGGGGCTGAAGAAGAAATTTCTGAAAAACCACTGATTCATCGAGAAAAATAGAAGTGTGTTATTGGACGTCCAGAAAGTATCTTTTATCAATGGGTTTAGTGAATTAAATTGCTGTTTTCTGAAAGGAAATTTTGTCTATTTTATTTTGGCATAATTAGAATTTAACCATGTTCAAAGGTTTTTGAGCAATTCTTTCTTATTCAATAAAAAATATGTCTACCTCAAAAAAACAGAAAATTGGACATAGCTCCTTTTCCATTCGGAATCGGACCGTACTTTAAATGTACTTTTTTGTTGGAAATGATGTCTAGAATCACCTCCTGAAGTTTGGCTACTTAGACCCCCTTTATATATATAGTGCACTAGCGTGTGTTTGTATGTATGTACACGTAAGCATGTGCCAAGTGTTTACTAGGGAGATTATTAGAAGTAGTTGTATTAAACCCAAATACTCTAGCAGTTAATGCACATATACATACTTTTCATCTGTTATTGTGACCCACTTGTTGAATAATGTCAGCTCAATTTCTAGAAGCCTTTATCAATGTATATATGTATACACATCCATTTTCTTATAAACAGTTCTTAACTTAGCATTTGTCTTTTCCTCAAAGAAACTACCATGTAGCATTTTTATTCAAACCTGAGAAGGACTTGCTCTTGGGCTTTAGTTTTAGTCCAACATTTTTACCCATGCGTAAGTACGAGGTCAAAGAACAGTTTTATGCATTCTTGTCTTTGATTACTAGGATAATATCCCACTTTTTAAGTGTTTTTTGTAGACAAAAGTATGTTACTATAGACTTTGTTTCTTGATTTATTCCACAATGCTGATCTCTTAATAAACCTGGGTCCCTAAAAGTTAAGGTTACTTTTGACAGCTTTATATTTAGGCAGGCTAAAAACTTATAGCTTTTTCAACATTAATAACACCGGTATACATGATTCTGGAGTTTCCTCCAAAATAGGTCTATCAAATTTGATGTGCTGATTCCTAAACTGTAGTCGTTTTTTTTTTTTGTTTTTTTTTTTTTTCTACCATGTTCCATTTTTGCACAATTAGTAGTTATACCTAAAATGTTTTAATGTAGTTCTGTGCATATTGAACTGAAAAGAAGCCAGAAAATGAAGACACAATACTGATTCATTCTGGAATGTATTGTCAGTAAATAGACCCCTCTCCATGGTCCTGGTCTTCCTGTGCCTACTCCATTAGAAGCATTTGAAAAGGAACCACCATCAAATTCCGAAGAAAAAAATAAATCGCAAGATAGCAGCAGTAATTTTAATATAGAACAAGAACAGTATGTTCATCATTCCATAAATCTTCTCAACAATCCATAAATCTTCCTAAGGATGCCGCTGAATTATTAGGATCAGACTAAAAGAAAAATACTTCTAGAAAAAGTAAAATATGCAGAACATAAGAGGCAGGTCTATGGAGATTTAAACATCATTGGCATGCTACTAGGCTAGCTCTCAGGATACACTAAAGTGCCATGTTTCATTTGTGAATAGGATAGTAGAGCTCCATCCAATACCTGGTCAAGAAAAAGTTCGAATCATTTAGACATTCCCCTGCCAGGAATGAAAAATGTAATTCATGAGTATCTTGTGGACCACAAAAATGTTCTTTTACCACCTTTGTACATAAAATTTGGCTTAATGAAGCAATATGCGAAGGCTTCGAATAAGGATGACAGCTGCTACAAATATATCTGCACGACGATCCCTGGAATATCTGATCCTAAACTTAAAAAATGGGTATTTCTTGTGCCAAAAATTAGAAAGTTGATTTCTGATACCTTATTTGAAGAAACATTGACAGATACTAAAAAAAAGGCATGGATTGATTTTATGAGTGTCATAAAAAACATTCTGGGAAATTACAAGAAACCAAATTACAAAAATATTAATGAGAACTTTTGAAAGGTAGGCTGCAATATGAGTGTGAAAATACATTTCCTGCACTCTCATTTGAACTTTTTTTTCCAGAAACTCTCGGCTGTGTATTGAGGAGCAGGGTGAAAGATTTCACCAGGATATAAAGGAAATGGAAAGATGCTACCAGGAAAGTGGTATATAAATATGATAGCTGATTATTGCTGGAGATATATCAAGTTCTTTCCATAGTAGGAACTCTACAAAACATTCATTTTAAGGCAGTATGCAAAAAACTGTTCAAATTTAAGTGATGATATGAAACAATAGTTAATTTTGAAGAGTGTTGTGTTGACAGTTATGGATTTATTAACCATAAACCCCATTATATGGGTTTATTTGTGTTTAACCATGTATCAACAATTTGGCTATTAACCTCGGGCTATGTACATTTTGCCACCCTTTTATTATGCCAACAGCATGTGGTCGGTCACCCATTCAGATACTGGCCACGCCCGACATTGCGTAACTTCGCTGATCAATGGGAACCGATTCATTCAACGTGACTGTGGCCGTCAGCTCATGTTTAATAATATAACAAATTCAATAGAGGCTTGTATAAAAATGCATATTGTACTATTTCCTGTATTGTGAAAAATTGGTATGTGATGGAGAAAAACTAAGTTCATATTGTGATTCAACACACTCAAATTAGGGATGATGACATATTAACATAAAAACCCTAGACAAAAAGTTAAATTGTGATTAGATCACAGATTCAATGCTTGGAAAGCCTCTTTCTGCATTCAACGTTCCTGCAAGATTCAAATCATCTGAGAACCTTAATATCTCAACTGTCTGATTAATTTCCATTCCTGTCACTTGGCGACCTGTATTTCTAATTGGTTTCCCTATTCATCCTTGCTCACGCCTTTTACAGTTGTGAAACCTCTCAATAACCTTCCGCTCGCACTAACAAAGCATATAAATCCTCCATTGTCATTTTTAGCGCAGTTGCTCCCTCCTCCCATAGGGAGGAACCCCGCTTATAAGGTTGACCTCATGACGCAATCCGGAAGTGCCGACTAGAAAATTTTGCGTTTCAGACTCCCTAGAGAACGAAAATAATGGTGGTCTAAATTTGTATGTACGTACGTATGTATGAATATGAATATATATATATATATATATATATATATATATATATATATATATATATTGATTGAAAATTGATAGACATATGTATGTGTTTGGTAGTTCCTTGACTTTTCCAGCAGCATTTGCAAAGTAAGCATTTGTTTTGTCTTTATGAAATCTAAGTTCTCTGGCTCTCCCTAAGCAAAAGGAAGCAACTGAAAAAAAAGATCGACATAATTTTTTACCTGTGATAAGAAGGGAGATGCCTCTATAATTATCACATTAGGATGCATCCTCTTTCTTTTAATGGAAAAGATCACTGTATTTTCCATTCAGCTGATCATTTAGAACTATTATCATTATATATTGTTTCTACTTTTTATTTAGAATTGAGTCATGGTTAATGTCCATTATCTTTTTATCCATTTATTTAAGCCATTGTCTTCATTTTTGAGCTTGGATGTGAAAAATCTTGATCATGGAGGAGTACCTCATCTTTTTGCCATTTAAATCCAAACTCAAACCTTAGAAATCATAAGAGAATGGTCTGAGCCCACTTTAGTTCCTCTGTCTGATGATATATCCTACAATGATTATGTGTGCTTAGAAATAACAAAGACATGATCAATTTCTGATACGATAATTCTCTATTAGCTCCAAATATTTCTAATGCAGACCAAGGTACTTTTTTATATGGAAACATGCTGCCAACTGTATGCTCATTAGAAGCTGCAATGTTTACTAATCTTTTCCCATTATCATTTGAACAAAGGCCTATAGCAGACCGATAAGAAGTTTCTTTGCCAATTTTTGCATTGTTAGCACCAAGTAAACTTTTCATATCATACTTCAGACAGCTATCGAGGTACCTTTCATGTTCATAATAGAATGCTTCTTTCAAGTTCTCTACTGATACTTCAGTAGGTGCATGAGCATATATTAAACTAATATTATAGACCTTCCTTTTGAGTTGGGGCATGCAGTCTTAAGATAATAGATAATAGATGTAGATGCGCTATAAAAAAAAAAAAATAAATAAAATAAAAAAAATAAAAAAATAGTGTTGAAATATTACCTTGCTGAACCAATGTTTTACCAACAACAAAACCAAACCAAAATGTATGTAGGAGTTTGTCATAGCCATAGTGTATGGCATAGCTTCATTTCCTAGTTCTACTAAACCCAAATCACTTGATATCTTTGATGGCACCTGTGTCTATTTTATGTTTGTCAAACATTTTTAAGATAACTTGAAATGTTCCAGATCAATTCAATATCAACACATTTCATGAGGCAAGTGTATATTCAAATTTAAGGCTGCTCAGTTGTTTCCCATGAATCAGTCTGGCTAATCTTTTAGTTTAAGGGGAGTTTTAAGGTTTTTAGAGTTTTATAAGATTATATTTTTCACATAAACGTTTAGCACATTTATTCTCTTTATTAACAAATCTGCTATTTTTAAAAATTGTTATATATTATGTGTAGGATTGTATAATTGAAAATTGTGGTGAGTTGACTGCCAGAGATTGGGGTATCAATGAACGTGATGGTACTGCAGACATATATCCAGCATACCCCGAAGACATGATTCATAGTGGGCTCCCACAAGTAAGTATTTCTTTTTAAAAATGTTGTTTCCTTTATACAATTCATTACACATTAAATAATACTCTATTATAGTTAAGTAATCCATACAACAGTTATTCATTTTAATTATTTATGTTTATTAATTATTAGCAATAAGTGCAGCGGGATAAAACAAAACATTTATAATTCAAATAAATAAATGAATTAAACTACTATAATGAAGCTAGACTTTTTAATGTTTTTGTTCAATTGTTATTGTAGAATTATACTTCTGAATTTTTAATTTTTGTTTATTTGAATTTTAGGAAAATGAATTTAAACATATTGTTCTTCAAATAAAGAATTCTGGAAACACATACTTCAATAATAGAGATTACATAAATGCTAATAGGAAATACAAGAAAGCACTTCGCTACCTTGATTGGTATGGCTTTTTACTTTTGTCTTGTGTTTCTTAGTGCATGTAATTGAACAAGAGATGGCTGAAAGCTTTTCTTATGATGAATGATGTACAAATGGGATTTATTCATTTACTTGGATATTGTAAAATACACACACACACACACACAAATATATATATATATATATATATATATATATATATATATATATTATGTTAGACAAATTAAATAAAAGATTAGACAAACATAATAAAAATTCAATGAATTCATAGTAGGAAATAACAAAAAAACTCGACAAATTCATTGTAGAAAATGACAAAATACTCAACAAATTCATAGCAGAAAATTTGATGAATCAAATACGTCAATAGTTAATCCAGAATACTAAAAATATAGAGACAAATGATAAAAGCCAATTACTAAAACAAGAGGTAAACAAACAAAATATATAATTAGAAGATTCAATAAATCAATTAGATCAAAAACAAAAGTTGAACACAGGTGACATTGTTGTCATAAAAAATGATTTTGCTAAGCAGGAAGAAAAAACGTCCATTGTAAAACAAATATATATAACAAATTATGAAAATGTTAAATATTACTTACAAATTTTAAAGGCTAAAAATGAAAGAAGTGAGAATAAGGTAATTAAAAGTAAGGATTATAAAGAATTAATTAAAGAAAGTAAATATATTAATTTAATAAATAAAGATAATAAGACCTAAGACGAAATATTGAGTGAAGTAATTGATGTCAATGAGGTAATAAATAAAATAACTAAGGTAATTTCAAAAATAAAATTCATGCTCTCGGTGCGATGAAATAATATATTCACAGGAGAATGCCGTGCCTCAAGGCAACCCCCGATTATTCTTGCAGGAGAATGTCGTGTGCCAGAGGCGCCGCCCGAGTATTCTCCCGAGTGCTCTAGCGGGAATTGGGGATAATGACTAGTTTAATATTTCAGCATTAGATGTCATAAGCATTCATTTTTTTTCATTCAGGGCTGTATTTTACCTGTGACTGTACCTTACCGTCTCTACCAGCCTTTCATCCCTCTGTCGTGACTTTTGTCTTCAGTACTGTTTGGTTGTTTTGCTTCATAGTCAAAATGGTGAATTGTAAGTGAATGAGATTATGGGAAGATGACAAGCTTTTGGAAGCGCAATTTAGTCAGATTCAATGGTAGAAGTATCCAATGATTTATCGGAAGACTTGGCAGACGAACCTGCACTCCCTATAACTCTGATATTGAAGGTCCAAAGCCCTTATGAAAAGAGCCCTCTAGGTCATTACCCCTCCCTAGCCCATGTCGCATCAATAAGGTTATAAAAGTTTTCTAACATTATAACAGTGAAGAAATGACCGATGACTATGAGATTAATAAAGTTGGCTGTGAAAAGAAGTAAGGAAAGTGGATAAAAATGTAAATGGAGCAGTAATAACGGGAGAATCTTAGTCATGAACTGTGAAATTGGAGTAGAGGGACTTTCAAAACCAGGAAGACTGCCAAGAAAAAGAATGAAGCAGAAATCTAGAAAGAAATCTACAGATGCATAAAGAATATAAACAACCAAGACTAAATCCATGGCCATTACATTACTGAAAGTCAGCTTTTGCAATATCTAGCAGTGAATTTTATAAGCTCTAGTCACTCTTGTATCCACTAGAGCTCATGCATTTCAAGCTTATTAGCTTGTTGAATAGGAGTTTCTCTCTGTTACTCAGTCACTTTACATTAGCTCTGGTCACTCTTAAAGACCTTATTTGTGTTTTAACAGTTGATGTGTACATAGAGATCATGTTCCCTACATATTTATTATTTAAACTCCGAGATGTTTGACTAAAAAAAAAATAATTTCAAAAAAAATTTTAAAATTTATTTACTTTATTTATTTTACTTATTTAAAAAAGTTGTTAAGCCTGCCATTGTCCAAAGCCCAAGATGAGTGACGGAAAAAAGAAAGAAATAATAGAAGCGTATTTGGAGATATGAGGAGCCATGAAAGGTGGAGGTTCAGCTATTTTAATGCCATACTCTGGAACTAAGTGAGTGTTACATACTCTGCTCCCCCGGACATCTAAGTTTGGGCGGGGAAATCTCGTAAGGGTTAATGAAAAAATTACTTTAAAAAAAATATGAGAAAACATTTTCCTTGCATTACTACTAGGCTTTGATAAAAAAATTGTTAAACATCAAGAAAAACTTGTAAAATAATGAAGAAATGCAAAGTGGCCGAGGGCCAGGAATCCTGGGCACCAGAGGTAGGTGGCCTGGAGAGGCCAGCCACACTCAGAGACCCATGGCATTATATATCTCTCTAACATCTATAGGGTTAAGAACTCTATGGAGAGGAAGGTTAGGAACATAAAAAAAAAGTCCGACTCGCAGGAACTGCGTCATCTTAGCGCCGTTCCGTTCATATCCCTAGTGTCATTTGAAAAGCTTGGAACAGAGATAAACTTTTTTTTTTTTTTTTTTTTTTTTTTTTTTGTGAAAATTTTATCTACTCGAACATCTCAAATAAAAGCTACATTGAGGTGTCAGGCAAATACATTTTCCTAATATAAGCAATTAAAATAATAAAAAGCTATAAACAAATAAGGGAATTAGGCAAAAATTAACCTTTAGGCTGCGTAATACACATAGGCCTAGATGGTACTGTGGTGCGGGATACCCTAGCACCTGGAATGCCTCGTGTGCTGAATACTTTCCTCGGAAGATTCCCTCTTCTCTAGTACTTTGCATTCCACTTGCTCCAGGTGTTTCTCCAACAGAAACATTTTGGGATAAATAATCAGAACCCTCATCATCATCCCAAGAAAACTCCACTTCACTTTTGCTCACACCCGTCAAAAGAGCTAATAATTCTTGTCCAGATTAAATTTTCTTAAAATATTTACACAAACAATTGTTCACTTGAAAAGCTCAAACTATTCTAGAGAAATATGCAGAGTAAATTACAGGTGAAGAGATTATTAATTAAATTCATTTTCGTCCATCTTATAATTATTCATTAAAATAATAAATAACAATGGTTTTATTTGTTATTTATGACAAATTTTTGTCCAATTCTATTTAATTACTGTGTGTATCCAAAATGAAAATCTTGAGATGCGGATCTTCTACTGCGGGTAATATATGTTCTTCTTAGTTTATTATGTAGCTTGTGAATGATTTAAAAGACAGAAATTTTTCAGGAGTACAAAAGACATTAAAGAAAATAGTCCTGATAAAATAATGTTGCAGACTATTGAAATAAGCTGTCTTCTAAATTCAGCGGCAGCTTTACTAAAACTCAAGGAATTTAAAAATGTGATTCTGCTTTGTAATCAGGTAAATGTTTTGAGTTTTCAATTTATTACCTTGAGGGGATTAAGAATCCCTTTAGAATCTGTCACTATCAGAGTCATTTGAACTCACAATACAGTACGTTTAACGCATTTATATGATAGAGAATTATGCATTTATCTGATAGACAAGAATACATTAATGTTATAATACTTAGGATAAAATAAAATGTCACCTCAAATATAGAACGGTTTTTCTTTTAAATGAGCAGGTTTAAAAACATGTTCCAGTTATCATTTCTTCCCTTATTTTTGATTTTATTAGATCTGTGCTCTCAGTTGATTTAAGAATGTAAAAATTCAAACAATCAGCTTTTTCATTATCCTGAAAATTCCAGAAATTCTATTACAATCTCTCTTTTCTTTCTCTTTGTTAGTATTAAAATGTTTCTATTTTTTCAGTGCTATTGATTTTATAATGCATTATTAGCATGACAGAATTCATAGAAGTGACTACACAGTTACAAAACCCACTGAAGTTTAACTGATACAAAACAAATATTTTATTTTCCTTCTGATTTTTATTAACATTAGCATTTATTTCATAATTTTTCTATTAGAAAGCGTAATAAAAAATTACCATTTTTAATTAGTTGACGTTTATTGACATTTCTCATAAAATAAGTAAATTTTCACATTTCTTTCTCATTCTGTACATTCCAATGTTATTGGCATCTTTTTAATCCTAATACTATACTGGATCATTTTGCAAACATATTCTCTACCTCTGAGGTTCAGTAGTCATTTTGACTTTTCCAACCAAAATGATGTTGGGGTAAGAAATTTAAGTAATTTTGCGACGTTATTGGAAAAGAAAATTGCTAACCGCTGAAATCACACTTTTTATCCTGGAAGTTCAAGATCAAACTGTGTCAACCTTATTGAGCAAACTGTGAGAGGGTGGTTTGACAATGTTGAAAGTCTCGATAAATGCAGGCTCTTCAACTGCCCATTGAAAATTATCTCTCAGTATGTACTCAGCACGTATCCTCAACACTTGATTTGTCACAGAGTTGGGTATCAATCAATTCATTTTTCAATCGTCCAAGCAAACATTTAAATTTTGTATCACAATTGAATCAATCCTGATTGATTTTAATCACCAATTACAATTAAACATCTTAATTGCAATTTATTTAATCGTGATTTAACATCTTAATTGCAATTCATTCAGTATCCATTAATTTAATTGCAACTAACCATTTAATTGTTAATTGTAATTAAATTATTTGTTAATTGTTTCATAAAACAATTAAGAATTAATTTTTATAATGAATTTTGATGTAAAAACATGACACTGAATTTTAACAAAAATTCTACTCCAAAGGTCATTTCTGGTCCACTTCCAATCCATTATTGGTCCTCTTCTGGTTCTATTCTAGTCCTTTTTGACCACTTCCGGTCTTCTGTGGTATATACTTCAAACCACTTATGGTCTACTCCGGGCAACTTCCAGTCTGCACAGGTTCACTTGCAGTCATCTCTGGGCCACGTCCAGAGGCATTCTTGCCCACTCCTGGTCCACTTCTGCTTAACTTTAGTTAGCTTCCGATTACACCATCTTACACCACGGATCTTTCGGTCCTTATACCACTCCTGATCCACACTGGTACCTCTAGCTTGATCCACATCACTTCCAATCACTGGAACGCTCAATCTACTCTATCCTCCTTCTTAATCTGGGTTACATCCGGTCACTTCCGGTATCTAATAATTACTTTTGGGCGCTATATTCTTCCAAAGAAGGGCTGGGCCACTTCCGGTCACTATAATCACTTCTGACACACTAAATTCATCCCTGGATTACTTCCGGGGGTTCTAAGTGATCCTGGAGTACTTTCAGTTTACTTCTCATTTCTAATAATCACTTCTGGGGAACTAAATTCATCCCTGGGTCACTTCCGGGTAGTTTAAGTGGCCTTGGAGTATCTTCGGTTTACTCCGGTCTATTTATTTTAATTATGTTTGCATCGCTATGCTCACCCCTGAGTCTTTTCCAGGTGCACTTCATGGTACTTCTGGTTCATTCTCAGTCTCTCATAATTACTTGTGGGGTACTATATTCGTCCCCAGGCCACTTTCAGGTTATTTTTTAGCAGTTAATCGCCTTTAGTGTTAGCATGTTACTGCTAACGACTACAAATAACAGATACTGTGTTTAGCAGTTTAGGAACAGCCGTTGGGCGCTACATTAACTTAAGACCTAGTGACTTGCTATCTACGAGCCATGACAAAACTCTAGAATCAAAATCGTAGCAGATAGCAGTTGGCACAACCGTTTCTCTTTTCCTGTGCCAAAAACCTTGTCCTCCAACCCTCGCCTCTCCCAGCCTGCTAATTTAATCTCTACACTCGTCGTCGTCGCTAAGAGTGCAAAGAATAATGACAATACATATAACTTACTACATTCCGGTACTACTAGTAACCAGAATTTTCTTTGAATACCATGCCTTTGTACTTCCTAAGAGTCTATGAAACTGTTTGATTAAACTTGGCAGTTGTATCTGTTATTCCTACATGCTAATCATTATTAGTATTAGCGGTTTGAACAATTAACAGAAAATAGCGATCTTCCCCATAACTGCTTCCGAGTCAACCTGGTATTGTCCGGTTCACTTCCGGGTCACTACCAGCTTGTTTCTATACAGTACTGTGAACAGAAATAGGGCCAGCAGTGTAAAAGAGGTGAGAAGTGTTTTAGTGCTATTTTTTTTTTTTTTTTTTTTTATCTTTTTGTTATATACACTCGGAAGTTAATTGCAGAATTAATTTTAGAAAAGATTAACAATTGATTAGTCATAATTATGGAGTTTTCAATTACAATTAATCAGTTGTTAGTTGTAAGATTTCGCAGTTACAAGCAATCAATTGTTAATTGTGGGAGTTCACGATAACAATTAAATGTTCAGCTTTAATTGTGGATTAGTGCAATTGAATTTTTAATTGTTAATCATCAATCACCTTTACAATAAAGTTTTGCCCAACTCTGGTTTGTCATAGTACCTTGTAGTTATACGGATGTACTTCCTATGTACAAAAGTGTTTCTTATCGCAATTTCATAATTGACACTTTTGAAAACAATGAGCAATTTATTGTTCTTTTCTTTATTCAAGGCTTGAAGAAGTGAAGGTGTAACATTAATTATATAGAAATATCTGAGAATTAGTTGTAAAATGTGGTAATCAGAAGATTCTTATACATTTATCTGGAAACTTGTATTAAAAACTGGTTGAGTATCATTTCCATCTTTCTTATGTTTCTCTATAAAATTCATCAATCCTACGAGAATTACTTTGTGATATATTTGAAAAGAGTTGTTTCAGCATGTGGTTCTTTACTCCAAGACTTTGTAAACAGTCCTCCTAGAAATTCTCTCCTTTTAAAAATCATTTCTCCCACTAATGGTTTTATCAAACAACTTTACAATGCCATCCATAGATACTATTGCACTTTCAAAGTCACATACTTTTTTAGGAAGTGTTGCTTATCTTGCATTATGTATAGGCTGTTAATATTAATTAAAGGATTTTTGGCACAGTATACCAAAAGTACAGTGGCTCAAAGGTCATTGTTTTAAGATGTGTCATTTATGTTTATAAATGGTGAAAAAAAAAACGCTTTTGTAGATAAAAAGTACATCTGCATAACCACGTGGACTGGTACTTAGCCTATTTTCAACATGCAAATATATTAACCAAAAAAACTTGTTGGCCTAAAAAACATAAATTTACATCAAAACACTTTTATTCTATGTTGAATAAGAAATTTCTGTTGAATGGCGTCATTTAGAATTTATGCTGTCTTCTGGAGACTTCTCCCCTTCTCAAATTAATCTTAGCTAGAAAATAAATTTCTGTCTGAAGAAACTTTCCTATCACAATTTATATATCTAGTACATTGACTTGCTTTGACATCATCAGTATTGAATTATTAAATACATTTATATATTTTTATATATATATATATATGTGTGTGTTTTATTTGTACTATCTGTGGAATTCACATGATTTTCTCATTGAAATAAGGGTATCACTTTCTTCTAATTTGATATTTTTATTTTAGGTCCTAGAAGTTGACAATAACAATGTAAAAGCACTTTACAGGAGAGCTCAAGCTAATCTTAAGTTAAATAATAATGAGTTAGCTTTAAGAGATTTACATACATTGAAAAGCCTTCACCCAAATGACATCTGCATCTTAAATGAAATAAGCCATGTTAAAAGATGTATGCGTGCCTATACTTCATTGGAAAAAAAAAGGTATTCAAAAATGTTAAAAATGTGATTATTCTATGCTAATTTTAGCACCATTCACAATACTTTTTGTCATTCTTACATTGCTTATGTCATTGTTTAATAATAATTCCTGTATTATTTATTTATTATTTATTGGTGTTTTTTGCCTTGTCAAAAAATAATATTTATATTATATACTTTATATTTTAGCCTAATTAAAGTATAGTAGGTACCCCTTAATGTGATTACTTCAGGTCACACACAGTGTGATCATACTGACTGTTAATAATAAGTGAAGTTTGGGAAATTATATGAAATATAAATCAGTTCTGGACAATAACTTTTATTATGTAGTTTATCAACAAATATAAAATATATAATCACAAAGAGAAGTACAAAATATTTATATACAAATATAACATATTTTTTTTTTTTTTATAAATTCATAATATGTAAACTAATTACTTGAAACCAACAATGGTTCCATTTTTTATATTTTTGTCATCAAGTCCAGAGGCTTTTTGTATTGGAATTTCTTCTTCTAATTCTGTCTGAACAAATCCAACACGTCTAAACAATTTTGTGTAGTTTTTTCACTTACCTTGAACCAGGTTTACCAAAGATTGATTTTTTTGGCAACCTCGTGAGCCTGGAAAGTTTTATTATTAGGCTCAAGGCCTTCACCAATTGCAGTGATAGCTACCTTCCTCATCTGAGTCCTGTAATTGCCTTCAAGGTACGTCTGATACCCTAATCACAAGGCTGAATTTGTGAGGTTGTATTGGCTAGAAGAAAAATAATTTGAATGGGCTTAAACTTCTTAGTGTTGTGTGAAATTGTCAATAAGCAGTAAAATACCTTCAGTGAAAATGTTGTCCCATTCAAGCAACCATTCATTAAAAATCTGACTGCACATCCAGGTGTTTGAATTGGCCTTATAGTCACCTGCTAATTTCTTCATCTCTTTAAAACACCAAGGGTGTTTATTTCTCTTAATAACAACCATTTTTTTTTTCTGACCGGTCATACTTGCACTGAAAAGTGGAGTTAAACGATCTTCCTAGTTTTAATACCTTTGGCCTTATTATTTTCAAGGAAAATTTATGCTCCGGCTGTGTTCAAAAATAAAGACCAGTTTCATCAGGATTGCACACATCAGCCAGAGAATATTGTGCTATAAATTCAGGCCATTTCATCTGAAACTATGACGCTCCTGCTTCAGGTTGTTTGCCATGTAATTTTGTGAAAGGGATGTTTTTGTTTATCTTCCACAAATCAAACCATCCTTCTGTGGGGATAGAATCACTTTTCCCAATTTTTTTGTCTAATTCTTGTCCCTTGTGTTGAAGTAAGGGCCATGAATACAGTCTGTTTCTGTCTCTCACATAAACCATACTTTTAAGGCTCGTTCAGCATCTTCTTGTCTTCATCTTTTTCTTTTTTATTCTCGTTTTGAAAATATGAGATCTTAATTTCCTTCTGCTGTTTTAAAAGTTTATTCAGCAAAGGCTGTGAAATGTTTAACTTTACAGCTGCCAAACATTGACACATGTTGATACATATTTACTCATATGATTTTATTTATTTATTTTTTTATGGCACATCGACCTCTGGGCCATTACATCCCTGGTGCAGCAAGGAATCTTCTCAAACAATGTCAGGTCCCACAGTTTAGAAGGCTCATTTTGATAAATTATAAAATAAAAAAGGCAAGAAGGTCTGAAGAA
Organism: Gonocerus acuteangulatus; assembly: GCA_946811695.1. Lineage (NCBI taxonomy): Eukaryota > Metazoa > Arthropoda > Insecta > Hemiptera > Coreidae > Gonocerus > Gonocerus acuteangulatus. Next base: position 85,124,619 of record OX328132.1, on the reverse strand, counting down.
TACAAAGGACAGAGATATATTGAGCTATTAAAGTGATTTTGATGGGAGTAGGGAGTAGAGGATGTTTATAGGGGGAAGAGAGATGTTTCTAAAAAAAATACTGCCAGCTCCAGCAGTCTTGACTCAAGTCATCCTTGAAAGTTATTAGGAAAAATATTTATGATTGTGAGAGTCATCACATTAAACCAAATTTTGATTACAATAAATGAATAAATTAGTAAAATGAATCTGTATTTATGTACGAGGTCACGTATGACCATCTACATAAAATGGTTTACAACAAGAAGCGTGATAATTCTAAGCAGCATCCACTGTAGTTACTTCCTACAATTTTCTCTGTACACATATATATATATATATATATATATATATATATATAATTGTTTTTAAATCATGTATTTTTAATTTTTTTTCACAAATTATTTTTTAATGCATTATTTATAATCTAAATATTTTTTTTTTATATTTCAAAAACAAAACACCAGAAGGCTACACAAAAAGTTGAAACAGTAGGCTTAGGTTGAAAATGTTTCGAGAGAATAGTGTAAAGCCCTCTGAAAAATGGAGATGGAGATAGTTAGCCGTTGCGGTGATACAAAGTCAAGGGATGGTTGGGATTCGGCTAGGAGAAAAAAAGTCAGATCTTATATCTTATATAAAATCAGAAATCTATATTGGATGTTTCGGCTGCACTTTGGCAGCCTTCTTCAGCTAAAAATAAATATACACAAATTACAAGTAAGAATAATCAGCCAGTAACGAGCCTTTGTTTTTTTAAAAATCATGACAATAAATTTTGAACCAATCTTATTTTTAAAAACTGAACATTAGTTAGATAGGTAGTTATTATACAAAATGTGGTTGTCAGTAAGAAAAAATAAAACTATTAACAGAGGTGAAAAGGTATCCAAAATGCAGAAAGACATAAGCCAACAGTAAACATAAACAACTGGCCTCATGAGCTCACCAGTAACATCATTAAAAATTTTATATATGTAGTAAGAAAAAAACAATATATTCTATATGTGAAAATAATTTATACTAATTAATACATTGATACATACCACTAAAAAAATGCCTAGGGGGGAGGGAGGAAGACCCAGAAGACAGTTAGGTGACCATGGTTAAATGTTGGCAAGGAAGCTACTACACTGGGGTTTTATAGTTAGGCAGAGGGAGGGGCGCGGTAAGTCGGTAAGGACAAAAGAAGGGAATTGCTGGTTGTAAAAGGGGACTGTAATAAGTGTTAATGTTCTGGGACATCCAGATAGAAAAATTGTCACGAGCCTGGGAACAAAAACCAACAAGGTGGCCAAGACAGTTTATGGAAGACGGTGGAGTAAATGGGGGAAATGTTTTGTTTGTCCATTTTTTAATTAATGTTATTCGGGTTTAAGTTAATGTGGACCCATTTAGGAGATCTGTCGTTTTTTGGTGTTTCGTTCATCGGATAGTATTTTAGTGTCGTCAAAGTTGAATATGTGTTTTTTTGTAATGGTGTGTTTTGGTAGGGCAGATTTGTAGATTTCTTTGATCTACCCATACATTTTGTATAATATCTACCTATCTACCCAATATTCAATTTTTAAAAATAAGAATGGTTCAAAATTTATTGTCATGATATTAAAAAAAAAAAAAAAAAAAAAGTGATTATTCTTACTTGTAATGTCTGTACATTTATTTTTAGCTGAAGAAGGCTACCAAAGTGCACTAGACACATCCAATATAGATTTCTGCCTGAAGATCTGACTTTGTGTCCTCTGAAAAAGTGTAGTGAACAGTCTCAAGTTCAAATTTGAACTATTTTCCCAATTTTAGCGTGATTCCTCCCTCCCTCCATGACGCAATCCCGAAGAGCTGACTAGAAAATGTCACGTTTCAGAACCAGTAGATCACAAAAATAATATATAATATACAGGGTGTATCGTAATTTAATGACAATCATTCGGGGAGTGAAACTAGACAAAAAACGTAGTTCAACACCATCAACCACACAATTCTATCTCACTCCGTTCGAGACAATATGCCGTTCTAAAGGTTCTTTAGAGTTTTGCTTGGCTCTCAAATTGATCTCATACACTTCTAAAGGACCATGATGGCCAATTCCTATTTGAATCAGGTGTTACAACCCATTGCGAGACCACTAGCTCAAAGGCACGTCGACAACTTCATGTTGGTGGACAATAATGTTCGGCCTCATCGTGCAAGGAGAGTGATGCACTACTTCAGGTAAGCCCAAATCAAAAGAATGGACTGGCCCCCATTCTCACACGACATGAATCCCATAGAACATGTCTGGGACATGCTTCACCGAGTGGTGGGGGTGCACCCATCCTTTCCCACCAGGCCCACGACCCGCCAGGCGGGTCCCCAGCCCCCTTACCTTCCTCGGTACCTGACTCCCGGGACACCTTGGCTAGAGATGTGGGGAGGAAATATTTCTGTTTTGGAAAATTTGCAGCTATGTTTTTCCGGAAAATTTTCCATTTACCAATGGCAATTTTTTGGTAAATTTGGTCTAGGACATATATGAGCTATCCATATTATCTTATATTAGCTAATTTTTGAACCATTTAAACAAAAACTACAGGTAATAATTCAACTTTTTAACCAACATGAATAACATTAAATGAGATAATGTTTTATCTAATAATTGTCAGATTGCTTATGTAATAACTCATAAAAAGGCAATTCACCCTATTTCATAGTAAAAGAGCACTCACAGAAAATAAATCTCTAATTTCTCTTAATATTTGATAAACAAGGTTGTGGCTCCACCACTCTGTACTAGCAAAATTTTTAAAAAAAATCACCTCATGTACACAACACTAGATTTGAATTTAAAAAACAAAAATAATAAATAAATAAATAAAAATCATACTGCTCTTTGACAGGAATAATGGTTAAGTAGAAAAAAAAACAAATGTGTGGACATTTTGTAGAAGTCCATGAAGGCAACAAAATTATAGGTAAATGCAAATAGATTGACAGATTAACACAAGGCGAAGCTGCTATCAGTTTCACAAAATCTTCATTTGATGACATTTTCATCCTTTCAAAGTCTGCTTCGTCTTCTGAGCAGACAGAGAAAAAAGTCCGACTCGCAGGAACTGCATTATCTTAGCACGGTTCCGTACATATCCCTATTGTTATTTGAAAAGCTTAGAATAGAAACAGATAATATTTTGTTCGGCCTTTGTTCAAAGGGATTTATGACTTTACCTGGTTGGGTCCGCCAGACCCCAGAATCCTCATCTAGAGATACTTATTTCATATGTTTCAATGCATTCAAAAATATCAAAAAATTTCACATTTTCTTGTGTTCTTCTACTATAGTAATAATTCTACAAATAAAATCAATTAAAAAATAAAATAACAAACCAACAGCATAAAGGCAATTGAAAATATTTAAAAAACGTCATCAAAATCTCTTTCTCGTGGCAAGCTATATTTCTAACAATGAATTGTTTTTCTTATTTTACTTAATCTGTTTTATTGTCAAAGACATTATCCAACTATAAGCAACAACAACAAGAAATAAAAACAGACAAAAAGAACTTCGAATAAACGAAATCAATTACTTCAAAGTTTAAGCACTTATTTCTCCGATTGACATCGCTTATTCAAAACTTTCTTCAGAACCTTTTTTGTAGACCATTTAGTAAGCTTTCGAATAGTAACCTTTTGCGTCCCAAGATTTTCAACCGTTTTCGAGATATTAATGAAAGTATACGAAGTTCCCAAAACTTTTTATTTATGTTCATATAATATTTTATTCTAACCCTTCCTTAACTACAAACGTAACCAAAAGTTTAACATATTAGTGTTGATGAAATTCGAACATGCAGAAAATATTTCGACTGAATCCCATGATTATAAGTACCCAAACCAAAATCGTTATTCAGCAAATATTTTTCCAATTTTCTCAAAAACGGTTAAAGCTATCGCCTTAAAAATGGTTTCACTCGTTTTTCTAGGCCAAGAGGCCTATATAACGAGTACTTGAATGCATATGAAGTAAGCGGAACGACTTTTTTTTTTGTGTGACATTCACTCCAAAAACCATGTTCCGGTGCGCGGATTCTGCTGGTTAACGAACTTGACCTTTCAAATTAGACGAAAGATTTTTGTACCAAATTTCATCAAAATCGGACCATTATTGAGGCCGGAAAAGCGCGAACAGACAAATATATACATGCTTGATGTTTATTTTTTGTCGCTAGGATGATATTTTTAGATGGAACAGCATTTTTCTCCAGCGGTGGTACTCCTCCTCACTTCTTCCTGGGATATCTCGATGGGTTCATCTCTATCTTCATCAGCCAGGTACCTGTTGTTTCTTCCTCAGTGGTTGCCAAGGGAATGAAATTTTTCTTGATCTGGGTGCCCTTTCTACTCTCTAGCCCCAATATCGGCAGACCAATAGTGTTGAAGCTCCCTGGTGTAGTTGGGAATCTGTCCGTTAGTAGCGCTGATGGTATTGCGTCTTTTTTTTTCCTGTAATTTCCTCGCCGTAAGGTTTAATATGCTTGATGTTTATTTTTCGGCGCTGGGATGATATTTTTAGATGGAACTGCATTTTTCTCCAGCGGTGGTACTCCTCCTCACTTCTTCCTGGGATATTTCGATGGGTTCATCTCCACGGACAGATTCCCAACTACACCAGGGAGCTTCAACACCATTGGTCTACCGATACTGGGGCTAGAGAGTAGAAAGGGCGCCCAGATCGAGAAAAATTTCATTCCCTTTGCAAACAACAAGGAAGAAACAACAAGTACCTGGCTGACGAAGATGGAGATGAACCCATCGAAATATCCCAGGAAGAATTGAGGCGGAGTACCACCGCTGGAGAAAAATGCCGTTCCATCTAAAACTATATATATATATATATATATATATATATATATATATATATATATATATATATATATATATATATTGTAATGATATATTAAATTCACGAAAATATTTTTAAATTCAAATAACCATCGATATTTTGAAAAGCCCGCGCAAATCACAAACCATATATACAAATAACATCGTATTATATACGATCAAAATTAATAATGTTTTTGGACAATACTGGTATACAATATATCCATATTAAATGTACATCCAGATAACAATAAATTAATTATTTGTATTACAAAAAACGTAATTGTTATGTTTATATATAATCCGGCAAACTGCGGAAGTTAAGAAGCAAGGACGCTAAACTTTCCCCGCTCGAACGAAGCGTCACGCTATAGTCTGTTGCTTCTCAGCGTTGGTGGAATGCAGAGCTCTCCTCCAAGGAATACCAAGTGTATTGAGGTTTTGTTGGAAGTGGATTGATTTAGAGGTAAGAATTGTTTTTTTTGTAGTTGTCGATTATTTTATTATTGTTTGTGTGTGGTTTAATATTGTTTTGTATTTCGGAATTGTCTAAGAATCAATATGATATCGTTCATTCACTCGGAACTTTAATCCCTGAGGTTAAGTCAAACTCATATAATAAATCTTATTAAAATAATTAAAATATTTTTATTTCTTTTTTAATAAATTAATCATTACATTTAATGGCGCCCAACGTAGACGGCCGAGTGAATTGAAATTAAAAACAGTAAATAAATATTAAAAATAAAACTTAAAAATAATTTTTTTTTTTTGTAATAAAAATGTCTGACGTGAATATTGAACAAATTCAAAATAACGGTGAGGAAAATAGTATAGAATCACCGGAATACGTATTTTTTACAACACCGGGAGAAATAAATATTATAGTCGAAACACGTGAAAACGAATTGCAGGAGGATGATGCAATAGCATTCAGAGAATCGGCGGGTTCCTTAGGAACGGAAATTCTATCCAATGGCGGGAACCGTACTTCCGAGAGGGATAATGAGATGCATCCTCAAGGCCTAGAACATTTGATGAGGCTATTATTGGAACAAAATAAAAAATTGGAAAATAAAATTGACGCAAATAGGATCGAACTAAAGTTCGAATTAAGTAAAATTGATGCAAATAGGATCGAACAAAATGAACTAAAGTTCGAATTAAGTAAAAATAATAAAAAATTGGACGATTTATGTAATGCTTTAAATAATATGGGTAAAAATCAGAATGAAGAGACGATAGAGTTGGAAAAATAGAATAATAACCTTTTTAATAAAAATAATATAAGTAGTGAAGAGGTCATTGAGATAAATGAAAATAATAAGGAAAATTTAGTTAAAAATACCGAAAATGACGATACATTAATAAATAATGACAATTTAAATGAAACAATAAAGGACAATTTAAATAGTAATGATGGTAGTAATGACCAGATAGTTGAAGATGATGGAATGTTGATTGAAAATAAAAATGACTATAATTGTTTAATAAATGAAGATGGTACAATTCAAGAAAAAATATTAACTGAAGTAAATAATGATAATGAGGGTACAAATGAAATAATTAATAAAAAGATAATTAATGATAATTTCAGAAGTATAATAAGGACAGAAGTTATAAATAAGATTGTGAAACAAAATAGCATTAAAAAATTAACTGATGACTACAAATTTATTATAAACATAAGAGGCTATAATACACGAAATGAAAATATTCCAAAGGAGCTGAATGGAACTATTAATAATAATAATAATTTAATGATTTTGAATGTCAAATTTGGAAATAAAATAAAAATTCTTTATAAATATAAAAGACAACTTGGAATAGAAAAAAATTCAAAGCTAAATCGGCCTCCAAGGAAAAGAATAAAACACTTTTATAAAAAGAAATTGGACTGCTGCAAAGAAAATATTAACGACCAGGAATAAATTCATGAAAAAATTTAAAATTGGTACCTATTGGATTGGTGTGTTTTTATAAAAATTATTAGTTTAGCATTTTTTAGTACAATAAGATTTATATTAATATAAGACTAAATTGATAAAAATAATAATTAAAAATTAGTAGAAATTTTGAAATTGTGTTTGTTTAGACTAAAAGAAATGTTGATAATTTGTAGAATTGATATAAATTAAATAAAAATGGTGGTATTATATAAAAATCATTTGTTTAACCTATAATAAAATTGATAATCATAATAAAAATTTAAAATAAGTATATTAATAAAATACTATATTCATATAATCAAAATAATTAAAAATTATGTAACGAAATAAGTTATTGAAAATTTGAATAAATAACAGGCTGACCAATCTAAATAATAATTCTGTATTCCGAAACTCCAAATTAGAAATTCAATTTTAAATTTATTTTTATACCGGACTAAAAATATTTTTTTTTTTAAATTTTTTTTTTTAGACAGGAGTGCAAATGTAATGATATATTAAATTCACGAAAATATTTTTAAATTCAAATAACCATCGATATTTTGAAAAGCCCGCGCAAATCACAAACCATATATACAAATAACATCGTATTATATACGATCAAAATTAATAATGTTTTTGGACAATACTGGTATACAATATATCCATATTAAATGTACATCCAGATAACAATAAATTAATTATTTGTATTACAAAAAACATAATTGTTATCTTTATATATAATCCGGCAAACTGCGGAAGTTAAGAAGCAAGGACGCTAAACTTTCCCCGCTCGAACGAAGCGTCACGCTATAGTCTGTTGCTTCTCAGCGTTGGTGGAATGCAGAGCTCTCCTCCAAGGAATACCAAGTGTATTGAGGTTTTGTTGGAAGTGGATTGATTTAGAGGTAAGAATTGTTTTTTTTGTAGTTGTCGATTATTTTATTATTGTTTGTGTGTGGTTTAATATTGTTTTGTATTTCGGAATTGTCTAAGAATCAATATGATATCGTTCATTCACTCGGAACTTTAATCCCTGAGGTTAAGTCAAACTCATATAATAAATCTTATTAAAATAATTAAAATATTTTTATTTCTTTTTTTAAAAAATTAATCATTACAATATATATATATATATATATATATATATATATATAAACACACACAAATTTGAACCACCGTCATTTTCGGTCTCTAGGGGTTCTGAAACGCAAAACCTTTCATGAAATAATTTATGACCTAAAATAGCTCTACCCAAACCCTCCCCACTACCTGACAGAAGAAGGGTCAGGCAGCACCCACCATCTACTCCGAGAGATACTAATCCTAATGTTCAATGATTTGAAAAATATCGAAATGTTTACATTTTCTTGTACTCTTCTACTATAGTACTAATTCTGAAAATAATTTCAATAAAAAAAAAAAAAAAAAGGGCTAAATAACTACAAAAACCCGTTTAAAAGAACAAAACAAACACATTTGAATTTTCATTTAGCAAGTTTTTGAATGGTTACCTTCCGCTTACCAAGATTCCCAACCGTTTTTAAGATATTAGGAAAATCTATTAAATTAAAAATACCTTACATTGAAGTTTAATTTTGGCATCAAAATTTTCATTTTTTTAAAATCATTCCTCAGAATAATGTTTCTTAATCCACTCATGAGTTACAACTTCGCCTAAAGGGAGTCTTTCCTTCGGGTTTTTCACAAGCAACTTTTTAATTAAGTCTCGAGCATCTTCTTCAATAATATCCGGAAACGTATAGTCAACATCAAGAATGCGTCGAAGGAAAACTTCCTTATTCTTACTGAAAAATGGATTTTCACCAGATAATAGTTCAAAGCAAAGCACTCCTAGGCCCCATAAGTCAATGGATTGATCATTTTCACTCAGCTCTTAGAACTTCAGGCGCCAGGTAATCTTTTGTACCACAAAGGCCACGAATACCACCAAGAATGTAGGGCCAAGATAAACCGAAGTCACACAGCTTCACATTAAAGTTTTGATCAAGAAGAATATTTTCGGGCTTGATATCACCATGAAAAAACCCCTTCTTATGACATTCCATCAGTGCTTGAGCAGTCTGATATATATATTTTGCAGCTGAAGTTGCACTGAACCTTTTAAACTCCTGTTCTTTCAAATTTGCAAAAAGCGAGCCATTGCATGCAAAATCTTGTATAAAGTATATTCCCTTTGAGTCAATGAAATGACCATAGAACTGGATAATATTTGGATGCTCCATTCGGGAATGTAAGAGCGTTTCAAGAAATACTTCCTTACAAATATCATGTTTATTTACGAGTTCTCTTTCGACAGATTTAATAGCAAAGTATCAACCTGTGTTTATGTGTTTGGCAAGCCACACACAGCCAAATCTTCCACGTCCAATAACTCTTTCTAGATGAAAATCAGAAATCGTAAATTCTCTGTTTGAATTTTTACGCTCTGCGGCATCCTTTTTCATTTTTCTTATCGTAATTCTAAGAACCTTTTCGTGTAATGGAGTCCACTCCATTCTCAATGAATAGATTGACAACAAAAGTTGAGCAAATACCTGTCACAGCAATAAAACGCACTTAATACTGCTAATCTAAAGTAGCCGGCAGCTTATATCAACAGGTAGATAGCGTCTTTCCAGAGATGATAGAAATTGGTTCAAATTCCAAAGAGCTATGTTGAAGTTATAGAGAAGATAAGAAGCTACTCAATTAGTTTTCCGTGGACTGAAATAAATAGACATTCCTCTAATACCTGCAGCATTATTTGTTTATTCATTACAATTAAAATAAATAAATCATTTTTAAAAATTATTATAAATACTCATGTCCTTGATTAGCAGTTTGAAAAATTGTATGTGATAACTATTTATTTAAAAGTTTGAATTTGGTAGTGTTAAGATGCTTCTATTTGAAATGGAAGGCTATCAAGCGTTTATTACATCATTCAGGGTATTTTAGCCTGCCTGTGCATCAGATAAATTGAAGATATAAAGTTGAGACAAATTCTCTTACCAAATTATAATGCGAAAACGATACTAGTTTTTAATCAATAACCATCCACACATCTGGCGTCTATCAGCCCTCAACAAGTCAGGAAACATTGTAGGTTATTAAAAATTATAAATCGTGTGAATGAATTAGATGCTTTGATAAATAAAACGCCCGAGTCACCAATATGCCTATATTGCGATCGGTTACGGATTGTCGACTAATAAATTCAGTAGTTCTCTTTATTGTGAATGATTGCTATAAACCCGCGGAACCTCGTTATTATTATTAAGCAAACATATCAAAATTTTTCGCAATTTTACATCAGAGTGCGCTAATTATAAAGGTGTTAGCTAATTATCAAAAGATTTCTTTCATAAAATATTTTGGTAAAACTGAAGGAGAGCGTACTCAGCAACATGCGCAATAGTCCTTAACGAAGAAGTATAATTGAAATTTAGACTCACCTGTCGTAAACTGTCGCTTTTGGGCATACGTGCTATGCGTTTTCGCTCTCTCAAGAAGATATGAAAACCCTGGTCAATCCAACTCGCAGAAATTAATAGAATTCTATTAATTCCTGCGAGTTGGATTGACTGGGGTTTTGATATCTTCTTGAGCGAGCGAAAACGCATAGCACGCACGCCTAAAAGTCGTCCTAGGCATTATTCTAATCCTCCTAAACATCTTCAGACGCGATGTTCGGTGGATATAAATCTGCAATCGCACCGAAAAAAGCATTTATGCGCTCTTCATATTAATGGCCACGTTTAACCTTTTCGCACATTTTCCATAGTTGATAGAATTACTCAAAAATTTTTTTCGTACTCAAAATTTGAGTAATTCTTCTCGATTGTGGATAAGAATTATGAAGTCGTGTAACTTCATTTTTATTTCACACTTTTCCATAATTCTATGATATATTACTGTATACCAAAAATCATGAAAATCTGAGACATCAAGTCCGAAAAGTGTATTGATTTGACATGGAATGACCCACACATGCTATATATGTTAGCCATTCATGTTGGGGAGACCCTGTAAATTGTGCTTTACTAACCCAACTAATAATAATTATAACGTAATAATTAACATTAAAGTTGGGGTCCAATAATATATCTGCTATTGTCAGATTTGTAAAAGATAGCGGTGGTCTGTGGGGTTGTAAAAAAGTTATTTTCACCTCGAACGAATTAAGCACACAACCCAAGTACCGTTTACTGTCATATAACAACAAAAACATTAATATTTTCTAGTGGAGCATCATCCTTTGGAGGTATAAATTTGTCAATCACGCATTTACTACTCTTAGAAAATATTTTATTTTTGAACAAATATAGAATGAAAATTTTAGGAGTGCATGTAGTAACTTGTATGTTTATCTGTTAGAAGTGTTACTAACAAAAGTCTCCCAACACCTCAAAACAAATTTCTGCATTGTACAGAGAAAAAAAAATGTAAGAATAGGGGTATGAACATAAAATTCATGCAATTTTGAACAAAATTTATTATAGAATTGTTATCAAATTAGGACTGTGTATATTTTTTTTATATATCAGTAAACGAATAATGCGATGAAGTCTGAACTCACAAAAGTCCCTGCACACCTTATTATTCCGAACTTAAATCATATTAACTGATACCAAATTTTAATTCAAGTCTTGTAGATGGTTCGTTATTTCTAATCACATCCCACAATCTATTTGACATTGAGTAAACTAGGCGTTTTCTTGTTTTTGGAGTAATTTTCCCCCTCTATTCTTTAAGTAGAATATTTATTTCTTTATTTTCATTCTGGCTTTCTGCCAACCCATTTCATCCCACAGACTCTCTATTGGGTTATGTTCTGGAGACTTTGGAGGTGTTTTGAGTTGCTGTGGAGCAGCTAATTCTCAACTCTTCATGCTGCATGTTTGGGATCTTTATCCTTTTGGATAATAAACAACCTTTGGAGATTAAACTTTGCTGCAAATATGCTACACATACATTCAAATAAATTACTCTATCTATAACTTTTAAGTTCCCAGCTCCTGAAGCACAATGCACCCCCGGACAAAGACACCTCCGCCTCCAGACTACTGTCCCAATTAGGTTCCTACTTAAGCGGTCTTTTTTTTTTTTTTTTTTTTCTTCAACTTCTTCCCCTTCCATCTGACCCTCAAATGTTAAACTTACTTTCATCTGTAAATAGATCACATTTGTAGAACAATAATGGTTTATGTGAGTGCTGTTTGGCAAATTGAAGTCTCAGTAGCCGGTTGAGTGGCTTGCACCTAGTCTTATTATTGATTAGTCAGCACTTTTCAGAACCCTTCTTATAATTTGTGGAAACCCCTCAATATTATAATCAGCCTGCACCATATCTGCTAAATTGGAAGTACTGGTGTGCGGTTCGTTACCTCCACTTATTACAATTGCCCTCAGTCTATAGATAGCGGCGACCAGTTCGGTATCTATTTTCAACTGAACCTAGTTTTTAATGCCTTATTAGGACATACCTCACCGTATAATAAATGTTTGTCATATTTTAGCATACATATGCTTTACCCATGACTAAACTGAAAAAAAAGTTACAAAAAAGTGTCTGCTGGCATTCACACATGCGCGGTGGCCATGTATCAAAAAGAAGACTGTATGTTATACAGTACGTTACATAGGTTTGTCAGGTGGAGCTAAAACATATTTATATTCCTGAATTTGCGCAGAAGGCTCTAAAGAGAATTAATTTATTTTCTGAATAAATTAATTATAAATTTATAATTTGTTCACGCATTATAGTTGGAAATTCCATTTTTAAAAAAATACAGAACTGGTTTGGGACTGAGTTGTCAGGATTAGCTAGAAAATGTTAGGGGTAGAATGTAGTGTGAATAAATCCCCTTATCTTTGATAATTTTTTTTTATGTACAGAGACTTTTGGCTTTTCAATATTTTGACTTTGTATATATTTCTCAAAATAAAATAAATGGCATTATGTTTAATTTAAATACATTAAATTGTGTAACAAAAAGTGTGAATTTTATTTTCAATATCATGTAGAATACCCCTTTGTTTGTACAATGGAATAACTTGCTTAGGGGTATGCAGAGACTTTTGTTAGTAAGTGTGTATAGTGATAGTAGTATTCTGTTACTGAAATACCTTTCTTTCTTTTTTTTATTGTGATAGAACATAATTTTTTATGCATAAATTTCTATAATTTTTTTTTCTTTTACAGCGCATCGACAAATCTTGGCCATTAGCGCCGAAATTTCTATAATGAAATATTTTTGGAATCAGTGCATATATGGGGGAAGGTGTTGTACCTCTGACCAAATTGTACCTTTCACAACCGAGGCTGTGGCGGCATGTAGCAACATTTTATAATTTTTGGTGTAATTAGTGGTTAGCTCCTTCACTAGAGAAATTTTGTAACCTACTTTGGATTATTAAAGTAAAAAAAAAAAAATACTTATCCATTTCTATCATAAAAATGTAAGTTATTTATTGATGACGTTTTGCCTTATAATATTTTTTGTATTATGTCTTTTTAGATGTAAATCATTTGACAAAATAGTTATTACAACAAGAAACATGGTAAAAACTAAATATGATTAGCAATAGAATACTAATTACAGTGAAATAAAAAAAAAAAAAAAATGAATTTAGCCTTAAGATTCGACCTAAAAAAAATTAATTTTGCAAAGTGGTCAAAGGTACAACACCTTCCCATATATATATATATATATATATATATATATATATATATATATATATATATATATATATATATATATATATATATATATATATATATATATATATATATATATATATTATTTAATAAGGAAATAAATGATGCCAGTAAATATGACTATCATAATTTTCAAAAACCAATTGGTGATATTTATATGGAAGGAATATACAACTTGGATGAGAGAACAGTAACAAGGATTTGTTTTCGTTACTTTTTTTTAATAGCAAAAAACAGATCAAAATAACAAACTTTTTAACCATAACGCCAATAGATTTTATAAAAGGAACATTATACAACAAATTTTTAAGCACAAATAGTTCTTGAAAATTTATAAAAATATTTAAAAGCGCATAATGCACATTCATTTTAATAAAAAAAATTAATGTTGTAACATTCAATAAAATTAAAAAATAAAACATTTACATTAAGTGAGATTCATTAATAAAATATGTTACTGAGCTCGACAAATTCAGTATATAATAAAACAGAATACAATGATGTCATACTTTGTACATGTAGTATAAAAATAGTTAAATACAGTTGCTGTCTATTTGTATTATTTACAATTTACAATTCATATAATGTATATAAAATTGTATTTACATGTATTAAAATACATATCGTGCTAAAAATTACTGTACCTGTAAGATCTATAAGGCATAAGAAACATTAAAAAAATATTGCTAAAGTGGTGTCCTCGTGTGGTATCTGGATCCTGGAGTTTAACCGATTAAGTTATAAAAATATGGTTCTTTCTCTGAATGATAATGTATTTTGAGCTGATGATCATTTTTTAAAATCACACAATTTTTAGATAGAAGATCCTAAGACACAAGCCTTGTAGAGGAAATTAGAATAATAAAATAACAATCTCTAAATGGTAATTTTGACATTTTCACTAGGCATTAGTTATTGTTATGTATAAATAAAATAAGAAACAGCTTATTTTTTGAGTATCAAGAGGTCCTAACAATGAGCAGTACGAAAAAACATGGAATTTAGCTAGGAAAAATAAAAAAGAGTTCTGTAGAAATCTATATTAAAGACAATATGGGCACTCATTGGTAGCCTTTGTCAGCACAAAAAAACAAAAACAAAAAAAACTTATTATTATTATTAGGACTATTAACTATATTTTATTCTCTTAGCTTGAGGACAATGAATTTTCATCATGATATTTGTTCGATGAACCAATGGACAAAAACTTCTTATGGTTTCTTTCAATAGACAATGAGCAGGAAATATATATAGACAATAAAAGCAAGGAAATATTTCACTAAACAAACCAAAAACCAATGCTACTTGGTGAAAATGCCAGAAATAATATGAAACAGAAGAACTAGGTAAGCTTAATGTAATACACTTAAAGAATCTAATCAGAGGAATATTAAATTAAAAGTACCTTACATTGAAGTTTAATTTTGGCATCAAAATTTTCATTTTTTTAAAATCATTCCTCAGAATAATGTTTCTTAATCCACCCATGAGTTACAACTTCGCCTAAAGGGAGTCTTTCCTTCGGATTTTTCACAAGCAACTTTTTAATTAAGTCTCGAGCATCTTCTTCAATAATATCCGGAAACGTATAGTCAACATCAAGAATGCGTCGAAGGAAAACTTCCTTATTCTTACTGAAAAATGGATTTTCACCTGATAATAGTTCAAAGCAAAGCACTCCTAGGCCCCATAAGTCAATGGATTGATCATAATTCTCAGCTCTAAGAACTTCAGGCGCCAGATAATCTTTTGTACCACAAAGGCCACGAATACCTCCAAGAATGTAGGGCCAAGATAAACCGAAGTCACACAGCTTCACATTATAATTTTGATCAAGAAGAATATTTTCGGGCTTGATATCACCATGAAAAAACCCCTTCTTATGACATTCCATCAGTGCTTGAGCTGTCTGATATATATATTTTGCAGCTGAAGTTGCACTGAACCTTTTAAACTCCTGTTCTTTCAAATTTGCAAAAAGCGAGCCATTGCATGCAAAATCTTGTATAAAGTATATTCCCTTTGAGTCAATGAAATGACCATAGAACTGGATAATATTTGGATGCTCAATTCGGGAATGTAAGAGCGTTTCAAGAAATACTTCCTTACAAATATCATGTTTATTTACGAGCTCTCTTTCAACAGATTTAATAGCAAAGTATAAACCTGTGTTTATGTGTTTGGCAAGCCACACACAGCCAAATCTTCCACGTCCAATAACTCTTTCTAGATGAAAATCAGAAATCGTAAATTCTCTGTTTGAATTTTTACGCTCTGCGGCATCCTTTTTCATTTTTCTTATCGTAATTCTAAGAACCTTTTCGTGTAATGGAGTCCACTCCATTCTCAATGAATAGATTGACAACAAAAGTTGAGCAAATACCTGTCACAGCAATAAAACGCACTTAATACTGCTAATCTAAAGTAGCCGGCAGCTTATATCAACAGGTAGATAGCGTCTTTCCAGAGATGATAGAAATTGGTTCAAATTCCAAAGAGCTATGTTGAAGTTATAGAGAAGATAAGAAGCTACTCAATTAGTTTTCCGTGGACTGAAATAAATAGACATTCCTCTAATACCTGCAGCATTATTTGTTTATTCATTACAATTAAAATAAATAAATCATTTTTAAAAATTATTATAAATACTCATGTCCTTGATTAGCAGTTTGAAAAATTGTATGTGATAACTATTTATTTAAAAGTTTGAATTTGGTAGTGTTAAGATGCTTCTATTTGAAATGGAAGGCTATCAAGTGTTTATTACATCATTCAGGGTATTTTAGCCTGCCTGTGCATCAGATAAATTGAAGATATAAAGTTGAGACAAATTCTCTTACCAAATTATAATGCGAATACGATACTAGTTTTTAATCAATAACCATCCACACATCTGGCGTCTATCAGCCCTCAACAAGTCAGGAAACATTGTAGGTTATTAAAAATTATAAATCGTGTGAATGAATTAGATGCCTTGATAAATAAAACGCCCGAGTCACCAATATGCCTATATTGCGATCGGTTACGGATTGTCGACTAATAAATTCAGTAGTTCTCTTTATTGTGAATGATTGCTATAAACCCGCGCAACCTCGTTATTATTATTAAGCAAACATATCAACATTTTTCGCAATTTTACATCAGAGTGCGCTAATTATAAAGGTGTTAGCTAATTATCAAAAGATTTCTTTCATAAAATATTTTGGTAAAACTGAAGGAGAGCGTACTCAGCAACATGCGCAATAGTCCTTAACGAAGAAGTATAATTGAAATTTAGACTCACCTGTCGTAAACTGTCGCTTTTGGGCATACGTGCTATGCGTTTTCGCTCTCTCAAGAAGATATGAAAACCCTGGTCAATCCAACTCGCAGAAATTAATAGAATTCTATTAATTCCTGCGAGTTGGATTGACTGGGGTTTTGATATCTTCTTGAGCGAGCGGAAACGCATAGCACGCACGCCTAAAAGTCGTCCTAGGCATTATTCTAATCCTCCTAAACATCTTCAGACGCGATGTTCGGTGGATATAAATCTGCAATCGCACCGAAAAAAGCATTTATGCGCTCTTCATATTAATGGCCACGTTTAACCTTTTCGCACATTTTCCACAGTTGATAGAATTACTCAAAAATTTTTTTCGTACTCAAAATTTGAGTAATTCTTCTCGATTGTGGATAAGAATTATGAAGTCGTGTAACTTCATTTTTATTTCACACTTTTCCATAATTCTATGATATATTACTGTATACCAAAAATCATGAAAATCTGAGACATCAAGTCCGAAAAGTGTATTGATTTGACATGGAATGACCCACACATGCTATATATGTTAGCCATTCATGTTGGGGAGACCCTGTAAATTGTGCTTTACTAACCCAACTAATAATAATTATAACGTAATAATTAACATTAAAGTTGGGGTCCAATAATATATCTGCTATTGTCAGATTTGTAAAAGATAGCGGTGGTCTGTGGGGTTGTAAAAAAGTTATTTTAACCTCGAACGAATTAAGCACACAACCCAAGTACCGTTTACTGTCATATAACAACAAAAACATTAATATTTTCTAGTAGAGCATCATCCTTTGGAGGTATAAATTTGTCAATCACGCATTTACTACTCTTAGAAAATATTTTATTTTTGAACAAATATAGAATGAAAATTTTAGGAGTGCATGTAGTAACTTGTATGTTTATCTGTTAGAAGTGTTACTAACAAAAGTCTCCCAACACCTCAAAACAAATTTTTGCATTGTACAGAGAAAAAAAAATGTAAGAATAGGGGTATGAACATAAAATTCATGCAATTTTGAACAAAATTTATTATAGAATTGTTATCAAATTAGGACTGTGTATATTTTTTTTATATATCAGTAAACGAATAATGCGATGAAGTCTGAACTCACAAAAGTCCCTGCACACCTTATTTTTCCGAACTTAAATCATATTAACTGATACCAAATTTTAATTCAAGTCTTGTAGATGGTTCGTTATTTCTAATCACATCCCACAATCTATTTGACATTGAGTAAACTAGGCGTTTTCTTGTTTTTGGAGTAATTTTCCCCCTCTATTCTTTAAGTAGAATATTTATTTCTTTATTTTCATTCTGGCTTTCTCAGGTTTGTCAGGTGGAGCTAAAACATATTTATATTCCTGAATTTGCGCAGAAGGCTCTAAAGAGAATTAATTTATTTTCTGAATAAATTAATTATAAATTTATAATTTGTTCACGCATTATAGTTGGAAATTCCATTTTTAAAAAAATACAGAACTGGTTTGGGACTGAGTTGTCAGGATTAGCTAGAAAATGTTAGGGGTAGAATGTAGTGTGAATAAATCCCCTTATCTTTGATAATTTTTTTTTATGTACAGAGACTTTTGGCTTTTCAATATTTTGACTTTGTATATATTTCTCAAAATAAAATAAATGGCATTATGTTTAATTTAAATACATTAAATTGTGTAACAAAAAGTGTGAATTTTATTTTCAATATCATGTAGAATACCCCTTTGTTTGTACAATGGAATAACTTGCTTAGGGGTATGCAGAGACTTTTGTTAGTAAGTGTGTATAGTGATAGTAGTATTCTGTTACTGAAATACCTTTCTTTCTTTTTTTTTATCGTGATAGAACATAATTTTTTATGCATAAATTTCTATAATTTTTTTCTTCTTTTACAGCGCATCGACAAATCTTGGCCATTAGCGCCGAAATTTCTATAATGAAATATTTTTGGAATCAGTGCATATATGGAGGAAGGTGTTGTACCTCTGACCAAATTGTACCTTTCACAACCGAGGCTGTGGCGGCATGTAGCAACATTTTATAATTTTTGGTGTAATTAGTGGTTAGCTCCTTCACTAGAGAAATTTTGTAACCTACTTTGGATTATTAAAGTCAAAAAAAAAATTATACTTATCCATTTCTATCATAAAAATGTAAGTTATTTATTGATGACGTTTTGCCTTATAATATTTTTTGTATTATGTCTTTTTAGATGTAAATCATTTGACAAAATAGTTATTACAACAAGAAACATGGTAAAAACTAAATATGATTAGCAATAGAATACTAATTACAGTGAAATAAAAAAAAAAAAAATGAATTTAGCCTTAAGATTCGACCTAAAAAAAATTAATTTTGCAAAGTGGTCAAAGGTACAACACCTTCCCCTATATATATATATATATATATATATATATATATATATATATTATTTCATAAGGAAATAAATAATGACAGTAAATATGACTATCATAATTTTCAAAAACCAATTGGTGATATTTATATGGAAGGAATATACAACTTGGATGAGAGAACAGTAACAAGGATTTGTTTTCGTTACTTTTTTTTAATAGCAAAAAACAGATCAAAATAACAAACTTTTTAACCATAACGCCAATAGATTTTATAAAAGGAACATTATACAACAAATTTTTAAGCACAAATAGTTCTTGAAAATTTATAAAAATACTTAAAAGCGCATAATGCACATTCATTTTAATAAAAAAAATTAATGTTGTAACATTCAATAAAATTAAAAAATAAAACATTTACATTAAGTGAGATTCATTAATAAAATATGTTACTGAGCTCGACAAATTCAGTATATAATAAAACAGAATACAATGATGTCATACTTTGTACATGTAGTATAAAAATAGTTAAATACAGTTGCTGTCTATTTGTATTATTTACAATTTACAATTCATATAATGTATATAAAATTGTATTTACATGTATTAAAATACATATCGTGCTAAAAATTACTGTACCTGTAAGATCTATAAGGCATAAGAAACATTAAAAAAATATTGCTAAAGTGGTGTCCTCGTGTGGTATCTGGATCCTGGAGTTTAACCGATTAAGTTATAAAAATATGGTTCTTTCTCTGAATGATAATGTATTTTGAGCTGATGATCATTTTTTAAAATCACACAATTTTTAGATAGAAGATCCTAAGACACAAGCCTTGTAGAGGAAATTAGAATAATAAAATAACAATCTCTAAATGGTAATTTTGACATTTTCACTAGGCATTAGTTATTGTTATGTATAAATAAAATAAGAAACAGCTTATTTTTTGAGTATCAAGAGGTCCTAACAATGAGCAGTACGAAAAAACATGGAATTTAGCTAGGAAAAATAAAAAAGAGTTCTGTAGAAATCTATATTAAAGACAATATGGGCACTCATTGGTAGCCTTTGTCAGCACAAAAAAACAAAAACAAAAAAAACTTATTATTATTATTAGGACTATTAACTATATTTTATTCTCTTAGCTTGAGGACAATGAATTTTCATCATGATATTTGTTCGATGAACCAATGGACAAAAACTTCTTATGGTTTCTTTCAATAGACAATGAGCAGGAAATATATATAGACAATAAAAGCAAGGAAATATTTCACTAAACAAACCAAAAACCAATGCTACTTGGTGAAAATGCCAGAAATAATATGAAACAGAAGAACTAGGTAAGCTTAATGTAATACACTTAAAGAATCTAATCAGAGGAATATTAAATTAAAAGTACCTTACATTGAAGTTTAATTTTGGCATCAAAATTTTCATTTTTTTTAAAATCATTCCTCAGAATAATGTTTCTTAATCCACCCATGAGTTACAACTTCGCCTAAAGGGAGTCTTTCCTTCGGATTTTTCACAAGCAACTTTTTAATTAAGTCTCGAGCATCTTCTTCAATAATATCCGGAAACGTATAGTCAACATCAAGAATGCGTCGAAGGAAAACTTCCTTATTCTTACTGAAAAATGGATTTTCACCTGATAAAAGTTCAAAGCAAAGCACTCCTAGGCCCCATAAGTCAATGGATTGATCATAATTCTCAGCTCTAAGAACTTCAGGCGCCAGGTAATCTTTTGTACCACAAAGGCCACGAATACCTCCAAGAATGTAGGGCCAAGATAAACCGAAGTCACACAGCTTCACATTATAATTTTGATCAAGAAGAATATTTTCGGGCTTGATATCACCATGAAAAAACCCCTTCTTATGACATTCCATCAGTGCTTGAGCTGTCTGATATATATATTTTGCAGCTGAAGTTGCACTGAACCTTTTAAACTCCTGTTCTTTCAAATTTGCAAAAAGCGAGCCATTGCATGCAAAATCTTGTATAAAGTATATTCCCTTTGAGTCAATGAAATGACCATAGAACTGGATAATATTTGGATGCTCAATTCGGGAATGTAAGAGCGTTTCAAGAAATACTTCCTTACAAATATCATGTTTATTTACGAGCTCTCTTTCAACAGATTTAATAGCAAAGTATAAACCTGTGTTTATGTGTTTGGCAAGCCACACACAGCCAAATCTTCCACGTCCAATAACTCTTTCTAGATGAAAATCAGAAATCGTAAATTCTCTGTTTGAATTTTTACGCTCTGCGGCATCCTTTTTCATTTTTCTTATCGTAATTCTAAGAACCTTTTCGTGTAATGGAGTCCACTCCATTCTCAATGAATAGATTGACAACAAAAGTTGAGCAAATACCTGTCACAGCAATAAAACGCACTTAATACTGCTAATCTAAAGTAGCCGGCAGCTTATATCAACAGGTAGATAGCGTCTTTCCAGAGATGATAGAAATTGGTTCAAATTCCAAAGAGCTATGTTGAAGTTATAGAGAAGATAAGAAGCTACTCAATTAGTTTTCCGTGGACTGAAATAAATAGACATTCCTCTAATACCTGCAGCATTATTTGTTTATTCATTACAATTAAAATAAATAAATCATTTTTAAAAATTATTATAAATACTCATGTCCTTGATTAGCAGTTTGAAAAACCGTATGTGATAACTATTTATTTAAAAGTTTGAATTTGGTAGTGTTAAGATGCTTCTATTTGAAATGGAAGGCTATCAAGTGTATTACATCATTCAGGGTATTTTAGCCTGCCTGTGCATCAGATAAATTGAAGATATAAAGTTGAGACAAATTCTCTTACCAAATTATAATGCGAATACGATACTAGTTTTTAATCAATAACCATCCACACATCTGGCGTCTATCAGCCCTCAACAAGTCAGGAAACATTGTAGGTTATTAAAAATTATAAATCGTGTGAATGAATTAGATGCCTTGATAAATAAAACGCCCGAGTCACCAATATGCCTATATTGCGATCGGTTACGGATTGTCGACTAATAAATTCAGTAGTTCTCTTTATTGTGAATGATTGCTATAAACCCGCGCAACCTCGTTATTATTATTAAGCAAACATATCAACATTTTTCGCAATTTTACATCAGAGTGCGCTAATTATAAAGGTGTTAGCTAATTATCAAAAGATTTCTTTCATAAAATATTTTGGTAAAACTGAAGGAGAGCGTACTCAGCAACATGCGCAATAGTCCTTAACGAAGAAGTATAATTGAAATTTAGACTCACCTGTCGTAAACTGTCGCTTTTGGGCATACGTGCTATGCGTTTTCGCTCTCTCAAGAAGATATGAAAACCCTGGTCAATCCAACTCGCAGAAATTAATAGAATTCTATTAATTCCTGCGAGTTGGATTGACTGGGGTTTTGATATCTTCTTGAGCGAGCGGAAACGCATAGCACGCACGCCTAAAAGTCGTCCTAGGCATTATTCTAATCCTCCTAAACATCTTCAGACGCGATGTTCGGTGGATATAAATCTGCAATTGCACCGAAAAAAGCATTTATGCGCTCTTCATATTAATGGCCACGTTTAACCTTTTCGCACATTTTCCACAATTGATAGAATTACTCAAAAATTTTTTTCGTACTCAAAATTTGAGTAATTCTTCTCGATTGTGGATAAGAATTATGAAGTCGTGTAACTTCATTTTCAACATCTGGCGTCTATCAGCCCTCAACAAGTCAGGAAACATTGTAGGTTATTAAAAATTATAAATCGTGTGAATGAATTAGATGCCTTGATAAATAAAACGCCCGAGTCACCAATATGCCTATATTGCGATCGGTTACGGATTGTCGACTAATAATTTCAATAGTTCTCTGTATTGTGAATGATTGCTATTAACCCGCCCAACCTCGTTATTATTATTATGCAAACATATCTTAATTTTTCGCAATTTTACATCAGAGTGCGCTAATTATATAGGTGTTAGCTAATATCGTAGCGTGTCGAGAGAGAATTGGAGCGTTTAGGGGCTAATACAGCCCCTCTGACGAGAGAAATGGGTTGAAGGCTGGGCTGTCTGAGTGTCACGTCTATACGTAGTCCAGTCTGGAAAGGGTTAATAAGGTGATCCTAAATTCCAAACTCAAGTTGAATAAACATATAGTACATGTCTATAAAATAGTCAAAAGGGTGTTCTGGTAGAATCGGAGAGTGGTAGGAAAGTCCTGGATAATCCGAATATCTGTGCCTAACTGGAGATATAGTATGGTGGTAAGACGAATAGTTAAATATGCGGCAATCATATGGTGGCATAGGTGCAAGTAGAATTTGGACAGGAAAATACTTGACAAAATGCAAATGCTAAGCTTTTTAATAGTTACTTGTGCTTTGAGGGTCCCTCTGAATAGGGCAATAGAACAATTACTTGATCTGCAAACTTGGCTCCTAGAAGAGGAGAGGATGGTCAGAATATCTGTGAACAAACTTAAATCGCAGAATCCTATAAGTAAGGTACTCTGTGGAGGACATATTAAGATCCATACAGAAAATGAAAGACAATAGGGTTGGGGCTTCCAAAGGGTAATCGTCAACCCTTACATGCCAAAGCTTCAATATATTGGTGTTGAGTGGCTTTGGCCCAGACGACTAAGCGCCAATGTATAGGCGTTAGCATTTCAGGCCCAGCATATTGGTGAGTGACGTGTGCAAGACTTCTCAGAAGATGATACATTGCAGCTTGTTCCTTCCTCAGCTCCAGGAAGTGTTATTGAAGAGCATTCTAGGTTTTTGAGGAAGACAGTTGGCATTCTCCGAAGCGTAAACAATGTAATTTGCTGTGTAAGCATCAGAGTTTCAAAATAAGTTTTCTTTCAGTAGTCCAAAGGTGTTATGCGTAAAGGTTTTTGCAGTAATTAAAGAATATATATATTACTTATAAGTGAAAACAAAAATTAAAAAGAACAAACTTATTTCACATAATTAATAATTATAGTTTAA
Source organism: Gonocerus acuteangulatus (assembly GCA_946811695.1). Taxonomy (NCBI): domain Eukaryota; kingdom Metazoa; phylum Arthropoda; class Insecta; order Hemiptera; family Coreidae; genus Gonocerus; species Gonocerus acuteangulatus. The sequence goes on along the minus strand of OX328132.1, from coordinate 85,100,458 downwards.
ATTATTTGGAATTAATCTTTTCTTATTACTAATGTAATAATTATAATTTCTAATTACAAAAAAAGTTAATTGAACAATTAAATTAATGACAATAGAGAGAAACTAAATGAATGAGTTAGGAATAGCCTAATAGCAAGGAATGTAGAGCAAGAATCGGAGCGTTCAAGGGCTAATAAAGCCCCGTCTAAGGAGAGAGATGGGGTGAGGGCTGATCCGTCTGAGGGAGTGCCAAGTCTGTATGTAGTCCAGTCCGGAAAGGGTTAACGATGCATTACTACTATAGGCGACCCAGCAGGCCTACCAACTATATTTGCACACGATAGATATTTTTTTTAAGATTGAGTTGATTTCACTAAGGGGCCCTGATTCTATCTAACTAATTAATATCTATGAATGAATGTATATATATCTATGAATGAATGTATATATATATATATATATATATATATATATATATATATATATATACATACATACATATTTGGAGGTATTTATTTGGAAAAAATATACAACTTGGACAATTGAACAGTAACAAGGATTTATTTACTTTCCATTTTTATTTTTATTTTCATAAAACAGTTAAAAATAACAAACTTTTCAACCATAAAGCAAATAGCTTTTAAAAAATGAACATTGTACAACAATTTTTAAGCACACATTGTCAGTGAGATTTTACAAAAATAACTTACAAATACATGAAAACACATAATAAACATTCATTTTATTGTCATTCTAATAAATAAAATTAATTTTGTAATTGACAACTAAAATTACAAAATAAAACATTTACAACAAGTGAGATTCATTAATAATATCTGTTACTGAGATTGAAAAATTCAGTAAGTAACAAAACAGAATTCAATTTTGTTATATTTTGTACTTGCAGTATAAAAATAGTTATATACAATTGCTGTCTTTTTGTAATATTTACAATTCATACACAGAATATACAATTGTATTTACATATAATAAAATGTATATTATGCTAAAAATTATAGTCTATTTTTAAGATCCATAAGGCATACAAAACATAAAAAAATATTGCTATACCGGTGTCCTTATGTGGTAACTGTATCCTAGAGTTCAACTGATTAAGTAATAACAATATGGTTCGTCCTTTTTAAAACAAAATAGAATAATCAACTGCCTCCAAATAACTTTATCGAATTTTAGTTCTTATTCTAAAGAATATTTTAAATCTGCTTCTACTTTTAAACCAAATTTCTCCATATCATCATTAGTGCAATCTTTAACTGGTATTGTTAGAAATTATATATTTTTATTTATTCATTCTATGTAGCTACTAGATAATAAATATCAATCTATTATAACAAGAGTGAAAATAATTTTAAATAAGCAATACTATCAGGTTAATAAGCAAATAAAAGGTTTATGGTGGCTTTATGATGCGAATGTGTTGAAATCAACAAGTATGATTTATTAATACTGAATCAAAATAAGAGAAATATGTTTTATATTTTCAAATTATTTTGTTATATTTCTACTTTACCATATATGAGTGAAACATAAATTGGGGAAAATATTTGTTTCTCTCTGCATATAGGATGGAATTTCATACTTTTATTGAAGCCAAGTATTTTAAATATTAGTAGACAATATCGTATGATATGACTCATTAATTCTGTCTCTGAGCTTTCTAAAAAATCAGGCTATCTTTTATATGTTAAATTCTTTAATTAGAGCTTATTTTATTACTTTTAAAATATTATAAATATTTTCTGATTTATCTGGGAATACAACCTTCTAAATAGACAAAAGCAGATTAAAAATTGTCCAATGTAAGAACTGTAAAATATACAAATGGAAAATAACCTGTCATGAATTACAACCTAAATAGTGAATACTATTATTATTTTTTTTAAAATTACAAATGATAATACAAATATTTTTTTAACATACTGAATGAGTCTTGTATGCTGTTTCATCACAGGTTTTAAAATTTCTAATTAATAGAAAACATTATTTTTCTTAATAACTACAAAGTAACACAAAACTTTTTAACAAAAGAATTACAGGTACAATTTTCTCAGGTAGCTATTGCCCGATAAGAAGGTATACCTATAATAGAGGACATATAATAACATTCAATCACCAGCAAGTTTGCTTCTTTATGTTTAGTATGAAAAGTTATATCATTTTTTTAATGATAAACTGAACTTTTCCATATGGTTCAGATAGAAGATGCTCTCTGTGAAAATATTTCAAAATCCATTGATCTGATCTGATTTGATTTTTTTTCCAGGAAATTCAAGATATAGGTCAAATTTGTTTCTGTGTATTAATTTTATGATATTTTGGCCATTTTAACTTGAATATAAAGCTACTAAAGTTAAAGAGGCCACCTCATTTCTTCAAAAAATAATTGGGGTAATAAAAAAATTGAAACTGTTCAATTCTAAATCAGCAAAGTACTCTCTTTTTAGGTATTTCAATAAAGAGAAAAGAATGAATCAAGCTTCAGATGACTGACTATCTTAAATTCTTCTAGTATACATCATTGGGTTTGTAAGCTGGCCATTTGAAAGAATGTAACAAATTCCTTGAAGAAGGCCAACTCTCAATTTTAAATAGGGTGATTTCAACCTCAGAAAATGGAAACTCTTTAAGATATTTCTTTTAGCATGAGGGAAGAAATGCCCTAAATGTATAGTAAAAAGTAATCAAATAATCCTAGTAAAGGGAATAAACTAACAGTTCTAAAGGTGGAATGAATAGCATCAAATGCAGTAAATGAATTTAAGATTCTAGGTTTCGACTTATATCACTTGCTCTTGGTAAAATTCATTACCACAAGAGGAAAGAAAGTGAATAAAAGGAAGATATTCTATGAATTGAGATTATTTTACTTTCTAGGAAGTATCTTATTCTGACTAACTTACAAAAAATAACCATGTGTAAAAAAAAAAAAAAAAAAAAAAAAAAAAAATGCTGCGTAAGATGATAGAGCTGAAGTTGACTGGACGTCATTAAGTATCGTTAGTTTTTCTTATATTTTATTTAGTTATTCAGATTTATCCAGTATAATCAATATCTGTAAAAGGAAGAATCATGAATTTATTACTAAATAAGTCGTGGTTTACACTCATTATTTTCATGCTTTAACCAGAGGACAAAAAATAAATATAAATAATATTAATAAATTATAATTTTATTTATAATACAATAAAATACAAAAAAAAAATTGTATTAAATTATACTCTAATAATTGTTCTTAACTATAACTGCTACAGCAACATACCTATTTATTTACGTAATAAGTCTCGGAGAATGCAATCCATCAACTTGCTTATCAACAGCTGGAAAATGACAACTACCTTGTGGACCCCAATCATGTAGCCCACTTGAATTTGCGAGTCTGTGAGTCAATCTATGTGCAATTGAAAATCCCCCACTGCCTTCTAATTGTGTTAAAACAATTATTACCTGTCTAGAAGAGAATAGAAAACATAAATGACTTTAAAAAGTGGAATAGATTTATTCACAATTTAAATATTTGTGCAATATTTGGGATGTTTGTCACCAAGCATATTTATTATATACAAAAATAATTTATTATATAAATATATTTTATTTATTATAAATAAAATATTATTTATATTGTAAATTGTAAATAGAAAAATATTAATAAAAGTTGCCAACGGCCATAGCCACGTTGAATACACCGGTTCCCATAGATCACCGAAGTTAAGCAAGGTTGGGCGTGGTCAGTACCTGAATGGGTGACCGACCACGTGCTGTTGGCATTATAAAAGGGCGGCAACCTATAGATAGCCCGGCGCTAATGGCCAAGATGTAGACGCGCCGTAAAAAAAAAAAAAAAAAAAAAAAAAAAAAAAAAAAAAAAAAAAAAAAAAAAAAAAAAATTAATAAAAGTTGGATTTATCTTCTGTTTTGAAATTATTACTTATGCTTCTACTCTTTTAAATTACATGTTTCTGTCTTTCTTGCTAAGTTTATTTATTTGATTTTATATATGTCTAAGTGCAACTTTTGTAAAAAAAAAAAAAAAAAAACATATTACAGAAAAAAACATGGAATTAAAAAACAAAAAAAGAAGTGCATTGGTTTAATTTTAAGGCAAAAGACTTAGAAATTCAGGGAAACTATTCATCCATTAAAGGGCTTATTCTTCCTGATGTAACTGAAATCATGTTCAATTATTTAAAAATGTACATGGTATTTCACATGAAAAGGTAAATTAGTTTTGAATATTCATTAATATACTTTTGTCTAAGCTGTCAGCATAAGGAAAATCTTAAAACTAAATTATCAGGCTATTTTTAAACACAAATTCTCCTTGAATTTTATAAAGAAATAATATGAATCAAATATTGGAGGGATATGTTATGCATTTAATAAGAATTATCCAAATATAATTCTCAAATATGTTGCTTTAGTACTAATGCTAATAGATCATAAGTTAATTAATAATTAATTAATTATTATGTGTTAATTTTGGTCTTCCTCTGCCTCCCGGCCCTTTCATTGCTGACAAAGGCTACCAAAGAGTAGCCGAAACATCCTGGATATAGATTTTTTACAAAAATCGTATTGATTTTTTTTTTTAGCCGAATCCCAACTAAATCATTGTTTTCATCTAAAAAGGAAAAGGAAACCAAATGAAATGTGAGATTTAACCTCCTTAACATTGCAAATTAGATTTTCTCTGTTTCCATGTCCATTTAACTAATTACATTGGTGAAAGGAATACTGACTGCTAAGGAATTTTCTGACCCAACAGATCTACAGTCGACCAAATATCGTCGATACAAAAGCAAACTAATGAATATGAAAATCACCACTTTTCAGAGTGGAAAAGTATTTATTCATAACTTTTTTTTGGACAGTCAAATATTCGGCAGATTTGACCTTTTGATAGTGGAATACTTTCCCTTTAATAGAGTGAAGTCAGATTGAAGAATTTGCCGTAAATAAGTCCAGCAGAAATTATTAAAGATGGACAATGAAAGATGTATTTTTTCATATTCGTTAGTTTGCATTTGTATCGACGATATAACCCCTAGGCAGATATAACTGAAAATGCAGGAGTTTGTACAGAAAACATGGATGTTGTACATTGATTACAAAGCTACTTATGAATCAATAGATGGACGGGAGCTATTTTGAGCAATGGGGGAAACTAAGAATTCAGGTAGGTCGAGTACAGCCACGATTGGGAAGGGATTCAGGAATTAGTAATATATTATTGGATAGGGGGATCCTTCAGCTTCAATATTTGATTTCATGCAATTGTCCAAAGAGGTGAGTTAGAGATTGGATGTACAATTTCAATAAAATGACATGAGTGCTCGCATTATGATAATCAGGTGGTCTAAGGCTAGTATGAAATATGCTTTTACTAGATTAGATGGAGAATCCTAAGAAGTTTGGGATATTGATGGGTCAGGGAAAATACTAATATTGAGAAAGAAGAAGCTGCTGGTAAGGCATTGGGGACTATACTATTAAGCTGGTAGAAGCACTCCTCAGCACCTTAGTAGCTCTACAGTCAATGAGGATCTAGATGAGCATGAAGAACTTATTAAGAGTATTGAATCAGGTAATAAAGGTTACTTTAGCCTTACAAAAAATCTGAAAAGCAGACTGATAAGTGTTCAAGAACTATAAAACACTAATAAAACTGACAATGAGGAAGCACAAAATGAAAAACAGCTGAATGTCATAATAATATCACACAATTCAATTATTTAACAATCCAGTGCTTGGGTCACTCCTTGATAGTCCCTCGGCCCGTGTACATTTTATGCAACGATTTTTAAGATTCTTCAATTTTCACTATTGATTGTACAAGTCTTAACTAGAGCAGTGCCACTTGTCAGCTGGCTAGGTAGCGGTGGGTTTGGCTGCGGGGGCGTTGCAAACTTCGGCAAAATATGAAAATGTGAAACGATTTTAAGATTCATGAATTTTTTTGGAGAAACACCTTTCATTATACAATAATCATTGGCACTTGTCAGCTGGCCGGCCAGCGGTGGACTGCTTGTCAGCTGGGGGTCTAAACTTGGCAAAAATACGAAATTCTGAAACGATTTTAAAATTGCTGAAATTTTGGTGGTTACTAGTATTTGTAGTGAGATTAACAAAAAACATTGTCAGCTGATCATATATTGGTGGAAAACTTGTCAGCTGGGGGTGTATAAGAGCTGAGCGTATGGCACGCGCTCCGCTTTATACCACCAGCTGACGACTTTTCCACCCACATATAAGCAGCTGACAATTTGTTTTGTCAATTTTATTATGAATACTACCTACTAACAAAATTTCAGGAATCTTAATATAGTTGTTGACTATTTAATAGCGAAAGCATGCTTACATTGATTACAACTTCTGAATATATTGATTGTAAATGAATATTTTTATTATCAACGTTAAAATATATTATGTATTTGCATTAAGGTATGATGAAAAAATATATCATTTATTTGTATAAAATACTGTATTGGCAATAAAAAAGTATTATACAATTAATCATAATAATAATAATAGTATACTAATAACACTTTGTAATAAAAAGAAAGTCAATCGTTTTCTGATTCTGACTCTGCACCTTGAGAATCATCAATGTTTGCATCCGCAGTAATTGTGCGGTCATCCTCTTCTTGGTGTCTTTCAGCTGAAAATACTAATTATTGTTATTGATAAAATGATTAAACATTAATAAAGCATAGAAAAGAAATAGTTTTAATATCTTCAGTGAATTGCTGATCTCGAACAATCATATCAACTACTCGACGGAATTGTTCGCCGTCAAACCATTTACATGTTTATATATTATCTTCAATATCCCATCCGTAATCCAGAGGAGTTAAACTTGAAGGTTCTTGTTTGTTTATTTTAGATTATAAACATCGTCGTATGGGTTTTTTTTTTCAACCTACTTTACAGTAGATTTATACTCGATATTAGGCGTATAGCCATCGGGGATCAAGCATACAGGCTGCTAGGATTGCTAAAATGTGACGAAGCTCTAGGCCCCTCAAGGATTGTTTAATGTAGTGTGTATAGAGTGTCCGACCCAGCAGACATACAGACAAACATACAACAATTCTATAAATCATTGTTTTGGGTACTATTGCATTGATAAAGGCCCCCAATAGTATTTTTACTCATATATCTTGCATATACAAACAGCGATCCGTTAGAATTTTATTATATGTGAAGATAGATTACGGCTAGTAGTGGTAAGTTGGTAAATCGGGTCCAGAATAAACCCCCCTCCTAATAAACCGATTTACTTTATTTTTACAACATACTTTTCTATTAATATTTCCACAAACGAATATCGAGTTTCGTCCGAGCTAATTTGTGTCCAGGGTAAACCCCTCCTCCAGATGAACCAATGAAAGAACTCGTTAAATCATTTGCTAAGGGAATACTATATACAAAGATTCGTGACGAAACAACCTCTGGTGTGTATCGTATTAACGATAGTTCATGAAATGTTGGACGTGATTCTTTACATTGGCATAACTTTTTTATTTATGTACCGATTCGCATGAAACAAACACTAAATGTTAAGTGAAACGTACCACAATATATTAGAGAATACTGCAACTAAATCGGATAAGCCGTTTCTGAGATTAGCGCGCACAGACAAACACATTAACAGACAACCAGGCAAAAATTTTAAAAATCATTGTTTTGGGTGGGTACTATTGCATTGATAAAGGTCCCCAATAGTATTTTTCCCCATCTTCCAGATACAGACAGCGATCCGTTAGAATTGTATTATTTGTATAGATTTATATTAAGGTATGATGAAAAAATATATTATTTATTTGTATAAAATACTGTAAAAATTATTATATAATTTATTTATAATAGTAATAGTTACCTAATAAAACTTTTTAATGAAAGTCTGACTCTTCACCTTCAGAATCATTACTTTCGATATTTGTAGTGTTTGTGAGGTCATCCTGCTGTCTCTCATGTGAAAATACTAATTATTGGTATTATATGATAAAAAATAAAAAATGATGAAACATGATGATTCAGGGCCGCCACATCTCAGAGCCGGGCCCGGGACCAGATCACGGGCCCCCACTTCTCAGAGCCAGAAAGAAAATTCTAGTACTTTGCTATAGGACTTTGGGCATTTTAAAATTATTTTCATCTTAAGTTTTGAGCAAAATGAGAATAAAAGCCATCAATCGGTGCTGCAAAGGTTACTTTCGGTACTTCTTTTCCAATTAGCGAAGATCGGCCCGGGCCCCCACGGTGCCCGGGCCCGGGACAACTGTACCCGGTTGTCCCCCCCATGTGGCGGCCCTGGAAACATTAATAAAGCAAAGAAAACGAATAATTTTAATATCTTCAGTGAATTACTGATCTCGAACAATCATTTCAACTACTGGAGGTAATTGTTTGCCATCAAACCATTTACATGTGTACATTTTATTTATGTTATTATTAGATGATAAAATTTGGATGAATATGGGAACGTGAACAAACCAAACTATTTAGATAATAATAAGTTATTTTTAACACTAGGCGAAACACTGTGCCAAGCGTTGCCTGATTTTCACGCATTCACAGGCGAACATTTTTTATGTGCTATGTATTTTATACAAATAAATGATACCTTAATGCAAATACATAATATATTTTAACATTGATAATAAAAATATTCATTTACAATCAATATATTCAGAAGTTGTAAGGGTGGGTTTACACTTGCTAGTTATTGCAGGATATTTATATCAGACAGAAATTGCGACTAGCGTAAACCATGAGCAATTTATGTCTGAGATATATATTTCTATCGCGAACTATAAGTGTCGACACTTCTATACCACCAGGTGTAAACACAGATTTTTACAAGAAGAATTTAATTTCAGAGATAAAATCTTGGCTACTAGCTGTATTGTCGACACTTCTATACCAACAGATGTAAACATTGATTATTTGTGCTTTTGGTGAATTTATCGCAAATTAGAACAAATCCAGAACTGACCTATACGTATCCATGACATAAATGTCTAGCTATTTCTGTCAGTATGTAAACCTTCAAGAGAATATCTATCCGACACCTGATATATATTTCCTGCGAGAAGTGTCAGATGTAAACGCACCCTAATCAATATAAGCATGCTTTCGCTATTAAATAGTCAAAAACTATATCAAGATTCCTGAAATTTTGTTAGTAGGTAGTATTCGTAATAAGATTGACAAAACAAATTGTTAGCTGCATATATGTGGGTGGAAAAGATGTCAGCTGGCGGTATAAAGCAGAGCGCGCGCCATACGCTCAGCGCTTATACCCCCCCCCCCCAGCTGACAAGTTTTCCACCAAGATATGAGCAGCTGACAATGTTTTTCCTTAATCTCACTACAAATACTAGTAACCACCAAAATTTCAGCAATCTTAAAATCGTTTCAGAATTTCGTATTTTTGCCAAGTTTAGACCCCCAGCTGACAAGCAGTCCACCGCTGGCCGGCCAGCTGACAAGTGCCAATGATTATTGTATAATGAAAGGTTTTTCTCCAAAAAATTTCATGAATCTTAAAATCGTTTCACATTTTCATATTTTTCCGAAGTTTGTAACGCCCCCGCAGCCAAACCCACCGCTACCTAGCCAGCTGACAAGTGGCACTGTTCTAGTTAAGACTTGTACAAGAAATAGTGAAAAAATGAAGAATCTTAAAAATCGTTGCATGAAATGTACACGGGCCGACGGACTATGAGGATGTATGCCAGTAGAGTTGCAAGGAAGGCCTATGAAGGTACTCCCAGGAAAGAAAGGCTAAGGTGAGAACCTAAGAGCTGATGGAAGGACAGCATACAACGTGATCTCAAGCTGCTGAGAATAAGTGCTATCCATCCAAAAGTTAGAATGAGATAGTCGAGTTTAGTTGGTTTTCTTAAATCTAAAATTTCTCTTAAGAAGCATGTGTCCCAGAATAAGAATAAAAAAGTTTTCATTTCATATAATAAGGCCAATTTTGCTACTTAAATAAGAGAAACGCAACTCCATGAAATCCAATTATACCTGTGAAGTGGAGGAACTGAGTCAACTGTTCGGAGTTCACCACGTGTAGAAACAACATTGTAACTTTCCTGACAATCACATTTAACATGTATCCATTTATTTTCATGTCTATTCTCAACCATAACCACTAGGCCAGCCCATCCTTTAGTTAAATAGTAGGCAGTCATTCCTTCACGCCCCTTAAATCAAATAATCTCATAAAAGTATGATTCTCATACAGCAGTATTGTTTAGTTTATTATATATTATATGCATATATATTAATTTATATAGTAACTTATAGTCTCCTTTTTATCAATATATCTTAAAAAATATATTTTTTAATTTTCAAGACAAATATAAAAATAGTTGTATAAGATACAAAAATCTCTACTTTTAGCCAGAGTTGGGCATGATCAATTAACTATTCAATCGTCCAAGCCAACAATTAACTTTTTAATCATGATTAAATCATATGCAGTTGATTTAATCACGGTTTATTTTAAATAATTACAATTAAATTTAATTAATTAATTAAATTAAACAAATTAATTGTGTTTAATAACCGGCGCTAATAGCCAAATAGTTGATACACCGTTAAAAAAAAAAAAAAAAAAAAATGGTGATTAACTCCTTTAATTGTGTTTAAACATCTTAGTTGTAATTGATTTAATCATGATTAATATAATTCCAACTAACCATTTAATTGTTAATTACAATTAAGTTAAATGGTACTAATGACCCTAGGAGTAGAAGCACCCTTAAACAAACAAACAAAAATTAAGTCAATTGTTGATTAAAACAATTAACAATTAATTTTTATAATGAATTTTGGAGTAATAACAATATGCTGAGTTTTAACAAAATGCTACTCCAAAGTTCACTTCCGTCCATAATTGGCCCTCTTCCGATCCTATTCTAGTCCACTTCGACCACTTCCAGCCATTACAGTACACTTCAAACCCCATGTGGTCCACTCTGGCCCACTTCCATTCCGTACAGGTCTACTTCCGGTCAGCTCTTGGCAACTTCAGGAGGCATTCTTGCCCATTCCTGGTCCACATATGCTTCTCAATAGTTAACTTCTGACCACACATGGGTCACTCTGACTCACTTTCGGTCCTTATGCCACTCCTGATTCACACTGGGCCACTTCAGTTCGATCTAGATCACTTCAGGTCACTGGCACACACTATTCCTTTCTTAATCTGGGTTCCAGTCCCTTGCCATTACTTCTGGGACACTCTATTCACACGTGGGTCTAATAATTACTTGTGGGACACTATATTCATCTAGAAGCCAATTCCAAAGAGGAATTTGGGAAACTTCTGGGGCATTAAATTCATTCCTGGATTACTTCCGGGTGGCTCTAGAGTCTCCAGAATACTTCTGGTCTCTCATTATTACTTAGGGACACTCAATTCACCCCAGGATTACTTGCGGGTGGTTCTGAGTGTCTCTTGAGCACTTCCAGGTGACTTCCCATCTCAACATTACTTAAGGGGTGCATAATTCATACCTAAGGGCATTTCCAGGTAAATCTAGGCGCACGGTAGTGCGCCAGGCCAAGTTCCGGTCTAAGCATACTGTGTGTATATTACAGGCGGTCTTAGAGCCGATTTTTACCCTCTCATAACTTTCAACCAGGTAAAGATAAAGTTATGAAATTTTACACAGGTATTATACTACTAAATGAGAGAAAACTGGAAATTTTCATAATTCTACATCAAATAGTTTCTGATATATAAGCGATCGAAAATCGGGATTTATAGGACTCACTCACTCACTGACCCATCAAAATTATTAGGCACTTCCCATGATGCTAGAGACTTGAAATTTTGCATGAAGATAGATATGAAGACTTTATTAAAGGAAAAAATCGAAAAATCATGAAAAGTTGTGTTTGACTCCACTTCCAGGGCGGGGGCGTGCCAGTTTTTTAAAGTCGAGCCATCTAAATTACAAAGTTTAGGATCACAAACCCAAAATGTATCGTCTTTGTTCTTATATTTTTCTTGAAGGCCTTCTGCACTTTCCCTATTGTGATCTTTATCCTCGGGATACGCTTCCTGTGTTTTACAGTGTAATAGTTTAGTTAAGAGAGCAATCAATTTGTCCTCTAGAGCAATGTCATCTGGAAGAGCTTCTAACTTTTCTAGTCTAGTGATTAGATGTATGTAGGATGATTATTGGTATCAAATATCAAGCAGTAAGGAGAACCTTATGCAGAATCCAAAGACCCTGGTTTTATATGAAGTACAAAAGCCAGTAAGTATGCGGCAACTAAATTCTATTTAATACTTAGAAAAAAGTAATGAGATCCCCAAAAAAACATGAATGTGAAATAGAGGCCAAGTTCCTGCCCCACAAAGAAACACTCCCTTCCTCAAAAATATCCCCTCCTAAAACCCCCCAAAAACGCCTTACCATTCTACACTCCAAAAAAGTAGTATGAGTTGGTGTATTAATTCAACCAAAAATATTTGCCAATACAAGAGATGATACAAGAAAGAAATGTCCAAGTTCATTACTTTGAAGACCTCATAGTTACTTACTAAGAACAGTAAAGACACTTCAACTGACCTTTAAAAACAACAATAAAAATACTTATATCCAGTTACTAAAATAATTCTTAAACTCTTAATGTTTAGTTTTTCTCTAAAGATAATTTCGGCACAAAAAAAACATTGCCAAGGGTCAACCTGAGTCTAATTTTTTTACGTTTTTTTTTTTTTAGCGCGGTTCCTCCCTCCCCCATAGGGAGGAACCCCGCTTATAAGGTTGATACAATGAAACAATCCGGAAGTGCCGACAAGAAAATTTCGCGTTTCAGAACCCCTAGAGACCGAAAATAACGGTGGTTCAAATTTGTATATATATATATATATATATATATATATATATATATATATATATATATATATATGTATATATTATATATTTATTATATATATATATATATATATATATATATATATATATATATTTGTCTGTTCGCTCATTTCTGGCTTCCCTGACGGTCCGATTTTGATGAAATTTGGTACAAAAATCAGTCGTCCAATTTGAAAGGTCAAGTTCGTTAACCAGCAAAATCCGCCCACTGGAAGATGGCGTTTGGGGCGAAATTCGCGCAGAAAAAATCGTAACGCTTACGTTTTTGAGTTCATAAGCTTGTAAGTACTCTTTTTATAGGCTTCTTGGGCTAGGAAAACGAATGAAACCATTTTCAAGGCGATAGCTTTAACCGTTTTCGAGAAAATTGGAAAAATAGTTTTTGAATACCGTTTTAGCGCGGTTCCTCCCTCCCCCATAGGGAGGAACCCCGCTTATAGGGTTGATACAATGAAACAATCCGGAAGTGCCGACTAGAAAATTTCGCGTTTCAGAACCCCTAGAGACCGAAAAAAACGGTGGTTCAAATTTGTATATATATATATATATATGTATATATTTATATATATATATATATATATATATATATATATATATATATATATATATATATATATATATTTGTCTGTTCGCTCTCTAGATAGAAGACGAATGGTCCGATTTTGATGAAATTTGGTACAAAAATCCTTCGTCCAATTTGAAAGGTCAAGTTCGTTAACCAGCAAAATCCGCCTACTGGAAGATGGCGTTTGGGGCGAAATTCGCGCAAAAAAAATCGTAACGCTAACGTTTTTGAGTTCATAAGCTTCTAAGTACTCGTTTTATATGATTCCTGGGCTAGGAAAACGAATGAAACCATTTTCAAGGCCATAGCTTTAACCGTTTTCGAGAAAATTGGAAAAATATTTTTTGAATACCGTTTTTGGTTTGGGTACTTAGAATCATGGGATTCAGTTGAAACATTTTCTGCATGTTCTACTTTCATCAAAACTAATATGTTGAAATTTTGGTTACGTTTGGAGTTAAGGAAGGGTTAGAATAAAATATTTTATTAACAGACATAAAAAGTTTTAGTAACTTTGTTTACTTTCCTTAATATCTCGAAAAAGGTTGAGAATCTTGGTAAACGGAAGAATACCATTAGAAAGCTTATTAAATGCTCTAAAAAAAAGGTTCTAATGAAAGTTTTGATTAGGCGATGTCAATCGGAGAAATAAGAGCTTAAAACTTTAAAGTAATTGATTTCGCTTATTCGAACTGTTCTTTTTGTCTGTTTTTTATTCCTTGTTATTTTTTAATTGCTTATTGTTGGATAATGTATTTGAAAATAAAACAGGTTAAGAAAAATAAGAAAAACAATTTAATGTTAGAGATATGGATTTCCAAGATATATAGCTTTTCAACTGCCTAGCGTCCTTCCTAGGGAGGGTTCTTTGTCTTTGATTTTGGTACTTAGAATTATGGGATACAGTTGAAACATTTTCTGCATGTTGGAGTTTCATCAACACTAATATGTTGAAATTTTTGTTACGTTTAGAGTAAAGGAAGGGTTAGAATAAAATATTTTATTAACAGACAAAAAAAGTTTTGGTAACTTTGTATAATTTCGTTAGTATCTCGAAAACGGTTGACAATCTTGTGAAGCGGAAGATTACCATTCGGAAGCTTACTAAATGCTCTACAAAAAAGGTTCTGAAGAAAGTTTTAATTAGGCGATGTCAATCGGAGAAAAAAGTGCTTAAAACTTTAAATTAATTGATTTCGTTTATTCCAATGGTTCTTTTTGTCTGTTTTATTTCTTGTTATTTTTTAATTGCTTATAGTTGGATAATGTATTTGACAATACAACTGGTTAAGTAAAATAACAAAAACAATTTATTGTTAGAAATATAGATTTCCAAGATTCCAAGACTAGCGGTCACTAGCGGGTCTGTTTCTAGTGTAGCGGATCCTTCCAGGTAAGATTGTAAATCATGACCTTTCAAGACTTTACTACTCACAGGAATGGCGTTAGTGACCTTAAGGGTTGACACGCCATTATAATAATTAATTTTAAAAAAAAGACTGGTGGAACCAAAATAATAACTGCTTCTATTTTAATCTTTCCAAATTAGACTAGGGATATGAACGGAACCGCGCTAAGATGATGCAGTCCTGCGAGACGGACTTTTTTTTATATGTTCCTGGAAGTTAATCTCATAATTAATTATAGAAATGATTAACAATTGATCAATCGTGATTTTATATTTGTAATTACAATTAATCAATTGTTAATTCTGAGATTTTGCAATTACGATTAATCAACTAATAATCACAGGAGTTTGCGATTACAATTACATTTTGAATTTTAATTGCAGGTTAGTGCGATTGGATTAATTTTTGCCCAATTCTGCTTTAAGTGTGTTACATCCCTCCATCTATAGAGTGGAAAGCCACTTAGGACGCAAACCACAGGTGCCAATGAGAAATGTACACACTTCACATCCCATGGGTCACAAAAATACTGGTGGTTGAAATTTGCATATATATAATAAAAATTTTGCTTTGCAGCAGCCCCAAAAATGGTTTGATTATGGTGAAATTTGGTACAAACATCCTTCGTCAAAAAAAAATTCATGCGGCACACCATGGATGTCGGCGCTAATAGCACAAGCATTGCACCCTGGATTGAAATGCTGATTGTTTGTTCATGCGGCACACCATGAATGTCGGCGCTAATAGCCCAGGCATTGCACCCTGGATTGAAATGCTGATTGTTTGTAAGTGTTTGAATACTAACATAAACAGTACATAAACTTTACCGCATTAAATGTCAAGCCTGGGAATAAGGGAAAAGGGTGGCACTTCCGGATTGCGACTTGAGGTCAATCCCATAATCGAGTATCCTCCTCCCTATCTCCATAGGGAGGGAGGAACCGCACTAGAATGGAATACTTAGTCATTCCTTTCTAATGTTTTTACATTTGTTGTTAATAATAAATAAGTTGGTGCTAATGACCACCCACAGTAGTAGATGCACCAAAATAAATAAAAAAAATAATAATAATAAATAAGCATTAAAATTTGAATAAATAATGTTTTTACTCTATGGTCATCGAATTGTCATCATCACTGTCTTCAGGAACAACTTCACTAAATCACCGTTTACCATTAATGAGATGGTTTCGGGGAATAAACTTTCTTTGCCTGTGTCCATAGCAGAGTCTGATTTAAAAAATATGAGGGTCTGATGAAATCATCCCAGTTTGTATTTCATCCTAAAATAATCTTAGTTAATCGATGCTTTCTTTACTCTAAACGGTTCTTAGTATTTGATTTCCTGTTTTTTATTCCTTATTGTTCTTTTGATTGATTTCTGCAGTAATATTAGTTCTTCAGTAAAACTAATATGTTTTAACTTGTCTCTGCACCAGACCCAGAAGCATCTCTGTAAACATATTGTAATATATCAACATTCTAATTTTTTTTTCTTGTGTTGTCAAAATAACAGGTGTGCTGGTCTTGTGAGGAGGAGGATGATAACACAGAATATTGGGATCAGAGCCCCTGTACTTGGCACTCCCCACCCCTGCTCTCAGCCCCCACTATGGTAGCCAGCCCCCAACACTACTGATCATCCACTCCACGGCTATCTTTGCCCTCCTTAATCTGGTTCCCTACTTAACCATGTCAGGGGCAAGGGAGGGTAATGTCCTTGAGGGTGGGGTGCGCCCACTACCCCTCTCCCTCCACAGGCGGACCAAACTTCCTCTCCTAGAGCGGCCGTATGCACCATCTTTTTTTTCTTTTATTAGACTTTAATTTCAAACCTTTTGTCATCCTCCTTTTTCATAAGGGCTTTGGACCTTCAATAGCAGAGTTATAGGGAGTGCAGGTTTGTCTTATAACTCCAATTTTTCTGATAAATCGTATGATACTTCTACCGTTGAATCAGATTAAATTGTGCTTCCAAAAGCTCGTCGTCTTCCCATAATCTCATTCACTTATGATCTGCCATTTCGACTATGAAGCAAAACAACCAGACAGTACTGAAGCCAAGCTACAACAGGAGGATGGAGGGCCGGTAGAGAGGGTAAGGTACAGCCCTGTGTAGGACCAAAATGAATGCTCATGACATCTAATGCTGAAATATTAAATTAGAAATTATGCACCATTCCTGCTAGACCAATCTGTAAACGCACAAGGCTAAAGGGGCTGGCAATCAAGAAGTACAGCTTTGGGAGAATACTCGGGCATCGCCTCTGAGGCAGGGCATTCTCCTGCGAGCATATTCGGGCGTCGCATCAAAAGGGTTAAGAGCCGGATTTCAGGCTCACAGTCAGTAGCTGCCTAACCTCCAAAGCTTGCAAACCCCCAAGGAATTGTGACCTGCCCATCTAAGCCTCTTTAGCTCCTGGCCTGTTCTCACCCACTTGGCACAGTGACAAATGAATACCTGGCAGTTAATGGACATAACAAATAATAAAAGAAGTTTATTCACCATAAAACCGATTTGTCCCTTACAGAATCCAAGGAGGTATCAGTTTAAAAAATATTCTTTTTTAAGCTATGTCATTGGGCAATTTCATCTCCTCCTGCTTCTCTGCATATATCCCCAATGGTAGAGTTTTCCAGGGCTGATGGCGTCGAAAAACATTTCCATCTGGGCCCAATTTTTCATTTTGTTCATTTAGTTATTTAGGGAAACACATATGAAGACACATTTTAAATGATGTACTTTTAGTGGATTAATTACAATTTTGTTGTGTCAAATACGCGACAACCGGGGGCCACTGAAAGAATTTTTCTGGCGGATTCAGTATCATACGATACCAGACCTGCATACCTAACCGGGAATTATGTAATTAGGTCCCATACAAAGTACAAAGGGTATAGAACAAGGCCTGGAGTAGTGGGGATAGAAAGAAAGGCAAGCTATCTGCTGACGCAAATGCCATGACGCTGGGCATGAACGTGTTAATCCTTAGAGTGCTGCAAGTAGACCTGGCCTAGCGATCTCTGGGTTCCTCAAGCCCAGAATGCAATACTTACACCGGGTGCGGCTAATATTTCAGAGCGTTGTACATTTATTTTTCCATTCTCTTTTTTTATCTAGGCTGTGGATCGGCAGCAGTGGCGTTAAAAATATGTACACTATTTACAAACTTACAATATTCAATATTAATTAAAAATTTACATGAGTTCCCCCACTTAGATTATATTATTATTAGTTACTCTAAAATCTCCCAGATAGAACCAAGAACAGAACTTGTCTACATGTCATCCACATTTAAAGCTATAACTCATAATACAGCAAAAACTGCTGGACAAGTCAATAGTACCGTGGGCATGGCTCTCTCCAACTTAAGCGGTAATGCTACCTTGTAACTTTATTTTTTTTTTTTTACAATATTTTTTTATGGGCTAAAAATATGATTTTCCAAGTGAAGTCCCGATGCCGAGTGAACATGTTGCTGATTTGAAGATAATTTTTTGAGCGAGCTTCAATTGGTCCCTTTATAATTGTTAAGTTTTTTTGGTCCTCCTTCAATATGTTTCAAAATTAAAACCTATTTTTTAAATCTTTATTACAAGCAAGAATGAAAAAATAAATAAATAAATAGGAAAAACATCAACATTTCAGAACATTAAACTTTAATCCATTCGATGCGACGCCCGAGAATACATGCCGGAGTAAGTAAGTAAACAAAGTAAGTAAACTTTGTTTTAAATGGTTATTGTAGTAAATAAATCGTTTCAAGTAATACACGTTGTCGTTCACGTAAGATAAACACGAATATGATGATTAGCAACGAGCGCCTAAGTAAAAAATCTACGGGTACGTACGGCCGCTCTAGGAGAGGGAGTTTGGTCCGCCTGGGGCGAGAATAGACAGCTACCCCAAGTCGCATCGAAAAGGTTAAAGTCGTTTTCTTAAAACTATGTTTTTCAAATCGGGCAATACTCTGGCATCTTCAATTTTTGCTGGATCAACTTCAAATTTTAATTGCAGCTTCCTAATGATATTTCCTAGTAAAGTTGTAAGATTTTTTGGATTAATTATAACGATTTTATGACCAATTTTCAACAGAGTTTTTAATATAAAATGAATAATTGTTCATCATTTACGAAAAAATTAATATTCTTTAAAAAATCCTACGTGCATTACTAGATTTAAACTTCTTCTTTCGAAATAATTTGAGTTTTTCATTCTAGATTAAAAATTGCCATTTGCAGACTATTGCCCATGAAAAAAGAGGGTTTCCGTTTGTCAGGTACAGTGCTGCCATATTTTTTTTTTTTTTTTTTTAAAGAATTGATTTTAATTTTTCTGGATACTTTAAAATTCAAGAAGATGACTTTTATTTTGCTCACACAAGGTAGTATTACCCCTTAAGGAGAAGTTTTATGCACTCAGGGCAAAGCTTCCCTCGACTTGCACAGCAGTGGACCGCACTATGCGGGTGAAACCACAATTTTTTTCTGGCATCACAGTCAGCTTCCTTAGGTGGTACATAATGCTTGTTCGTCAGTTGAACCTGAGGAAGCCAGAGAAAAATTATGGTTTGAAAAACTGCACCACTGGTGATGGATGCCGAGAAGTAGGAGGAGATGAGTTTAAAAAATGTATTTTTAAGACACTATCTTAGAATTCTAGCTTTGAATCGAAAATTCAATGCATTGAAATGACATGCAATGAAATAAGGCAAATATTATAACCTAATAATAAAAAAAAAAAATCAGTCCCGTAACAGGCCACAAGGGCCCAGAGGGGCAGATACTGTAGAGGTATCTGATTCTTGACCGTTCGGCACACTAGGGAGATAGTGTGGTCAACACTATGCTCCGGCCGCCTGATTTTCCCCTTGGCTGCTTTGACTGCTAGAGTCATTAGCACCCAAGGTACCCATTATTAATTAAATTAATTAAAGGCTGGGTGAGCCTAGGGACGATCTGGGACCCCAAATCCAACCCTCGGACAGCAGCACTAGAAGAAAAAATCTTTAGTGCGCGCTCGGGTTTTGAACCTGGTCCTCCAGTTCATTAGTCGAGTGCTCTACCACTGAGCTAACCTCGCCCCCTAACCTAATAATAATGCAAGTATAATAGTCTATGTTGAAAAAATACCTCGTGTCTTTGTCCTTTAGCCAAAGTAAGACTTATTATTGCATCAGCTAATATATATGCTGGGGGAGAGAGTTGCTCTACAAGCAAACGCTTCGAACTATGAATAGCCAAAACGTATTCAGGAAAGTTAGCTGGATCCTCAATACCTGGAAAAGAAATAAAATAAAAAAAGAAGATTAAACTTAACTTTTTGAACTATTTAATTTAATGTATTTGCAATTTAATATTTTGTAAATAGCAATAGTAATGCTGTTTATACAATGTTGTTGGTCAGTATTACTCACCAGTATGCCAGTGATTGAAAGCAAGACAAACAACAATATAGACATCACTTTCCAACATTTTATGACAGCCAACGAATCCTCTAACCTGCCGTTTGCTATGCTCTACTAATCGGCCAACACTTGGTGCAACAACGTTCCTTGTTCGGAAAATCACAACACATAAATCCAGTTGGGAGCGCTGAGATTTTTCAGAATTTCTATAAATAACAGTTTTATTAATAATATTTTTCAGTTTATAAAAAAAAAAAAAAAAGTCATTTGGTCTCCAAAACGTTCATTTGATGCACATTGTCCACCAATGTTTTGTAAACTGCAACTGGACATCCTCAAAGATTAGTTTACATGTACATAGTTTGATATCAGTTACATGGATATATATATATATATATATATATATATATATATATATATAAAATCAGTCCCGTAACAGGCCATGAGGGCCCTGAGGGGCAGATACTATAGAGGTATCTGATTCATGACCAACGGCACACTAGGGAGATAGTATGGTCAATACTATGCTCCTGCCGCCTGATTTTCCCCTTGACTGCTTCAACTGCTAGAGTCATTAGCACCCAAGGTACCCATTATTAAGTTAATTAAAGGCTGGGTTGGCCTAGGGACGGTCAGGGAGGCTGAATTCAACCCATGACGAAGACACTAGAAGAAAAAATCTTTAGTGCTTGCTCGGGATTTGAACTCAGGCCTCCAGCTAGTCCAGTGCTCTACCACTGAGCTAACCTCGCCCCCATATATATATATATATATGCTTGTTTGTTCGCTCTCTGGCAAACTCAAAAATGGTCTGATTTTGATGAAATTTGGTACAAAAATCTGTTGTCTAATTTGAAAGGTCAAGTTCGTTAACCCTTTCCAGACGCAAAGAGCCTCTATGAGATGTGTTCTGCTGTACGGGATACTCGCACCCGGCATTGGTCCCCCTGTATGGCATACTTTTCCCACTCTCGGTCACAGCCCCTCGACTTTCGGCGATCTCCTCACCGTATAAAAACTCGTCTTTTATAATTTTTATTATTATTTTGCTTACAATGATTATTAATTTTTATTTATGTTGAATTAGTTTTGCGTTTGAATAATTATGTTTAAGTTGAATAACTTTGTTTAAAAATCTAAGTTATAAAAAACGTATATTATATATGAGTAACAAAAAAAGAAGGGTTTTCTTTTTATCATTTGCCCTTTATTTTATGAATAATAAGCAAGGTAATTATATACTCAATAACTAGGGAAAATAAGTTTCCCATTGTCCTTTTTGAGCTGTTACTTTGAATACGACACTGGTGGAGTTAAAAACTTTTTTTTCCTTTTTTTTATTATTATTTATAAAACTTATTTACAAAAACAGAGAAGGATTATTATAAATATTTACAGTTAAGTTAGTGAATTAAATATGCAAAAAAATCATCTTTACCATTAAATATTCGATTTTTGTTTTAAAAATGGAGGACATGCAATAAAAAAAAAAAAAAAAAAAAAAAAAAAAACAGGTTTTCTAAATTTAACAAAACACGAATATGAGATCATAACATTTCAGGACTAAAAGTGAACGCTGTCCATGGTCCTGAAAGTCCACGGTACACAGGACCCGACTGCTGGAGCAGTCCACGGTAGAGAAAGGGTTAACCAGCAGAATCTGCCCACTGTAAGGTGGCGTTTGGGGCGAAATTCACGCAAAAAAAAATCGTAACGCTTACGTTTTTGAGTTCTTATGCTTACAGGTACTTGTTTTATAGGTTTTTTAACATAGGAAAATGAATTAAACCAATTTTGAGGCGATATCTGTAACCGTTTTTGAGAAAAGTGGAACAAATGTTTTTGTAAGTCATTATTTTTTTGTGGGTACTTAGATTTGCAGGATTCAATTGAAATTACTACATCTTGGAAATTCATCTCAACTAGGATGTTTAAATTTTGGTTATATTTGGAGTTAAGGAAGTATCGAAAAAAAAAAATGTATTAATAGCCATTCGAATTATTAATCGACCATTCGAATGCTTGCTATATTCTCTACAAAAAAGGTTCTGAAGCAATATTCGATGGGGCAATGTAAAACTGAGATATAAACGCTTAAAACTTAAAAAGTTATTGTTTTGTTCTTTTTAACCTGTTTTTGTCTTTGTTTAGCTCACTTTTTAATTGGTTGTTTTTGTTTTAAATTGTATTTATCAGTAAAATGAGTATTTTAGTCAAATAAGCCAAGCAACTATAAAAGGTATTCATCATGATGATTAGATAGTTAGCCGTCGAGGTGATAAGTAAAGATGGAATGGTTGGGATTCGGCTAAATAAACCTCAATATGATTTTGTTTTAAAAACTCTATATTTTGGACGTTTGGTTTGAAAACTACCAACAAACTCAAAACCCTCTATACCAAACTCAAAGATCCCATCCCTTTTGAACAAACCACCCGTTGTGTTTACCAAGTCCCTTGCCAAACCCCTTCCTGTAATGGCGTATACATAGGAGAAACCATAAATGACATTCACTCACGTCTTACACAACATAAACGAACCATCACTAATAAAGAAATAGATAAATCTGCACTTGCAAAACACGCCATTACACAAAAACACACTTTTAACTTCGACGACACGAAAATTCTTTCTATACAATGAAACAAAAAAAGACTACAGATCTCGGAATGTGTACACATAAACTTAAACAAAAACAATATAAACTACAAAACTGACCAACAAGGTATTTCTCCTATGTACGCTAATATTTTCCAAATACTCTCCCGACCTCCCACCTAGATTTTTACCATGCCCCTTGGGTATCCTTCCATTAACACCTTTTTCTCCTTTCCTGTCATAAAAATGTCATAAACATTCCTTTTGGTCCTTACCGACATTTCTCCCACCACCTGCTGTTTTCACTTACTTATACCCCAGTAGATTCCTTTCTCCTTAGACACTCTACAATGGTTACTTAATTGCCAACCTTGGTCTTCCTCTGCCGCTCGGCATTTCTATTGGTATGTAGTATCTTATTTCTGTGTAAAATTAATTAATGTTACTATTAGCTACTATATTTGTCATTGGTATGTAGTTTCTTATTTCTTTGTAAAATCAATTAACGTTACTAATTACTATTAAAATCAATTATTGTACCTATTTACTTTTTCATTCTACTCATTCTAAGAATTTAAGACGATATGTTCTTTTATAAGTTAATTGTATCTATAGTTCTGTTACCTATCACAATTATAATTTTTTTTGTTTTTGTATTAATTTCTTTTTTTGTCATTTTAGCTGACGAAGGCTACCAATGAGTAGCCGAAACGTCCGAAATATAGATTTTTTAAAACAAAATCATATTGAGGTTTATTTAGCCGAATCCCAACCATTCCATCTTTACTTATAAAAGGTATTGGTAATAAGTTTGGAGTGGCTGTGGAAATCAATATGGCTGAGGCTAATCATGATGGCGTATACATAGGTTTGTTTTAAATTCTCCTATCTATATAACCTTCCTCATACTGCTACAACTGAAGTTATTATTATTTCTTATTTTATAGAAAGATTTAACCCACAAGAGAATGGACTTTTATTTGCAATGAAGCACTTATTTACAGTTGATTATAACAGTAAAACGAATTTGCTAGTAAAACAAGAAACTTAAAATGACAACAAATTTTTGGTTGTTTGGAATAGAGCCTTCTGAGCAGTAGTCGTAGAGTGAGTACGTTTTCAGTACATAATTGTATTGGCTTATTCAGCCTTCCTCAAGAATGATGATTAAGAATTATCCGCTTCTGTGTAAGTTTCCTACTGTCAGTTTCCTGTTATTTGTGATGCCTAATCTATTCCATTTCTTTGAGATGCACGGAACCGCACTAAGATGACGCAGTTCCTGCGAATCGAACTTTGTTTTTGTTTTTTTCAAGTTATACTGTTTATGAAATACAACATGTATAATTAATTTATATGATTAAATGCTGCTTTTCAATGTTTATACTTTAACTTAATTACTATTATTATTATAATTAATATCTTCATATGATTTAGTAAGAGTAATAAAATATTAAATATATGTATATATATACATACATATAAAGGTAAAATATATAACATAATTTTAACCTTTGGCCTTCTTGAAACAATGAAAATTCTGCTTCTGTTGGTTCCAGAACTGTCAAAAGGATACAGGATATATGTTGTTCTGAAGATAAAGGAGGAAGGGTACCTTGCAATCTCACTTCATTCCAACCAGTACATTGTACTTTGCAAATATCAATACAATCAAAATATCTAAAAAACAAAATAACAAAACCTAACAATTATAATGCATTAATTAATGTAATATAAGATAGTTCTTATAATGAATATGAGAAAACAGGGACATGTGATACACAATACTTTAATATTCTGTTGTAATTGTGCTACAACCTTAAAAATTATATTTAACATGTTACATAAATATGATTCATTTGCAATAACCATACCTTAATACATCTTCAAAAGATATCCAAAATACACCATCCGAAGCACCATGTGGCATCAGAAGTTCTCTTAACTGTGCAGTCCAAATATGAGAATCATCAGACCAGTCTCCCCTCCATGAATAATGTCCCCATGGATTTCGCAAACGCAGTAAACGGATTCCATTCAAATCTCGTACATCCAACACAGAGTAAGCATGCCTAAACATATATATTAATAATTCACAAAACTATACATTATATACTGATAGCATTTATAAGTTTATATAATAAATTCATTATTATTTTGTAATTTCAAACTTATTCCGATGGGACATGTGTCCCGGAATAAGAATAAAACTTTTCATTTCATTTCAACTATAACTAAACAAAACTACCTACCAGATTTTTATATTTCTTATAAAACATAGCTGTGGCTGTGTGTATGTGTGAGAGAATTCATAGAAATACAAATCATTTAGGAGTCAGAGAAATTCCTTCCCCTGAGATTTGTTGATTAGTTTGACAGTGCTTAGGTTTTTGCAGTCTGTTTAATCTACTATTGGATGGAGGTTTGCAACCTCCTTGCTACCTAGGAAACATCTGAGGAATATTTTGTTAGTGTAAACATTCTTAACTAGCTTAAATATTCACTATGTATTGTTTCTGGGAATTCTTAGATGCAGAATTTACATGGAGCAGATTTATGTATGTAACTCATAGTTATTTTATCGTCAACCCTTGTAATAACCCTAACAGGCAATTCTAGGTATAAAGAGAATTTATGCCTATATTGTGAGAAAAAGAAACTCTTTTTGCCTTTGGAATGATCCTTAACATTTTTTATTATGTTCGTCATTTATAGGTTTGTCCCTGAAAATTTCACAATCATAAACTGTCTCAAGTATCATATCATTAATTTTTTTTTTTCAACACGTTCTTTTGTAAATTAAAAGAGAGGCAACGTTTGACTACAAAAAGGTGCGATCTTAGAAGATCTACAGCCTGCAGAATAGAAGTAAAAGAATAATACAGTATTAAATTAATTTAAATGTTACTTTAATTCAACTAATCATACCGAATACTGACTACCTCCATCCCAGGAATCCTAAAAATTTGAAATTTCTTCTCAATAACATAAAAAGAAGTTAGCTAGCCTGCTCATTAGCCCTTTCCTTACTGTTATGTCCTACTTTTGTAGCAGTTGAGGCGTGCTATGCCCTTGGAACGGTTGACTTGTACAGCTGTCTGCCTCTCCTCTCTCGTTTATGCCTCTCCCTTGTAGCTGACTTTTCCCGTTGTTTGATCTTGGGCTATCAAGCAGGGACCAGGAAAAACTTGAGCTATTTCTTCCCCACTAGATGTTGGGAGCGTTAATGTTTTGCGATGAGGGAGGTAGGAATACCTAGGTCCGGCTCGCCAAATGGTCCTACTGCTTTGAGCTTGGTTTTTCTCATTTTTGTTTTTCATAAATCTAAATTATTAGAATAATAAAAGAGGTTATTTATTTAATTTGCTTCAATGTTTAGTAAAGTGTACCTATATCAGAAAAAAATTATCGAATTAAAAATATAGTCTATAAAAAAATGTTTGGGACCATATAATTTCAGTATTCAAGCTGAATATTCAGAGCTAGGAAAATAAAGAAATATAAATAAATTAAAGCTTTTGTACAATTTGAAATGTTAACAGAGGAAATAGTTCACCCAGGTAGAGAGAAGGGGGAGAAATTTGTTGCAACAGGTGCGTGAAAAGGTAAGGGAGGGAGGGGGGGGGTAGGAAAGGGGGATCACTGTCCTACAGGGTCGGGCAACCCCCATCACCAGCCGCAAGGAAAGAATTAAATAATATTTATTCTAAAACTGTAAAGAATGTCTAAATTTTAATTTTATGGAGAAAAAAAGGACTTCTTACTTATTGTATAGAGCTCTTTTTTTCCAAAATTTAAGAATATAAATACCTTGGCCTTAAGCCTTTAGCTTGATATTCTTCTTCATCGACTTTCATATTACCACCTCCACAGGATGCCCCCATCAGGTACATGGCAAGCCGAGAACTTAAAAGTTGTGCCCAAATTAAATCTTTATCAAGTTCATCTTCAGATGGCAAGGAACTAGGTTGTAATGGGACACTTTCACAAGGAGCTCCTAAAAGTTATTGCAAATTACTTGTCAATACTTACAGAACAATGTTTTATGACATAGATATGCTAGATAATGAGACAGTAGATAAGTATTTTGAGTAAATATTGGGAAATAATCGTTGATCAGGAGATTTCTAGCACCCTTTAGTATAGCACCCTTTTAGCACTAATTACAATAATTATTTCAAAGAACTGACCTCAGATTTTTATTTAAAGCTATAGATAACGATACTAGAGCCCATTCTGAAGATTTTCATTTTTCCAGCCAGAAAAATCCCAAGGGTACCAAGGGTAGGATGAAAAAATAATTTATAAAGAAATTGGATGGGACAAAGATTTTCATTTGTCTCAAAGTTTAAAGGTAAGAAAATATTGATCCCCTTTTTTTGTTTTGTTTAAGAAGGGCTGTTGGAATAAGTATTAATTCTTGTCACAAGAATGAAACATGACTTTAAATATGTTAATTAGAGCTTTCAAATAATCCCTCAATCATCAACAGCTTAAAGGCTACGCCCAATCTTTGGAGTATCTTTGGAATGCCTAGACACCCTACACAGACTACACCCAAGAATATTCGGAAGAGGGATTAGTTATCTTTTTCACCAATAGATGTTGTAGGCATTCACTTCGTCCACAATTCACTAGTAATAATGCTTTTGTCTTTCACTGGACGGTACCGTTACTTTGTAAGGAATGAGTGCAATTTGTTTGGAAACTAGTCAACACTTTAAAAGAAGATAGGCCTGTTAAAGAGAATAAAAAGGTATAAGGAAATTATGCCAGACATTTTTTAAATTTTCATGAGTGTACTTTTATTAAAACCTTTAAAGACTTTTTTTGCTGCTCTAGCAGTCAGGCTGGCTGATGGTGGGCTTTCCCAGCAGCCACCCCACTCCTCACTCTTTATCATTTAAGGACGGTGGGCTTCTCCTGCTCTTTTTGACTATTAGTGGGTTATGAGCATGAGGGTGATTTGGTATTACGATCTACTTACTAAAATACCAATACTTTCTAAAATAATGTTGAAAGATAACTTTCTGTGGTACCTTCAAATGATGCATTTCTGTGAGAATTAACCAATAACCAAGGACACACTTTTTATAATTATGATGCAAGTAAACTATATAAAAAATAAATTTTGTGATGAAATGGACCCTTTTGAAAATTGATATGCAGAAGCCTTTTATTATCAAAGTCAGCTTTTCTCCTAACATGAAAAAGTGTAATATTCTGTTGTGCTTATTAGACTGTTTTGAGAGATACCACGCTAATATTACTTTTTTCATTCTTTTTTGTTTATTTTTTTTTGGGAGGGGGGAGAATCTTCGATTAAGGTAATTAAGATAAGATAAGTTGAGGTGGGAAATATCTTTGAAAAAGATAGTCAGACTGTAAGTAGAGCCAAATGGGGAAAGTAAATTGTGCCTAATATCAGCATCTTGTTCAAACAGTGGTACCAATCATGAAATGAAAAAGTAATAAATATAAATAATTTTTAATAAAATCATATTACTTCAAACAATAAATAAATATAATGAAATTACAGATCGAATTATAGTAATGCAGCTTTAGAGAACAGGATGGAATAGTCTATTCCAATTGTCCAGCAATTACAAGGAATGCTTCTATCTTCTCCCTTTAAGTCATCCTATATGACTGTCAAATACCAGAGCCATGATCTTTCTCACTGGAAGACTTGGGTTAATTGATATACATATACTTAACGAAAGTAAATAATATGAGATTTTACCTGTCAATGTAGCTAGCCCTTCAATAGCTCTGCCTGAAACAAGGGCTTCATAACAACCATGAATTTTAGCTACAGCTTTTTCTATCAAAGGAACCCAAAGTTGTTGACGCTTTGCCTAAAGACAAATAAAAAAAAAAGAAAAAAGTTAACAGCCATGTCCATTGATCCATATGAGGTGTGTGGGGAGGCACCATTGTGTAGGAAATAAAGATTTTCTAGTTGTGTAGGCATCATCTAGTTGTGTCTCATCTGTGGATGCAGTGTGTTCTGAATGTTAATGTAACGTTCAACATTGACAGTCTCAGTGGCACCAGTTTTATCTTTAAATAAATACGGTCCAATGAAACCATAATTGCTAATCGTACACCACATTGTAACATGCTCTGTGTGTAGCGTTACTTTGTGAATGATGTACAGATTCTCAGTAGCCCAGTAACGGAAATTTGGCTTGCTTAACTCCCCACTCAGTTGAAGATGAGCTTAACTCCCCACTTATGATTATTATCGTATGTTTAATGTTTCCAAGCCACACTTGCATTCAAAAGGGAAAGTCTTCTCATTGCTCATAATCTGATTCCTTCAGCTGCTGAAAATAAATCTCTATCTTCCTTCAAAATAGTGCGAAATCATTCATGACTTAACCTTACTTCACACACATGTCGTTCTGGGCTCTAAATCACTGCTTGTCTCGCCATCTCAATATTTTATGGTGTGTTATGCGAGGAAGATAGTGCATTAGGAGATCAGTCTGAAAGGTTAGATTATTATTCAAGCTTTTTACTCAGATACTGAAAAGATTAATTAACCCGGGGTTCAGTCACTGCTTTTTAATAAAACTACATTTTACAAATGAAAATGGTTTTATTGATGCCGACGTTTCGGCTTGAGATTCAAGCCTTTATCAGGGCTGTAAAAACAAGTAGGACAGATTTAGTAATACAATCTACATATATGTATATATCCATATATATACATATACACACACACATTTACATATATATATATATATATATATATATATATATATATATATATATACCCACCTACACATATACACACACATACATACATAGATATATGAAAAGAAAAAAGAGAAAAAAAACATAAAAACATACTATACAGTTAGGAGAACAATGTGCTGTTGTAATACTTAGATTATTAGGAGGACCGATATAAGAATAACAGATTAGATTCTGTAGACTACATTGGTCCTGTCTTTTTGTGGGATAGGGTCTTTTAAAGTCGTATATAAGTTTTTTAGTTTGCTCTTTGTTGACCCTATCCCACAAAAAGTAGACCAATGTAGTCTACACAATCCCCTGTATCACACCGAACTGCAATAGTGCGTACATTGGAACGACAAAAAACCCAGTATGAAAACGAATCAATAATCACAAAAACGATGTAAGGAATAAAGACATTAAGACAGCTTTAACTAGACATGCCATCACAGACGGACATGACTTTGGTTTTGACCATTACTCCATCCTCTCCACTGAATCCAACGAAGACAAACGCCTCCTTTCCGAATCAATATTTATCCACCTAGAAAATAACCCAGTAAACGACAAAATTGATAAAGAAGTAATCTCCTCTACCTACTCCAACATCTTCCATTTATTAAAAACTTTTTCCTAATACTCCATACCGCCTGCATTATTGTCCTTCATACCTGCCTCCCTTCCATTAACACAAACATTTTATGACATCTTACTTTACGACACAGCTTCCGCCGCTCTCTTTCATCTCCAAAGTACCCTGTTCATTGGGTGGTCCAGAACCCCCCCCCCTCACCAACTCCTTTCCCCTAGGTTTCCTAGTATCAACAGTCAGAAATGATCCCGCATCTCTGAGGTATAGTTCTCAATTTTCTCATTGGTAAGCCCATCTTGTTATTCTTATATCTGTTCTAATCTAATCTGTTATTCTTATATCGGTCCTCCTAATAATCTAAGCATTACTATAGCACATTGTTCTCCTAACTGTATATTATGTTTTATGTTTTTTTCTCTTTTTTCTTTTCATATATCTATGTATGTATGTGTGTGTATATGTGTAGGTGGGTATATATATATATATATATATATATATATATATATATATATATATGTAAATGTGTGTGTGTATATGTATATATATGGATATATGTAGATTGTATTACTAAATCTGTCCTACTTGTTTTTACAGCCCTGATAAAGGCTTGAATCTCAAGCCGAAACGTCGGCATCAATAAAACCATTTTCATTTGTAAAATGTAGTTTTATTAAAAAGCAGTGACTGAACCCCGGGTTAATTAATCTTTTCAGTATCTGAGTAAAAAGCTTGAATAATAATCTAAAACAAGTAGGACAGAAACATAAAATCTGTCCTACTTGTTTTTACAGCCGTGATGAAGGCTTGAATCTCAAACCGAAACGTCGGCATCAATAAAACCATTTTCATTTGTAAAATGTAGTTTTATTAAAAAGCAGTGACCGAACCCCGACAATCCCTACCTTGCATCATCAACGGTCAACGATCTCCTCTCGATTAATTAACCCTATCATTGCTAGCCAATCTGAGAGAGGCCGAGCAATGGGTGCTGTTAGCTCTGCAGGCCAATGCTACTCCCAGTGCTAGGCAATCTGAACGTTATTCTCCAACCTATGTGAGAGTATTAGGTTTTGAACAAGAGTGTACCCAGGCTGAGCTGTCGGTGTAGCCGCCCGTATTCCGTCAACAGGGAACATGTATAATAATGTTATGTGCTGAAATATAAGGTGTTAATTTCATTATATCTGTGTAATGAACTTATCAATTATTATAACCATTTTCTCTTTAATCTTATCCTGCATTTGCGAAGCAAATTAATAAATAAACAGTTTCTGAAATAGCATTGTAATTGTTACTCAAGTATTTTAGTTTTAAATTAATCTCAGGTAACCATTGCCCCTGTCAGTAGAGATGCATCCTCTTTTCAGAATATTCATGGAATTTTTTCTGTTGACTTAATTATACCCTTTTTATGATTAATTATTTGTTTCATTATGATATTTTAATTTATATAGTTATTAAACCTGATATGTTTTTCCTAAAAAA
The DNA here is from genome assembly GCA_946811695.1 of Gonocerus acuteangulatus. Classification (NCBI taxonomy): domain Eukaryota; kingdom Metazoa; phylum Arthropoda; class Insecta; order Hemiptera; family Coreidae; genus Gonocerus; species Gonocerus acuteangulatus. Next base: position 85,068,755 of record OX328132.1, on the reverse strand, counting down.
TAATTATTTTATCATTGTAATATTTGAAAAATAATAATGAAGTATTAATAATAAAATACATTTCTATTTTCAAAGTTATTTAAGTCCTTTACCATAGGATATGTTTCAAAACACGGAGTAAGAACCTCCTCACAGAATCATACAACACGTCTAAAAAAATCTTCAGACATATTAAAAGTTGAAGAAATTACGGTGTTTATACAAGAAAATTGCCGTGTTTATACGAGAAAATTATGGTGTTTATACAAGGAAATTGCCTTGTTTATACGAGAAAATCGCTGTGTTTATATAAGAAAATTACAGTGTTTATACAAGGAAATTACCTTGTATAAACACTGTAATTGTAACTGTGAGTGCATTGTGACAAACCAGAATTTTTACTGAGAACTTTTGTTAGGCTCATATTTCCTACTTCTAATTTAGTCTAAGAAACGTTTAATAGATTATGATATAAGTGTATGCAAACAATAGAAGAAATATCTCAACCCCTACAGGTAGCGGCAGTACATACAGTCTCAATAGAAACGTAATGGATTCTTAAGGTAGGTCAAGGACACTCCGCTCGGGGAAAGTTGGCTTCAACTCACAATAACACTGGAAAAAACACATGTAGGGCATTCTTATCTAACGGATAGCTAATTAACTAGACTAGTTCCACAGAGTGATACAAGAGATCTCAGTGCTTTCTGCAAGCAGGAAGAAAAAACAAGAAAACGAATATATTTCAGCATAGTACTCTCAGGAATGTCTCGGCTGCTTGAATATGTTTGTGTATAGCACTCAGAGCAATTTTATGGTGAACGAATATATTTGTCCATAGCACTCAAAGGGTTAACAATATGTGTGTGTGTGTGTGTAAAAAAGGCCTTATTTATGGTTGTCCATTTATGGTAGTCTTTTATGGTAGTGAACTGGTTGTTCCGCCTTGAAAACTCACCACCTCACATAGCTGTCTCAATGCACCAGTTTTTGGCAAAACAAATAGTATGATTCCCTTGTCCCATGTCCCTTATTCACCCAATGTTCCTTTGTGTGACTTCAAATGAAGACAAACATGAAACGATTATGATTTCACAATGTAAAAGAAAAAAAAAAAATGAGGGGATCTATCATCCACCAAAATAGACAAGTTTGAAACATATTTCTAAGAAGGGAGTCACAGATTAAACAAATGCATTTAGAGTCCTGGAAAGCACTTTGAAGGTGGTATGGTTGTTCAGTAAAACAAAATGAAATGCTGTTATCAAACATCTTATAAATACATATTGTACCTTTGCTACAATAGTGACATACCTTAAAAATAGAGATTTTCCAGAAATATCAATTTACTCTTTTGACAAGTATTAATATCTGTTACCTTTCATACTCTTAAAAATAAATTAGCTCTTACTAAAGAAATGTTTAACGACCCACTAGCTAAAAATTAAATAAAGTATGACATTGTTGTACCTATTTTATACATGTTGAGCCACAAGAATGACATAATCTTTGCTCTCCCAAGAATCTTGTCATCATGTACTCACTCTGGAGTCAGGTGTAAAACCTTTTTTTAGAGAATTGAGTATTGTACCAAGCTTCTGGTTATCGACAACTTTTTGAAAATCACTAGTCCTCCAAAAAAAAAAAAAATCCTGCATGATGCGGAATCTCACAAAAGTTGTCAAGTTTAATCAGTTTTCCAACGGTATAGTCAGAACTGAGATTATCTCTCAATTCCATAATGTTATTGGAATTCTAGTGTGAATAAACATCAAATAAATAAAAGTAATATTATGTTTATTCACCACATATTATCAGAAATAAATGAAAATTATTCTTTATGAAATTTATATTTAATGATTATAGTGAGTCTTACATAGAAGTTGAATAATAATAAAAAAATACATAAAAAATTATAAAGGTTCTTACACCTGACCTTATTGCAGAACACACTGACGACAAAACTTGGCCAAACTGCTGATGTAGTTCTTGCAATATTATCATGGTTAGCTTCAATTTCCACACACGATTCGCAAATCCTTGTGATCAGGTGATTTATATCCTACATGAGTACTTGTACACTCACGATTTCAGCCAAACCCACGCCGAAAAATCAAGCAATGCACAGGGCATAATCTCCAATTCCATATTCCTGAATAATGTTCATTGAGGCAGTTCATTATAACTCATCCATTGTGAGCTGGACCCTCGTCCATTTTCCACCATAGACTTTCTTTATGTGGCATTGCTTTGAGGAGTGTCGTACTTATATCGTTCTGAAGAAGGTCATAAAACACACTTTAATTTATCCGTACAGGTAAGAAAACGGGCTGTGTCATATACTGCCCAAAGATTCCTAACAACACGTTCAAACTGAACTGATATTGTAAAAGGTGTTCCCTCATACCATGTGGATTATCTTATTATTTATAACAAAGATGTTCAATGAACATTATGCTGGAAGATGGATTGGTAGATTTGGACCTGTTTATTGGCCTGCCCGAAGCTCCGATTTGTCACAGCTTGTTTTTTTACGTGTGGGGTAGGCTTAAGTCTAAAGTGTACAAGGTAGCCATTCAGGACATAAAACACCTGATGGCAAGGAATTTTGTGCAGGAATGGCAGCTAACCATAAAGAGATTCGAAGGGCTACTTCAGTAGTGTTGACCAGATGTCGTCAGTGTGTTCTGCAAGGAGGAGCCCAGTTCCAGCAACGTTTATAATTTTAGATTTTTTTTTTTTATTAAACTTAAATGAAAAGCCTTCATTAATTATTAAATGTAAATTCCATCAAGAATACTTTCTATTTATTTTTTATCAGAAAAAGAAATATATTAGTTTTTCAGTTGTTTCTTTCCTCTTTCAATCTAATTATATTATGAAATTGAGAGATAATCTCAGTTCTGAGTATAGTGTTGGAAAGCTGATTAAATTTTACAATTTTTGTAAGATTCGGCAGCCTGCAGGATTTTTTTTTTGTAAGGGTGTGATTTTCAAAATATTGTTCCTAACCAGAAGCTTTTATTGATTTTTACTTTCTGAATCTATATTGCGGTTTGAACGAGATACTTGTGAACATTGGACGTTCATAAGCTTCCAAGAAAATTTAATGCTGATTTCAAAAATGTAATGAAATGTTGAAAACAAATGTGTACAAGCAGAGAAAAATGGTGTTGTACTACAAAAACTTTTTTTTTTCTATAGAACCTTTAGAATGGCATATGTCTGGAATGGAGTGAGATAGAAATGTGTGGTTGGAGGTTTTGAACTACATTTCTTGTCTAGTTTCACCCCCTGAAATATTGTTATTATCATGGCGTATATATATATATATATATATATATATATATATATATATATATATATATATATAAAGATTTAAACCACTGGTATTTTCTCACTGAAACATTGACATTTCTCATCAGCACCTCCGGATTGCGTCATTATATCGACATCATAAGCAGTTTTCCTTCCTATAGAGGGAGAGATGAAACATGCTAAAATCATTCATATTACTCATGCATAGAAGAATTGTGAAGTCAAGTATCACACAATATAAATATAAGTCTGACTCGTAGGAACTGAGCCATTTTAGTGCATTTCCGTTCATATCCCTTGTGTCATTATTAAAGGAATATAAGTAGTTATATGTGTGTTTTCATCTTTCTTGAAAAGTACAAAATAAAATCTTCAGGAGAAGGAAGTTTTAAGGCGCCACAACAGGAAACTGACAGTATCATAAGCGTAAATGATTCCCCCACCTTCTCAAGGTCCGCTCTAGGAAAACACTACTACCAATATGTTTCTTATTTTCTTATCTTGTTAATAAAACACTCACTTTACTGTTAAATGATTTTTTTTAAAAAAAAAAGATAGAAAAACAACCAATTAAAAAGTGCTTCAAACCCAGACTCATTACCAAAATTGCATTAAAATCAGACTATTTTTCACCCAGTGAAAGAGTGAACAGACAAATATATATTTAGGTGGAACAACATTTTTCTCCAGCGATGGCACTCTTCTTTTATTTCTTCCTGCTATATTTCACTGGAATCCTCTCCAGCTTCGTCAGGCAGGCCATTGTTTCCTCCTCAGGAATGCAATTTTTCTTGATCTGGGCTCCCTATCTACTGCCTAGCCTCAGATTCGGCAGACCAATGGTGCTGAAGTACCCTGATGTAATTGGACCAGAGTCCATTAAGAGTGCTGGTGGTCTCACGTCTGTTTACTCCTCCCCATAAGGTTTTAGATGTTATGATGTTATTTTTCGATGCGGAGTACCACCGCTGGAGAAAAATGCTGTTCTACCTAACGAAAAATAACATCTAAAACATTATGGCAAGAAATAAACAGACATGAGACTACCAGCGCTCCTAATGGACACTGGCCCAATTACATCAGGAGTACCTCCACAGGAGAAAAATGCCATTCTAGCTAATATATATATATAATATTCGAACCACCGTTATTTTCATGATCTATGGGTTCTGAAACATGAAATGTTGTAGTCGGCACTTCCAGATTGCGCCACGAGCCTCATAAGCGAGTATCTTCCCTATGGAGAGAGGGAGGAACTGCGCTAAAAGTGAGAGCCTTTATGCTGAAAGCAATAAAAATCGATTTGGAAAATATATTTTGAAAATAAACTTTTTAACTAAAGGTTGTTTGCAGTGTTGATTTTGTAATGAATTTTTCATGTAAATTTAGATTGTTTTTTTTTTTTTTTTATTTTATTTTTTTTTTTTTTATTTTTTTTTTTTAAATTGAAAAATAACTTAAATTTTGTATGCTCAGAATTGACTCAGTTCATTAAAAATATTATTACACCAGGATATCTAGTGTTAAAGGAGCAAATTGCAAAAATCTTTAAAAAAAAAAACTGAAGAAATCAACTGAAATTTAGATAAGAATTCTCAAAAATTTAATTTCCAGCATGGCTGTAAAAACTGAGCTGAAAGAGACTTTGAAATAGCCCAGCGAGGAAATCAGAAAAAATATGTATTAAAAGAATACTTAATAAATTAATTATAATCAATTTAAAATGACACATATACTTCTATAGAACTAGTTTTACCTGAGAATAAACCAAATGGCCTTTTTTGTCACATGGTAAAAGGTCATCAACAAGAACTGTAACCCACCGTCCATCTTTACATAGTCTTACTTGGTACGCTCCTTGATGGCAATATTCTCGTGTAACCATAACATTTTTAACAAGGTCTTCCCTTTCAGCAAGCACAGCTAAGGCACTAAGTAGCCAACAATTACCTAAAACACCTGAAGTTAAAAAGTAATTAATTATGTAAAAATAGATTGAATAGCAAAATAATTCAGAAAGCAAATAAAAAAAATCCTAGATAATATAAATTAATTACATGAAAAACTCTATGCTCCGTAAAAATGTATTCAAAATTATTAAAAAATGAAAATAAAAAATGTATGGTGAAAATCATCTTACAATCCATTGATGAAAAATCATTATTAATTTATGTATACAATTCAAAATTTCTGAATTTTTCAAAACATTATTACACCGGTCTTTTTGATACTTATTCTTACTTTCTTTGTATTATTTATTTTATCTTTGATTTTCATTTTTAATTTAAACTTTGTTGATTGAAATAGCCTTTTGAACAAATTTTCTAAATAATCTTTATAATAAGATGGTCCAGTCATGTTATTGAATATAATAATTATAATTAACCCTCTCCTTCCCTTCTAAATCATTAGGCATTTGTTTGGTGGTTCCTGATTTGTACCAAGCCATAAATACATTGGAATCTGTCCATTATCCTAGTTATAGCCTGTTCAGATAGATTGAAAAATTCAATTGCACATGCATGAAATTTTGAGGGAAATATTCCTGGCGGTTTCCTCAATTCCAAATTCCCATTTCAAGGAATACAATACATGAGACACTGTAAAAACTCATTATGTCTTGTTTAAGACTAGGGAAGGCTTTGATAGGTTTGGATAAGGGGGACAGTGTTTAACATTTATCAATACTTAGCCCAAGCTAGGGCTAGAAACATTTTAACCTCCTAGCGATAAGGTTGTAACTAGGGAACGGATGTTATTGTATTTTTTCTGATTCTTAAATCGTAATGGTTGATGAAATTCATGAATTGAAATTGATGAAATTGAAAAGTCATTTTAAAGCATTTAAACAGGTTTTTATTTTACATATTTATACATATTTTGTCAAAAATCCATATTTTTACATATTCTGACTGATACATATTTTTGCTACATATTTCGATGTTCTTTTAATTTCGTAATGGAAAAAATAAAGGGGAAACCGAGAAAAAAAATAATGCTTTACCCATTGAGTCGAGATCACTGTGTCTTTTCTAATTGCAAGAAGCAAAGTTGGCTTCCCCGGCGATAACAGTTAAGTGTTTATTTATATAAATAAATATAAACACTAAACAATAAATTTAATATATAAATAAATAAATCTTTATTTCCATTAACCCACTGAACAGTGCAAATAGGAACGTCAAGACATTTAAAGATTTTAAAAATAAATAAAATATCTCAATGAAACAATTTTAAAATATGTTATTTCCATACAATAAATTAAATAAAACAAATAACAAAATGTTGGTGATAATTAGAGCAATGAATGTGCCAGGAGTTATTTGGTAAAAAAAAAAGTCATTAACTGTATAATAGGGATGTTTTGCCAAGTAATTCTTACATTTTTTGGAAAACAACTTCTTATCCTCCTCCTCCTTCAATTCCTAAGGTAATTGGTTGTATAAAGTTGCTCCCATGTATGGAAGCCTGTTTTTAAAAAAAGTACTGTGCTTGCCCAGTGCTATTAGATTACGTTGCCTTGTGGAATAGGAGTGAATATCCCCATGTTTTTTATATAATGTGACATGTTTTTTTGTAATATTTAGAACCTTCAAAATGTATAGGGCTGGTACTGTTAAAATTTTCAATTTTTTAAATTGATTTTTACAGGATGTGTTCCTCCTTAAATTTAATATTGTCCGAATTGCCTTTTTCTGTACTGTTAGAACTTCATTCGCCTTTTTGGAATTTCCCCATAAGCTAATTCCGTATAATTGGGATTCAAAAAGGCCATGATATGCATTTAGCAGGTCCGAAGTTTTCAACTGTTTGAGCATATGCTTTGTTGGTTATTGACTTTATGGCTTTGATTTGAGGTATTAGGATATAAGTGATAATATTTCCTTTTCTGAGAGAAAGGGGGGGGGTCCCTTGTGAGAACCAAATGCCTAATGTTCTAGCATTAGAACATTACATTAATATAAGGGAAGAAATTACCTTGAGAAATATCAGATGGCAAAGGTGTACGAAAGACAGCCCAATCCAACTTTGAATCACTTTCTGTATTAATTTGATGGGGTCTCAACCACTGAACGACATGATTATCTTTGACATCATTAGGATTGTAATACAGTGATTTTGGAGCAGGAGGAAAGGAATCATCTACAAAAGCTTCTCCGTTCTAAAACAATATAATGAAAAAATAATGAAAAAAAATAGGAATTACCAATAGAGAGTGAGAATAATGCCCTACATTTGTCTAATATATTTTCTTTAGGAAAGTAAGTTACTTAGATTTGAAACATGCAGATAATTAAAGGGAGATAAACTATTTTTTTTTCATTATTTCTTATAAAAATGTAATATATTTGAAAACATTTTACATTCTTTAGTTTTAAATATTTATCCATAATTAAAAAGCTAAGAACAATAATAATTATAACAGTATATTTTAATACAAACTTAGGCATATACATATATGAAAATAAGTTATCCTTATTTTCTATTTTCAAAATAAAATGAAAAAAAGAAAAGAAATCAAGTTACAAGTAGACCAAGTGTGCTGAAGACGCAGTGGAAGACATATAGTAAATACTTCTGGTATTCAAGAGAATATAATGGCACCTTTGATACCTCATATACAAAAATCGTATCCAATAATATGAATGTAAAAAAAAAGTTGGGAACTAACATTGGGTGAATAAATAATGAAGCAAAAATCATAAAAAAACACCATCAAGCATGCACATGATTATAGATACCAGGGTCAGACTCGAGTAACATTAACACTGCCAGTGTTAGATCTAACTCGATCCAAATCGAATAGGAGGATAGATTTTTATTTTTTTTTTTATTAAAAAAGAGGCTATTTATTTGTTTAGCTTCATTGATTAGTATCTATATCATAAAAAAAAAAATTGTACTAAAAAATATAGACTATAAAAAAAAATATTGGAGCATCTAATTATATAATTCAACCTAAATATTTAGAGCTATAAAGAAAATGTAAATAAATAATAAAATAAAGTGTTCCTACAATTTGAAATTTTAAGGGAAGAAATTATATGGAACGTTTTCACGCACGTACAGAGGAGGGCGAGTATATTTTTTTAGCTAGGGCCCGGCCAGGTAGAAAGATCACCGTACTACAGGGTCGGCCAGCCCGTACTACCCGCCGTAAGCTAAGGGCTAATACTAAAAACTGTATAAATTATAAACATGGTATACTTATCATGCATATAGAAATTTGTCTGATCGAGGAATTTCTGTGTAGTTTATAGATCTAAAAAGACTAGCATATTTCACGCTTATTAGCGATCATCAGTTGTAGATATCCCACAGCGAGAACTACAAAATATGCTTTTATATAAAATAACTATTTAAAAACCCAATATGTGTGTGAAAATGTTTATAATATCCAATTTATCTACCTTGGTACTAGGTGATTTTTGGGACATATTGTGAGAAGGCAGAATGCATAAAAATATGAAACTTACAAATTTCAAATCAACAAGAGATTAAAGTTAATTAGTTTATTTTAAGACAGAAGAGTAAATAGATAAACATATCGCTCTAGTATTTCTAAAGTGACTATGAAAGACATGATAAATATTATCAACTATCAAAACTTTATGTACCTAGCTTCAGATCTTGTATACCATAGGGCACTTGTTTCACCCTTCCTGTGCCCCCTACATAGGCAAACATGACACGTTTTCAGTTGAGTTTTATTTTGCGATGTGTCACTTTAGAAATACTAGCGCGATATGTAAATTGTCAGCTTTTAAGAGATAATACTAATTTAACATTTTTTTTTATTAGATTTGACACATTGTTAACTATGCAAAAATGATATGCAAAAGTATTTTTATGTTTTTTTTATGAATGATCAAAAATGTTGATTTGTCACCAAAACTTTAAATCGCCATGTAGATTATTAGGTAACAATCAGCATTTTCAAAAAACATATGCCTTGAAAAAATTTGCTATCCCATTGGTACATCGGTTTAGAGAGATTAAAAAGAAAAAAAAAAGGAAGTCCTTTTTATTCTTTTGATTTAACCCTTTTGAAGCCTTAGGCAAGATATCCCGCAAGGAGGAGAAGACTCCCCAAGCTCAAGACAAGATAACTTGTAAGCAATTTTCCAATTGTTTTCCTCCCCTATCTCCAAAAGAATTATTTTGCATGAACTTCTCTTTTATATAATGGGTTATTGAGGAGTTAGTAACAAATTTTAGCCTTTTCCAGGTAGTATGAGTACCACTTTTCAGAAGATATAAGTTCAAAAACTATTTCTTAGGAATATTGCTCCAAGGAGCTGAGTCATATAATTTTTCTTTCTTGTGGCCTTCCTGCCTTTCTACCTTAGACCCGTATTATATTATGTTCTCAGTATTACAGTCCCTCTGAGGTTCTATGTATTTAGTAATTCTGTGTAACATACTTGAAGTTACTTACATATTTCAAGAAAAATACCAGTGCTTCTATATTTCTTTTATTCCTTTTTTTTTTAAGTTAATTTTTTTAGTTATAAATAATAGGAGCACAGTAAAGTTACTAGATTTCATTAAAATAATAAATTGCTCAATATTAGTAAAGCATTAAGTTAATTTAGACTATAGTGAAGTATATAGATTTCACTTTTTCTTATATTCCTAATATTTCATTAATTTTAAATATAAAGAAAAGGAAATAAAAATAAAAAACATTCAAACCCTGCCAGACAAAGTCCAAAGCCTGTCAAAAAGAGGAAATCGTGCAAAGTGGTAATTCGAAACACTAAATTCTCTACAAAAACAGCCTGGCTGATGCCCCTTAAAAAAATTCTGAAGTTTTTTTTATGGGAGAAATAAATCAAGATGAAGTAATAATCAGTCAGAGAAATACGAGCTTAAAACTTAAAAATTGTAGTTTTGAACAGTTCTATGTGCTTGTTTTCCTATTTTTCCCCCTTTTTAATTGATTTTAGCAGTAAATTAAATTTGCCTGTAAAAAAAGATACGTAAAACTATAACGAATTTTTGGTTGTTTGTAATGCTTGTCACTCATAGCACTTCAGAGATAGCTGCCATTATAATGAGGGTAGAGTTTCATCAACATCTGATCATATGGGCTGTTTTTGTATCAATTGTTTTCACCTATGTGTCTTTTGAAATATCATGAAATATATTATGTAGGGATTTTATTTCTGTTTTTTTTTTGTTAACTGTTTCAGTTTTATAATGTGTTTATTCTATTTGAATTTGCTTTTTGTGTCAATTCTTTTGTTATTCGTAATATTTATGCCATCAAAATTAAATTTGTTTTTAGTGAATTGCATGATCAATCAGTGTCTTTATTTATTTATTTATTTTTTTTTGCAGTGTATGCTCTTAACATCTGTTATACCTATATTATAATAACTGCTTCCTATAAAGAAAAACTCTCACAATCATTACATCAAACTTTATATACAATATAATTTGTATTAGATTTTTTAAATTTATCTTTTATTTTGTTAAAATTATTTTCTATTTTATTTCTGTACCTCTATGTTATATCACATACCCCATTACAAATCAATTTCAATTTACTCACTATTGCAGGATGGAAATTAAATATATAAAATTCTATTATTGCCTAAATATTTTAAATTAAATTTTCTTTTAATTTGTAAGGATATGTATCTGCTGTTATCATTTTCTTTGCAGCCATTATTATCTAATTATATTTTATGACCTATATATATATATATATAAAATAATAATAATAATAATATATATATAATATATAAAAATGATAGAATTAAAATCTACTGGGACAAAGCTATGATTACGGACCGAACTGTTCACCATAATTTTTTTTATTATTATTATTATTATTAAGGTGCTTCTACTACCTAGGTCATTAGCACCATGTTCACCATAATAAACCAGATATTCTCATCATCGACAAGCATAATAAGACTGCTGATATAATTGATATCTCAGTGCCAAATGATGAGAATATCCGGAAATCATATGCCGAAAAGCTGAGAAAATATCAAGACTTGGCCATTGAGTTAAAACATCTCTATAAATTAGATTCCGCTAGAGTTACTGCAGTTATCATTTCGACCAATGGTTTGATACCGAATACTAGTCAGTGCCACCAAATATCTGAAATTTTCAGAGGAACACTTAATACTATCCCATCAAGCAGTTCTACTCGACACAGCTAGAATCGTAAGAAAATTTCTTAATGCCCATAATTAGTAAATAAAAAAATATTTCTAAAAATAAAAATAATTCTTTTTACTGGTTGGAACTATCCCCCAGTAAAAATATTCTCCAGTATTCTGAGAGCCCCCACCCCCATAATAATAATAATAATTTCTCAAGGGTTTTCTTTTGTTGGTACTCCATAACTTCCTTAATGCTTCATCAATTTTCATAAATTAGGCAACATTTAAAATCTTTTCTTAATCGCGACACCAACAAAATATACAAATTACCCAAATTTCACTTGTTTTTTAAAAAAAAATGTTTTTTTGAAATTCCGGTCTCGACCTATCAATCTTAACCGGTACACCTGAAAATATACAAATTAATCAAATATCAGTTATTTTTCAAAAAATTACAATTGAAAAAAAAAACACGTTTTTTTGAAATCCCATCTTTGACCTATCATTCATTGCTACACCCGAAAAATATACAAATTGCTGGTATTTCAGTGGTTTTTCAACAAATTACAATTGAAAGAAGAAACAGTTGTTTTAAATGCCACCCTCAACCAATGGAGATATATCAAAATGAAACCAATTTTGAATTTGTGCATCTATTATCTCATATTGCATTTAATTTAGACTTAAAATATGTTTATACTTCTCCGAAATCGCTCGCAGTAATTTGTTTTTACTTAGTCCTGGGTTGCTCTCAACTCCCCATTATTATGATATGAACTACTGTTCACATTCTCACGCTATCTGGCCTCAAGGTAACTTTCTAATACAACTTTAACTAATTATTTAGTACACTGGCCACTATTATTGCTTTGCATTCCTTTTTGGGTCTGAGTTTTCACATGATGTCAAGTGCAAGGGGACGTCCCAAAGGCAGACGACCACGGAGAGGAAGAACACCCTCAACTGTATCTTAGCAAATACAAGGAGTACAAATGCCTTGCATAGGTCAACCAGTTAGAAATTAATAAGCATTTAAATCCATTTTTTCTTCTTTTATCTAACCATAATTGATATACGTTTTGTATTTGCATTTTCTTTACATTAATTGTTATTTTTAGTAGATTATTAAATCTCTTTGTTAATTTATCTACATTCTGAACTTCTAGTTTAATATACTTTTTTAACCCCCCCCCCCTCCCACCCCTTTATCCTTAATTCTCTAAAAAAATTCAAAAAAGGTGTGGTTCAAAATTTAAAGTTAAATTTCTGGTTACAAATTGCTTTTTTAGCCTTTTTTATTTGTACTTCTGTTATTCTTGTAGGGTAATTATTTTCTATGAATATCTTTGTAATCCATTCTTAATTTTCATTCAAGTACTGGAGTGTTGTTCTTTTTAATGTGGTTATTATTATAGCTAATTTAAATAATGTTATTTTATTTATAGTATAAATGCTATTAAAAAAACATCAGGAGATTAAAGGCAACTCAGTTCTGTGTATGTGTGTGTGTGTCTATATATATATATATATATATATATATATATATATATATATATATATATACATATAAAAATAATGAAAGAAATATCTGAAAAATACACCTAAGACCTGTAACATAAAACAAACTTCCATTTACAATAAGCAAGTTCAAAACAATATCATAAAACTTGAAGCCAAATAAAAAATCAAATGAAAACTTTGACTGGAATATCAAAGAAAATTCATATTCAAAAGACAATAATTCAGACAAATACGGATTTATATTAAAATTCTTGCACCTAAAAACAGCTGCTAGGTAGCGAAAAAAAAGATTAACTTCAATAAAAATGTTTGAATTGAAGTATAGTTGAGTATTAGGAGCACAAAGAAGCAGTTATTCAGAAAGGAGAAATGAAGAAAACCTGAACCAGATTTATATCATTTTAAAGGGGTCTCCCGTGGTCTAATGGCTAGCGCCTTGGATTCATAAGCGGGAGATGGTGGGTTCGATTCCCAACCTCCGGCAGGAATTTTATCATCCCACGGCTCGCTGGTAAAATTCCTCGCTGCACCCTGGATGTCGGCGCTAATGACCTAGATGTAGATGCGCCGTAAAAAAAAAAAAATAAATAAAAAAAAATAAATAAATAAATATATATATTTTAAAAAATGTCCTAGTCTTGAAAAGACCCTTGTATGTTAAAAGAATATTAAGGAGAAAACTGGCGGAACAAAAATAAGGATTACATGCTATTTGTGTGGGAAAGGGATATTAAAAAAAGCCAAAACAAAAAAATATTTAAAAGTTTTTAAAAATAAAATTTTAATAAAATTAAATAAAACATTAATTTCAGAATACACTTGACAACATAAATAATATTATCTTATTAGCAAAGGCAGTGGCAAAAACATTTGGGTCAATATTATATATATATATATATATATATATATATATATATATATATATATATATATATATATATATATATATTGTGAGAAGCTATAGAAATGAACTGTGTGGATCTCTAGACAAAGTCACATTAATATAAAAATTGCACAAATAAATTAATGTCTTGAGTAACAATGATTGGTAGAATAAAATTAAGATGTTACAAAATGTATAATAATAAGCTTCCAATTAATTAAGGAAGAATGGAAGAAAGGTAGCAGATACATTTTAAAATATAAACACATAAATATATACAGGGTATCTTATGTAAGCAGGTCACAATTCAAATATATTGAAAACATGAGAGATACACACTTTTTAAAACTACTCAAAATATTAAAAAAAAAAAAATGTGTATTTTAGTTTTTTGTTTCATCAAGTATTTCGGCATAAAATTGTGAAATCTTACCTATTTTTAATGCTAAAACCGGAAAATTGACATCAAAGAACCTAACACAACTATTTTCAACAGAGTCAATTAGAAATAGTTCCCAAGTGTTCAGAGCATTTTGGCACATACTTTCAGCAACAATATTCAGATATTAGGATTTTTAAATATTCAGGTTCTTTTTTTTGGGGGGGGGGGTAAGGTTATTCATTGTTTTAGATTTACTTGCATTTCTCCAAACCCTACACACGGAAAAAATGCTCATTATTTGAATAAGATTTGAACTATACCCTTTAAACTGATGTGTTTATCCATAAATATGGTAAAATAAAGATATTGGTTCATATCGGGATTATAAGAATTGAAAGTAACCAATAATATGAGAAAAAAAGATGATGTATTGAAGTAGTTTGAATGCCAGGAGATTATTAAGTGATTATTATCTTGTTTACTTCGAGTGAAATAGAGGATATGGTGTTAGTACTTGGGATGCATAATGAAATGATAAGGCGGCAGCCATGTGCCATGCTGAAAAATATCTCCATCGGAACCACTGAAGATGAAAGTTCCTAAAATAGTCTGGTGAATTAGTGAACAGGGGAATTTCCAAAACAGAAGAAAAAAAAAAGGGCTATTACATAAATACATGTAGCTGAAAATAGAATCAGAAATATTCTTTAATCCAATCCTCACATCTTGCAGAATTTGGCTAGGATAAGTGGTGATGCTCAAAGTTCAATTCAGAGGTATTTAAGAAGTCATAGGTACCATTTGGACCACATGTCACTGCACAGGGCTTATTGCCCAGAGAGCTTGAATTTAGAATGGAATTTGTACTACAACTATGGTCATTTGCAGTTTTGTGATATCTCCAACGGTTTCCAAGATATTTCACTTGTGGCCTACATATATGGTACACTCCCTGTATTTACATATATTTATATATATATATATATATATATATATATATATATATATATACATATACATACATACGTAGTGCATCTAAAAATTTCGGTGAATAGTATTATAAGAGGGTATTCAAAGTTTGATAGAAGGAAACGTGCCTGTGTAGACACGCATGGAAATGTGTGGACTCTGTCGGTGCCAGCTCAATGCTTCTTCTAGTGCAGTGCTTATTGCATTCTAATTGAGTGACCCGAGTAGTATGCATCATGGAGCAACAACACAACATTTAGTTTTACTTTAGATTGAGTAAAACGGATACAGAAACCCATGAGATGTTTGTGCAGGTGTACAGGCAGGATGCTGTGAGTAGGAAATGTGTGAATGATTGATTTGTATGATTTTTCACTGGTAAGGCATCAGTGGAGGACACCACATTCAAGTCGGCCATCCACAAGAAGGGCATGTTACTACACAACAATGCACCATTGTAAGACAATTCTTTACTTAGTGTGCTGTGACAGTTATAAAACATTCACCGTGCTCTCTAGATTTGTAGCCTGCTGATTCTTTTTTGTTTCTACCTCTTAATGAGGTCTGTGACCATGTGACAGCTAGTCTGAGAACGATTCCACTTCAAAAGTTCTCTAACAGTTTTCAAGTGTTATATGAACGTCAGAAATGTTTTGTGACTGGTGGAGATTATTTTGAAGGTCAATAAATGTATTTGCAATTAGTTTTAGTGTGTTTATCATACCATTCACCGAACGTTTTAGGCACACTACAAAAATACATACACACACAAGTGAGACTGTGTATATATGGGTATAAATATTTATATGGATATATATATACACTACAGAAACACACACCTGACACTGTATATATACAATAATATGTTTATCTGAAAGACTGTATAAGTACGTAAATGTCTTGTTTAGCTTGAGATAAAAAAATAAATAAAAAATGAAAAGAACAAAAATTGTTTTCATAATTTTTTAAACACATTTCTGTTAAGTTCAACCACTTTTTAATATTTGTTAGATATCATTCCTACACCTTGAAAAAGTAATTTTCTTCAATTTTATAAGAATCTGTTCGTGCTTGTTTCAAGACTGAGTCCCCAAGACCAGATTTAACCCTATGGAGAGGGCGGCAGGCGTTCCTCTCAATAAAAAAAATCCCTTTCTTATATCAATGGTGATATTTAAAAAATATTTAACATTTTATCAATTTAGATTTTCGTATATGTATTTTTTGAAAAATCTTTTTTATACTTTATAATTAAAAAAAAAAAAAAACTTTCCATCCTCCTTTTGGATTCAGGGCTTTGGATAAGACACAGGTGGAGTAAAACTTTTTTTTTAGTTATTTTAAAATTTGTGTACGAGTTTTTATGAAGGAATAGTAAAAAAAACAATTAACTAACAAAGTGTTTTTTTTTTCAGAAACTGATGATCAAATTAATTCAAAAACTTCCAAATCGAATTAGTCACATACAACTAAAAAGTAAATTATTTCTCAAACTTTTAAATATTTACAAAATTTTAAAAATCAAATTATTTACAAAAATGTCCGCTATTTTGTAATATAATAAAACAAACAATAGCACACACAAAAAGTAACGGACAATTACTCTGTAGCTAGTCCAGAAACAAATAGAAGAAGAAGTGAAAAAATATGGGAAGGTCCCAGTCCAGGTATAATTGTCATGATTTTGTTGACAGCTAAACGACAAAGAAGGTCCGGTGGTCCCCGACTCCATACCTGCAACTCATGCTCATAACCCATTAATAGTCTAAAAGAGCTAGACATGCCTACCATCCTTAAACGATGAAGAGTGTGGAGCGGGATGACTGCTGGGGAAGCCCACAGTCAGCCAGCTGCTTCCCGGGCCTGGCTACTGGGGAAGCCCATTGTTGGCCAGCCACGGCCCGGGCCTGACTGATGGAACAGCCCACCATCTAGAAAGGGTTAGAATTATCAAAAAGTTATGTGTTTATAATGGCAGGTCATCACAGAAGAGTGATTTAAAAGATTCTAGAGTCCAACTATCATATGTGTTTTGTTTTTTCTAGGCATCTAAGCCATTAACGCCGGGCTATCTATAGGTTTCCACCCTTCCTAAACATCCATGATAAAGCAGGGAATTCTTGCAGGGATCAGCATGCTCATAGATGAATGAACTCAACCTACTGCAGACGGGACTCGAACCCGCCTCACCCGCATGAGAATGCAAAGCATTACCCACTGAACCATGGAGAGACCCATCTTATCTGTTGATTGTACAATAGTTTTGGCTGGAAGAAAATGAGCACCTCAAGGGTTTTCTACTCATTCAATGTATTAATCATGGGAAATGGCAGACCATATACATGATTTTTATATACCATTCATGGCATTTTTTATCTGGCCAAAATTAAGATCTTTTTGATTAAAATTCTGATATCTTATTTTTAATCAGACAAAACTGCTAATAGTTAAACCCATTTGATATAAAAAATCAAATTCAATCATCTGAGAGTGTAAGAGTTAAGTATCCACTAACAAGTATATTTATATACGTTGTTAAAACTTCCACAAGAGCTGGAAAGGAATCCCAGACTTCTGGACCAATCTAAATAAATATACACCTTGTCTATAAGTTGGTAAGGTTAAAGGGTTGATCTGTAGTATTTTCAGTAAAAAATTTTGTATTCTTGTACTTTGTTTGAGAAAGTGGTTTCAATGATTCATTTTCCACTAAATTCGGTTAAGATGGTATGGAAAAAATCAAGAGCATCGGAGGAAACAAAACATATGAGCTACCAGTCTCAGATTACGAGACCTTATTTTTAAAAATTAAAAAAATGTAACAAATTAATTGAGGGACAAGATGAGGAAAAGATGTATGAGATGCAAAACTCCCCAAAAATGAAATTACTATATCAATTTCTGCAATTTGATTGAAGATACAATGCCTTTTATATCTTTTGAAAAATACAAACAAATCTACAAGAACTAAAGAAAACAGGACCTGGCCCAGAAGAAATTTGTAACATGCTGAGAAGAATCTTAATCGAAATCTGATAATTCAGATGTAGCCTTAACCGGTGAAAAGGCTACACCCGAGTTTATTCCGGTCCGCAAAACGCCAACCACAGATTATTCCCGAAGATATTCGAGTGAATCATTATCTGAAGTTCCTGCCTTTCATATGACACTCAGACATTTACTAGTGGAGAGTCATATTTCTAAGCTACCTTTGGATCTTTGGAACTCAGCCAATTAACATGGCTGAGGACAGCTTGTTAACCAAGAACCTAACCTATATGCCTCACCTGCAGTGTTCTAGAAATAATAGTACAGTAAAGAAAATAATATAGCAAGAACAATGAGTACTATCTGGAAATAATTCACTCCAATTTTGAGAGCAACATATTACAAAACCATGACTAGATTAAATCTATAAGTGCCTTGAAAAAGTGATATAAATAGTGACCCTATAACTTTAACCAAGCAACAGGACTTCATGGTTTGAGCCGTCTACACGAAAAAAGATGTGCTTCATTGCATGGATCACTATTACTAATTTTGACGACTCCACTTGATTCCAGGGCACGAAGCAATTGAGCTCCCATTATTTTCTACATCTTCCAACAAATTTAACGAGATTCAGGCTCAGGCCATCAATGTACTCAACCCTACGTCTCCCTGTATCCTGCTGGTGATGTTTAAATAGTGTTCCTTATAAGCTGAACATTACTCGATCAGCTGTAAGCTATGTTGCAGAGTGTTTCGAAAGGTCAAGTTTGTTAACCAGCAGAATCCTTCCACTGGAACATGTTTTAATGGGTAAGCAAATATTGTATTTTTTAATTCTCTTGTATACTATTTCTAAGCAATAAGTATAATTTTAATTGGGAATTCATTGATATGAAATAATTTTCCTTCCTACTTTCTTATTTATTTCTTAATTTTTATTTATTTGGAGGAGAAATAATGGTTTTATAAGATCTATAATATGTTTTCAACATAAATTGTTCAAAGAAAAAGATTGAAAGGACCCAGTTGGGTAATAGCAAAGTTTCAAATCCTTGTCATGAGAGGTACTATGCAGGTCTATCTACTTCAAAAGAGTCAAATGCAGAAGGAGGTGCTTAAGGTGTCTCTTAAAATGTGGTTCTTTAGATATTTATGATCAGTAACTTGGTCTAGGAATGATATCTAGGATCACCAGAGGCTTATATAATGGTAAGAAACCTTTTCTTATTAAATCCAAAATTTGCCTACTAAAGGAATAAGTAAATATCAATAAGAAATCAAAATGAAGAAGAATTCTGATAAGGACACAAGGCCTGAGTAGTTGTCAGTGCTCTATACCTGATCATCATCAGATATACATTCATGCCAGATATAACATTTTAAACACATTCAACCCCACTATTGTTGACTAGAAACAAAAGAAAATGTGTTAGAATATTAAACATTATTACTGATTAGCCATCAACATTGAAGGGGACTCCAAAATATGTTTTACACTATTGGAAAACTACTTTTTTTTTTCTTTCTTTTTTTTTAATGGCGCATAGACAAATCTGGGCCATTAGTGCCGAAAACTACTTATATCATTTATTCTATTTCATATAGCTTTTTAGTATAGATTTTAGTACAATGTGAAGAAAAAAAAATATGGGAGCAGAAAATATGTGCACTTACCTCAGTACAGTATTGTATAATTCGATCCCATTCATTAATGGCTTCTTTCTCTTCGACAAATCTAAGATCTTCCATCAATTCACTCTCTTGTTTACTTTTAGAAACCGCTTTATTTTGATTAGAAATATTTAGGCACTGAGTTGGGTTGCTTATTTTTGAAGAACTGCATCTAGTACGCTGACACATTTCACAAGAGAACAATTTCATAGGGTTTTCAAATGTACAATGGATACACTGCCATTTAAATTCAGATTGAACTTCAGTACTTTCAGATGTTTTATAATCAGTAAATAATGTAATCTTCTGTTTATGTAAAATTCTGTTGGTGGCACAGCCTGCACTATTTCTTCTTGCAACAGCTTTTTGTTTGGGGATGGCTCCACCAACAGCTTGTAACAATTTTTGTTTACCATGCTTATGTGATGGACTCCTTGGTGATGTTGTTTTAAGAGGAATACTCAAAGATAACTTATTCTGATTTTTGCAAACCTGGCAAGTTTGCACATTCAAGGGGTTCTTTAGAGTACAATGTTGGCATGTCCAAAATTCTCCTTTTCGTAATGTCAGGTCATTTATTACAGAAGTACTCTTTAACTTTGAACCACCGCAGGCAATGCAAGCAACATCAGATCCTAAATTTACAAGAGTGCACTTTCGGCAAGTCCATTTTACATCAGATGTATCCATATTTAAAGGTAACATTTTGAAATCATCAACTTGTAATGCATGAAGGGAATCATTGGCAACAGATTTTGGTAAAACAAAATGAGAATTATCTTTGGTAACAGTTATTAGACTAGGTTTTGTCAGTGACGGTGGAGTTCGAACAGACTTACAAATCTCACAGGTATCACACCACAAATTATTGTAACTATATGAACACTTTATACAAGTCCACATTCTGTCCAATGACGATTGGAGTTGTGAAAAATCAAGTGTATTCTTAAAATTAGAAGATGTATTAAAGTCTAAGGAAGCATTTTTTGGGGCCAAAATATCCTGACTATCCAAGAAAGAAGAACTTTTATTATTAGGTTCTGAAATCCCAATATAAGAATAAGATGTGAACGATTTTCTGTTATTAACTGATGAAAGTTGCAAGTTTAAATTATTAGCAGATGACATTAATATATTAGAGTCTCCCATTCTCATTTTTTCAGTTATATCATGACTGTTCACATCATTTTCTAAATATTCAGATTGACATCGTTTATATACAGGTTTCTGCCATTTCTCTGATGGAGGGTTCATATTTGTACTAGATTTATTTTTATGGGCATCTATTGTTTTTTCCCATTTAGGTACTGATATAACCAAACTCGTTTGTGATGGGTCAGAAGCTGAAAGGGGGATATAACTTTTTTTGGGTGTTTCACACATATCACATCTTTCTAATTCTATAGAATTGTCTAAGGTACATCGTTGACAAGACCATGTTTCAGTACCATGCCTAACTACACTATTAAAATTTTGATTTTTATCTGCACTACTAAAATCTATATTGCTTTTATCAACTAACAAACTGTTTGGTCTACGAGGTTCAGTATATTTTTTATGGATAGTAGATCCATTAGATAAAGACCTACTAACCTTGTATTTCACTCGCTCATACACTGAAAGACTATGACGTTTTGGAGATTTGTTTACCTGGCAATCCTGACAATTATTGTCTAAAAGTGCATTAATATTTGACTGTTTCTCTTCCATTTCATCATCGTTGACAAAGATCTGTGGCATTGCCATTTTATTTTTCCCACAAATAAGGCAACTTAATGATCTACTATACTTATAAGAACACTGAGCACATATCCATTCCCTGTTTATTGATGGTAAACTAAATGATTTCAAACAAAGAGGATAGTTGTTTTCTAAAGTAGGCAATGATCCTGATAAACCTAGAATACTGTTTCTTGATGTTCTGAAACAAGAAATATGAAAAACAATTAGTTTACTCATTTTGTCAAAGATGTGTGTCTTTATGGCAGTAAACTGGGTGTCCTGAATTTAAATGGCAAAACATCAGGAGCATATTGGAGACCAAAAAACTAAGACAAAACGTTCTTTAGAGATTAGCTCGTTTTGGAGAAAATCGCAAAACAATTTTCATTTTTGTACTTACTTATTTAAATTTTTAATGGAAAAAAATTGTCATTGCGAATGGTTTCAAGAAACCAATTACTACAATTCAATCTCTTGACACTGATATGGTTTTCAAGTACGGTTTTGGCAACGGTAAAGCTTTAGAATTGTTGCAAGAGTATGCGGGCCAATTCCCGAAAAGAATAGTGCTTAATCGACGAATCTTTTCATTATCTTTTAATAGCCTATAATACTGGTGGGTCATTCTTACTTCGCAATGAAGGCAACCAATTCCAAACATCATTAAGAGCAGATAGTCAGACAAGAAATTGTGTCCAACACCACTTTGACAACAATCCTGACATTAGCATCCAAAGAGCATCCAGCTGCATTATGAATATCGGGGCAAGCAATATGGTGAAGTTAGAAAGGCGATAATCGCCACCAGATATTGAATTTTAGTAATTGGTTTCTTGAAACAATTCCCAATGACAATGTATTTTCATTGAAAATAATATGGACCGATGACCTCTACAAGATGAAGAATCGTTAATCAAAGAAATTATCATGTATGGGCCTCATGAAAATCAGACATGGGCAAAATTTTATTTAACAATAAAAATATGAAATTATCCATACTTCATATATTTCTAAATATGAATATGAATAAATTCGTGTGCATAAGTGTGAATACAAATTTATTTGTATCCACAAATATTAAATATATAAATACAAATAAAATAACAAATAAATATACAATAAAATAAATGTAAATGCAAATAAATTCACAGGAAAAATTGTAAATATTCAAAAAAATCAAGTGATTTCAAAAAAATTCACATTAAAGTATATCAATACAAGATAATATTATGAATGTTATTGAAGGTGATGTAAAGAAGGATATTGAAGGTGGTATTAGGAAGGATATGGAAGGTAGTATTAGGAAGGGTATAGAAGATCGTATAAGGAAGAATATTGATGGTGGTATTCGGAAGGGCATTGAAGGTAGTATTAGAAAGAATATAGGTGGTATTAGGAAGGATATTGAAGGTGGTATAAGGAAGGATATTGAAGGTGGTATTAGGAAGGATATAGAAGATGGTATAAGGAAGGATATTGAAGGTGGTATTAGGAAGGATATAGATGATGGTATTAGGAAGGAAATTGAAGATGGTATTAGGACGGGTATAGAAGGCAGTATTAGAAAGGACATTGAAGGTGGTATTAGGAAGGGTATTAAATATAGTATTAGAAAGGATATAGAAGATAGTATTGGGAAGGATATTGAATGTGCTATTAAGATGGATGTAGAAGGTAGCATAAGGAAGGATATGGAAGGGAGTATTAGGAAGGATATTGAAGGTAGTATTGGGAAGGATATTGAAGGTAGTATTAGAAAGGGTATTTAATATTTATTTATTTTTTTTTTACGGTGCTTCGACGTCTTGGCCATTAGCGCCGACATCCAGGGTGCAGCGAGGAATTTTCCCAACGAGCCGTTGGATGAGAAAATTCCTGCCCGGTGGGGATCAAACCCACCATTTACCGCTTATGAATCTAAGGCGCTAGCCTCTAGACCACGGAAAGCAAATATTTATAAAAGAACCCAAACCTTTTCGAACCAACATATTGGAAGGCGCAAATAACCTAGTTGTAGAGCGCCAAACTCCATATCTATCTATATCTCTAGACCACGGGAGACCCCTGTTGGAGGTGGTTTTAGGAAGAATGTAGAAGGTGCCATTAGGAAGGTAATAAAAGGTGATATTATAGGTAGTAAAAGGGTGGATATTTAAGGTGGTATTAAGAAGTATATAAAGGGTAGTATTGGGAAAGATACAGGAGGCGGTGTTAGGAAGAATATAGAAGGTGTCATTATGAAGGTAATAGAAAGTGGTATAAATTATCATGTATGGGCCTCATGGAAATCAGTGATGGGCAAAATTTTATTTAACAATAAAAATATGAAATTATCCATACTTCATATATTTCTAAATACAAATATGAATAAATTTGTGTGCATAAGTGTGAATACAAATTTATTTGTATTCACAAATATTAAATACATAAATATAAATAAAATTTTATTTGCAAATTTTCCTTTTAAATACAAATAAATTCACAGGAAAAATTGTAAATATTCACAAAAAATCAAGTGATTTAAAAAAAATTCACATTAAAGTATATGAATACAAGATGATATGAATATTATTGAAGGTGATGTAAAGAAGGATATTGAAGGTGGTATTAGGAAGGATATGGAAGGTAGTATTAGGAAGGGTATAGAAGACGGTATAAGGAGGAATATTTATGGTGGTATTCGGGAGGGCATTGAAGGTAGTATTAGAAAGAATATAGGTGGTATTAGGAAGGATATTGAAGGTGGTATAAGGAAGGATATTGAAGGTGGTATTAGGAAGGGTCTTGAAGGCAGTATTACGAAGGATATTAAAGGCAGTATTAGGAAGTATAATGAAGGTGGTATTAGGAAGGATATAGAAGGTGGTATTAGGAAGGATATAGAAGGTAATATTAGAAAGGATATTGAAGATGATGTAAGGAAGGCTTTCCAATCACGCCTTCTCTACACAACTCTCGATATGCTTCCCCCGATAAGATGATTCTTTATATGATTACATGTCAATACATTTTCACCTCAATAAGTCTATTTCAGACCCAAATGGTGGAACAACACGATAATAATTCTAACCAAACACGGCGTCCTCAGAGAGACTTTCACAGCTCACTCATCACCTCTACAGCAAGAACTCCTTTGACAGCTCAACCACTTCTATCACCTTCTGAATCCTTCCTACTACCATCTTCAATATCCTTGCTTATGCTATCTTCTATATCCTTCCTTATACCACTTTCTATTACCTTCATAATGACACCTTCTATATTCTTCCTAACACCACCTCCTGTATCCTTCCCATTACTACCCTTTATATACTTCTTAATACCACCTTCAATATCCACCCTTATACTACCTATAATATCACCTTTTATTACCTTCCTAATGGCACCTTCTACATTCTTCCTAAAACCACCTCCGACAGGGATCTCCCATGGTCTAGAGGCTAGCGCCTTAGATTCATAAGCGGGAAATGGTGGGTTTGATCCTCACCGGGCAGGAATTTTCTCATCGAACGGCTCGTTGGGAAAATTCCTCGCTGCACCCTGGATGTCGGCGCTAATGGCCAAGACGTCGAAGCAACGTAAAAAAATAAATAAATATTAAATACCCTTTCTAATACTATTTTCAATACCCTTCCTAATACTCCCTTCCATATCCTACCTTCTACATCCATCCTAATAGCACCTTCAATATCCTTCCCAATACTACCTTCAATATCCTTCCCAATACTACCTTCAATATCCTTCCTAATACTCCCTTCCATATCCTTCCTTATGCTACCTTCTACATCCATCTTAATAGCACCTTCAATATCCTTCCCAATACTATCTTCTATATCCTTTCTAATACTATCTTTAATACCCTTCCTAATACCACCTTCAATGTCCTTTCTAATACTGCCTTCAACACCCGTCGTAATACCACCTTCAATTTCCTTCCTAATACCATCATCTATATCCTTCCTAATACCACCTTCAATATCCTTTCTTATACCACCTTCTATTTCCTTCCTAATACCACCTTAAATATCCTTTCTAATACTACCTTCAATACCCTTCCTAATACCACCTTCAATGTCCTTTCTAATACTGCCTTCAATAACCGTCCTAATATCGTCTTCTATACCCTTCCTAATACCATCTTCAATTTCCTCCCTAATACCATTTTCTATATACTTCCTAATACCGCCTTCAATATTCTTCCTTATACCTCCTTCTATTTCCTTCCTAATACCACCCTAAATATCCTTTCTAATACAACCTTCAATACCCTTCCTTATACCATATCTTCATAAGACTTCCCTCAAGACCCATCTCCTTCAATATCATTCGTAATATTATTTTATTGTTAAAAAGAATAAATTCATAATTTATTTGTAATTTTTTGGGGGGAATAAATTTGTATTCACAAATTATAGTGGTAATAGATTTTTAATGTGAATGTTTTTGTAATCAGTTGATTTTTTTGTGAATATTTACAATTTTTCCTGAGAATTTATTTGTATTTAAAGGAAAGTTTGTGAATGAAATTTTATTGGTATTTATGTATTTAATATACATGAATACAAATAAATTTACCTACTAAAACAATGACCAGACTTTGAAATTCTCACAAACGGGCTACCAATACCCACATTCTAGAACAATAAAGAGACAAAGAAACTAAAATAAAATCAATAGAAATAATTAACTATAACACATTTCAGTATAACCCGATTGTTGCAAATAAGATAAAAATGCATGCAAGGAGCTAGGTAAAATATCTTGGAGGTACGAAAATAAAATTAAAAATTCTAATAGTAGAATAAAAGATAAATTAAAACAAAAGGAAACCAAATATAATGTTTACCAAATTATTTGTGCTACATGTGAAAAAGGATATGTAGGAGAATCTGCTCAGTTTCTAAAAAAAGAGGATAGAATAGCACGTTAAAAATATAGACGAGAATGACAACTGAACAGCATTAGTAGAGCATGCAATAAAACATAGACACAAATTAGATTTTGAGAATATAAAAGTTTTGGATAAAGAAAAGAACCCCATAAGAAGAAAAATAAAAGAAAATATAAATATAATTAAAAATAGGAAAAAAACAGTAAATAAAAAAACGGAGATCAAATATTAAAACAATATATTTTTTAATATACTCGACGGTAATTAGGAATATTGATATCATTCGTTTTATTTTAACTTTATGATGTATGAAAAAAGCTTTCTCTGGAATCGATATAAGCCAGGATCGATCTGAATCAGCTGAAGGATAACAGCCATATTAATGTCACTCTATTAGTATGGACATGGCCCTACCTGTCGAAGGTCTTCCGTAGCTAAGGCTAAATTTATGTATATGTAATTAAGTTGCTCCTGATGAGGCGTCAAGAGACGTGAAACATGTAGGGCGAAAAATAAAGCATTTAAAGTGAAGTTGACGAGCTTTATATATGCATGACCTTCCGCCTATTCAAATAATATATTTAAAGAAATAAAGGATCACAATTTTCACACTTATGAAGGCGAATTTATTCATATTTGTATTAACAAATATATGAAGTACGAATAAATTTGTATGTTTATTTATAATATCCTTCCTTATGCTACATTCGACATCCATCCTAATACCACCTTCAATATCCTTCCCAATACTACCTTCTATATCCTTCCTAATGCCACCTTCATTATCCTTTCTAATACTACCTTCAATATCCTTCCTAACATCACCTTATATAATTTAATATGATTTTTTTTTTTTTAAATCACTTGATGTTTTTTGAATATTCACAGTTTTTGTGAATATTTATAATTTTTCCTGCGAATTTATTTATTTTTATTTACATATTTAATATAAGCGAATTCAAATAAATTCATATTCATACTTATGCAAACAAATTTTCTCATGTTCGTATTTAGAAATATATGAAGTACGAATAAATACATACAAATATGAATTTTTATTTATAATTAAAATTATGCCCATCTCTGATGAAAATCTCACCTTCAGTTTGTATTTGATTTAAACTTTTGGATTAGTATTTGGAACGGATTACTGGTGGGGCCATATTTTTAACTCTAAAGATTAAAAAAAATAAATGGCTGAACATAAATTATCCACAATGATGGATTGGAATAGTACGATCCTTAGTTACACTGATCATCTGATATGACACCCATGGATTTCTTGTATGGGGAACCTTGAAGCAGGAAGTTTATGCAGTGTCAATCAACTCGAGAGGAATTAAGAGGCCAAATCTTAGATGCAGTGCACCAAATATCACTAGAACAATGTTTAACTGCAATTTCCAAGTAAGTGCTAGATGTAATGCTAAACTCTGCAAGAGGGCAACCTTTTAAGCAATAACTATATTAAATAGATGATAACATAAAAAAAAAATCTAAATAAATAAAAAGACCTAGTCTCTTGTTGTCTATTAAAAGTTATCAAAAATTTTCGTCGATTAAGCACTCTTCTATTTGTGAATTGGAGCGCAAACTCTCTAAAGCATTACCGTTTCAGAAATCATAAACAAAAACTGTATCAGCATGACAATTTTTTTTCTTTCTCCAAAACGAGCAAATCTCTAAATGACTTTTTGTCTTAGCTCTTCGGTCTTCAATATGCTCCTGAAATTTTGCCATTTGATTTCAGGACACCCTGTATATAAGTAGACACAGAATCTTTAAATAAATATTTCACATATACAACACTGACATGCCCATATATATATATATATATATATATATATATATATATATATATATATATATATATGTAGGGTGGCCCAGATAAGCAGGACACAAGAGAAAAAACTGCTAAACAGTTGGAGATATCAACAATTTTAAAAGGAGGAAAGTTGTAGTTCTTGTCAAGATCTATAAAGTGGTGCCCTCGGAAT
Organism: Gonocerus acuteangulatus; assembly: GCA_946811695.1. NCBI lineage: Eukaryota > Metazoa > Arthropoda > Insecta > Hemiptera > Coreidae > Gonocerus > Gonocerus acuteangulatus. The sequence continues at coordinate 85,040,308 of OX328132.1, read as the reverse complement.
TGAAAAACTCTCTTGTAAGGGCTCAAATAGACATTTGAAGGGAAGGGTTTCCTCTTTACCCATATTTTGCATACATTTTTGAAAAGTACTAAAAATAAAAAGAAGAACCGTGCAATCTAATTTTCGATACGACAACTAGTTCTCTGTAAAAATAAGATTTTTATTTGCATGTACTCCTCATCTGAAATTAAAAAAAAAAAGGTACTTTAATTTCTTAAAGTATTATTTTGTTGGAGGGGTAATTCAGCTTAGGAGAATGCGCTCAGCATTAAAAAAAAAAAGGTTCCCTTTAGTCTCCTGGTCTTTCAAACAGCCCCATAAACAAAATCCAAAGGATTTAAATCTGGTGATCTAGGTGGCCAGTTCAAGGGTTCACCTCTTCCTGCCCACCGCTGATGGAAAACATCCTCGAATGCTTTTCTTGTAGGAGGGAAAAATGGGCAGGGCAGCCATCATGCTGGAACCTCAAGGACTACGGCAAACCCTCAAGTAGTGTTGGTAGAATATATCTTATGAAGTGGGTGTATTGGTCACCAATATGGGTTTCGGTATAAAATATGAACCGATGACATGCTCCCGACGAGTCCACATCAGACATTGATTTTCCATCGGTGCTGGCTATCAATACTCCGGGTCCATCTGGGGTTTTCAACTGCCCAATGATGTGCACTATGACGAGCTGAGATTAGACATTATCTCTTAATCCTTAAACGTGCTAACCACCTCTTATTAATTCTATTCTTCCCCCACAGGACATATCATGTCAACAGGCCATAAGAAACACCAACTTCTTCATTATTTGTGATCTGAAATTTTGGCAACTCTTTAGCCTAAAGCCCCAATTTTTATTTATTTTCTTTTTTAGTTTACACTAATGGGAATCGTTTTGTTGAGTGCTGAAGACATTTTCCTAAGCTGAATTACCTCTCCCTTAAAAAAAAATACTACTTAAATAAATTAAAGTGCCTTTTTTTTTTTTAATTTCAGATGAGTACATTTAAATAAAAACGTATTTTTACAGAGAACTAGTTGATGTATCGAAAACTAGATTACATGGTTCTTCTTTTTATTTTGAGTACTTTTCAAAAATGTAATGCAAGATATTGGTAAAGAGGGAACCCTTACCTTTAAAGGTCTATTTGAGCCCTTAGAAGGGCAATTTTCTTACTTCTGAGGGTCGCCACTTGATAGATCTTAACAAGAATTACAACTTCGCTCCTTTGAAAAATGTTGATAACTTGTGGTCCGCTTATCTGGAATTACCTAATGTTTTCTTTGGTCTATTAGCAGGCATATTATCAATTATAAAGCAGCACACCTGTGTTTTAAAATGACTTTATTTTCCTTCTTAACCCTCCTTAAGGCGGAGAAACTCCTTATTTCCATGCACTTCTCCAGGGGCTCTTCTTTTGAAAAAAATCTATGCGTCACCATGAGGTTATTAGGACAGCTAGCCTAATACACAGCGGTAATTAGGCTGACCTCCTTCACAAGAAGAGGCCCTGAAGAGGTAACCACATATAGGCCTGAAGAATTTATAGCAAAAAGGAAAATAAAGTTTTTTTTAAAACAATGGTGTGCTACTTTATAACTGGACATAAGCCTTCACGGTAGCTTAAAATAAATAAATAAATAAATAAATAAATAAATATATATATATATATATATATATATATATATATATATATGTATACTAAAATCATTCCATTGTAGTTAAATATAACACAAAAATAGTATAACTTTAGAGAATAGGAAAACTACCAAGATATACAACCTGAGGTGAGCTGACTTTTACCAATTCAACCAAAAATCATTGTTTAAAAAAAACTTCAACGTAATAATCAATTTATGCACTACAAATGCAAAGGATATTTGAGAACTATTTTAGCTCTCAAATATGCTTTCCTTTGCTGTAGATGCACTGAACATAGAGCTGTAGACTCCGAAAGCGTGCTTTGTGAATAAATTAATTGTGTGGGTCTTCCAGAAGTCTAGTGGCTAAGGCATTAGTTTCACATGCGGGAGATGGTGGTTTCGAGTCCCACCAGCGGCAGGAATTTTCTCACATCAAGGCTAGTTGAGAAAATTCCTTGCTGCACCAGGATATCGGCGCTAATGGCTGGAGATGTTGATGGGCCGTGAAAAAGAAAAACAAATTAATTGTGGTGGAGAGTTGTTTTTTTTTGGTTTTCCTATTTAAGTCAACAAAATGACACTAGGGATATGAATGGAACCGTGCTAAGATGACACAGTTCCTGCGAATTGGACTTTTTTTACTACATACTAGTTTGTAGCTATATTGAGTACAGTACAAATACATAGGATAGTACAGTAAAAACAGTGTATGTGTTTTTAGGAGAAAGTGTGTCGATAATAATTTCTAAACTCCATTAAAAATATTTTGGTGATTTATATGTTGTTTTGTTTTCATTTTTCCACCATTCTTCGGATAACCCGGATTTTCGTTAACTCGGATTGGCCCTGGTACAAGTTGATCCGGGTAATCGAGGTTTTACCATAATGGGATTAGTCACATGAGAGACATTAGGGATTATCCAAATTATGGTTCCTAACTATTTGTCCTTAATTTTTTATTATTTTGTTTATTCTCGTGATTACGAGTAGTTTCAGCTGTGATGATTTACTAAGAATAATTACTCTTCGTGAAGAAGAAAAATCTTTGCGTTATTTCGCTAATCTCCTTGATTTTCATTACTCTACAATTTAAAAGGCCATAAAAAGGTAGAGAGAGACCGGAAATCACTTCAAGCGACGAAATGTGACCAATTCCATCAACAACAGTTTTATTAGAATGCAAGCCCTCAGGATACCCCCTTCAACTCCTTCTGGCATTAGAAACTTGGTTACTGGTATTCGTGCGATAACAATCTCACAGTCAAACGTTAGGAGGAGACTGAGAGAGTAAGATATTAGCTCATAGAGGCCTGTGAATGGACCCCTTTTTACTACAGGAAATCTAAGACAGAAACTAAGATTTGCAAGAGAACACCTATCTTGGACTGAAGATAAATGGATAAATATCCTTTTTACTGAGGAGACAAAAGTGGGCCTTAACAGTCCAGATATTCATGAAAGAATGCGGAGAACGTACAGCCAGTGCTATGTATCATAAACTGTTTAGGGAGCTCTATCATGTTCTGGTGTGGAATTTCTTGGGGCACACGTACCGAATTGGAGCCGATCAAAGGAGAGGCTTTTAATGTGATAAGATTTGGGGAAATTATATTAAAAGATCATGTAGTGCCTTACATTCTTTTCATTGGTGCTGAGGCATTGTTTATGGATGCTTATTCACGGCCGCATAAGACAGGTATCTGTAACCTAGAGTGGCCTACAAGAAGTCTAGACATTAATACAATTGAACATGAGTGGAACAAACTTAAAAAGAAGGTTAGGTCACAGGATTCACCTCTCACTCTCCTTGAAATGCTAAAGAAGGCTGTATTGGACGAGAGGGACCACTCTCCTCAAGAGTTTATTAAAAATCTATTAATGAGAGTGCCAAAAATGATAGAAACAGTTATTTAAGTCAGGGGAAGCAATACTTAATATAAAATTCCATTAAAGACAATAAAATTTAAATTTTATTAAACAAGAAAAATATGATATATTCTTGTTTTTGTATTTTTTTTTAATTTTCATTAAAAAACATATTCAATTTTAATATTCTTTGCAATAAATTTGTTTGAATTAAATCTATGAGGCGTTTTGTAAATGTAAACCTGCTGTTCTCATGAAAATAAAAAAAAGCCTAGGTGTTGCGATTTTTTTGATGGGAAGTTTATGTATTTTCTATCAGAAGAGAAGAAGGCTGCCGAATAGCATGATGAAACATCCAAATTATACTTATTCCAAATGCTGTTTTTCTTAGTCGAAATGCAACTATTCCTTGAAACCTATGAAAGTTTTATCTAATCTTAATCTTAGATATCTGTAATTATGCCTAAAGATATCCAACAATGAAGTAGAAGAGGTGAAGAAATATGGTGAACTGTAGAAGAAAATTCACTGAGCAAAGACCACCACCACTGGTGACAGAAACAGAAAGAGACAAAATCAGTGTCTGCATATTGAACAAACCCATGCAAGGAAATTAAAAAAGCCTTACATTTTGCGATTTAGATTGTTGAGTTTTAACTATATCATTCGAAAAAGGAAATCGTCTATAAAAATACTAAATTCAGAATAAAGATACCAATTTAGAAATAATTTACTTGTCAATATAGAAGGAAAAATAAAGACATGAAGATAGAATATTGCTTCTGATCGATGAGCCTTTCCTTCAAATTCCTAACAAACTGAACAAACGATTTTCATATTTCCAGTGGTACATATAGCACGTTGATAATTTCATTGAATAAGTAGATAAATTCGATGGTCCTGGTTGGTTCATCTTCTTCATAGATTTTTGAATGTAATATGGTTGTGGTTCATTCTGACTTCTTATTATACCCTTAATGAGTATATTGTCAAAAAATGTCTAACAGAAAAAAATGTAACGATAAAAGTGAACTATTTATGAATCATGCACTACGATTACGAAAATTAAGTAATTATGGAGTACTTATAGATTACTTAATCTAAATAAAAACCAGTCTTTAAGATACACATTGAGCACAATTTATTGTTCGATAAATACACTACTATTATAAATGACAGATGATTATCAAACACTATTATATAATGAAATGATAATTTAATAGATACAAGATTAAACAGATATTAATAAACAAGTACCAAAGTTTGTTAAAGTTAAATGAGATCCTATAGAGAGTGAGCTAACATCCTAATAAATTGTGAGCATTTATGCCATTACTATGCTTTGTCTAGTAGTTTTTGTTATAAATAAACAATCTTTATATACATTACAGAATGTCAGGACGTGGACCTAATTAATATTTGAAAATACAAACAATTATTGCCGAAAATTACCTGTAAAAGGCACTTGATGAGAAGTCTCCAAAACAATTACTAATTGAAGGCAATGATTCATAACTAACACAGTTTCGAATATAGTTTTTAAACCCGAAAGTATCCGAATTGTCCTGAGTTGTTGGATAGTCTCTGAATGTATACTCTAAGCAATTCCCACATCTCACGCCCGATAAATGTAAACCTTCTAAAGAATTTATCACGAAACATTTGGGGCACTGCCATGAAAAAGAATGAGCACTTGTTCCCATTCCGTAGAAAGCATGGCTAGAAAAAAAAATCTGTCAACCTCTTGTGACAGCAATAGAGAAACAAAAGCGGCAAGGTTCATAAATCACAACAACTAAAAACTCGATACTGCCCCTAGTAACAAGAGGTTACGGGCCTAAGTAATAACACATTTAAATCGCCCCGCTTTGCTATAGAGGATTAAAGCTGAAGCAAATAGAAACGTTAAAATATAAGTGCAGGCGCCATGACGTCAGAAAATTCTGCACGAAAATGAGTTGACGACAAAATTAAAACAATTGAATTTGTTGTGATAGTTATCAAATTAATCTGCATAGAATATCCTAAGATAGCTTAATGATTATTTTAAAGTCTTTATTTGTTTCGTCTTTATTCTGTATGTTTATTGGCGTCTGTTAAGTAAAAAGTGGGTCAAAAAAGTACGCATACATCTTCATTTTTCGTTTGCTTGTATTCAATTCTTACCTACAACTGAAATATTAAAATCATGGCTGGACATAGTACTCTCAAATGAACCTGCAGCGGTCGTAGCACCAGCTTTTTATCCAGACTGTCGAAAAACACCTACAATTTTATCTGAACTCATATTTCCTTGGGTCTATGGATTCAAAATACCTACATAAATATGTGTCAAGTCGGCAAAGTTTATATATTTAGCCATACTATACGAAACATTTCAGCGTTAAAAACTTCTCCTTCCTTCTAAAAAAAGGAAGGTAATTTTAAATGTCTAATAAAAGATATTCAGACCTCACCAGATCTTAAAGTGAGAGTTGGACTCTTTAAAATTCAATTTAAAATACTAAGAATTTTAATTCCATATGCTGATTATTTCCCAAATTGAATGCAAAATAAAATGGTATTTAAGTTTATTCAATGCATTAATTTTTTTAAAAAAGGTATGCTCTTTTCATGGCATAATTATTATGAATACAGGACTCGGACTGTCAAGTTGTTTAATGCCTCTATAAAATCTAACAGACTCTAATTTCGTTGAGATGTATAATTTCCTTGGGGCCCTAGTACATCGGTTCAATTGCACTTATGAGATTAGGTGGCGCCTGTTTCCCTTGTAATGTATTCCAGATTCCTTCCGTAAAACGCATTGATTGCTGCTTTCAAAACCAGGAATGCTAGAAATAATTTTCTTCCTCTATCCCCGTCTTTCTCAACTACCATTCTCAATTGGAATATATGAATTTGTGTCTCCCTGGTCTATAGCCAGACTACCGTCATTTGTGGCGAGTTCGGACAAATTTTCGAGGTTTTCTCGTAATTACAAAAGACAGAATTTTTGTAAAAATCTGGAAAAATTAATGTATGAACCCTTATCATTCCTCTATCGAATAGTGTATTTTGTTTTTTTAATATCTCAAAAATTTTCATTTTTTTTTTATCGCTAAAATGTGTCCGAACTTACCCCTACGTGTGGGGTGAGTTCGGACAGCCTTTAATTTCTGTAAAAAAAAACTTAAACTATAGTTGGAGTGAGCTCGGTCAAAATTGACGATATTCTAAAGAGGAATATTTTCTAAAATATTTTTTAGATTTACAAAATATTCTTTTACTTTTTCCTTATCAACTTCTGCTCTACATCGTTTGGTGCTTTGTTCAAGGCGTTCCATTAATGGCTGATTCCTTTACATAAAGCCGTCAAACCATTCCAGTCTGGGCTTGCCTTAAAATCCTTCGATTTTTTTCGTGACCTATCCAAATATGTTTTTACGATTTGGCGCATATCTTAATCGAGTGAAATGGGAAAGTCCCATTCAGCTGCAGTTAAAATTCCCTTTGGTATTTGTTTTTTCTTCTTGACTGAATTTTGTTTGGCCACCACTTTTTTTTTTTTTTTTTTTTTTTTTTTGTGTGCTTTCCTCTAAATTTACCATTTAAAGTCTATGTAGGTATTTTGTTGTACAACAAAATACCTAAATCGATCCGTTGCCTCTCTCAGAGTCTTCTTCTTGGTTTTGACATCGGCAATCTCATTTTCAAAGCCTCTTTGGAATAAATACTGTTTTACTTTAAGCTAAGAGGACGCGCGTATAATTGATGCATGTCCGAACTCACCCCACGGTATTCGAGTTTTTTACTTAAACGAGAAATAAAAGCTTTTGAACCAAAAAAATTAGTATATTTATTTATGTATCATTAGACAACATATAAACCTACTTACTATACAATATGAAAAAATAGGTTTTAACTACTTACCTACTACCTTTAACTACACAAACGTTTGTTTCTAGCATTTCGAAAATCATGAAAATTACAACTCCCATTAAAATATTCGTTTCTCACTTCAAAGTGTTCTCACGGCGATTTCGGCTTAACTATATGAGAAAAAATGGAATATCGATCGTATTTGTCAAGCCAATTATGACTCTAATGAAAAAGTTTGCTCAAGGTCACGCGATTTCTTGCGCCATGCACTACTGTTCGAACTCGTACTACCTGTCCGAACTCACCCCAAACGACGGTATTCCTCTTCCAAATGCTGCTCAAACACGCTCCAGTGTCTCTGCTCCAGGATTCTAGCGAATAGTTTGAGTACGACAAAGGAGAGGCGCATTGGTCTATAATTCTCGCACTTATAGGAATTTTATATTCTAATCAAATCTTTCGTAAAAGGTTCCACAAGCGCAAGTGCAAAAAAAAAAAAAAAAAAAAAAAAAAAAGAGCCTGAGGCTTCATAATGAAGTATATCAAGTTGTACACCATATTTTAACTCTTTTTCTTCCGAATATAATAGTGAAATCCGTTTTTCAATACGATCTACACTAATAAGGATATACTGCGTGCACCAGACTCAATGATCCAGACTAATATCTCTGCAACCGTTTGAGATATAGTTTATAGTCGGCTCACTAACCTTCTCCAGCTACCATAACTTTGAAATTTCCAATAGAATGCCATACTTTTATGGCGGATTCTTGCAGAAAATCAAATTTTAAACTGGTTTATATTGGTAAATATTTCGATTTCATGCATCCTTTAGCCGTAAAATGTCAAAACCCTGCCTCGATGTTACTGACTAATATCCCTGCAACCGTTTGAGATAAATTGGAAACATTTTTCTGTAGTTCGGGCTTTAAAAATCTCACAAAAAGATGAATATCCCGTATTTTTATGAACAATACCTACGCGCATGCGTAAAAAATTGCGAAAAAATAGCCTAAATAGGTAGTCGTCATAATAGGAAAATGTGTTGTAAAAATAAACTATATCGGTTAATTAATATAGGGGGGGAGGGGGTACTCCGGACGCAAATTAAAAATTTGCCACTACCAGCCGTCATTTTTGTTATATTTCAACGAAACTCGGTATTTGTTGTGATCATCTACACGGAAAAATATGTTGTAAAAAAAAAAAATCTATTCATTAGAAGGGGGGTTTACCCGGGACCCAAATTACTGATTACTAATTTAATATATATATATATATATATATATATATATATATATATATATATATATATATAACATAATTGTAAATATGATATATTTTTTTTATTCATCGGATTTCTCTCATTCCAAACAATTGTTTCGAGAGGGAAATTTCAGTGAAGTATGTTGGCAGCAGTGAGCATCTAGATTCTAGATTGCTGTCTGTCAGACACTATACACACAAGGTGTTAACAATCCTTACGGGGTCAGCTTTATGTGGCTCTGTCACGTTTTAGCAACCCTAGCAGCCTGTATGCTTTGATCCCTGATGGCTATACGTCTAATATCGTGTGTAGAGAAGCATTACTGTAAAGTAGATTTTTTTTAAATGCCCAAAGGACGGTGTTTATAATCCAAAATATGTATCCAAAAAATGGTGTCCTAAGTCGCTATCCACTCGGATGAAGTCGCGGGCACAGCTAGTATATATATGTATTTATGTATGTATATGTATATATATATATATATATATATGTATGTATATATATACATATAGATGTACAAATATATATACCTATATTCATTTATATTTGGTTTTATGCAAGTATTTTAAGCGAAGTACATAAAAAACACAAAATATGAAAAAATTGGCATTGGCCCTTTTAGAACCAAGCCACAGATATGATATATATATATATATATATATATATATATATATATATATATATATATATACCTACTAGCTGACCCGGCAAACGTTTTGCCACACATCGTTACTAGTGAATATTTTGGTAGTGAAATAGTAATCCTGTACCACTTGCGGGATCTCGTTGTTTAATATTTATGCAATATCCGTCTTGTCTTTTCCAAAACATTAGCGGATATAGGATAGCGTCGTATGAAGCGTGTATGAGCAATGGACTCAAGATTATTATTTCTTCTTCGAATCAGGATTTCTCGCAGTAAGGTCGTTTTCCAACGACAAGTAACTAAGATTCCAGCAACGTCGTTAGCAATAGGTGCCTTGAATGTACTCTCCAGATAGTTCTTTATCAGGGTTGATGACAATAGCTTGATTGTCACTTTGTAATTTGCGTGGGTGATTTAATTAATTTCAACAATTCATTCAGCTCATTGAATAGATCGTCCAAGTTACTGACGATGCACCTGGCAAACGTGAATTGAGGTTAATGTAGCCCCAATGAGCATTCACGCCATTGGCGAGTGCGTTTTTGGAGTCTTCACCTCCCATACAGTAAATTTGTAAAAATTTATGTGGTTCGTTTGGCATTGGCAGCAATGATCTCACTTTGTAATAAATTTGGCCTTTGATCTTGAATGTTGAATTAAATTGTTGACCATTTGCAGCATTATGTTTTACTATTTCCGTTGCTCCGAACGATGCCATTTGGAAACATCAATTGAATGTTGGAATTAACTTCAGGAACAGGTTAGAATCTGGAGCCATATTTCTCTTTGTCAAAAGATCATATGTTGAATAAAACTACATTTTATAATTAAAATTTATTTTTTATCAATAAAGTACTAATATCGTAATTATAAAGTGAGGATTGGTGGAAGGTTGAAAATTTAGTGTTGTGTGTATTTTTTTAATGCTAAATCATAATAAAATAAAAATAAAATATTCTGTCCAAAAAATAAAAAAAAATTTTTGGGGCGGGCCCCTTATCACTTAGGTGTATAAAAATTAGTTATAAACCTATTCTCAGACCTACCTATACATATTAAATTTCATCCTAATCGGTTAAGCCGTTTTGGAGGAGTATGAACACTAAAACTGTGACACGAGAATATATATATATATATATATATATATATATATATATATACATATATATATATATATATATATATATACATATATATATACTGGGTGCTTCAAAAAAATGTATACACACTTTAAACTATCGTAGTTTTCCCACTCTACAAGGCTAATGTTATATTTCTTCGCCAGGTGGCAGCATAATCGTCCCTTTATGTTATATTGTCAGTTGGAAGTTGTAATATCAACATGGCGGACGTACGTTTGAGTTTTGAAGAACGTAAGGATTTATGGGTAGCATCATTTGGTCGGATGAAGCCCAATTCAAACTTAATGGAACTGTCAATAGGCACAATTGTGTTTACTGGGGTGAAGAAAATCCTCACATTACAATTGAAAAAGCTGTAAATTTGCCTGGTGTAAATGTGTGGTGCGGTTTGTCTTCAAGGGGACTCATTGGACCTTTTCGATTTGAAGGCACTGTAACTGGTATTAATTACCTAACAATGCTTGCTGATTCCATATTTCCTGCCATTCGTGCATTATACGGTAATGATATGTTTTATTTTCAACAAGATGGTGCCCCGCCGCACTATCACAGGGACGTACGAGCTTACCTGGATCAAAATTTGCCGGGCCAGTGGATAGGACGCAGGGGGCCAATCGAGTTTCCAGCACGCTCCCCAGACCTTACACCACTGGATTTCTTCTTATGGGGCACAGTAAAAAATGAGGTGTACAAACGTAAACCACGTAACCTAGACATTCTTTGGAATGAGATTCAAGCCGTGTGTAGAGAAATCTCATTGGACGTTTTGATACGATGTACAGAATCAGTGGTGACTCGTACTCAGAATTGTATTGATGCTGCTGGTCACCAATTTGAACAGTATTAACATTTGTTATTTATGTTTCATTTACATTGGACTGTCAGCTTTCTAATTTCCTGAAATTTAACTTTGTAGAACGGTAAATAAATTTTCTATGGAAGTTCAAAGTGTGTATACATTTTTTTGAAGCACCCTGTATATATATATATATTTGTCTGTTCACGCTCTCTATGGCTCAAAAATGGTCCGATTTAGATGAAATTTGGTACAAACGTCTATCGTCTAATTTGAAAGGTCAAGTCCGTTAACCAGCAGAATCCGTCCACCGGAACATGGTTTTTGGAGCGAAATTTGCACAAAAAAAAAAATCGTTTCGCTTACTTCATGTGCTTGCAAGTGCTCGTTTTACAGGTTCCTCGGCCTAGAAAAACGATTGAAACCATTTTGAAGGCGATATCAATAACAGTTTTCGACAAAAATAATTGGCGAATACTGTTTTTGGTTAGGGTACTTAGAATCATCGGATTACGTTACAATATTTTCTGCATGTTTAAAATTCATATAAAAAAGGTGTTTAAATTTTGGGTATGTTTGGATTTAAGGAAGGATTAGAATAAAATATTTTATTATTAGACATGAAAAGTTTTGGGAACTTCGTATGTTTTCCTTAATATCTCGAAAACGCCTGGGAATCGTGGTAAGCAAAATGTTACCATTCGAAAGCTTACTAAATGCTCTAGAAAAAAAGATTTTGAGGGAATTTTCGACGGGATAGTCACATTTTGAGAAATAAGCCCCTAAAACTTTGAAGTAGTTAGTTTCTCTTATTTAAACCGTTCTTTTTGACTTTTACCCTTGGTTTTTTGTTGCTTGTAATTTTTTTCATTGATTGTAGGACTAAAATGTATTTGGCAATAAAACAGGATAGGTAAAATTAGAAACAATATTTCGTTATTAGAAAAAGATCTTTCCATTACGCTCAGAAAGATCTTTTTCTAATAACGAAATATAATATATGTGAATATATTTTTCTGTGGACCTCAGTTTTTAATTATTTGTTTTTTTTTCTCTGTTTGTAATTAGTTGATGCTATTTTAATTGCATTTTTTTCTTAAAGCATTAGAAGAATGTTAGTATTTTGAATTGACTTGTTCCCTTGCTGCATGAACAAGGGAGGCCCAGATCTTTACGTGTCCGAGGCTAGTAGGGTCCATTGCACTCCATAAATCAAGGAGAGCTGACAGATATTTTACCGAGGTCCCATGTGTTTACAATTTTGATTACTTTTGGAGTTAAGGAAGTATTCCTAAAAAAAGAAACAAAAACAATAAACATTTTATTAAGACATGAAAAGTTTTAGGATCTTTGTATTTTAAATTGCGTTTAACAGTAATTTTTTTTTTTTTTTTTTTAGTATTTATTTATTTGAAATCTGTACAGGTTAACAGTACAATGATCAAGTATGTTGATCCAGATATTATGTACAAGTTGAAAAAAACTGGCAAAAGTAAAATAAAATAAAAATAAAAAAATACAAAATTTGGAAGAAGCCAACCATTGTTGGCACTTCCAGAGGTGTCTTAATAAATATTTTATTGATCAGGAAAAGATCAGGCAAGTAAATTGTCTCGGGGCCACTGTCTCTTAAGCCGCCTGGGAGGATTGTCTGGATGGTATTGGGAAGATAAGGATTGACCTACGGGATTAGGATGGTAAGACAATTTGGAGTGGAACGTTTGGAAACGGGTTTTAGCGAGGTCAAGGACAAATGGGATGTTGAGGTCATTGTGTAGGGTTTTGTTGGATACATAGAAAGGGGCATTTACAATTTTACGGAGGACTTTTGACTGGAATGCCTGTATTCTGTTGATGTTGGATGTTTTTGCAGATCCCCAGAGTTCAAGTCCGTATGTCCATATTGGTCGGATGATTGTTTTATATATCGTAATTTTGTTCTGTGTCGATAGTTTAGATGAAGGTCCAAGGAGTCGTTTAAGTAGTCCGTATCGTTTGTTCAGTTCTTGTCTTTTCAGTCTCGTGTGAGGGTTCCATGTCAGTCGGCTGTCAAGGTATAATCCTAGATATCGAACCTCGCTGGATGTTGGTAGTGGAGTGTTTTTGAGGTAGACTGTAGGACATGATCTCCGGTTTAGAGTGAATGTTACCTGTTTACATTTTTCAGGGTTGATTTTAATTCTCCACCTTTCACTCCAATGCTGAATAGAGGTAAGATGTTCCTGCAGGTGTTGGGATGCTACTGAAGGATCAGGGGAAGTTGATAGGATGGCAGTATCATCTGCGTAGGTGGTCAGTAAGGTTTCAGGGTGTGTGGGAATATCCGCAGTGTAAAGGAGGAAAAGGAGTGGACCAATAATACTTCCTTGGGGAACTCCAGCATGTATGGAGCAGGTCGGGGAAAAAGTTGTACCTTGTTTGACTTGAAAGGATCTGTTTGAAAGGTAGGATTTGAGGATAAGGAAATAGGTGTGTGGAAGTATAAGCTTTACTTTGTAAAGTAATCCCGGGTGCCAAACCCGATCGAATGCTTGAGCAACGTCGAGAAAGGCACTCGTGCAAAAACTCTTACGTTCAAGCGAGGATGATATTGAGTCTACAACTCGTAAACACTGTTGTATGGTGGAATGCTGGAAGCGGAAACCAAATTGGTGGTTGGGGATTTTCTTCGAGGACTCTATGATAGGAAGGATTCTTTTGTAAAGGAGTTTTTCAAATATTTTGGACATTAGTGGCAGAAGGCTGATTGGTCGATAGGAAGAAGGGCAATCGGGAGGTTTGAAAGGTTTGGGAATAACAATAATAACTGAGTGTTTCCAGGGGTTCGGGAAATGGGTTGTTCTTAGGATTGAGTTGTACAGGTATGTAAGGAATATAATGGCCTTCTGGGGGAGGTTTTTGAGAATTGTGGAGGTGATGAGGTCATAACCGGGAGATTTCCTAGGGAGGTGTTTGATGATGTATTTAACTTCGGACGGATGGAAAGCTTTGGGAGGGAAAGACAAAGGTAAAGGAGCATTCAGGTAGTCTACGATATCTTCATCATGGGAGGGGTTCGTTTGAGGATTAGGGGAAAATACTGAAGTCAGGTGTGTGGAGAGGAGTAGCGCCTTTTCTTCGTCACTTCTGGCCCAGGACCCATCACTGCGTTTGAGTGGGGAAGGAATTGGGTGAAACCTAAGGATTTTACGAGTGACTGTCCACAAAGAACAGTCTTGTGTAGAGAGGGATGAAAGGTATTCATTAAAGGATTCTGAACGGAATTGAGATAGGGAAGATTTCAGTTGTCGCGTCAGTCTGTTGTATGCGTTTCTGTCGGAGGAATAACGTGATCTTTGCCATAGAGCTCTAGCCCGACGCTTGGCTGCGAGAAGTTCTTGGATGTGGGTTGGGAGTTGCAGTTTGGGTGGAGGAGGTAACCTTGTCCTTGGTCGGCATGAGTTGCGGGCACAGTCCTGAATAACTTTAGTGAAAGTCTCAGTGGCTTTGTCTAGGTCTGTAGGGGTTTTTAGGGAAACGTTTAGGTCTATGGAGCGCTCTACGTTGAGCTGAAATGTCTGCCAGTTGATAGGACCAGGAGTAAGGGTTGGTTGTAGAGGTCGGGGTACAGCGGATGAGAAGAGGGTTAGAAGGATCGCAGAATGGTCCGACGATAGGTCGAGGAGCGAATCAACAGAAGTCGCTATGCCTCCCAAGCCAGATGAGATGAAAAAATCGACTAGGTCAGGATTGCGGGATGGATCAGTTGGCCAGTATGTTGGTGTGTTTGGCGATATAGGGAGATAATTCTGGGAATTGAGGATATCATACAGGATTCTGCCACGGGAGTTAGCTGAACGGCTCCCCCACATGGGGTGTTTCGCATTAAAATCACCCCCGGTGAGGAAGCGGGGTCCAAAGGATTGGAATATTGAGAGGAATTCAGGATGGTAAATGGTGTGGTTGGGAGAACAATACACTGCGGACAGTATGATGTCGAATGGAGAAAGGGAAAGGGATATGGAAGTTACCTGCAGGCTTGCTGAAGCGATGCTGGACTCTTGGTGGTGCTTGATCTGGTTCTTGATTAGAATGAGAGTCCCGTGCTGCGCCAGAGATGGATGGTCGGTTCGATAACAGGAGTAACCCTTAACACCGAATGACATTGATTTTTTCAGGTGTGTCTCAGTTATTAGTGCAATGTCAATGTTTTTGTCAGTTAGTAAAAGTGTCAGTTCTTGTCGTCTTGTAGTAAGTCCGTTGGCATTCCACAAAAGAATTGAGAGATGGGTATTATGGAAGTGTTGCATTCTGGGTTTTAGGAAGGAAGTGTGCTATAAGGGTGGTCATCAGATTAATTAGAGGTGTAAGAAGGGTTTCGAGTTAATTTAGGAAAGAGGAGAAAAGGGTCATTGGATCTTGAGCCTGGTGCTGTGCGGTTTGCTTAGACGTGGCGGGAGTAGAAGGGAAGGTAGCCAAGGTTTGGGGTTGCGGAGGAGTAGTAGAAGAGGTAGGAAGGGAAGATGGTTCTTGTGGTTTCTGAGCTGGTTTAGGGACAGGCGGCTTCTTTTTCTCGAGCGTACTTAGCAGGGAGGAGTAGGTGACGTTCGGCCGGCGATGGGACGATACTTGTGCTGCTGGAACGGGCTGTAGGCTGGGGAAGTGGGATGGTCCGCTGGGTGGTAATGATTTCTTGGCGTCTTTTTGATGACTGAGCTGGGTTCTCTGCCGTTGCATTCTGATTGTTTTGAGTGCTTTATATACTTCACACCCTTTGTAGCTGGCAGTGTGATTTTCGCCGCAGTTCGCGCAGCTCGCAGGGGCTTCGATTGGCTTGTGGCAGTCCTTAGAGGGGTGTTCAGATCCGCATTTGACACATTTTGATTTGTGATGACAATATGTGCGGGTGTGATTGAACTCTTGGCAGTTTTGGCATTGTATGACATCGCCCCTGCGTCGCGGTTCTTCTACTTTTATTTTTGTGTACAGTAGGTATTGCTCGCGGAAAATTTCCTTGCTCTTTTCGTTTTTTTCCAGGTCGACGAAGAAGAGCGGCAATTGGGCCTTTGTGACTGGGTGCCGTACGTTATGGGCTCGTTTGACGGAGTAGCCTTTATTGGAGAGCTCACTAATGATGTCTTCGGGGGGCGTTGAGTGGTGGAGGTGTCGGATGACCACCCTGTAGGATTTGTCCTCGGGTAACTGGTAGCAGTGAAAATCTGCTTCCTTGCTTTCCAGGTGTCGTATGATGCTTCTGTAGGAGTCACTGCTAGTAGGCTTTATGACGATGTCATTGAACCTTGCCCGGCATTCAAAATTATTTTCTCCAACGAGATCTTTCAGGGTGCTGCTAAATTTTTTGAAATCCGATACTTTCCTGATGTAAATGTTAGGAGGTTTCATAGGATTTTGCGACAGATTCCGGCACACTTGATTGTTTTCTGAATTTCTGGAGTGAGTTGAGGGGCTATTTTGAGGTAGAGTGGACTTTTTTTGTTTTATCTTGGGTGGTGTTAGTACGTCACTGGCTCTCTTACGTAATCTTTTACGTCTTCCGGTGGCGACGTTTTCGACATCTTGGGCTGAGGTTGATTCTATTACAGTCATATTTTGTTCGCTAGCCTCAATAGAAGACATAGTCAACAGCTGTTAATAGTACAATTAAAAAAAAAAAATAAAAAAATAAAAATAAAATAAAAAATAGTTGTCTCCGGCGAGCTGCGAACCCGAGACACTTAAGTTAGCAGAATCGTACGCTGCCACTGAGCCAAGGAGGCTGACGTAAATCAATTAGTAGCGCAGGGCCTAGTATCTAAAATACTGAAGGGGCATTGACAGCCTCTCTATCAGGCGAGTGCAGGAGCGCCCCCACCACTAGCCTCAGCTAGGGTAATGGCCCACACAACGATAGAAAATGAGTGTTTTTACTCACTTATTTTGTGGTGATCCAGTGAGTGAAATTTCTTCAAACTACACACTAATGTTCACTAGTGGCTCAGCTACCACTGTGCAACTTTTCATTCACGGGAAACACCTCGGTCCACTTTGAAAACCCTAATTTGACTAATTTGAGCGCATTTGATAGAGTATGGAGAAGATCGGTTTTAAATACTTTGAATGAATGTGGTATAAACGGAAATATGTTGAAGTTTTTCGAAAACTTCCTCAATTCAAGGACTTTTCAGGTTAGGATTGGCTCAATAAACTCTGATGAGTTTAGTCAGGAAAATGGTGTGATACAGGGAGGCGTCTCCAGTGCAAAATTATTTTTGTTAGCCATGCATGGCTTAAGAAGAGAAATTTCTAGGGAGATACAAATTATGTTATTTGCTGATGACTTAATAATTTATTCTGTAGGTGAAAATATAGATTATCTATATGAATGTATGCAGGAGGCTCTAAACAAAATCAATCTGTGGATGAAAAATCATGGGTTCAAAATATCTGCTCAAAAATCTAAAAGTATTCTTTTTAATAAACGAACACCGAACACTATAAGATACCTCAACTTGGATGGAATAGATTTAGAAACAGCTGACTCCATAAAATATTTAGGTTTAACTATAGATAAACATCTCACTTGGTTGCCTCATATTAAAGCCCTCAAGAATAATTGTAATAGATCCCTAAACCTGCTTAGATTACTGAGTAACACTCACTGGGGAGGTGATCGAACAAGTATGTTGATGCTATACCGGTCACTGATCAGATCTAAGCTGGATTATGGATGTATGGCGTATGGGTCAGCGAGCCCTCGTATTCTTCAAATGCTTGATCCCGTACACCATTCTGGCATAAGAATAGCCACGGGGGCCTTTCGCTCCAGTCCAGCCCCAAGTCTGCTAGTAGATGCCGGAGAATTGCCCCTCAAGTACAGGAGAGAAATTCTAACTACAAAATATTATCTTTCTGTCAAATCTCAACCTCATCATCCTATTAATAACATCTTTTTGGAAACTAACTGGGAGAACTATTCCATTGCCTATAAAACACCCTTCCCCGCTAGAGCTGAATTGTTTTTAACAAAATTAAATTTAAACTATGAAAACATTTTAACCTCTTCACCACTTCAAATTCCACCTTGGACTCTCATACCACCGCTTGTCAATCTAACATTAACTAAACATATAAAAAAAGAAACTCCGCCATATTTGTACTCTGCAGAGTTAAATAAAATTAAAGCAAGTATGCCTCCTTCCACGTACATATACACAGATGGGTCGAAAAGTGCTAATGGTGTGGGAGCTGCCGCCCTCTGCGAAGGACGACAATACTTGTTTTCTCTCTCTCCTCATTGTTCCAGTTATTCCGCCGAACTATTAGCAATTGAAAAAGCATTAAATATTATTCCACCTAGCCATTCTAATGTCGTTATATGTACAGATTCATTATCATCTATAATTAGTTTACAGAATATTTACACCCATGATAGTATGGTTTCTGACATTCTATACAGTATTAATGAATTAAATAAAAATATGTTCAAAATTATTTTCGTCTGGATCCCTGGTCATTGTGATATTAAAGAAAATTCAATGGTTGATGAGCTAGCAAAAAACGCTTCTATAAGCGGTTTTAAATTCTCAGGTATCCCACTCAGAGACATTAATTCTATAGTTAAGGCTGAAACAATAAAGATTTGGCAAAGGGAGTGGATTAGTATGGAATTGGGAGATAAACTCCGGGAGATTAAAGATGAGGTATGTAAGTGGGCTAGTTCGGAGCGGGATAATAGGAGGGAATCAGTAATCCTCTCAAGATTACGGATAGGCCACACTAGACTGACACACGGCTATCTCATGGAGAGGGGGGAACCTCCGGAGTGCGAGGTTTGTGGCGTGCCCCTCACTATAAAGCATATCCTGACGGAATGTAGGGCATATGAAGATGAGCGAGTTCGACTGAGTCTCCCGATACATCTTAGAGAGCTGCTAGGAAATAATTCACTTCATCTTTCTAATATTTTTTCTTTCCTGACTAAAACCAATTTAAAAAACAAAATTTAGCGCTGATTCTTCATTGTAAATTAAAATCTTTTCCAATTATCACCTATTATAAGCAATAAGGCCTCTAGAATATATTTCGACAAAAATTTCATCTAAACTTAATTAACAGCAAACGTAAAACATATTAGTCCCTTTTAAAAAATGTATAACCATTATTAATTGATATAATTTAAATTATTAAGACGTTTACTAACTAAAATTTTGTTACAATTACTTTTTTTACCGTTGGTGGCGTTCGGAACGGAGGTGGGGCGCGTGTGTCGGCGGGAGCGATGGGCTTGGTTAGGGTTGAGGACGAGCCCCCCCCCATGCGGTCTGTGAAGGTTTGGTTGCCCTGGCACCAGCAAGCACACCTTCTATCATAGACCTGGCAGCCAGTCACCAGATGCGGGCCACTAAGGTAGAACTGGCACGGGGGACTCTACTCGACCTTGGCTGGGTCCGCCTCCCGCTGGCCTCGGGCTCTTTCTCTGCTTTCGATGCTACCAACGGACCGGCCAAGAGGCATAAATGACCCAATAGTGGTTGAATGGCCTTTAAACACCAAGGAAAAAAAAAAAAAGAAAACCCTAATTTCAGAGAGCTGTTTAGATCGCTGTGTCGTTGGCTACACCTGGGACAGAACTCGTTTAACAGTAATATGAGTATTTTAAATTGCATTTAACACTAATATGTATATTATAGTAAAGAAAGTTAAGTAAATTAGAAAAATATTTGTAATAGTGTGTTCCTAGAGAGAACGTTGTTAGGACGGCGGAAGGAATAATTTCCGCTTAGGATACTGTTTTCTGAGTTTTGCCGACAATCTTGCTTTTCTTTGAGATTTCATTGGAATTGGTGTTTCACAATTTATCTAAACAAAATAATAACTGTTTTAGTGCGGTTCCTCCCTCCCCCATAGGGAGGAACCCCGCTTATAAGGTTGATACAATGAAACAATCCGGAAGTGCCGACAAGAAAATTTCGCGTTTCAGAACCCCTAGAGACCGAAAATAACGGTGGTTCAAATTTGTATATATATATATATATATATATATATATTATATATATATATGTATATATTTATATATATATATATATATATATATATATATATATATATATATATATATATATTTGTCTGTTCGCTCTCTAGCTCGAAGACGAATGGTCCGATTTTGATGAAATTTGGTACAAAAATCAGTCGTCCAATATGAAAGGTCAAGTTCGTTAACCAGCAAAATCCGCCCACTGGAAGATGGAGTTTGGGGCGAAATTCGCGCAGAAAAAATCGTAACGCTTACGTTTTTGAGTTCACAAGCTTGTAAGTACTCTTTTTATAGGCTTCTTGGGCTAGGAAAACGAATGAAACCATTTTCAAGGCGATAGCTTTAACCGTTTTCGAGAAAATTGGAAAAATAGTTTTTGAATACCGTTTTTAATTTGGGTACTTAGAATCATGGGATTCAGTTGAAACATTTTCTGCATGTTCTACTTTCATTAAAACTAATATGTTGAATTTTGGTTACGTTTGGAGTTAAGGAAGGGTTAGAATAAAATATTTTATTAACAGACATAAAAAGTTTTGGTAACTTTGTATATTTTCCTTAATATCTCGAAAAAGGTTAAGAATTTGGTAAACGAAAGAATACCATTAGAAAGCTTACTAAATGCTCTACAAAAAAGGTTCTGATGAAAGTTTTGATTAGGCGATGTCAATCGGAGAAATAAGTGCTTAAAACATTAAAGTAATTGATTTTGCTTATTCGAACTGTTCTTTTTGTCTGTTTTTATTCCTTGTTATTTTTTAATTGCTTATAGTTGGATAATGTATTTTACAATTAAACAGATTAGGCAAAATAAGAAAAACAATTCATTGTTAGAAATATAGCTTGCCAAGAGAAAAAGATTCGTTGACGTCTTTTGAATATTTTCAATTGCCTTTATGCTGTTGGTTTTTTTATTTTATTTTTTAATTGATTTTATCTGTAGAATTATTACTATAGTAAAAGAACACAGGAATGTGTGAAAATATTTGATATTTTCCAATTCATTGAAACGTATGAAATGATGTATCGGTAGAAGAGGATTCTAGGGTCTTGCGGACCTGACCCCAGGTATAGCCAGCCATAAAACCCTTTGAACAAAGGCCGAGGAAAATATTACCTGTTTCTATTCTATGCTTTTCAAATGAGAATAGGGATATGAACAGGAACCGGGGTCTCCCGTGGTCTAATGGCTAGCGCCTTGGATTCATAAGCGGGAGATGGTGGGTTCGATTCCCAACCTCCGGCAGGAATTTTATCATCCCACGGCTCGCTGGTGAAATTCCTCGCTACACCCTGGATGTCGGCGCTAATGACCTACATGTAGATGTGCCGTAAAAAAAAAAAAAAAAAAAAAAAAAAAAAAAACGCAGTTCCTGCGAGTCGGACTTTTATTCTGTGTCTTCAAAATTACACTAGGCATATGAACGGAACCTCGCTAAGATGCCGCAGTTCCTGCGTGTCGGACTTTGTCTGTTTCCCTTATTCTTTATTGCTTGTTTTTTTTTTTTTTTTTTTTTTTTTTTTAATTAAAATTGGTCAAATTTATAAGTTGTTTGTTATAAGGGGGTATCAAATGAATTGATGAATCCAAGCTGTGACTCATTAAATGAGGGCTCACTACAGTTTTTCGCAAAATTGGAAAAAAATGTTGTTTTCTGGCTAGCGATTTTACTTGGCCAAATTTGGACTTCGACCAGTTCATTTGACGCAAAATTTAATGTTCTTTACTCCCTATTTGAAATCAACGGTTTACAAATAAATGAAGAAAAACTGAAAAAAGTGCTAAAATGTCGCGGTTTTTCGCCTGAAAAAGTTCTCCCCTCGGCTTTTGAGGTAGAAAGCTTGGTTTCAGCATACTCACACCACACCTAACGATATTAAAAAAAAATCTTGTCGGGGAATTATTGTTTTTTCTTTTATTCGGCTATAAAAGTATTTCATGAAAGGTCTAACCAAAATTATAACTGTTTCTATTACAAGCTTTCCGAATGACATTAGGGATAAGAACGGAACCGCGCTAAGACGGTGGACTTCCTGCGAGTCGGACTCTTTGTGTCTGTTGGACTAAGTTTTTAATTGCTTGTTTTTTAAAATTGCTGCATATAACAGTAAAATGAAAATTTCAGTAAAACGAGGTAAGAAGTGAGAGACAGCTTTGCAACACTGTTTTCCTTTAACGCGGCGGAGGGAATAGTTTGCGCTTAGAATAATGCGTTCTGTGCCTTGCCGACAATCTTGCTTTTCTTTGAGATTTCATAGGAATAGGTGTTTAAATTTTTCACGAAAGGTCTAACCAGAATACCTGGTTCTATTTCAAGCTTTCCAAAGGACACTAGGGATAAGAATGGAACCACGTTAAGATCTTGGAGTTCCTGCGAGTCGGACTTTTTGTATTTTTCCCTTCGTTTTTTATTATTTTTTGTTATATATATTTTTTTTATTTGGGTACATCGACTGCTATGATCATTGGCAATATTTTATTCAAAGTTTAAGCTAAAAAACCAGACCTTTGCAGTCACCAGCCTCTACCTCTGTCCGAGCGGCGAACTCCAGGACAAGATTGATGATTTTCGTGAGAACACTAAGATTCCTCAATTTTCAACTTTATAAATTTGCCATTTTCTTTCACAAATGCTGTCTGAAGAAGTTTATGTTCAACTTTTATACTTGAGCTCACCTAAAGTGTTTCTTGATTCCCTTCAGGGCCCGTCCATAAGACTAATGCTAACATATTCCATTTGCTAAAACTCATTCAACAAGACATTATTAAATATTTGTTCAGTTTTCGTAATGAATGTAGAACCTTTTTGTTTATTATATAAAGGAGGAAGGGAATTATGCAACTCAGAGAAAGGAGAGACAATAATAATAAAAAAAAAATAGATGAAAAATGACAACAATTTATTTCTTATTAATTTTTTTAAAAATAATTTCTTTTTTGGCATTTTGGTCTTAAGAAAGAGGAACCTTATTATATAATGAGACACAATTTACCTCTTTACTGAAGGTTATAAAGTAAGTATTAAGTTCACAAAATATATTAATACAATGACAGCACTAGCTTAACATTTCTTATTTACATACAGAACAAACATGTAATAACGTAGTAATAATATATGTATATATGTACAATAAACACAAAAATATTTGTTTCTGTATGAAAAAGTATTTCTTTAAATTTAACAAAAATATGTTATATTTATTAACAAGTAAAATATTAATGTTTATAACTCCTCTTTCATATTTTTAAAACTTAATTCTTATGTTTACACTTTCACTACCAAATCAATTTTTCCTTTGTTCATATATTCACTCAATTAAATTTACTAAATAATATTACTAGATAATGAAAACTAATAACTTGAGAAGATAAAAGGACGCGAAAAATGAATAACTGACACTTAAAGAGCATTTTATTACAGAAGAAGGCATTCTGTCATGAAATTTATTTTTAAAATCTATGTTATTAGTGAGGAAAATAAAAGTTACTTTTTTAAAAAATATAAATCATATTCGGATTGAAGATTGACTAAGAAGTATGCATTTGTTCAATCAGATACAAAATATTCCACAAAGATATATCCAATGAGCCACTAATGAGTAGGTATTAAAAGTTTTAAAAATGTTACTTTCTAAATTCAAGATCTCTTGTAATAACAATATATGAAATGTGCAGCTGCAAATTAATATTATTATTTTTATATCATGCAAAAATTAAAACTTTTATTAAATTTAACATTTATTAAGAAGCACGTTATTTTCAAAGTTGAAGAAAAAAAAATTAGCTGTCATTAGTGATTCATGAGTTATTGTTATGGAATATTCCATTTGGAGACAATAAATTGAAATATGTAAGTTGAAGGTGTGAAGGATCAATAGATTCTTGAAGTAACTGGCAGGAGTTCCTCCTCAAAATTGTTTAAAACAATTGTTTAAAACTTATATTTGCGACATTTCCAAGCTGTTTAGGTTCATAATCAGGGATCTACAATGAGAATATTAAAAATTAAATTCATTCAATTACAATTGAATATTATTGATAGAAGGGTAGGAGGGTCTGAGTTCAAACCCCAGGTGCATATCGAATATTTTATTTTATTTTCTTGCCCTGAAGTTCAGGATTTGAAATTGGGGTCCCAGCATTTAATTGGAATCTGCAAGGTGGAAATCAGGTGGACAGGGAATAGTACTAACCACATTATCTCCCCAGTGAGCCGTGCAATGTGAAATAAAAATAAAACCAAAAAGAACGAGGAAACTTGTCCTATGTCATCAATACCAATACAAATACAATATATGATATCAATAATAATACAATATATTAGATACCTCAAATTAAGTCGTTATGTGGTCAGTTATAATTTTTAAATTTCATATTAAGGTCCATAAATTTTGAATTTTGGGAATGAACGTTAAAATCCGGGTAAGAATCTTCTGAAAGGATTTTAGAATAATAGGTAGTGAAAAGCAAATATTGTGGTGACATTATTATTTTTCTCTTATTAATCATCCTTTAATGTCACGATCATATTCACTTGTCACCACAATAATTCTAAAACCCTTTAAGAAGATTCTTACCTGAATTTAACGTTTACTCTCAAAATTCAAAATTTATGGACCTTAATATGAAATTTAAAAATTATAATAGACCTTAACATGACTTAATTTAGGGTACCTAATATGTTGTATTATTTTTTACCTCATATATTGAATATGTATTCGTTTTAGTGACGTAGGAGAAGTTTCATCCCTATTTTTGTTTTTATTTTTTTATAGTAGATGCCTGATGATGAACCTAAACAGGTTCAAAACATCACAATTGTATGTTAATGTTTTAAACAATTATGGGGAGCAACTTCTGCCAGTTACTTCAAGAATAAATTAAAATGTGTAAGTAGAATCCAACGTATTCATATATATAGACACTAATTTTTCAATGAAGGTTTAGATCACATTTGTTTGTTGTATATTATGACGTTTTGTAAAATAAATTAAATTAACCACTCCTCTAATAATCTGAAATAGTTATTTAATTATTTTCTAAATGTTTATTAAAACATTTTTATTAGTTGATCTTCATGTATTTAAATTTTTAACAATGAGAACACAAATAATGTTGGTTGTACCAAGTCCGAAAGATTTAATGTCATATTTCTGACATTAAAATTCACCAGTATATGAGAGAATATTAAAAATTACATTCATTCAATTATTGATAGAACAAGGATCTGAGTTCAAACCCCAGGTGCATACTGAATATTTTATTCTATTTTCTTGTACTGATGTTCTGTGCTTGTTCTGGACTTGGGGTCCAGACTCTGTTTGAAATAGGGGCCCCAGCATTTAATTGGAATCTACAAGGGGGAGTCAGGCGGTAAGGGAATAGCACTGACCACACAATCTCCCCAGTCAGCAGCGCAATAAAAAATGACTTAAATATACAGTAGTTTGCCTCTGGACCAGTACAGCCTGTTATAGGGCTGGTAATTCTTTTATCCTTAAGGTAGTGAAAATGTAAACCGACTAGCAACCATTTTTAAAAACACAAGGATGCTTCAGCAGTTCCCTAAGTTGTTTTAAAAATAGTATTTCAAGAAACATAAATGCCTATTTCAATATATAAACAATAAATATATATTATATGATACACAAATTAAAAAAAACACAAATGAAAATCTTTGTGACAAAAATTGCAAAAAATAATAATACCAATAAATTGAAAAAACAGTTTTAAGATAAAAAAATAATTAGGAAAATAAAGACATCAAAACTAAAAATAAGAACATAATAAATGCTTAAAATGTACACATTGAATCTAAACTATCATAGCTAATACGTTTTACTCATTCATTTCACGCAAAAATGTAATGAATGTCTAAAAAAATCACACAATTCTTGAATATCTTCCATAAAATTAATATTTACACACTTCTTTATTAACAAAATAGAATAAAAGGAATCATTATTCATTCGGCATGTTATTATAATAGCACTTTTTAACTAAAAAGGAGTAAAAATTAGTTATCTACAATGTATATACAGTCACACATGAAAATAAAATTGATGTTTATATTTTGTAACAACTTTTCTAAATGTTATGTTTGCATAACTTAATTTTTTTTTATTGTGTCCTTTATGAAGAGTGTCACTATACAAAAATATATATATATATATATATATATATATATATATATATATATATAATTACTGTAAATTTAACTGCAATTGGTATTTATTTCTGAATTTATGACCATCATGGAGCCTATTTCACTTTCTGAATAAAAGGTAAACAAAGTGGTGTTTTTATACATACATGCTTCAAATCGCCACTGAGAACAAAAGGAAATAATATATAAAGAAGAAATTTGATACACTTCCGTGTATATACATCCCATGTGTACATACATTTCCAACATGCAAAAAAAAATACATGTATACTTACAATGAAGTATAATTTATTATACCTATATCTTTTAAAAATTTGATATATTCTTTTTACAAGTTATTATTGTCACCACATTCTATCTTTAGGCAGTACTTAGCTTACAATTAATAGTAGTCCAGTCTAATATTGGCAGAACTATTTTCAACATAAGTAAATCCCAATATAATTTTATCAAGAGCATTTTTCAGGCTTTTTAGGGTCGGCTAATAAAATTATAGAAATCATCTTACAAAAAAAACAAAAAAAAAACAAACAAATAAATAAAATCAAAATAAACTTATTCATATTAATGGTAGACTGAAAAAAAAAAAATAAAAAATAATTCTTTATCAAGTTTTTTTCAGATTTATTTCTATATGCTAATCTTAATACATTTAATTTAGTATTAAAGAAACGCTCCAGGACATCTCCATCATTAAACGTTAAGTATGTTATTTCTTTAATTGTACGGAGATAAAATTATTAATTCTGTTTTTTTAATATGTAATACATTCTTTCAATTCCAATGTTAATTATTGTTTATATGGCAACATTATTTGACAATTCTAAATTAAATAATTGATTTCTTTATGGGTGTAAACATGTAAAAAAGACTTTATTCTAGTTTTCATCCAATCAAAATACTGCAAATAGTTTTAGATGAAAAGGAAAAACGTAATATTATTATACAATTCTTTAAAACAAATAAATTACAGGTAGTAGCTGATATTTTGCATGAATGCATACTATTTTCCATTGGAGTATCATTTCATATGTTGACAAAAAATAATGTATTTACTAGCTTGGATTACTATTAGGTTACAAAAGCAGTAACATTTCTACGTTACTTTCAATGAGATCTATTAAATCAATTTTAAATCTCTAAGAAACAACATTTTCTTTAAAGGAAAAAAATTATAAAACTATATATATATATATATATATATATATATATATATATATATATATATACACAGACACACATATTCCGACATAAATGTTTATGAATATGGAATATTATGAATTTACTGATAATAATGTATATTAAAGACCCGAAAATAAGTAATGAATTAAACATAGCCATACTTGGCTTGTTAAGGAAAAAAGAAACTAAATATCAATGGATTTTTAATAATTATTCTTTTGAGGGTACTTAAAAAGATAGGAAAAGCATTGTCCCCGTGAAATTTATTTAAGCTGAAACTACACCAAAAAGTATAAAAATCGGAAAGTATCTACAACAAAATGAATAACACAATATTACAATAAATATACAACTATTGTATTATGATTTAAATCTCATCATTGTAAATTACTTAATGATGAAGAAGAAGGTTTTTGATGGCCATATCAGGTGAAATAAGAAAACATATTTTAATATGTTACACTATTGTTACATGAGCACTTTTTTTAGCTCAAAATTTATTTCTCATGGTTTTCATTCAAATCAGTCATCTTCTTTTTTATCAGGTTTAAGTTCAACCATTGCATGCATTTCTTCAGCTGTGTATCTAAAAGAAAATACAGAGAATAATAAATATCATTGAAAAATAAATGAGAAATACTCACACACACAAATAGACACAAATACTCACACACACATATATATATATATATATATATATATATATATATATGTTTAATAATAAAATACAGAATTGAAGGCACTGTATGTGCATATTGTATTATCTATTAGTGAAAATTTTGAGTATCGATATATTGTTTTTCAACTAAATCAATCTATTTTAAACAGTTCTTGTTATATTTGATAAAAAATAAGTTGGTGAAATGTGTGAAACTAAGAAAATACTTACCCTAATAAGCTCTGAAGATCACAAACAAAGCGATACACATATCTTTTCCCAGCTGTTTTGTGTATTATGTTTTTATCATAGTAGTATCGCAGTCCTCGACTAAGTTTTTCATAATTCATTTTAGGTTTGTTTTTTCTGACCCCCCAACGGCGAGCGACTTCATCAGGATCAGTTAATTTGAACTCCCAACCATCTCCTGTCCATGATATAAATCCCTGGCAAGATTTGTCGGTTAAAAGTTCAAGTAAAAACTGCCATAATTGAATAGGCCCAGAGCCAGTAAAGCATGGTCCAGCACCTTTAAAAATAATGGTACAATTAATTCATACAAAAAAAAAAAAAAAAAAAAAAAAAAAAAAACAATTTCATAGTTCTATTATGATAGCTAAAAATTCCCTCAATGGTAGTTAGTCTGATATATTTAGTCACACACTAAATATATCAGACTAACACTAATCAGACTAATACTAATAATAAAAACATTCTATGAATAATAATGATTAGGAAAATTTGTATAAGGTTTATAATTCAAAAACTATTTCAGATTTCTTATATGTATGTCGACATTTGTGGAAGACCTATGGTGGGCTTGTGTAGCTGACAGGAACTCATTAGTTTATTTTCCTTTTGTACAGTATTAATGTCTTTCAAATGAAGAAGTTATAAAAAAAAAAAAAAAAAGAAAAAAAAAAGAAAAAAAAAAAAAAAAAAAGAAAAAAAGGAAAGTCAGACGAAGCTGACTAATTTGAATATACTCAGCAATCGCTCTGGGACATGCTGAGAACTGATCACACAAAGCAAATGGTCTGTCCAATGGCCAATAACGGAAAGCCAGCGATTGAAATTGTCGTTGGCTTTATAAACCTTAGTCCCTATTGATTGTAAAAGTTTTTGATTCCCTCCATTTAAAGAAATATTAGCTCAGTATTTTCTCCAAAGGGAGGCTGTTGCCAAGCCCAAGATGCTAAGATGTTTATTCATCCTTGCATGGCCATTCTAAATGGCATCACTTCTTTTATTACCTCTGCTTTTCATCTGTTATTTTAGAGCTGTTCCTCCCTCCCTCCAAAGGGAGGAACCCCACTGATCATCATCAATAGGGTTGACCTCATGACGCAATCCGGAAGTGCCGAACGAAAATAACGGTGGTTCAAATTTGTATATATATATTTTTAATTATGGTAGGAGGAAAATCCATCATGGACACCTAGCGAGGAGAAAACCAGGTAGTGTCGGATTCCAACCGACTAAAAACCTCCCCCCCCCTTGTTCTTCGCGATCATGATGGAAACCGCTCACGCATTACTTCATCATGATAGCTGTCTAATTAACTTTCATTGTTACTTCAAATTTTTTGTATATGTATACGTATATATATATATATATATATATATATATATATATATATATATATATATTTATATAGTAGAACTTGGATAATTCGAACCCCAAGTGACCGATAAAAAAGTTCGAATTACAAAAGTTTTTGAAAATAAAAGGCTACAAAAACAAACTAAATATTTTCACATTTTTTTTTTTTTTTTTAAATACATTTTATTTAAAGAAAAACAAACATTTCATGAATTGAACAATACCTACATAAGTAACAAACAATTTTCCCAAAAAGTAAAAATAAAAGTCATTTCCATGGGCAAGAATTTGTTCTTTATTTTTCAGGTAAGTTGGTTAATTGTTAGGAGGAATTCCAGTCGTTGGCAATTTCAGATTTTTTGTTTATTCCTTTTTCAACTTCTTTAATCGCAGCTATTTTCTCTGACAACTTTAAAGTTTTATAACTTCTAGGCTTCGACATCTTAAATCAACAACTCACTGAACACCAGAAATTCAAGGCACAAACAATACAACAGATCTAGGCACTGACTGACTTATAACTGAATAAGAAATGAAGATCGGAGGGATGGTGGGAGGGATTTCTAGGATAAAACGACAGGATGTAACTATAACAACCTCTGGAAGGGAGGAAGCGCGAGCCACCACTTTGCAGAACTCCTAGAGTCCAAGAACTAGACTATGAGACCGCCGCGCTTCTTGTCCTGGAATCCCTACATCCGTATCTTACTATCCTTCTTATCCGAGGGGAGAATATTTTCACAAGATTTAAGATCGACCGCCTCTCTGTCCACTTCCCATTGGAGGTACAGACTCGTAAAAAATTCGAATTATCCAAAATTTTATTCGAATTAACAAGGATTTTTTTTACATTGTTTATGCCATAAATTCAAGGGACCGAGAGAAATATTCGAATTAAAGACGATTTCGAATTATCGAAGTTCGAATTATCCATGTTCCACTGTATATATATATATATATATATATATATATATATATATATATATATATATATATATATATATATATTTCTGTTAGCGCCCTAGCTCAGCGAATAATGGTCCGATTTTGATAAAATTTGCTACAAAAATCTTTCGTCTAATTTAAAAGGTCAAGTTCGTTAACCAGCAAAATCCGTCTACCGGAACATGGAGCGAAATTCGTGCGACAAATATCTTACTTCATATGCTTCCAAGTACTCATTTTATAGGTTTCTTGGCCTAGAAAATGAATGAAACCATTATTAAGGTGATAGCTTCAACCATTTTGAAGAAATTTGGAAAAATAGTTGTTGAATAAAGTTTTTGGTTTGGGTGCTTAGAATTATAGGATTCAGTTGAAACATTTTCTGCATGTTCAAATTTCATCAAAACATATATGTTGAAATTTAGGTTACGTTTGTAGTTAGGAAGGGTTAGAATAAAACATTTTATTAAAAAAAATGTAAAGTTTTGGGAACTTCGTATATTTTCCTTAATATCTCGAAAACGGTTGGGAATTTTGGGAAGCGAAAGGTTGCCATTCGAAAGTTTACTAAATGCTCTACAAAAAATAGTCTGACAAAAGTTTTGATTAGGTGATGTCAATCGTAGAAATAAGTGCTTAAATCTTTGAAGTAATCGATTTCGTTTATTCGAACGGTTCTTTTTGTCTGTTTTTATTTCTTGTTATTTTTTAGCGCGGTTCCTCCCTCCCCCATAGGGAGGAACCCCGCTAATAGGGTTGATACAATGAAACCATCCGGAAGTGCCGACTAGAAAATTTCGCGTTTCAGAACCCCTAGAGACCGAAAATAACGGTGGTTCAAATTTGTATATATATATATATGTATATATTTATTTATATATATATATATATATATATATTTGTCTGTTCGCTCTCTAGATAGAAGACGAATAGTCCGATTTTGATGAAATTTGGTACAAAAATCCATCGTCCAATTTGAAAGGTCAAGTTCGTTAACCAGCAAAATCCTCCCACTGGAAGATGGCATTTGGGGCGAAATTCGCGCAAAAAAAATCGTAACGCTTACGTTTTTGAGTTCATAAGCTTGTAAGTACTCTTTTTATAGGCTTCTTGGGCTAGGAAAACGAATGGAACCATTTTCAAGGCGATAGCTTTAACCGTTTTCGAGAAAATTGGAAAAATAATTTTTGAATACCGTTTTTGGTTTGGGTACTTAGAATTACGGGATTCAGTTGAAACATTATCTGCATGTTCTACTTTCATTAAAACTAATATGTTGAAAGTTTTGTTACGTTTGGAGTTAAGGAAGGGTTAGAATAAAATATTTTATGAACAGACAAGAAAAGTTTTGGGAACTTCGTATACTTTCATTAATATCTCGAACACGGTTGGGAAATCGTGGTAAGTGGATAGAAACTATTTGAAAGCTTTCTAAATTCTCTACAAAAAATATTCTAAAACTATTTTTGATTAGGTTATGTCAATCGGAGAAATAAGTGCTTAAAACTTCAAATACGTCTGTTTTGTTCTTAAGAACGGGTTTTTGTCGTTCTTTTTGTAATTTTTGTCTCTTTCCCTTTGTTTTTTATTGCTTTTTATTTTTGTAATTTCTTATGTTGGGAAAATTTTGTGTGTAAAACAGGATATGAAAAATGAGACCAATTTTCTGTTGCTAGAAATAATGTAAATTTTGGGAACTTTCATTAATATCTCGAAAACGGTTGAAAATCTTGGTAAACGGAAGAATACCATTAGAAAGCTTATTAAATGCTCTACATAAAAGGTTCTAATGAAAGTTTTGATTAGGCGATGACAATCGGAGAAATAAGAGCTTAAACTTTAAAGTAATTGATTTCGCTTATTCGAACTGTTCTTTTTGTCTGTTTTTTATTCCTTGTTATTTTTTAATTGCTTATAGTTGGATAATGTATTCGAAAATAAAACAGGTTTAGTAAAATAACAAAAACAATTTATTGTTAGAAATATAGAGTTCCAACATTCCAAGACCTTGTAACTAGCGGGAATGTTTCTAGTGATGCCGACCCTTCCAGGTAAGATTGTAAATCCTACCTTTCAAGACTGTTGGAACCAAAACAATAATTGTCGGGGTTCGGTCACTGCTACGTTTCGGCTTGAACTTCAAGCCTTCATCAGGGCTGTAAATACAAGTAGGACATATTTAACACTAATATATGCACATATCTATGTAAATATACCTAACATATATATATATATATATATACATATAATATATATATATATATATATATATATATATATATATATATGTATTTATATATATGCATATACACATACACATATACAGGCACACATATGTACATACACATATGGGGTATGTATTATTAAGTAGCAGTGACCGAACCCGGACAATCCCTACCTTGCATCATCAAGGGTCAACGATCTCCTCTCAACAAAATAATAACTGCTTCTATTTTAATCTTTCGAAATTAGACTAGGGATAAGAACGGAACCGCGCTAAGATGAGGCAGTTCCTGCGAGTCGGACTTTTTAATGCTTGTAGTAGGAGAATGCATTTGACAATAAAACAGGATTAGTAAAATAAGAAAAAAAAAAAAAAGTTAGAAATATAGCTCTCCAAGAGAGACACTCGAAGACGCCTTTTGAATATTTTCAACCGCCATCATGCTGTTGGTGTCGTTTTTGTTTGTTTGTTTTAAATTGCATTTATTTACAGAATTAGTACTATAGTAGAAGAACACAAGAAAATGTGAAATTTTTTGATATTTTTCAATGCATTGAACAGTGTGAAATCTCTAGAAGTCTCTAGAAGTGGGGGCTGGCGGACCCGGCCAGGTAAAGCCATAAACCCATTTCAAGAAAGGTCGAACCAAAATAATAACTGTTTCTATTTTAATTTTTCCAAATGAGACTAGGGATAAGAATGAAACCGCGCTAAGATGACGCAGTTCCTGCGAGTCGGACTTTTTATAGAATGTGCTTAGAATGAGTCTGGGTTTGATTTTTCACTAAATTTCTAGATAATTCAATATGGTCTAGTGAATATGGCCTCGGCCAGAGATATTCCACATTTAGGCTCAGGACCACAAAAGGGTCTTATGATTTCTTTATACCCAGGTATTCAATCTGTTCATTTTCAAAGATACAATTAGTTATTATTGCTAATATAGAGCTCAAACCAGGTTTACTAGTCAAATTGAATTGCAGCTTCAACTAATTCAGAGAGTTACAGAGTTTTTATAAGCTAGAAAGTATGTAAAAATGTATCTAGACATGCTTGAACAAACCATCTTTTTATAGAGAATTACTTTATAATTTATTTTATTTTTCATTTCTTGCAGTTAAATTGTTCATATTATAGATTATTTTAGTGTTTAGGCCTAAGGAATCGATTTAATCCTTCTATGACAGTAAGTATAGTCTTTTTACATAAATCATGTGTCTTTAACATCTAAAATAATATTGAAAATGGGTAAACATAATACTAAATGAGAGAGGAAGTTTGCTGCTACATGCTCATCGTAAGTATAAATTATTAAATCAAGAGGGTAAAGGAATATTATCACTATATATATATATATATATATATATATATATATATATATATATATATATATATATATATATATATATATATATAATAGTTCATAGCGATACGTCGTAGAAATGAAATTTTAAACTATTAACTGCAAAATGTTTACTAAGGATCAGGACCTATTGTAAAACATACTTAACGTTCAAATTTAACTCTAGGATGCCTAAGGGGAGCTTCTGGAGCCCTCATTTTCCTTCTTTTATTAATATCTCTGTCCATAAGATTTAGAAAATTTCAGGAAAAAATCTGTTTGCCAGAAATACATTCAACAATGTTAATATGGCGACAAAGGCTTTTTTCAAATTTATGTTTTCCTGTGTATTTTTTTACTTGGGGGCTCCAAGAGCCTCCCATTGGGAAAGTATGTAGTCCTCTAAATACCTTTAAATCGAAAAGTTAAATTTTTCCAACAAGTTGAATTTATTATACAATCATCTTAAAAATAACAAAAAACCCTTACTATACAAAAATAGTAAAAAAAAAAACTTAATAATAAAAAAATATAAGTAATGTACAAATTTTACAATTACATTTTTAGTCCAAAATCTGAGAAAACTAATATGGTATTTTGGAAAACATTATTTATCATTATGTGCTCAAAATTATCAAGTATTCTTTTAACTCCCCCCCCCCAACAGTCTCTTTTGATAATAAGCACAAACAGATGAAAAAAAAAAAAAAAGAAAACAAAAACGCATTTTTAAACGAAGCACATAGAAATAAATCACCCAAGAAGTTGTGGGCTCCAAGAGCCCCGCCTTGGGAAAGGGTGTGACTGGAAACACCTTAGGTATCGTAGGGTTAATTTTGAATTGTAAATAATGAAGTTTTATGAATAATGTATTGTATAAAATACTTAATTTGTCTCTTTATCTATGTTTAATATAATTAGCGTACAAAATGTATATTTCTTCATGGAATGTTTTAAGTAAGAATAAGTCATTAAATGTTCAAAACTCTTCATCTCGAAACTACAACACTTATCATTTGGTTTTGAAATTAAAAAACAAAAACAAAATGTTTAAATTACCAGTGTAGCTTTGGTGTATCGGTGGATTCAACAATTTTGAGTCAGGAGTGGAAGGGGGATGATGAGAAAGGAAGGCTGGATGAGGAGAACTCATGTCGCCAGCCCATTCATAGCTGCCACCACCAGCCAAGCTAGGCACTGTCTGGAAAGGAGAGGCACCATCGTAACCATAGGCATCACCGTAACCATCATGCTGAACATATCTGCCGCCTAAAACACCAATCAGAATTGTATAAAATTAGAGAAGAAACACAAAGGAATATATATTTTCATTAGAAGCTGTGTTTTGGCAAGTACATTTCATATTTGATGTTACTTATTTTACTAAGATAAGGGCGAATGTATATTTATGTTTATTTCATTTTCTAACTATTATATGCATTGTAATTCTGTTATAATGTATTTAAAATCTGTACATTATATAATTAGTACAATAATTAATTTTGCTCGCGTAAGTACAATTGCATAACACGACAATTGCAATATTTGGAAGGAGCCAATCATTATTGACACTTCCTAAGCAGTGTTGACATTATATCTCACTGTTTAACCCTATTAGGGTAGCTGGTCCATGGGCCAAAGTCTCCCGAGTGGAAAGGGATTGACCTCTAGGATTTGGGTGGGATGATAATTTGGAATGAAACGTTAGGAATCGGGATTTTGCGAGATCTTTTACGAAGGGGATACTCAGGTCGTTATGTAGGGTTTTGTTGGATACATAAAAGGGTGCATTGACTATTCTACGAAGGACTTTAGATTGGAATGGTTGTATTCGTGGTATGTTTGAGTGTTTTGCTGTTCCTCATAATTCAAGCCCGTAAGTCCAAATAGGTCTGATTATAGTTTTGTTCAATTTAATAGAAATATAAAATTACGGAGGTGAAGGCTCAAGAAAGAATGCCTAAGGTTCTTGCTACATTTTTGGCCACCAATAAATAAATAAAAAATCAATTATCTGGAAGTCTTCTGAAGTTAATGTTGATCCAAACGGAGGCCGTTTTTTTTTCTCGTGCGCTGTTCACTAACAGCGTCAAGAAATTCCATACAGTGAAGCCTATTCTCGGATGTTATGCGACACGTTCTGATATGGTTCGAAGACATAACGCTGACTCCTCTTATGAAGACCTAAAGACACATTTAATTAGCTCTTAGCTGAATCTGAGAGAAAGCGCATACAGCACTTACTGGCAGGAAACAAGTTGCCATGCCAGTTGCTGGGGCGTATGCAGCAATTGGCGAGGGAAATGACCAACTAGGACATATTGAACACCCTGTGTCACTGCCAATCGAGATACAGGCTATTCTAACCACGCCTGGTCGGTCACACTAGCTAGGCTAGCAGAAATCGCAAAGAAAATTTATGAGCTGATACGGCCGGAGGAAGTTTTTTCGGTGGCTAAGACAAGCTCTTCCTCATGGCAAAGCACCATTTCACGCCTGGAATCCAAGATCTTAGGAGGGTCGAGAGCACCAAGGTGAGCAAAGGGAATCATCTCTTCAGCGTGATAGGAGGAACCAGAGAAACCAGAGTTGTTCCAAGAGTCAAGCTTACTGGGATTGGTTATGCTTTCATAATTTATGATTTAAAGAATAAGCGGATTCAGCCTCGTGCCTTCGACAGACAGCACAAGACGTTGGGAAACTAGCTGTTGACCCGGAAGTGTGTCCCCTTGCCAGTGATATTGCCCAACACCGCTTTTTTGTTCAGCATATGTGGACAGGACTCTCTCTCTCTCTCTCTCTCTCTCTCTCTCTCTCTCTCTCTCTCTCTCTCTCTCTCTCTCTCTCTCTCTCTCCTAATAGATCCTGGTGCAGCGATCTCTGTTACTCCAACAAGGAAGTGCATGATCACACGCGTCTCAGAAGAGCTTTACTCTCCATGCCACATATGGGATCTGGATTAAGTCCAACGGTGAGGGAACTTTGAAGTTGAATCTAGGACCTTCGTCCTTCATTTAGATGGCCTTACGTGATTGCTGACATACGTAGAGCTATATCGGAGTGGACTTAATGTAATAACACAACCTGGTGGTAGATCTCAAGGGTCGACAACGGATTGAAAAGGAAATCTCCCTGCACGTTGTGGACAAGAATGACGGAAAAGCTCGGTCTTGAGGAGACGTCCGCTTAATTAACTTAATTCACAGTTGGTGCCTGATCGATATGGTGTTCCAAAAATATTTGTCTTCCGCAAAAAACTGTAGGTAATGTGGTTTGGCTCAAA
The DNA here is from genome assembly GCA_946811695.1 of Gonocerus acuteangulatus. Classification (NCBI taxonomy): domain Eukaryota; kingdom Metazoa; phylum Arthropoda; class Insecta; order Hemiptera; family Coreidae; genus Gonocerus; species Gonocerus acuteangulatus. The sequence continues at coordinate 85,002,679 of OX328132.1, read as the reverse complement.
ATTGTGGTTTAATGTTTTGTTAATATTTTCTATAATAGTTTTATTTTAATAGTTTATCCTTGTGTGTTGATTATGACCCTCCCTTAGAGTATATTAAAAGTCTAAAAACATAAAGAAATAGTTTTATAAATAAAAAACGTTAACTGACGAATGTAATAATTTGTATACATTTTCCCTATTAACAATCAATTAATAAACAACACTGACATACTGAATTCATAACATACCAGTGAGAAGTGAATTTATTAAGGAACTGATGTGCTTCATCAATCCATGGATTTTTATTTCGAAATTCCCAAAACTCTTGATAGAATGGGTGTGAGCAAATATAGTCATACGCACTTTATATGTCATAAATACACACACATATATGTGTGTTTGTGTGTTAATGTACATAATGTCTAAGTAAGGAATGCAAGAATAAAAAGCTCTTACTTTATTTTGATATTGCTAGTCTAAATATATGTTTTTGTTTATAGGAATAGTAGATTCATGTAAGTTCTCCCTATTGGTTACATAAATACATACACAAACGTGCATGCATAATAGATAAACAGAAATAGAAATATCTATGTATATAGAAACATAAGTCGAATAAAACATGACAAATCGCTTTAGATGAACATTCAAAAATGTATAAAAATATTTTATTTCAAGGAACATAATTTTTTTAAAATTTATTATGTGAATATCTATTTTTTTGTTTTTGTTTAATGTGTTGTCAACAACTATGAGGTCATTAAACACAGAATTATAGATGTGTAATTGATTCCATTGGCGTTGCGCGAAATTAACCAGAAAGAGTGGGGGAATGGAATTATAATTTTATTTTAAGGTTATTATTTCGAGTGATTTTAATTTTAATGTTTTCTTGTTTATGATATTTTTGATGTGATTTAAATATCTATTGCCAATATCTATTGTTCCCAAGCGTTTGACTGATGGGATTAGTTTCCGGGAATTGTTTTGGGAAATAAAAAATTCAAAAAATTGTAGGTTCTGAGATTTTGCAACCTCCTGAGCATCTATATAAAGAATGTATATTATTTTCGCCAAATTCATTCAATGCTTGAATACAAATACGAAACGTTGTTAACGTCTACGTTTTATGTACCATGCATACATTTAATGTAATATGCTTATTTACGCTTGCGATAACTTTCAGGTGACCATTGATAAGGTCTAACACTTATCCATGGTTACTTAAAAGTAATCATGGTCTTCGTTCCTAACCTAGGCATTTAGTGCTGAAGAAGCCTGCCAAAGATCATGCTTAAACTTTTGCAATATAGTTTTTGTCTGAAACTCTGACGTTTTTGCTTCGCCGGATCCCAAACATTACTTTAATTCTTAAAATATCTTTCTGGTCACGATTCTAAAGAATGATGGAAATATATTTTTCCCCCCATATGTTTGGCTAACAGCCAAACAATATTTCTTTTTAGGTTATCCCATAACTTTATGTTGGTGGTTTGTAGGATGTCTGGGTGCAAGTTTTTCTACTTGCTCTTACAACAGGATTATCTTCTACAGTAGCCTGCAGGAGTTCGTCGTCAATCTCTGTTGGTCGACCTGTACGAGGCTCGTCTTCAAGCTTGCGGCTTCCCGCTCGAAACATGGGCGTATATAAGGGGGGGGGGGAAGCTGAGAAGGCTGCAGCCCTCCCCCGAAATGTGTCATCAAAACCTTAAAAATAAATTAAATAAGATCACTTAGTTCAAATTTTTTTTGGGTTTAATAGCGTTTTAATTTGCTAATTATTCCAAGTTCTAGATTGCTAGTATTCCATACCCCCCAAATGCTCCCCCCCGACACTATTTTCTATAAACGCCCATGGCTCGAAATCGTTCAAAACACCGCTGCACTTGTCACTCATTAATTACATTTTCGGCATATATTTCTACAAGTTTTCGATATGTTGAAGCAGCAATTTCTCTTTTATCGAATCCCCAAAGCATAACATGGCGTAAGTGGTGTCTTGGGAGATGTTTCAGTTAAAATGAAATTTCAGCACATAATAAATACGTTACATCAATCAAAACATGATAAATAGAACTGTATTTAATGACATAATAAATTAAAAATGAGCGAACAGACAGAATATTAAAAACCGACATTATTTATGGATGACCTGATACTTGATGGCATTAACTTTTTTTTTATTTATTTTTTTTTTAAATAGTTACTTTTAAAGTTGTTAACTACTTTGTAAATGGAGATTTTATGGGAAGGTTGACAGATCGGCATTTTCAGAAAATATCTTTATTAGGACGATCTTAGCCTTAGAAAATTAACCAATCTTCTTTATAGTTCTTTTATAGAGAATAGTATAAAATTAATTGGTCCTCTTGGTGATTTAACCCAAATCATTTTTCATGTTTAGCACCCACACAATTACTCAAGAATTTCTCTACAAAATTGAACCATACGAATTATTTTCGACTCACAAGGGGAGTATACAGCGATGGGGTCACCGATCTGGACTAAATTTTTTCTGGTGATTCAACATAGAAAAATAGTTTTTAAATAAAAAATTGTTTTACTTACTCGACTCTATAAAAGTCATTATTCTGCCAAAATATTCCATATACCTACATTTAAAAAGGTATCGATTATAAAAAAAAATGAGTTAAAAACGGATGTCAGATTCTTTTTTAGCACATTGAAAACCCCCTAAATTCAAGTTTTGGGAATATTACAAAAATAAAAAAAAATGTATTTTAAATTTCGCTAAGGGGGGGACCCTTATAATTTTGTTAAAGATTCAACAATCCGGCCATATTTCAAAGAATATTTACCAGATTCAAACCAAACTTGGAGGGTCGATAAAGGCCCTAATGTGACACATTTCACATGACGTAAAAATTGGATTATCTGAAGGGGAAATATTGAATTTCAAAACGTCACATTACTTTTTCGCTTACAAATTTTTTGTCTCTTCCAGACTGGGAAAAATCATTATTTTTTTTTCAATGATATTCACCACATTAGGGTTTCTTGGAGTGCTCATTTTAAATCTGCTGTTATTTTTGGTGTACAAAAATGTATAATACCGGTTTACTTGAAAACGTAAGCATATTTTTGAATATATTTGACGAAATATAATATATTGTTTAACGAGTATATTTTTCTTTTAATTTACTCTAAAAAACAATTGAATTGGTGAAAGAATCATGTCGATATCATTTTCTAAACTCGATATAAAAAATAAAGCACTTTCAACCTATTTTATTTTATTTCTCGGCTCCTAAGGCGCATTGGACAGAACGCTCGGACACGTGTCGACTATTTTTCGATGTAGAATCACCAGAAAAAAATTGGTCCAGATCGGTGACCCCATCGCTGCATACTCCCCTTGTCAGAAAGAGAATACCTAATAAATGGTCAGACGTTTGTTATTTGTTAAGATTAAATTTAAGATATACAAAAAGAAACATGGGGATGGTTGGTTGGAGGTAGGCAGGCTTCGAAGCATTCCCCAACTTGTAGTCGATATTAGCATAGGTCACTCTCGGCAGGTCAGCTCGTGGGAACGTTCTTTGTTCGACGCCATCTTGGTCGCCATTGTTCAGTTTCGCTTCGATGCTTACTATTACTACACTCGGCGCAGTTGGTGAAGCACTCTACATTTAACTCGAATCATCGAATTCGAGAAGAGTGGAATTAGGAGTTCCGCTTCAAACAAAACATTTAACTAACTCAAACTGCGTCTGCTCATTTGTCGCTCTTCTCAATAGAACATTAAACGTATAATGTTCTAAATATCTACTGTAAAAAGAATAATATTCAAGTATATACAGAGACTATTTTTACGAGTCAGCATCATCAACCCTATTTTCTATTTAGGCCAAACATATGGATTTACTAAATCGGTTTATTTTCTTCTAATACAATTAATCTTGTACCCGTACAAATAGAAACGTCCTGGAAGAAAAGCTCTTTTACGTTTTAAAGGGAGGAGGGATTTTACAAGTGCGGACACTTGACGCGGTTCTTACCACTCACACTGACAGTTGGTTTTTAACCTTATATTAAATAGTTTTACTACAAAAAAACAAAAACAGATGAAGTCAACTGGTTTGTTTTAACACCCTTAAAAGTTGTTCTAAACTAATATAATTCGTTATTTTTCAAAATAAACTGTAAAAATGGGTAGACGATCGAAATGGATTTCAGCTCTTACCACACAAAGTAAGTAACATGTGACGATATATAATTAAAACGAAAATTTTTACTACTGTATGACGTGAACTTCTTCGGGCATTCTCAGGAAGATTAAATATTTACAATAATTTGTAAATTTACTATTTTTGTAACAAAGCGATCACGAAACGTGAACATTTTGATCATAAATAAGATCAATAAAAATAGATATCACAACGTCAATTCATTAGAACCAGTTCTTCATGAATCGGTGCCCCTTAGGCGGCTCTTCAGTAGCGAAAAAACTCACTACACCACTAATGCAACCTAATAGTTCAAAAACGAATTTTTCCCTATAATTGACATATTAAAAAAAGGATTACTACTTATAGCAGGAATCAGCTGTGAATATACAAGATATGGGATATTTTTTAATTAAAACGTTATTATTATATTATTTTAAATGACTAATCTTTTTTAGGATGATCGATTTTTTGGACCTATTGGCTGTGTAAAGCTACAATACAACTACACCACTAATGCTTTAATGGTGTAGTTGTTCCTTCAAGGTGAAAGATTTGTGTTCATATCACCACCTTATCGATAATATAGGGCGGCATATATTTTGATAACATCATAGCTCAAAAAATTAATATTTTTCAAATTTCAAATAAAAACTTTCGACAATGGCCGAATTTTAATTAATTACTTGAGCTTAATATTGTAAGAAGATGATCCTATTTCTCACAATGTATATAATACACATTATATATATGTATATATATATATATATGTATATATATATATATATATATATATATATATATATATATATATATATAACTTGAGGTTGTTAATTTTATTTTTATTGAAATTCTGCCTGGCTTGTACATGATTTGAGAAATTTGGTTCAAGATCTAATGTTCACATCACCATTGCTACTTCATAAGTGGGTTTTCCCATTAAGGGAAAAGCTAAAACATTTACGTGATAAGTTATACATGAACTATCTCTCCTACTACTATGTGAGTACATACCGCCTCTGAGGTAGGCTTTGGAGTAGTGGGGTGGGTGGTATTTTGTCTCTATATGTGTCCCCGTATAGAACTCTGGTTCGATGAATGGAGGCCCTGGGTCAAGGCTCTGATGATACTCGTAGCCACCACCACCTCCTCCACCTTCTTCACCTGCAGAACTCTCACCAACACCAGCACCACCACTACCTCCCCCGTTACCACCACCTGTGCTGCTCGTGTAGCCATCTGAAATTAAATAAGATAACATTAAGTAATGCGAAATGTAATGATTAAAATGCCCGTCATAGGAGCTGCTTCAAATAACCGAATTCCAAATCATAAGTGTACGACACTAAGAGTATAGACGATAAGAGTATAGAGCAACTATGTAGTTGATTGATCGAATATACATAGGCGCGGTAGAGGGGTTTCACAATGCATAAGTAGACGAATCATGTCAAAAGGATATAGTAGTCATTTATAATATTAGACGAAATGTTACCTAAGAATGCAAGAAGATGGATCGATTATCTATAGTATATCATGCAAGGGAATTGTATTACTGAAGAAGGATAGGTTATGCTTTGAATGAAAGACCAGAGAGTTGCTGTTTCGGTGGTTGGAGTGGCCGCAGCCCTCCTTATATGCGCCCACGATAAGCTATATATTTATTAATTAAAGAGCTTATGTAGAACATAGAAACGTGGATAGAATATACATTGTTCGAGGGAAATTACAATAGATTGAGAGATTATACGTACTTTGTTTAAGGGTATAGTTGGGTGGGGGCCGGAGATGCAGAAGCCCGCTGGGCTGTGGGCTGTCTTCTCGCCTGCTAGAGTTGTATCCTCCTACCAGACAAAATACACATACATCAACCAAAAACTATCAAATTGTAACATGGCAGTAAAAACATGAAAACATAAAAAGCTATTAAATGAGGATAAAAATATATTTTGCCATAAAATAAAAAGTGTGAATGAGTGTTTTGAAGTAAAAATTCCTTTTATCCCTCAAAACCGAGATTGCTTACAGAAGTTTTGTGATAAATACAAATCTACTAAAGATAATCAAATTGCGTATACTTCGACAGGAGGGGGTCTCCCGTGGTCTAATGGCTAGCGCCTTGGATTCATAAGCGGGAGATGGTGGGTTCGATTCCCAACCTCCGGCAGGAATTTTATCATCCCATGGCTCGCTGGTAAAATTCCTCGCTGCACCCTGGATGTCGGCGCTAATGACCTAGATGTAGATGCGCCGTAAAAAAAAAAAAAAAAAAAAAAAAAAAAAAAAAAAAAAAAAAAAAAAAAACTTCGACAGGAGTGTTGATTAGAGGTTAATTGATACAGGTTTTAAGAAATACGTGCCATTTGGGAGGGATAGATATCCTATACTTTAAGAGCCTTCATACAAAGAGATGATTATATGTTGATCCCTGTATAGGCAGCAACAGTTTTGCATATAAGTGACTAGGATTATGAGTTTCCGAGCTTCTATTTGATGATTCTCATACAGCGGGATTGTTGATTGTGGATATGCGTTTCTCTGGGTTGCTCTGGGGTCCTGGGTGTGGCAGTGGCAGTCAACCGTGGTTCCCCCCACCCATCCTCTGCCTCCCTCAACCTCTGCCCGCAATGCAACACCAACCATTCTCACTCATTATGAACCTACAACTTATTCCAAATCCCAAGGATTTGTGCCTGACAACTAAATGAGGAACGAGTCAAGAACCTTTGGTTGGTGAGGAGCTTTCAGATTCGTTCCACTTACAATCTTTCTTTAAAATAATCATCAATTAATTTCATTAAAGCAATTGAAGAATTATTTTACTCTTTTCAAGTTCAACATTCGTGAACTTCCAAACCACTGCCTTAGTCACTATTAAAGGAGCGTCGATGTATTCAATACTGCAGATGAGAAAGGCATGAATAAAATATGTGTTTGTCTCCTGTCCTTTTACTGGTTGAAGGCATGTTAGTCTGGTCGTGATGGTCTAAAGTGGTCTAGGCCTCCATAGAAGGAGACTCCTGGCCTATTCCTATGTTCATATTCATGGCCTTGTCCGGGAAAACAAGGCTAATAGTTGAGACACTGGTGCAAATGACCTTGGAACTCTATGCACCCAACATAAACAAAAAATTATGCTGGCTGCTAAAAGTTATTGGGTCTCCACAAGTAGTGAACGATTGCAAAAGACGTATTCCTTAGAAATACCTCACTAACATCATTTCAAAACAAATACATATCTTTTCAGGATCAATAATCGTATTGATTTCGAATTTTAATTTCTTAAAGGTGTAGTAAATAAAAAAATATATTTCCAAGACAGATGACGAACAATAGATTGGTTGCTTCAATTAGTTCATCAGATTCTAACGCCAGATTCATGTTTTCATTCAATGTACACTCTCATTGAACTGTTGTTATAAGTCTTATATTCCTTGAATTAGAAATGCTTCCATCTTATTGCTCATTGAAATTTAATATCCTACAGTGGAATTATGAAGATGGTGAAAGAATTTGGCCAATAACACTGGTCTACCAAATTTAACCTTTTCAGGGCCGCCACATGTCTGAGCCGGGCCGGGGACCAGATCACGGGCCCCCACTTCCCAGAGCCAGAATAAATATTCTAGTACTTTGCTATAGGACTTTGGTCATTTTAAAATTATTTTCATCTTGAGTTTTGAGCAAAATGAGAATAAAAACCGACAATCGGTGCTGCAAAGGTCACTTCGGTACTTTTTTTCCAATTAGCGAGGATCGGCCCGGGCCCCCACGGGGACGACTGTACCCGGTTGTCCCCCCCCCCATGCGGCGGCCCTGAACCTTTTGTGTGCCTTTTAATTGAATACTATGTTTTTATACTGCTAATATTCAACATTTGACTTCTAGTAACATGTTAAAGTACAAACCAATTTATTAAATAATAAACTATATTTATTTATTATAATTTTTTACTTTTGATATAAAATTGGAAATTTTGTAATATTTAAACCCGTTTAATTAAGAATTTCTCTTCTTTTTTGTTCGTCTATTGTAATTACTTTTATGGGGTTCTCTTTTCAAATCCCTGCAGTATTTCGTTAACATTGACGCATTCAATCGACTCTGGTATCTGTGTCCATTGTCTCGATATCTTGGTTGAATTGTTCACCATGTTCACACTTACATCACCGCAGTTAGAAGGAGACAAATCAAGATGAGAATGAAGAAAATTGAATTTTTAGGGGCAAATTGCAACCCAACTATTAATACTTTTGAATATAATGATATAAAGAGTGGTATGGGTGGAGTCAAGGAAACGTATCAGTCATTCGCATGATTCGTAGGTTTCCTCGACTTCATTTGAACAAAAAATGTCAATGAATGTTCCTTTTTGTTTAACAATTTAATCAAAGTTGTTGAGCAAGTTGTACAACTAAAATGTGCTACCTACGATTTGTCTTGGTTTTTAATTTTAATTCCAAAATAATAGAAGTAAGCCGTTTCTTATTGTTGACTTATTGAGTATCTTTGGTTAAATGGGTCGCCTTACCAGATATGTAGCATTGTCTGCACTATTAACACATTTACGCGACATAATGAAAATTAAACGTTTCACTAAAAATGTCACCAAAACAAAAGAAGACAATTTCACGTTTTAACTGGTATACGAAATACAGTCATTATTAGACGCAACATACGCAAATATAAATAATAAAATTTCTGCAAATCATCCATAACTATTTGGAATTTTCATCATTAATGTGATAAATCTATCGCCCTTCCCGTATTATATTAAATATGACACAAATGAACAATAAGAGCTAACTATGAATTTTAACTTGTATATTTATTTTCAGAGAGTGAAATTCTATCAATATAGTATATTTTCATGTAAAGGGCAAATTTGATGTAGACCAGTGTAATTGCAAAGCGAGTTTTATTAGAACAGCCCCTAGGGGGAAGTGACGATACGTCAGTCCTAGGTCTCCATCCATCATAATTGCTATTATTGGACTGACAATCGCTTTTTGTTCCTAAAAAAAGTGCAGTAAACATAAAGTCGACGGCTGAGTTATATTAAAGAGCTTTAATAATATAGTTATTGTTGAAAATAATTATTTGAATATTATATTGGCTTTGTATTATTCCGCTTGCAACACTAAAAGACGTGGTACTAACGTTTTGTATGTGTAGCATCCTCTCCTAAGATTGAATTTAGTGCCATATATTTTCCACTTCCATTTTTCTTTTAATGAAGTAACGCAAATTATTATGGACAGTAATAGCGTAAAATATAATGATAAAATTAAGGAAAGCTATTTGGTGCTTGAAGTACCTGATTTGCATGAGTCATTGTTTTCCTGTGAAGTCCTAAAGTCTAACGGTTCTCTGAATGCCTACATTTAGGACGAAAGTAGTCTGGGATGGAAGAGAGGACGCGAGGCAGGGCAGGGGATAATTCTACCAAGAACAAAAGAGGTCGACGGACGGGAAATCGTGAAAAGTGCTTTTCGGTGAAAAGGTGCTTGGTAGAAAGAGTGGGGGATCGCCATTCCCTGAGGATAGCCAGTAGGCTAGGAAGGCAGTGATTGGAGGAGGCAGAAGGAGGCGGGGCCACGTCTGCCCAGCCTCTACACCAACAATATACTCCAGTTTAGTCATATGGCCGCTTCTACAAAAACATGTGCTAAGCTAATATCATCAAAGCTCTTTGTATCAAAGATTATAGCCTGTAAGGTGATAATTGTTATGTTATAACTGCTGTTACTAATTGGTGTGTACGTTGATACTCGCTGCTTTTTAGAGTAGCTGAGCCACCTATCTGTTTTACATTGATAGTTCTAACAAATACCGTGGATAGCCTAAAATATGTAATCTCTGAATACATGTATATATATGTGTGTGTGTGTACCATGGGCGTATATAGATAATAATTTCGGAAGGGGCTGAGAATATTGTGGGGGTATGGAATGCTAACAATCCAGAACGCCAATTAAAACGCTGATCTTATTTATTTTATTCTTGAGGGTTTTATGATACATCTTTACCGATTTCGGGGGGGGGGGGGCTAAAGGCCTCTTAGCCCCCCTTATATACGCTCATGATATATATATATATATATATATATATATATATATATACATATATATATATATATATATATATATATATATATATATATATATATAAACACACAGTAGAGTTCCGAAAGTCTGCCAAATGCGAATAGGACTAGGGTAAAAAATGTATAAAATGTCTGTGCTGGAAAAGCAAAGAACACAAGTATTTTTAAGTTATTTCGCACGTTTAATGTACATTTAAGAATATCGTAATTTTTAAACTTCGTTGTCGCACTTACTTAAAATTGAAACAAGTTGGAATTAATTCTGAGGCAAGGTTAGCTCAGTGGTAGAGCACTCGACTAATATGCTGGAGGGCCTGAGTTCAAAAGTTGAGTGCACTAAAGATTTTATCTTTTTAGTGTCATCTTTCGTGGGTAAGCAAATATGCCTGTTATGTGTAACTAAATATTGTTTATATGGCGTAAAATTTTATTTTATATTATCAATTTGAGATGTTTAGGAGTTTTTTTTTATAATTCAACGCGGGAATGTACTCTTCTAGCCACAAGGCAGATAAATTAAAATTAAATAATGCTGCTAAGACCCCATGTAAACGCTATTATTGCACATTTGCACTTTTTGCGGTTAACTGATCTTCAGCATCTGGTCTAACATGAGAACTAAATAAGAAGTTTAATATTTGAAAAGAGCCAATTCATTCTACCTACCATCGACTTAACGTTCTTCGCCCCATCCATCGAAAGGTCCCCAAAAACAGGGATTGAAATGAAAACGAAAAGTATCTTCTGGAATAAAGGCAGAAATCCATGCTTCCCTACGGCACAAAAACTAACTACTTTTCAATTACAGCTGATTACTTATAATGATAGACTATTTTTGTGTATGAACTCATTTTTTAAAAACAAATTCCCCAAAAAGACGCGGAAAACATTTCTTCTTATTATCCAAACTCGCATGTAGGTATCTTAGTTTTGATGAATGTAAAACAAGTGAACATCTCGAAACCAGAAATCAAGATTTCTTAAATTTTGTCGACAACGATTAAAGAATCACCTTGAAGTATATATACAGGGCCCGAAGTAGTGTTTAAGCTTCAAGGAAATTCGATTCTGAGAAAAAAAATCGTATCGACATGAGTTCGGAAATACTTTGTGGGGAAGCTGGAGCTAAAACTCCTACTAAAACTACGTTTTTCAAACTCTTTAAAAACACCCTTTAAATAAATGCTGAAGTTACTGGGTAATCCAATTATCCATCACGGGATCTGAAGATTCCTTTGGCCAATTTTTAAAAATTAGTGTTTTTCCTGCGTTGATCAACGCTCCATGTCGTGGGGTGCAGTATACTAACTTTATAATTGGCACTTGCATCTTATTTATTCATAGGAAAATCAAGAATGGGCAAACAAGTTCTTAATCAACAAAGATTCTGGAAATGCTTCCTAGAAGAGCAGGGGTATAAAAATCGATGTTTTTCCGACGTTAATTAATTAAAGGTAGACACAACGCAACTCCATATTCCGTGTTGCAAAATTAGATTCCTCTGTACCAAAATGTGCAAAATTTAGTGACCTTCAACTTTTATTTGTAGTTTTTTTCTCTAACACCAATAGTTAAAAGGTTATCGGCATTTAAAGCTTGAAAAACGAGGTTTTAAAGTTCCAGCATCTCCAGGAAGAATTTCTGGACCCATGTAGATAAGGACTTTTTTTGGTCAGGATCGAATTTCCTTCACCACCCTTTATATATTTATATTTAATCATTAAGGAGTCATAATAAGGAACATAATTTTAAAATTAATAAAAAGCATTCAAAACAAAAAAAAAAAAAAAAATGAAATGTAAATAATTGATTTGAATTCAATGATTTAAATCAATAATGTCAAATGTGTACGTAAGGAAAACCTAAATTAATTGTTTACTAATATTTAAAATAGTACCATAATTTGTAAAACTAATTCTAAAAACTTATTAACATCACCAATATTTATAGGAATGTCGGTATCATAAAAATAATTTTATAGGAACAGAGCCTGGAATAATACGAGTATTAAGAGGTATCCATCTTGACATGAGATTTATCATGAAAAGAATAAGCACCAATAGGGCTATCTGTATAAAGGGGTGAATAAGTTCATAAAATATTCATGAGGCTCATGACAAGTGGACCAATCTCCCTCCAATTTAATAATAATAATAAGTTATACCTATACCTTCATATTCAAGCCTTTGTTATTCCTTTATTTTTAATACCAATTATATATTCACAACGTTTTTTTTTTCCTTTTTACGGCGCTAATGTATCTAGGCCATTGTCTTCGGATTTCCTATCTTAACAACCATGGTAGAGCAGGGAAGCCCACTGCTTTAAACCGTCAATCTGTCACAAGCAGAAACCACATATCTGAAGTTGGAATCCGGCTTGGCATCTAAGTGTATTTATTCATCTCTTATGGGCCCCTATATATAAAATATAGCTAGAATTTACTAACTTATTTACCAATAAAATCTGTCATTGCTGAAATACGAGCCCTACTAAGTCTTTCTATAGCGCGAGCCTGAAAGTACATCGAAAGAGATCCGATGAATATTAATGCAGCGACAACACTCGCATTTGACTCAAACCAGGAAATACTTAACATCAGAACCCTGAAAGCCTTAAATGGTCTTAGAATGCGGCCCGCAACTTCGACCCCATTGACACCTCTACCCTCATTGAAGCTCAGCTCTACTACAAGCAGCAAGCAAAACCTTCACATGCTCAAGATTGAGGAAAATGTCGTGTATGAACTATCGTAAGTGACTCATGCAAACAGAGAACTAGTTTATATGACTCAGATGTCGGACCTTGAAAATGCAGAAGATGAAAGGGTGATGACTAAAGGTTGATTACACTAATCCACCAACTAGAAACTATTTTCTTTGTTGAATAACTGTCCGAGCGGCAAGTAAACCGGTTTGCAATAAAACAGGCCTTATCTGATGAAATATGTTCTTTTGTAATCACGGCCGAGGGACTTTAATACTTACAACGGCATGGATGGAGATTTCAACGTTTGGTCAAAATACCTGGGAGAAAACAAAATATTGTGGCTCATAAAATAAAACATTCTTGAAACATCATATTAGAAAAAAAAAAAAAATGAAGAATGGTTAATAACATTCATTCGGGGTCTCCCGTGGACTAGTGGCTAGCGCGCTTGATTCATAAGCGGGAGATGGTGGGTTCGATCCCCACCGGCGCCAGAAATTTTCTCATCTCAGGGCTCGCTGAGAAAATTCCTGGATGCACCCTGGATCTCGGCGCTAATGGCCAAGAATTATGTCGATGCGCCATAAAAAAACATTCATTCGTTTTTTGTTTAGTTTTTAAATTTTTACTTATCGTATTTTATTGTTTAACAAAAAGTATATTTGATTTTGAAAATATATCTTCCTTCCTAAACTTCTAAATTTAAAAATATTTAGAATTTTTATTGAACAATGATTTTAATGTGACAGTGAAAATAGGTTAGCTTTAAATGTCTGAATAAAAACTTCCCCTATATGCGTTGGGGGCTTTACTAGAAATATAAAACATATGACCATGATTCACAAAATAAAACAATTTACTTAATTTTACTTACAATCAAGGGATAGGGTTCCGGCTAAGAAAAGCAGTCAGATTTTCGGAAGACGAGCCTCGTACAGATCAACCAAGCATAACCAAATTCAAAATTTGGTTTCAATAACGCATACTGTTATACAGGAAGATGGTAGATAGATTTTAGATTGAACGTGTTCCATTGATTTTTATCCTATACCCTATAGCTCGCCATTAAGAATCGAAATTACTAACGGGGTGACCTCTTACTTGGGAGACTGGTTTCAAAGGAATGACTGAAAATTAGATACTTTTTAAGCGAGTTTGAATATATAGAAATACTTCCAATGGAGGACTCATTTTGTACAATTTTGGAGAAATTATATACCTATAGGTAAAATAAATGCTTCTTTTATTATGAATGTACCAAGATAGTAGGTAGTTGGTAAAGGAAGCCACCTACACTGGGAGAATTAAGTATAATAAAGGTAAGACTGTATAGGAGGCCTCTATCTATAAGGAGGGGGCAGATGGTACGCGGCACCTAGCATCTGCCTCTTCTTCAGTAAGCAGTTTCGTCTTCCTCTCTCTCTCTCCTTACTTAAACACACCTTCACTAAAGCTTACCTTACTCCTTTCTGAGATATTTGAGTTCGATAATTAGGCTCTTTTGAACTTTAATACCCCTCCTAACTCTATACATATGATAAAAATGTAACGGATCGCTGTCTGTACATGGAAGATATATGAGAACAAATATTACTGGTAGCCTTTATCTACGCAATAGTACCCAAAACAATGATTGTTAAATTTTTTGTCTGTTTGTCAGAGCGTTTGTGCACGATAATCTCAGAAACGGCTTGTCCGATTTAGATGCGGGTTTCACTAATATGTTGTGGTAAACTTCAAATAACATTTAGTGTTTGTCTCATGACAATCGGTTCAAAAATAAAAATGTTATCCTAATATAAATAATCACGTCGACGTTTGTAGGTTGTAGCCTAAAGCATTCAATTATTTGCAGTGAACGCACGTTTACCGGAAGTACGCAGCGTAACAGTTGCATTCGATAATACTGGCTGTTATAACATTGCCTGTGCCCTACAAGTCTGAGACTTAGCATATATCCAAAAAATGCTGCCCAAAGTCACTATTTCACGTGGACGAAGTCGTAGGCACAGCTAGTATATAAATAAAATGGTCGTCTTTAATAATCATTGGCTTAGTAACAAATCTCGATTTAAAAGGAAACTTACTTATTGCAAAAATTACGTCACTAATAGTTATCAATAGACGATTAGAATTCATGCTAAGAAATATTTGTAAGAAGTCACGATTCCTGACCGAAGGAGAATTTCTCCGGAGTCAAAGCGTGTATGAAGTATTTATGGCATATCTAAATAAAGTATAAGACAACGAACTTAAATCTCTTTGCCTGCATGCCACAGTTTCACCCTTAAATACTCAAATCTCGACCAAATCGCCTATAAAGATGGACTGCATTGTTCTGTATTGTATCTCGTTGACGATGCAGTCTGACGATTCTTCCAATGTTACCCACGGATTGTCAAAAGAAAATCTCTTCTCTCAGACACGAAACGTTAGTCATTAATAGGTTGCAGTAATGTCTTCGCAGAGGCATCAATGGATTACGGGCGAAATCGACTGTCTAGAAAGGATGCAAAGTCGTACCTTCACTGTGGAATCATTGGCGTGCAAGCGAAATTGACTGTCCTCATAGGATGAACAATCCTTCTTTCCATGGATATATTGTATTCTCTTGCTCATAAATATTATACCAGTGAACTCATCAATCCTTATAGATTGCGCATTCCTAACAAACAATGCACCAGTAAAGTTTTGATAAGATGTACAATCTTGACTTCCGTATGTCCAAGTAAAACTGCCAGTCTTGATAGGACGTAAAATCCTAAATTCCCTGCACCATCAATGGCATATTATCGATATCGTCAGTCTATATAGAATCTTTAATCCAATTTTGTGTTCCTTGAGTAATAACAATTGTCGCTTATTTTGTCGTACAATATTAAGTGCTCATAAATCTCCTCTGATACTTTTAAAACAACCATATTCAAATGGCCAATACCAAATAGAAATAATAGTCATTTCAATAATTTATATCTATAACAGATCGATTATATTTATCAAGCTTAAGTAGATGTCAAAATTGCACAAAGATTGTGACTTACACAAATAGACATGTAACGCCACAAACAGATTTGTTTTTTTTTGATCATCCAAGTATGTTCCTACTTTTGAATACGTTTGTTATTGGCTATAAACATGATGTAAAGAAGAAGAGTCACGAGACAGATTCTTTTGAAATATAAGATAAGATATTAGGCAGGAGTTACCATTTGAAAAAAAAAAGAAGAAAAAAAAATGAGAGAGAAAGAGGATGTAGAAAACGCGACAAACCGAACATTAGAGGAAAGGAGAAAACCGTTTTATCGTATTATTCAAAATAACGGTTCTCAAATACAAAACACGCTAAAACCAGAGAATAAAAAAAACTGGGAAGAGCTTATCTGACATTTGTAAATTCGTTAGTGTCCATGTCGCGAGAAAGAAAAGAGAGAGAAAGAGTGAGGGAGCGAGAGTGTGTGTGTGTGTGTGTGTGTGTGTGTGTGTGTGTGTGTGTGTGTGAGAGAGAGAGAGAGAGAGAGAGAGAGAGAGAGAGAGAGAGAGAGAGAGAGAGAGAGAGAGAGAGAGAGGTGGAACTAGGGCGAGGGAACAGGAGGACAGGTGCGGACAATAGCTGGAGAACAGGTGGCCAGCAGATGATCGAGCAGGCACGAGCCACGATCCAGCTCCTATCACCGCAATACCTAAGGTACCTTCAAAACGTCTCTAACTTTGCAGAAACTCAGTAACCACAGCTAGTTTCATAGGTATTTGTCAAAGAGGCTGCACGATTTCCAGCCAGAGGAATACCAGAGGTGCTTTCAAAACCTTTTAAGACCCCCCTGGGGACAAAGGCAGGTTTATTTTTGTCATTTTCAAAGTTACTGTAAAGCCCAGTCAACGAAATATCTAATGAATCCAGTAGTTGGTATTCTCAATTTCTTTTCCCAAAAACTAGTTTGGGAGGAAAACAAAATAACAGACATCATCCTTCATAAAACGTTTCCAAAAAAATATAATTTCTCATTTTTATTTTTGGCTTCTCCCTTCCTCCAAAGCATCCTGAAATGCCAACTAGAAAAATTCACGTTCAGAACCCATAGATCCCGTAAATAACAGTGGTTCAAATTTACCACTACTCTCCCACAGAGCAGGGCAAATAGTCCGATTTTAATAAAATTTAGTCGAAACTCTTTCGTCTGATTTAAAAGGTAAAATTCGTTAATTAGCCGACTCCGTCTACTAGAACATGGCGTTTGGCGAAAAAAGCGTAGCTTCTAAGTTTTCGGGTTAATATGCCTGTAGATACTCTTTATATACGTAGTTCTCCATCATATTTCCGATAAAAGTGGATAAAAATAGTAAAAAAATGACAACCGTATTAGTAATATTGTTATTCTTGAGTGATGGTTGATTAGGGGGGAGGAGTAATTTTCCCTTAGGATACTGTTAGTTTCCTGTTGTGGTGCCTTAAATCTTCCTTCTCTTTGAGATTTTATTATATATCCTTCATGAAAGATCAAAAACTTTCGATAACTTCGTCTATGGCTTTTTTATATATATATTAACCATAATTATTCCCGTCATACAATATTTAAATTCCTTATAATTTCATAATTTATTAACCTTCTTCAGTATAAAACAGTTATGGGATGCTCAAAGATATATGACATGATCTGTTTTGTATGAAAATTTCATTTTTAAAGATAATTTCAATAGATCTTGATATAATCAAATTTTTAATTTAAACGGATTCTCATAAAACATTTCGGTCTCTTTCTTCTTATATATTTAATATATTTATGAAATATAAATTAAATTATCGTTCTTTTTATTAATTAAAATACATTTTCACGATGTAATATATATATATATATATATATATATATATATATATATATATATAAATATAATCACATTTAACACTTAATATTAAAGGGTCAAATATCAAAAGGCGTTAAGTTTATAATGATACTTCTTTGAGCTGTAAAGAAAAAGTAAGTCTTTTGGAATGAGGAAAGGTTAGGAATATGAGATTGAATTACATTTGTGACTGAAAATTATGATTTAAATGCCCGTTGAAGAGATTATGTCAGTAACATTGTTAACTTATAATCCATAAAATCAGAGAGCTGATGAACTTTCACATAAAATAAATTCAATGAAATTATTAGAGGACGTTTCTGGGCATTCGTTTATTAAGTTCCCTCAAAACCAGTTCTTGAAGATTAAGGCATGTTGTGGAGAAGAAAGAAGTTTTTTGAAATACAGCCTATCAAGTTAATCATTATACATAAACTAGAGTTAAACCTTTGACATTTAAGATTTCCGAGCATATTATATTTTTTTTTTTTTTTTAATCAACAGAAATAATAATTTGTTAGTTAAAAGTTGAACTGTTTAATTTAAACGGATGATAGTCGGAATAATGAAGTCTCACTATTACAATTTCTCCTTTCCTCGCACCAAGGACAAATAAATGTACACCATATAAAAAATGACAGAGTAATTAGCAGATAAAAATCGCACATTAATTTGTGTATCAGTAATTTGGAATGACAAGCATTATTTGTGAGTTATCTAAGTTCTTTCTTCGTTCTCCAAGATAGTACGAGAGAAAGAAACTAATATTTTTTTTTTTTAAATTAATTTAATATATGTATATATTTTATTGACAAGTAAAGCTTGGCATTAGGTCAGAGTGACTGTGTAAACGGTTTCCCAGTACATCAGCTCCGTCTATCAGACACCGAACTAAAGCCAAAAATTTTAATTTTTCAAAGAAATGTAGTTTGACATATTTAAACCATCAATTAGTTGTATTAGGAAATAAATAATAGAGTATTACATAAAAACAATGTTTCGTATTTTACGAATTGAAAGTGAATTGTTTTTGCGATTAAAGAAAATAATGGAAACTTTTTTTTTCTCAGTTAGTATATATATTTTATTTCAAAGCTAAGGCAACTTTCATTGTAATATTCCATGTTAATTATAAACGAATTAACCGTTACTCTATAACAGTTAATTCCAATATAAATTATGACGCAACAACATTTAAATGATAGTTAATGTCGAATGATTCAACATTTTTTAAATTGAGAGACGAATTCAGGAACATTTTTGATATGTGAGATTTTTATCTGCAAAGGAACAAGACATGCAAAATTGTAGCTAAGGGACAAAGAAAAACAGATGAGAAGACAAAATAAAAGAGAAGAGGTATATATATATATATATATATATATATATATATATATATATATATATATATATATATATATATAATATACAGAGGTAATAAGGATATTTAGGGAAAGGAAAATAAAAGAACGTCAAGAAATAATGATTGAAATGGCAGGAAAGAGTGATAGTGAAGTATAGAGTGAAGAATTGTGAGGAAAACCAAGAAAGAGGTATTTCGAGGAAATGTAGTAGAGAAGGATTTAGGGAGAAGAATGAAGAGAAAGATTGAAAAGGTACGATAGTATGAAGGATTCTGAGGGAAGACCAGAGAGAAGGATTGAAAGGATAGGACAGAGAGATGGATTTAGGGAGAAAACTGAAGAGAAGGATTGAAAAGGTAATGTAGAAGGAAGGATTCTGAGGGAAGACCGGAGAGATGGCTAGTGAGGGACGGAGAGGAAAAAGGATTGCAAATTGATTTCAGAGGAAAGTATATCAAAATTAGCAGAAAGGATAGATTAAAAGGGAAGGCAGAGGGGAAGAAAGAGTGAAAAATATGGTGACATGAAGTAATGAGCTCTATTTGTTAACAATGTCAACATATAAAACTATGATGCCTAAATGTGTTCATTTATGCAAATTTGTCAACTGTGCAAATAAGTCATGTTATCATAGTTCGTGTAGAGACCATCCTTTATATACATATCGTAAATCAGTGTATCAGATTGGAGGAAGACAACTGTCAACAGTAAACCTTAAACTCCATTGTCTAGGTAATTACAATTTGACATTTAAGAATTTCTTCACCATGACAGTCAAATGTAATTTTAGAATTCTTCAAATGCCAATCTCTTTTAGAAGTTCTGCCGAAATGTAGTCCAACGTTTACAACCACTAGATAACACTCGCATGTGTATCCCAGAACCATCATGTATGCACATGTGTGTGTATCTTGTATGTTAAATAGTCTCAATAACGAGGAAAATTGAAGTAAAAATAATTAATCCCAACGGAAGATTTCGTTAACAAACGAGTTCAATTCGAACAATTAGTAGGCGTTTACTTATGTCATATCAAAGTAAACATTCAGAGAAGGACTGATAATTAGACACATTTCAGATATCTGAGTAACTTCACAGGACTATGTAAATGAGCACGAACCCACACCCAAATTATTGGCGGTTTACTTTATACCCAAATTATTAATGCATCCGTGATTTTGGTCATCTTCCAACAAAACTCGCTAGGGCAGGGGGCGGGGGGGGGTGTTGCCTAAACACCAAAAGCAGGGTACATGTAAGTACATGTAAGGTACGTGGTTAAAGGTTTGTCTTTTGGTAGCTATTATATCAATGTAAGTGTGCAAGTCTACTTTATGGCGTCCAAGTGAAAAATCGAATAACTGCCCAAATTATCGAGCCTGGTAAGTTATAAAAATAAGTTACGTTATCACTAAAATAACTGTAAGTTATTTTTTTCAAGAATTGATAGTTTAAATTTTATTTTTCTTTAAAACTAACAAAATTTTCATTTTGGTCATAAAAATAATTTTAGAACATGTCCTAATCCAGTAAAGTCAAGAATAAAACTGAATGCACGCCTGTATATTGTAAATTGCATAAGAAGAGACAATTAGCCAATTAAGGTATCCTCTTAATCCTAATTATCAGATTTTGTTATGGAAATATATTCTGATTTTGTTTATAGAAACATTATGGCTTCTATTCGTGTTAAGAGACCTGTCTTTTCTTAGTGCAATGCTATGTGAAAAATTTTGCAACTAATGAAAAAAAATTGAGTAGGGGAGATAAATATGTGTGTGTGTATATATAAATAACATTAATAAGCAAGGGAAACCAACATATCAATAAAATCCATGAAAAATGTATGATACACAAAAAAAAAAAAAAAAAAAAAAAAAAAAAATTGGAGGGAATGAGTTGGTTTGGAATAGGCGTGGAACGGACGGAAGAGCGGATGTTGCCTGGACGTGGACAGACTTCCAACAAAGCTCACGTGTCCCCGGCCTCCAATCCTGCACTACCCAATCCTATTATACCGTATCCTATCCACAAGTATAATTATTAATTCTGTAAAAAGTGCAAAAACGTTTTAATTTAGTTTTTTTGTAGTATCTCTTAAAATATTCAGAAATAACTCACACGTAAAATTATTTTCCCACATGTGAAAGTATGTATTGATAGGAACATGCTGAGAACCAAAAAAAAAAACTGATGATTATTACTGATAGAAATTCCAAATACGTTTTCTTTGATTTTTATAGTTCCTTTAACATCACAAATACTTCAACATTTCATTCAGAAGAGATCGTTGGTCGTCGGGGTTATCAAGATCGGAGTTAGGTCAAAATAGATTAATAAAACGACTATTTTTAATAAAATAAGTGTGTGTTGTTTTCAGCGTTTCGTGTTGGTTTTTAAGCCTCATCAGGGGTATGAGAAAAGGAAGAACTGCTCCGATTGGAAGCTGGTTCATAACTGAATTGATTGGACCTAGCCATTGAGAATTCCAATTAGTGAAACGTTCATTTATAGGAATCTTTATCTACCTGAAGAGCTACATTTCTTCAGAATTCGATAATTAGGGGCTGAGTTTCAATTTTTTAAGGACTAAGTTAGATAAGATATAAAATTAAAATATGAAAAGTATTCAAATATATAATTTAAAAAATGAGAAACCAGAGATGAAAATAATTCAAGGAAACAAAAAGAAAAGAAAGAGAAGGCCGACAGGATTTGATCGTCATGAATAAAAAGTATTCTCTTTTTGACTCGAGTCGGAATAAAATTCTTATAGAAAAATGAGATTGATGACACCAATATCAAGGGATGATTTACAATAAGGGCAAACATGCAAATGTCAGCTGAACATTAACATACAAATCTCTGAGGAGTGACTGCATAATTCGCCTACAATAATGATAAAATAGTTAAAGCTATCCATCCAGATTGGGCCTTTTGTAATTTAATGTGATAAATTTCAAAAGAATTTTATTTTCATCTAAATGGGGAAAGGTAGGCATTACTTAACATAATCCAGGGGAGTAATTTTTAGACTTTTTTTTTTATTTTTTAAAAAATATCCTGACGGAAAGGTTATAAAGATTCAATGTGTTTATTGGAGAAAAAGAACTTAAAAAAATGTAACATTGGAAAATCGACAGCCGCTTAACAGATTTTGTTGTATCTTTGTTTAAAACCGGTTGATGAACAGTTCAAGTTTAAAGCTAAAGTTTGAAAGGACAATCTCAGGAAAGGATAATAAAACCTACAATTATTTCTTGAGTTTCATAAAAAATTTTTACTTTTTAATTAATCTTTGCCATTCTTGATGACGATATCGGGGTAAATAGAATGCCCATCATGTAGTTTACATCATTTCTAAAAATCCATGAAATGGGAATTTGTTTCGAACTGTTGCTTTAAAAAATCGGTCCAGCACAGGTTGGATTCGAACTCGCATATCTTCTTTGGTAGTCCGGCTCACTAACCACCCGGCCACCTCGAGACCTGATATTTAATTATCACAAATAATATATTTCTTAGGTATTAGTAATATATGTTCTATATGAATAAGAGGAAATCGTATCTTTAGTTAAAAGTTTCAGGGTTTTTCTAATGTTTCGAATTACATTTACTTAAATGTTAACTATCAAGCTACTATTCCTCAAGTATTGTTTTTATGATTTAACAATAATTGTTAAATCTAAAATATTTTTGCCGGCAGAAATATTTCATTCGTGTGTCAGGGTTTAGCTATTATGTTTTGTTTTTTTTTAATTGATTTTAATTTTCATACATTTTTTAAAAATATATAGTATTTTGATAGGTAAATGAATATTACGTACACATTATTTTGAAAAGCGAGAAAATTAGGAATAATATTAGAATAAATCGTACCTTAGTGAATTAAGAGTGAACAAAATAATTAAACATAATTTAATTTGTTTATACCTTTTGAAGTAATCTCGAAGGGAATGTGTAGAATTTTCGCCTGTTGTAGCCACATATCAAACTTGCACATGAGGAATGAATTGGATGTGACCCAGCAAGCTGGGAGAGAAGGCCCTGATAAAACGCCCCATATAACGAAGATAAAACTTGATAGTGCTGGCAACGAGTTTATTCTGTAGAAAAATTATGATCATAAAAACCTTTCCTAAGGAAAATATTCAATGAAACTGAATGTAACGCACACAAAAAAAGGAATGTTTTTGGTAATAAAAAAGCTAAGAGTCTTACCAAATTGTATAAACTGAATTCTTTACGAAGGAAAGGTAAAAATAAAAATAAAACGTTTTTGGGACGACTGATATATATTTTTTATTTAAAATTAAATTAAATTTCGAGTTTCAAGGATATCCAAAATCCAAATAGGCCGATTATCTAATTGGTTTTATCCCTTCAGTTCCATTACTTTTGTACGATATATAGCCAGTTTTATTGAGAGAAAACCAAAAGTACGGCTGCTAAAATGCATTAATACTTTGGTCACGAGTACCATTTCTGGCAAACCCCTATCCTGTGATTTACCTCATCAACGATCTTTCCCTTTCTTCTTGTTACGGTAACGTGTTATATCGAACTTTGTCTGCGAAAGAATGAAGAATGGTGGTTTCTACCTAGTTTAAATACATTAGAATGAGCATAATTATGAACCTGGCAAGTTATCGAAACTTACTTGACGACACAAGACCGAAAAGATATCTGACATGACCCTAGAAGATGGTAATAACAAATAATGTTGATGAATCATTATTCGTAGTTTCGGTAAACTCATAGGTAGGGATATTCAGCAGTACTTTCAAAGAAGTGACAATGTGTTTATATGCATTTATAAATTACCTCATAAATGAAACTGTACGGCTTTTTCCAACCCCTTGGAACCAATGCTGAACAAAAAATTTCAAATAAAGAGGCTTTAACAACCTAAATACTTATTAGCAGAATTCCAACAATACTTTTCGTCATAAGTATTTGTGTGTGTGTGTGTGTGTGTGTGTGTGTGTGTGTGTGTGTGTGTGTGTGTGTAGGTGTCCATCTTATGTGAAATTTATATCAAAATTTATCAATTTATTAGTGATATTAAAAATGGCAGGCTAGGACCAATTAAAGTCTTTCATCCTCTACTTTATAAGAAAGGAAAATGAAAAACAAAATTCAACCAAGTTCAACCTCTCATACAATTTCACGTTATGATATTCTTAGCAAACATAATAATATTTAAAAAAATAACATTAACCTAATAACGTATACAAGTAGAAACATTTATAACATGAGAATTTAATCTATTCTCATGATGAGAAGTATAATCTGGAAGTTGAGTAAAAACTTGTTGACAGTAGAAACAAAAACAGCTTATTAGGAAGTTAATGCATTCAAGCTCGTTACACATGGTCGGTAGAAGTACTCTCATAACGGAAGCCAAAAAGCCGGACAAGAAGAAGTCAAGGGAAATAGTAGGACAAAAGCACTATGTTTGTTTGTGGCATTTTTGGGCGAAAGAACCCCACGGTCGTCATCGCCCTACCGTGCAGATAGCTACACAAATTACTCACCGCATGCTCATGAGTTTCTTTTTTTTTTTTTTTTTTACAACCGGTACTCTTTCTATTTTTAGCTTTTTTTTTTTTACAACCGGTACTCTTTCTATTTTTAGCTTTTTTTTTTTTTACAACCGGTACTCTTTCTATTTTTAGCTTTATTTTTTTATTTATTTATTTATTTATTTTTTATTTAAAAAAAAGCACTATGAAACTAAACATTAGTTTAAAAAAACAACAACATTTGAACTATAAAAATAAGGGGTATTATATTGTAATAATATAATCACAAGCACCTATTATTTTGATCATCATTTTCATCAGTATGTGAATATGATTAAATATTTAAAGATTTGAAGAAACAAAAAAATAAGAATTAATCTAAATATCTAGTTTCTGGGGGATTATAGTCTAAAATTAAGATATTTTTACTTAAATAATAAAAAAAAAAAAAAAAAATGTATCATTCGATTCACACAGACGTAAGAGAAACACTGCCTTACATATTTTCTTTCCTTGCAAGATATTCTAATTTAAGACGAAATATATCTTCTTTTCTTGTATATATATATACAAGAAAAGAGAATTTTAATCACATTCACGTGAGATATTTATGAAATTGAACAGACCTGATACCTTAATGATATAGTATCCTGAATTCGACGAGGATGGGAAAACCTTCCACCTTACTCCCTATTATTATGCTGAATTTTGTGTTATGTACCCACCCACATTTATATATTAATGCTTATATATATATATATATATATATATATATATATATATATGTGTGTAAACAAAATAGGAAACTTCTGTACAGTATTTGTTCCTGTGGGTCCTAAGGGACTGATATAAAACACGTTTTACGACTAAAACTATTTAGATTATTAAATTTATATTCTTGTTATTGCTTATTGTTTTGTATTTAATGACAACTATATTATTTAAGCTACATTTTGAGTCATATAAAATAATATATATTCTATTCTGATTGTGAGAAACTTATTTACATTCCATATTAAACTCCCGGTTATCCATAATTATTCTTCAACTGGTTGATTTATTAATTTTTAATAAATATACAACTCTCAAATATAGGTTTTCTTTTTCAAAAAATATCGCGTCTTACGAAAACAATAAATTAATATTGATCTGCACTTTAGTTTAAAGAAAAGTTTGAATTGAGTATTTATTTCGGTTCATCGCTCTCTCTCTCACTTTATATGTCTACAATTTAGGAGTTACTCCATAGTAGCAAGCAAAATATTTTTCTCATTTGCTGTTCAACATGTTCAGCGTGTTGTTGTTGATAAAGTTTATATTAATGCTAATATTTTCACTATTTTCATTAGACCACTGTAATCTGGGGCCATTCCCATAAAAACTAAGTCTCATATATATATATATATATATATATATATATATATATATATATATATATATATATATATATATGGGTATATATCCAGTGGAGGTTTAGGACCTATGGTTGAAACTTAACTTCTCAGTAGTTTCACACAAAAATGATGTTCATGTTATATGTATGTATGTGTGTGTGTGTGTATATTTACATATATATGTTAGTACCTGGTATGAGGTTGTGTTCTGTATCGTGTAGTAGGAATGTGTCTGCCGGCGAGAACGCCTCCTGGGCTGACGTGACCAATTCCAGGACATGAAGCACCATGACTGGGGGTCCTTCTGCTACTAACACTACCCCCACTCTGCCCCCTCCAAGCAACATCCCCTCCCATCCAGTATCTTCCCCCACCAACCGAAGGTCTCATCCAACCCCAGGGGTATCAGCTCTTTAGGAAGATTTATTCCGTATTTGCCTTAGCATAAGAGAACAGCAAAAGAAAGAACCTAAACAAAACAAAATAAAAGTAGACTCCAAGAAACGGAACTGTTTTCCCTCTCCTCTATAGCCCCGATGAAGGATTCAATGTCAAGACGAAACGTTGGCAGAGATACGACTTATTTTTGTTATAAAATGTAGTTTTACTCAAAATAACGAACGAAACCCGACTTCCTACACCCTCTCATAACACAAACAAAACAAAAAAAGTAGGGAGTTATTTTTTTTTATCGAAAAAGTTAAAATGTAACTGTTAAAAAAACCTTTTGTTTAAAAGTTTTAAGAGTAAAAGTTATTTAGGAACCCCTAAAATTAAGTACATGAAAATGAAAGTTAATGTAATACTTTTATTTTTTTTTAATGTGAAATAAACGTTTTTGGTATTTTAAACAAGAATTTTAGTTTAATTTAACTCGTAGGCTTCCACAGTCCGAGTCATTACAAATATAATAGTCTTCTGGTATTGACCGTGTCACAAACCTCTTTCCCGACGTTTCACTAGTCATACTGCCAGCTTCCTCATGGCTTATTCTCAGACTAAGTCCTGAGGAAGCTGGCAGTATGACTAGCGAAACGTCGGCAAAGAAGTTTGTGACACGGTCAATACCAGAAGACTATAATATTCGTAAGAATTTTAGTGTTTCGTTGGCTTACAATACCTGGAATAATGGAAAGAAAGAACATACACACTTCCATACCTATATCAACAAGCATTTATCCTACACCCAGCCACTCAAGTAAGTGTTGAAAGAGCCTTTTCAACCCTAAAGTATATAGGTATAATCTAAATTCCACCAAATTACAAGATAAATTATTATTGAAATTTAATTAATTCTTCAAAAAAAGTGAAATGTTCTTTGTTTAAAAAAAATTGATTATTTACTGAAATATATTTGTTGATACAAAACAAAAAGGAAACATTAGTAGCATTAATTTATTCATTTAAACTTTTTTCTATTAAGTATTTTATTAACAATTACTTTAAAACTTTTATTTTTTGAGTTGAAAAATAAAAGTAAAAAAATAAAAACTGTTTTAAGAAAGTTTACAACCAAAAATTTATTTTCTATCTTTTTAAAAATGAAAATAAAAGTTTAAAAAATACTTTTTTAAAATGAAAGTTAACGATTATTTTTGCCCCTGGAAGAAATTTATGTGTTCGAAAGCTTTTTCCTACAACGTTCTGCCAAATTTAGAGCACGTCATTGGTTAAGAAACAATTTATTAAGTGCATATTACGTAAACAAAAGGATTTTTAATGAGCAAATTGATCAGTAGTTTTATACAAATATTAGTTGAGAGTAAGTAAGAAGTAAAAAAAAAAAAAAAAAAAAAAAAAAAAGAGGCGCAAAATAAAATTGTTAGTACTGTTTTAATTATACTCGTTTGTAATTATGTATAGTATTTTGTTTAGCTGAAGAAGGGCTGCCAATGAAAATCTGACGTTTAAGAACATTAAAAGTAATTACTTTCTAAAAACAAATTAATCCCATACAGTACCTCCTCTCGTACAAACCCAATCGAGACATATTATTTGGTTGTTAGTCAAACATATGAAAAGAGGAAATTATATTTCCGTCATTCTTTAGGATCGTGACCAGAAAAAGTATTTGAAGAAGTCAAGAAATGGTCGGGATTCGGCTAAGAGAAAACTTCAGCTTTTCACAAAAATCTATATTTCGAACGCTTGGGCAAACTCTTTGGCAGCCTTCTTTAGCACTAAATCCCTAGGTTAGGAAGGAAGACCACGATGATTTTTAGGTGGCCATGGATAGGGTCTAATACTAAAGTTATCGCCCTAACCTAGGCATTTAGGGCTGAGGAAGACTGTCAAAGAGCATGCCGAAACGTTGGAAATTTAGATTTTTCTGAAAATCTGACGTTTCATCTTAGCCGAATTCCAACTATTTCTTGTCTTCTTCTTCTGATTATTTAAATGAAATTTTGCCTGCCCAAAATAATGGAGTTGCTAAAACACAGCTGTTGTCCGATGAGAGTTGTCTTCTTTGTTTCCATTCGGAGGGTGACGCCTGGAGAAAATTATTATTCTTGGTGACTTTCGTATTCATAGTTTTCCTAAATTCGTTACTTTTTTTTATAAATGTTAATTCTACATTTGTTGGTATTGATTCCCACGGAGAAGACCAATATTTCATCCGCTAAGAGTGGGAGGCTATGTATCAAGTCCTATTTTCTGATGAAATGTGCTTGTCTCCTTCGGGTTCCTGAAGCAATTGAACTAAAAATTATTCTTGTCAATAAAAGCGCTCAGGACATTGCGATTGTTAAGTTAAAGTAGCTATTTATAAAACTAAAAGTCGATAAGAGGCTATTTTTTACTTGGATTATTACAGTTTCTCTAATGCTAACTAAAAAACGGAAATTATTTTTATATAATATGAGTACTGCCTTAATAGGATAAGTTGTAAAGTTCTAAAGATGAGGAATATGCTAGTTGCTGGGGAGGGATATTAAAGGAGGAAAGAGATCAGACACAACATCCTCGTCCTGCATTGGGAGGTAGTTCTCCATCCCTACAAAGAAGGATGTATTTCCTCTATTATCCTTTCTATTTTCGCAGAACTAATAATATAAAGAGTGGCAGTATAAAATAACAAAATGGCTGCCCCTTCCTCCCAAGCCAGCTCCCTCCCTATTTCGAATCCACGCTGTAACTAGTAACCTAAAATTTGAGGGGGTAAAAGGTTTTTTTTGAAGGCAGGAAAAACCTGATACGAAAATCTGTAGAATTTGCTTAAAACAAAGCTGTCGCGTGTTTTACATATCCGTAGCCTAGGTGTGTATTTATCTTATAATTCGCAACGGTTCAGAGCGCTCTAGTGTGTTATACAGTGAGTTAATAAATGCAAACCCAAGTAGTGGTGCCCATTCTGAATGTTATATGACAATAACAATGCCTGAATATGATGCAATGTCATCTATTTGAGGTGTTGGTTCCTTTGATGAGTAACCTTGCTGCTCCGGGATTGAGTAAATTATGGTTTCACCCCCCCCCCCCCCCGGGAATTGTTCTATAAAATATAAAAATTTGAAAACCTATTTTATTTATTTCTTTCAGTTTTTCTCGTCAATTTGTGAATTAGTCAGTATAACGTTCCTTTTTTATGGTGAAATTATGAATATACAGAAATACGTATTAATTATTTAATTACAAATATTTTTTAATGTATAAATATATGTAAATAATATATATATATATATATATATATATATATATATATATATATATATATATATATATATAACATATTTATTTCGGCTGATTTGGCCCTCCAAGGAGTAGAGGAGCCAATAATTAGCCAAGAATATGGAAGAAGGTCCCCCAAGGTGGATTTCAAGCCGAAGATTAACACAAATGTTATTTGTCTCAGATTAGCTTCGTTTTAAAACATCAACCTTTCTAGATCCGCCTTTTTGATTTTGGAAAATCTACTATTTTATGATTATTTTTTCAGGAAATGCGATATATATCACAGATACAAAACACAAATAAAAATAATACAAATATTTTAAACTACTACTGGATGCCAATATTTTCGCGAAATATTGGCAACCAGTGACTAATGTATATACATTAATTTAATCTTCAGGTTATCTGAAAAAAAATTATATATTTTCTTCCTCATTGTTCTAACCATTACTCGCTTGTGACATATTGAACGTCTAAATAAATTGTTTCCTGGTGCTAAATTGACACTTAAAAAAAAAAAAAAAATGAAGTACTAATAATTCTTCAATTCGAATGATCAGCTAACAAGATCAGAATATCATTGGTATTGTCGCTTAGGATCAAAACATTTATCGATTGAAATCAGGCGATTGGTTGTGGTGATTGTTCTTTGATTAGCTGTTAGTGGCAGGTGTAATTTTTATTTAAGTAGTGAATAGCTTTTCAATAATGTTCCCAACGAGGAACAACAGGTAAAAAACAATTGTATTTATTATATTTTTTTTATCTTTCCGACTGCATTATAATAAATAGGTTAGGTTTCATCGTAGACATGAAGTTCTTAAAGAAAAAAAATATTGGCAAATAAACATTGCCATTAAAAAGTAAATTTAAAACTTACGGTAACTTTCATGTATCATTACAGGGGGCCATGAAAATGTTTATATGGCTAAAATAAGTGTTAATCCTACAAATTAATTATATTTTTTGAATATTCAGCTATATTTTCATTCTTGTAAATTGTTGGAGATAAATTTTAGGTTGTGTTGTATGATAAAGTGTAAACAGGAAAAGTGACAATGTGATAAATTCTTGGGGAGCACTATGATTTTTGTTGTGATAACGGTATCAGTAGAAAAAATAATAACTCCTTGCTCAATTCGTTAACAATGTAAATTAAATAAGGACAATTAAATTTTTGGAGACCCGATGGCCGTGAGGGTTAAGGCGTGAACACTTAACACTCCGTGCCAAAGGTCGTGGGTTCGATTCCCATTAGGGGTGGTGGCTTTTCTTTCGAAAAAAAGAAAAGGCATCACCCCTATCCTGGCTAGAAAAGGGTGGTAACCTATAGATAACCCGTCCTAAAATTCGTAGTTAATAATAAATGGACGTTAAAATTTAAATAAAATAAATAAATTTTGCACAATTTTGGCAATATCTCATAGATCCCTAACATGATGTGTCTATGAAGCATAACTTACAATGTTACGCAGAACTTATAATGTAGCTTAGAAATGTTATTTCTATTTTCGATTTGTTAAAGAGCTAAATTTTGTCATGGAAACATACTTATCTTATCGATTTTATTAAAAACTATGGAAGATATCGACTTAAGTGGTTTCATTCTATTCCCTGCGCCAAAGTACATATAAAATATGTTCCTGTAAACCTATAAACGCAAACTCTATATGATTTTGTAAATTAATTTCCAAGGAAGGATTCTCATAGACAAATATCTTTACCTATCAATAACATAACAAAGTATTTTGTATCATATTTCATCTAGATCAGTAGTCTTATAAATGGTAGAGCGCTAACAGCCAAATATATTAATATATTCGAGAGGAAAAAGCCTTTTTGGAAAAATCTAAAAATAATAATAAAAATAAATTGATATTTTAAGAACGTAGACTAATGGTTCTGTCATAAAGTAATTATTCAGCATTTTTATGGCTTGAAAAAATAAGAAAAAGAAACCAAATGTGTTAAAAATGCACTGTAATATTGTGAATCAAAAAGACAAACTAAGTTACTTTATGACGCAGGATCATTAGTCTAACCAAATTGAGTAGATGTCCTTCAAAAATAAATTTATTATTCTTTGTATTTTTGGATTTGGTGCGTAGATTTACAATTATTTTTCACTCCGAGCTGCAAGACATAAGAAAAAACTCCCGAAAAAAATGTAAAGGTTTGTAATTTCGTTAATAATAACTATAGGGTATCATCGTGGTCTAGCGGCTAACGCCTTGGATTCTCATTCGGGAGATGTGGGTTCGATGCCCGCTTGTAGCAGGGCTTTTTCTCATTTCAACGTTGAAAACATTACCTGCTGCACCATTGATGTTTAGGAAAGGCGGCAATCTGTAGATAGCCCGGCGCTAGTGGCCTAGATGTCAGTACGCCGTAAAAGAAAAAAATAATAACAATGATAATTTATTAAGTACTAATGACGAAAAGGGTTTTAGCGCTTGTGATTAATCTCAGGTATATTTTGATTTCTAAAATATAGATTGATTTCTTCAAAAATATGGATATATTTCATTAAATATATATGGATTTCTAGCCTTGTATGATTTATATGCACTAATAGATATTTTACTTATTAATTTAAATTTCAACGTCCGTTACAATTAACTGAGAATTTTAGGACGGGTTACCTATAGGTAACCACCCTTTTCTAGCCAGGATAGGGCTGATGCCTTTTCTTTTTTCTAAAGAAAAGCCACCACTCCTAGTGACCCTTGGCAAAGAGGTGTTATGTGCTTACGGCTACCGGGCCTCCAGATATTTTACTTTCGATTATGGAAAGTTCACAAGTTGTCACTTAATGCGTATGCTGTTTTTATAGCCGACAACCGTACAGCTGAAGGAAAAATTTTTATCGGACAGTTTGGAAAGATCATAAGGAAGTTCGTTTGTCTAGAGGAAAAGGAATAGAATCGCCGAGCGTTTAATCGGGTCAAAATTAAAATAAAATTATGTGAAATAATATAAGAAATTAAGAAGTATAAACTGACTACAGTAGAGAAAGAGGACGAGTGGGAGGAAGAAAAGGAAACAAGAGAAAAGGAACTTTATGAAGGACGCATAATAATCTTCCAAATTGTAGGAAAACAGGAAGGCGTAATAATGGATATGAAAACAATTTCAGATGTACTTTCCCCAGACAAAGCTAACAACTCGACAAGGAGACTAGTTCTTATTGACACGCCTGCCGCACTAGTAAGGAGTATCCGCTTCAGCTAATAACCAATATCCCACTCCTGGTAGGAATGAAGTGACATCAGGATCGTAACAAGAAAACACTTCTTCGAAAGGATTAATTTCAAGCTACAGGTTAGTTCTTAGAAAATATCTCGGCTTGAGTACTGAGAAGTCTTCTGGGACCTAGCATAGCCCGGATGTACTGACAAGGGAACATCCCTATGTGTCCAGAGCCGATTTTTATGAAACTTTGTATAGGTAGTTGGTAACAGCTTATTAAGTCTTCAATAGTTTTGTATTTTAATTACATTTTTGTCGTGGAAACGTTTCGGCTATAAGCCATTTTCAATCCAATTGTCTGTGAAATACAATTAATTATACTGTATGATTTTGCATTATTTTTTTTAATATATCTATACATTATATCTTCAGGTTATGTGCTTGTAAATTTGATATTATTTAATTTGAGGAGGAAATTTCATTTTTTATAAAATTTTATGGTTCATGTCTCTATTATTTCATGGATTATATTATTACTACATCAATTATTACATATTATTTTATATATTTGAGTCTGCTTCTGTAACGGAGGACTAGATGTGCAAGACTTTGAAGAAACTTGAAGAAGAGTTTGAAAGAAACTTTGTATATTTATTAAACATGTGAATATAATCGATACGTATTTTTTTTATATCGGCCCAATCGCACGTTTTAGGGGTGAAACTACCCTTCCAAAGTACGCCTCAAATATTCTAACAAGGGGAGTATACAGTGGTAGGGTCTCCGAATTGGTCTATTTTTTATTTTGGTGATTCTACATTGAAAAATAGTCGACACGTGTCAGAGAGTTCCGTCCAATGTGCCTTTGGAGCCGAAAAATAAAATAAAATGGGTTCAAAATGTTTCATTTTATACATCGAGCTTAGAAAATGATATCGGCATGATTCTTTCACCAATTCATTTTTTTTTTAGAGAGTATATAAAGGAATAACTACAATCGTTAAACAATAATTTTTATTTCGTCAAATAAATTCAAAAATATGCTTACGTTTGAAGTGAAGTAGCATTATACATTTTTTCACACCGAAAATAATAGCAGATTTAAAATCTGCACCCCAAGAAAGTCTAATGCGGTAAATATAATCGAAAATAATATTTTTTTCACCCAATACCGAAAGATACTTGTCTCTTCCGGAGAGAGGAAAAAAGTTTTATTTTTTTATTTCCATGACATTTATCTCATTAAAGTTTCTTGGGGTGCTGATTTTAAATTTGTCATTACTTTTGGTACTTTTTGCGCAATGTTTTGCATTTTAGTAAATCTTCTAAAAAAAAATGAGTTTTTTTATTTTATTTTGTGAGGAACTTAAATCTTAAATTTCAAATTAACGTTCAACTTAGTAACTTTTTTTTTTTTAACGGCGCAGCAACTATTTGGCTATTACCGCCGGGCTATCTACAGGTTACGACCCTATTATAATGCCAACAGCACGTGGTCGGTCACCCATTCAGGTACTGACCACGCCCCACGTTGCCTAACTTCGGTGATCAACGGGAACCGGTGCATTCAACGTGCCTATGGCCGTTGGGTAGTAACTAAAATAGTAACTATTTTATAAATTTTTAGTCATTGAAGTATTACAGTAATGATATTTATTTTTTGATTTTATTTATACATAATAAATGTTAAAATTGGGCATGCTTGATTGCGGATGGTTATTATTTTAAGCGTAGAGCCTTTTCAGAATAACCGAAACTCTATTAGTACATGATTAATTAGGCATGAAATAGGTTGCCACTATTGTTATATCATCTAGTGCTGGAGTTAGAGCTGAGTTCAGATCTTCGCGGTTTTCCGTAGCCATGAAACACCCCGACAATAGTCGATCTACAGTTCCGGATGGCGTATGAATTTTTGGAAACAAACTCTGTTTTAAAACATATTTCTTGATCCTCTCAATCTTTTCTAATCGGAAGGAGCCAATTTTCCCAAATATTTGATCTACATTGAAGTCTATGACGCTTTCACTGTAATCAGACCTCGAGATGCCATAAAACGGCACTGAACATCGATTGAGCGTTCTCTTAATTGCTAAGGCTAGTTAATAAGGCTTAATATCCTAATAAAATTTTTCCGTGACGAAAGAAAATGGCCGGAGCAAGTTCTGCATTGTATATTTTTCTAGGCAGTCCTCCTGTGGTCAAAGGATACAAAGTCTAATATTGTATTGGGAGTTTGATTGTTAAATCTGGACTAGTGTGGTGGGGATGAAAGCTATCCTCGTTTCGGGCCTTGAACCTAACAATGGACGCTTCACGGTGACTGAACACATAAATATTCCAAACATACAATAGACTCTCTCTCTCTCGCTCACTGTCTGTACTCCTCTCCATGCCCCCACCCATCTTTCTCTCAACCTTATTTCCATACAAAAAACGCATTTACTCAGCCACATTATATAAAAATTCCAAAAACATTAGAATTGAAGATAGGTGAAGTGATGAGAATTCAAGGGATCAATGCAGAAGACCACGTAAGTAAGGAATCCTCAAAGAATGAAAACATTCAGAAGTGCTGTCCAGTGAAGAAATCCGAAAAGAGCGTAATTTTCTAAGTTAATGTCAAACGGAAAAAGTTATGATTTAAAAAAATAATTTTGACGTGGTAATTCTATTATCTCAGAAGTAAGACGATTTCATATATTCTGCAGTATATTAAGTTTAAGTTGAAGAAAGTTTTGAATCAACAAATGCCCTAAACGTATGAATCTACACAGCAAAAGAATGTACTGGTAGTGATAGCAATCGATTGCAATGATCCTGAATTTTGTATCTTTATTGTTTATAGAAATATACAGTCTACAATTCATGTTGTATCTTGAAATGTGACAACAAGACTTGGCCACGCCTCAGGTGTCCCAGTTGCCAGCCGATTACCTTCCTTGTTAGGAAGGATTCTTGGGATAACCTGAGGTTCACCTTTTGCCATCCAACAACCCATTGTGCCTAACAGTCTCGGCATTCAGGGGGAGGATGTATATGTTTGTATGATTGTATGTGTATATATACAGGGAGTCCCCAAAATAAACGGCCAAACTTCGGGAATGGATGCAGGATGAAATAATAAAGAAAAAAGTCCTTTGGCATATATCTCGTTTTTACTTAGTTTCCAAGAAAAACGCAAAAAACTAAAACACATTTGTGAAATGTTATTCTTTCTTAATGGCTATTTATATCCATTTCGTTCATAAAGGTTACGATTCCAACACTATAAAACATTATTTTCATCAGTTGTTTGTTCTTTTATTGCACTGAAAATATTTATCCTAAAGACAAAATGTCCGAATCGTAGCGACTGTCGTCATCTTATACATTTTCGAATAAAATGGCAATTTCTATCGTTTTCTCAGGAAAATATTTTGTAATTTTGCATTTAAAAGTAGAAGATGACTTCATGAACCCTATTTTCTGAGGAATATTTAGTGATTGTGCTGGGGCCGGAGTACAACTCATCCAACAGAATTTTAGAGGACAAATGATTATATTATTATTGTGCAGAGAAATGCACAAAATCACTTTCTTCACGATGAATACGAAATGAGCAATCGATGTGAATATTCCTACAGGCTGTATCATATTAGAAACCATTATCTACACACATAATATCCAGGCTCACAAAACCAGAAATTATTTTATATATACAACAATATAAAATTTACTCCACGGTTATTTAGTGAATGAGCATACCGAGCGGCGAGAATGAGTCATTGAGGCGAAGATCCGGGGGTCCTACAGACAGCCTATAGCATTGGCATCGACATTCATGAAGCACCTTCTGCCCGCCAGCCATTCTCTCTACTAGCATACAGATCATCTCATTTGGTCACAGAGGGCAAGGCACCCTCTCATTCAACAATATCAAACTCACACCTATATATAGATAAATAACCTATGCACGCTCTTTAGAATAATGAGCGTTTCTGCATATCGAAACATGCACCCAGCGCGCGGCATTTTATAATTTATTGTGGAATTCTCTGCAGTACATGAGTCTCTATTTGAAAATTACAATTTTTCTTTATTCGTAGTATAACTTTTCCACCAAATTTAAATATACCAAAAGGTCATACTCCCGTGTGTGCTTGCAGGTACTCGTTGGTTCCTTAACTTAGGAAAACAAATGAAACCATTTTTAATATCTGTAACCGTTTTGAGAAAAGTGGAAACATGTTTTTTTAACTAATTTTCAGTTTGGGTACTAAGAATCGTGGGATACAGTTGAAATACTTTCTAAATGTTTGAAATTGATCTAAACCAAGATATTTAAATGTGGGTTAAAGAAGTATTAGAAAACACGAAAATTTTTGGGAGCTTCGTATCTTTTCCATAATATCTCGAAAAATTCTAATGATAATCTAAAGTGTGTACAAAATAGGCTCTAAAGTAATTTTCGGTAGGGCGATGTCAATCGGCGAAATAAGTGTTTAAATCTTCGAAATTTGTCTCTGTTTACCTTACTTTTTAATTAATTTATGTTTTTTTTTATTGAAGTCAAATTGGTATTTTATTATTTATTTATTTAAATTTTAACGTCCATTTATTATTAACTACGAATATTTTATTACAAGATGAAAAAGAGAAACTTCTTGGTAGTAGTTTTCCTTGAGCGAACTTTGAGAAGTCATTTCCGCTTAGGATACTGTTAGTTTCCTGTGTGAGGCACCTTAAACTTCCTTTTCTTTGAGATTTAAAAAAAAAATATTTTTAACGAAAGATCAAACCCTGCCTATAACTAGTTTTATTACTTTACTAATGGCACTAGGGACATGAATGGAACCGCACTAAGATGACGCAGTTCCTGCTAGTCGGATCTTTTAAGAACAAGGAAAATTTCAACTCGAATCCTCCCAAATCAATTCAATGACAACTCCCGCCTGTGATATTGAGTATTGTAATCAATTAATTTAACCAAACCTGAGACTAAAAATAAGACAATTATTTTTTTAAAAAGCTAGGATAATTTTAACATAAATCCTCCCTATTCTCTTCAAAGGCGAGTTGGTTCTTTAAGCCCTGAAGTTCCTACATGTTAGAAAAGATGATTTTGACTTTATTACGGTTATTACATTTGGAAACAATTAGAACAAATGCATTTGTTTCTATAGTTTGCCTATGCAATGCCATTTTTAAATAAGTGATCCAGATCGGAATATATCAATTGTTTGACGGAGACAGTTAAAATCTCAATAACTAGTTTGTATAATTGTAGCTTCGCGACTCGTAGATTCTTACAAAAGGGTTTACGTCATACGTGAGGTGGATACGCATGGCAACACAAACAACACTCGTGTAGAGGCCGCTGTTGAAATGATTGTTCTCTTTGGCACAATTATCAGGCCGTAGCTGTGGTCGTTTCAGCACGCTTCTTAATTCTGATTATTATACCAAGTAAGACACGACTTGTTATAAAATATTTCCACGAAATATTCTAAAAAGTGCTGTTGGTACTGCGATTTCTCCTGGTTAGAACGTAGTTTGAAAATTGTAAAATTTATTCCTAATCTAATAAAAAACCTATTCGGTTTCGTAAACAAACAGCGAATTCCGAACAGGGAACTGTATCAAATTATTTCGTGCGTTTCATCCCAGAGACCTTTATGTATGTATAAGAATGTGAATAACTACGCGTGTTTATCGAAACTACTGGAAGGACGATCAAAAAAAAAAAAAAAAAAAAAAAAAAAAAAAAAAAAAAAAAAAAAAAAAAAAAGAGAGAGAGAACATACGATAATTCCCTAAGTATTCACAGCCACAGTCAGAAAAGAAGTTATCCGCACGGGGAAATATCATACTCTACATAAGTAATTAATCCAAGAATAAGTGAAACTTTCGGTTCAAAAAGTGACTAATATATTATAAGATGGTGAACCACTTTACTCATAGTTAGTCTAGAGATGGCCTTGCCTGCAGAAGGTTCTCTGAGGTTAAGGCTGGGATTTGTAATTTAAGTGCTTCTGAAGAGGCGTCAAGGAGACATGAAACAAATTAAAGGATTATTTAGGAAGCGTGTAATCAATAAAATTTGACCTTCTGCCGCATAAAGTAAAACAGAACTAACTAGTAAACATAATAAAACAGGAACGAAAAATATGACACATAATAGAGTGCCAAAATTAACAGAAATATACAACTTACGTTACAGTTGATTCATAGAAAAGTGTTTTTACTTAGTAGACTTTGCGGCGATCTATCGCAGCCATGGTCCCTAGGAGATTCTTAACAGCACGCTTTCAAAGTTAACCCTGAGTTTCCAGCGAAGGACTACTTTAAATTGAACCCTATATCAAGATGGATGTTTAAGATTGGGTAGTCACAAATAGACAGCCGAGCGCCAATGATCCTGGAAGGAAACTCGTCTATGTATTTAAGCAAACTCAATTGAAGTCGGAAGGATGTCAACAACTCCATTCTAGGATAACATGACTGTTTGTAGGCCAACACAGTTACAAAGTCGATAGGCTGTATTTATTTAGGCCAATATCATCCAAAATAGTTATCGTCCATGTACGCAAACACCATTGTATGTATGCATATATGACACTACATTTAAGTAAAAAAAATCTACAAAGAAAGCGTTTTGCACGAAAGCTGTCAAATTTATTTAATTTCAATTTAATTCTTCATTAATGTTAGTGTTTTGTTTTTTTAAATTAGCATAATTGATTTCCCTCAGATAGGGGAGATGCCAATTTATACTTTGTCATTATTTTTGTTTTACGGAAAGGCGAGATGTTATGCCAAAGAAAAGCTTGACAATTAGGCGACATCAAGGTAATTCAATTCGTAAAAGGTTGGGAGTATGCTGGTCGATGGAGCGCTTCTAGGAGCCCCCAAAACAAAAAAAAAACTGTTTCCTGAAGAAGACTCATTCCACAAAATACCTTAAACGCCCACAGTAATCGAGTTAAAGATGATCCTTTAGCGTTTTGTTTATCAATATTACAGAAACACCTAGATCCAGGATGTTTTATAGAAACATTTTAGCAATGCTACGTATTGGGATTATAGACAGCAATTCTTCCAGTAACACACTACTCAATCAGATGAGAATACTAGCCTCATATGGAATCGAAGATCGTCCGAGATCCCAGCCAGAGGAAGCACTGCTGGAGTAGGCCGCCGAAGACACGTTCCATCGTTAGCACCTCAGAATACTAAGTAACTTAGGATACAACCAGTGAATATAATTGTGTCAAATCCCAAATCATTCACCAACTGTGGCTTCCAACAACAACAAGCAAATGCACCAGGGACTTCTGGATTCCATTTAGCACTTTCCTCCGAAGGAAAGTAGTTATTGAGGTTGGACACCGAAAATGACCCCCGTTAAAATTTATGTATATATATATATATATATATATATATATATATATATATATATATATATATATATGTGCATATCGTGCTGTTAACACGATAGCGGCCAGAGTTTTTGTTTTTTCGTCACGAAACTTGGTATATAGCATTCAAATAGCAAACGATTGAACTAGTTCGTTAACCACCAAAATCGGTCCACCGGAAGGGGGGTTTACCCCGAACCCAAAACACTAATTTGACCATGTCAACCGTAATATTTGTTATATTTCTACGAAACTTGGTATTCGTAGAGGTAATATAGAGAGAAAACTGAGACATAAAAATGAACTAAATCGGTTCATAAGGAGGTGCCACTACCAGCCGTGATTTTTGGTATATTTCGACTAAACTCGGTATTCGTAGTGGTAATCTACAGGTAAATATGTGTTGTAAAAATAAACTAAATCGGTTCATTAGGAGGGGGGGGGGGGTTTACTCTGGACCCAAATTACTAATATACTCATACCGGTCGTAATTTCTGCTGTATTGTAACGAAACGCGGTATACGTCGTGGGTAACTCATGAGAAAGAAGTGTTGCAAAAATGAGCTGAATCAGTCAATCGGAAAGGGGGGTTTACTTCGTAATATATTTCAATAGAAAAGCCCGCCAGACGTAGGTTCACAAAGCCGCCGCAAGGAGCGCTTTCTACCACTAGAGGGACTGTATCCTGTTCCTGCTTTAGATCAAAATACGATAATATGAGTTTTTTTTGTATTTATTACGTAGTGTAGTAGGTACCATGTGTAACATAACTGTGGAAGCAAATTAATAATTGATCAGTTACTCATTACAAAATTAAAAGAGAACTATTCATGTTTTTATTTTATTTATGTGGGATATTTTAAGCAAATTGTTCTGGAAAGCAGTCTACACTACCCAAATTCTGAGGAAAGTGCTTAGTTATGCAGCTCCTGCGTGACGGACTTTTTTGAATGTGAGGAGGCATAATTACAGTTTTATAAAATAATATGAGGGTAATAGGCTTTAAAGACAGCCAGACAGAAAGGAAACATAACATACGAGAGGGATGATAAATTGTATTTACATCAATAAAAAATGCCGTAATTATTCTATAAGTCAGATGATATCGTAGGCGAAAATATGCCAAGGAATTAATTAATCCATGGAAGAATACCGCGGATAGAAATTCCGTTTACTTTTTGCTTTCGTGATATCAATGTGTAAGACAATTTGCCACAAAACATGAATTTCATGATGATGGTTTTACCTAAAAGCAGAATTTTGTATCTTTTATCTTCAGGAATAATGAAGTTATAATGACATAATCATTCTAATTG
The DNA here is from genome assembly GCA_946811695.1 of Gonocerus acuteangulatus. NCBI lineage: Eukaryota > Metazoa > Arthropoda > Insecta > Hemiptera > Coreidae > Gonocerus > Gonocerus acuteangulatus. Next base: position 84,960,999 of record OX328132.1, on the reverse strand, counting down.
AATAATATCGATTGATGTATAATCGACATTCCGTTCAGAAAGCTTACTCCATCAACTTAAGTTCCATCCATTTGACATCAGCACTGATTATTTTTCTGCAAAACTCTTTCTCTTCAGAGCTTCTAACCAACAGGAGATTGTGTTCTAGTTTCACTCTAATACCGACATAGTCCACCAGGAACAGATAATTTAGCCAAAAATACCGGGCTTCTATGTTTCATCGTTTCTTCAATTCAGAACTGATACAAGTATGTGGACATGGACATTACTTCAAACATAAAAGTCACTATGACTTTTCTTTTAGGAGTCCTAGCTCCATTCTCAAGACAGGTCGATGGCAGTGACATCCAGTCATCAATGGGTGAGGTTTCTCGTGACGATCTTTCTCGTCGTCAATACCAAAATAAGAGTTTTAGAATGCTCGATCCTGGATAGTGGAACAATCCCCGCCGGCGCGCTGCGTCTGATGGAAAGGCGATGTAGTGACCCGATCGAAATGGTACCGGAAGGGAACCAGTTACTGAACTTCCTGTCCTCGTCTCCCCCTCTCTCCCTGGACCAGGACCGACTTTCTGGGGCCAGTTTCAAGGCCCAACCTCTGAGTTCAGAACCAGCTTTCAGCAGGAAACGGAGAATATTAAGTTTTACTCTAGGTATATTTAGAATAGCTATTTCATTCAGGGTTTTTTCCCCAGGTTGATTGATGGACTAGACGCCACCCATTGATGAGACCGGTTCTCACCAAGCTAGATGACTGCTACATCAGTAATACTCATTAGCTACTTTCCATCTTTGTAAACAGTACGGAATTACTTGTGTAATTTTTAATTTCCAAACAATACGCGGCTTGAATACGTGACGCACATCCATGATTTTTCTTTGATCTAACGATGAACAGAAAACCGTTTATTTATTGCACGTTTTATAATGACATGAAGATAGTTCGCCGTTCAGGTCATGAGAAGTCAAGGGTTGGTTGTGATTCGACTAGGAAAAAAAGTCAGATCTTCAGGTAAAAATCTTTATTGGACGTTTTGGCTGCACTTTGGCAGCGTTCTTCAGCTAAAAATAAATATACATTTTTACAAACAAGAATAATCAAACAGTAAGAAATGTGCGAATTGCAATTTTATAATTTGCAAATGAAATGTGCCTTTAAAAAAAAAAAGAATTGTTCTTTATTTATTTTATTGTATCATTATTTTTTGCTGAAGAAGGCTGCCGAAGTGCAACCGAAACGTCCAATTTAGACTTTTAGAAATAGTTTTAGTTAAAATGCCTCTGAAGAGGTGCCTAAAGGGCGTGAAACACGTAGAGCAAGATATAAACGATTTGGAGCAATTGTGATTACGATTTTTTATGTGAATTCAATAATATTAAAGGTCACAATTAATGTAATAAAATATATCGAAAACATTCAAAAGATAAAGTTCGTCAAAAGGAAAATCGCCGAACCAAAACCAACTCAGGAGACTTAGGATTGGAGCTTTTGGGACTGAAATACGCGCGAAAAAAAAAAAAAAAAAAAATCAAAGGACATTCAGGTTATCGAGTACACTTATTAAAGCCGTTTGGAGAATGGAATGCGATATCGATATCGATATAGACGTTATATAGATATATTTAACTGCCGAGAAAAGCAAAGTAATCTCGATCCAAAATATGTGTACCCTCCTTTTTTTTTTTGTAAGTTCTATTTATTTTAAATGAAATTTATATAAAGTTTTATCTTGATCGAACTAGAAAAACGACTTTATTAAATTTTGCCCTATGGTGAGTTCATCGACTGCTGAATTTATTAGAACCAAGTTGAACGAAATTAATACATAGATCCAGAGATGAGATCCATTACTTCTCCTAAAGCGTTCTCATAGAAACGATTTCAAACATTTTATAAATCTGCGAAGAAAGGAGTTTGGGTGATCTAATATTTACCACAAATTATGAAAATGAATGATAATATTTGAGAAAATTCAACGAGGAAGGAAACTGTTGAAAATTCCTTCCATGAGCTACTGTTCACACTAGCCATAAGGACTTTAACGCACTATGATAAGGAAGTTGTTTTGAGCTAAGTAGGAACAGCTATAAAGATGGAGTAGCTGTTAGAGTAATTGAACCACTACAGGGGGTGGGGGATCCTCCATTAGCCGCAAGGTACCAATGATCCGTGACGAGTAGTTACGGAACGATTCACCTGGAAAGTACATAACTAGATAAATCTTTTACTGCCATCTTCTCTGAATTCGAGAACCGTTGAACGAAATTAGTAATTTATAGTTACGAATAGCATCCTAAAATGTGTATGTTGATGGGTGTTTAACCGTTCAACGATCACGACGTATCACTCAACCGAAACTTAGGGACTAGGGAGGGAATATACGCCCGCCATTGCCCTAAGCCCAAGAATCAACTGACATCGAGAATTCACTGATATTTACCTGCCATAGGTTAATTGTTTTGGAGAGTATTTACAGCAATAAATTAATTGTCACTATAATGGCTTATTTTATCATAAAAAGAGGCAATTATATAAGCCTTAATATTGCACAAATGAATGTTAAAAAGGTAGAGTACAGGTTTTTGTTATTAAGCAATTATTTAGAATATTGTTTCAAACGACCGAATGAAGAAAATAAAGGCTAATTTATGATTAAAGTGAATCAGAATTATCTACAGGTGAAGTAAAGAGAAATCATGATATATCAATGGAGCTTCCGGTCTAAATAGGAAACAGGAAGTTGAGTAAGGGAAAGGCAGACAAGTGGATTGGGCAAACCCACCATCCATATCTCCCCTCGGGCCCATTCAAAAACATGAGCGTTGTCCGGCGACCGCTCAGCCTGCACTTCATTCATTCCAGACTAGAGGGTAAGGTGGGGGTGGTTTTAGACTCCTGGGTTAGCCACGAGCCAGTCTCAGGGACAATAAACTATTTCGAAAGAGCGCATAAGAAGAACATAATTTTGTGTATGTGTGCGAGTGTGTGTGTTTGAGAGAGAGAGAGAAACATAGCATGCACCTCAGAGCTTGTAGGTAAATGGGTTTCCAACATATTTGTAGAGGGGTAGATAGACTGACCGGGATTGCAGCAAAATAAACGTAGAGGGACGAATTTGCTTCAGAGGACAAACGAATTTTGCCTAATATGTGCACGAAGCAAGATACCCTAAATGGGTACACGTGCTCCAGAAGGGTATGTAGGGCATACCCCGTTGGAGAGATGTACTGGGGGATGGAGTGATCTGCCTGACAAAGATACACTATAAGGACGGATTTGCTCTTGGTGTGGATTGTAGAGGGGTGACCTAGCTCTCTTTAGGGGCCTGTAGACAGGTGTACGAGCTCTTTATCAGTTTGGGGAATACAGCTAAGAATGCAGGTGTCCCGCGAAGAGATTTCTTCCACTCCAGAATGGTATCTTGCAATCTGTGGGGAGTGTAGCGAGGTTAGCGGGAAGAGAGGGATAGACATGCTCTCTGCGGGGATTCCAAGGTGCCCCTGGAGAGATAAAAGAGCATTTGTGGTCTGTATCTTTGAGCACTAAACAAACATCCGTTCGTTCATCAGGATACACTTCTCCGTTCACCTATCCATTGTTCTATTGTGTGGGCTAATTGTCTCCTTGCTTTTACTTGATCCGGATTTGTCCCTTGCTCCTTGGATCTAATTATTACTCTTAGTTCAGGATGTATTAATCTTCTTATATATATAGTATGTGCGGCTTGTAAATGGCAAAAAACATAAACTGTAGCTAAATACATATCCACCAAAAAGGAGGAAATATTCAAAAACTAACTTAAAAAAAAACAACTAATTAACTGAATACTAAAATTTTAATCATATGCGATACACATACCGTATCAACTTAAAAATTGAATCACTTTAAAACTGATTTTTGAATTCATAAATTTTATTTAATTAAAAATAAAACCAATAAATTTAACCAACTTATAAGTCAAATAATAAAACATTATTTAATTAGGTAATTTAATTGTTATCGAAGCTAATAGAATAAATAAATTAGTGTTGTTAACAATTAATTGAAGTATATTTCAATCAAAAAATGTTCAACTGTTTTGACCGTCAGCTGTACATCCCGAATTTGGAAAAATATAAATTAGAATTAGCTCAATTTTTAAGCACCGGGCTATCTACAGGTTGCCAGCCTCCCTAATGTTGTAGCCGAAGATTCTTCCAGCGAGACCATCTCTGAAAAACGCCAACCTGTTTGTGGGACTCGAATCAATATCTCCCGCATGAGAATGCTAGGCACTAGTCCAGGGGGTGTCCCCACAATTGTAGTTATTAGTAGATTTGTCTCAAATTAGTAAAACGTTTTAATTCTGGGTCACAATACATGAAAAATTGGTAAATAATATTTGAATGTGTCTTACCGTACGCGTTGACCCATACATTTACTTCATATATCGAGCCCTTTTATGAAGGAAAAAATAATATGCCAACAATATTAAAATGAAATGATAAATTAGAGATAAGAAAACACTGATTAGTGAAGATAAAAAGACACACACTAGGGGCTATTCGTTATCATTTAGATAATTTAATATAGACAATGTTTATTAAAATAAATTAAGATAACTCCAATAGTCTTCGTTAAAACGCGGTTTCCTTAAAAAAATTATCACTGAATTACCTTACGCATCTATATAACAAGGAAATATATGGACAATTGGCGTTATAGTACTGTAAAACTCTTGTATATAACGATATACAAACACACAAATAAACCAGCTTTTTGTATGATTTGTTCCCCGTCGCCTTATAATTACTAGAGTTGAGATGCTGGGAGTGAAGTCCATTAAATAAATATAATTAAATAAATATAATAATATATAATTAAATAAATCCTAATATAATATATAATATATTATATTATATTAGGAATATATAATATATAATAATATATCCTAATATATATATTATATTATATATATAATATATAATAATATATCCTAATATATATTATATTATATATATATATAGATATATATATCCTATATATTATATATATAATATATAATAATGTACCCTATATATTATTAGGATATATTATATAATAATATATCCTATATATTGTGTATATAATATATAATAATATATATTATTATATATATAATAACGTATAATATATCCTAATATAATAATATATAATTAAATAAATCCTTTTTCTCCAGAATAAATGCTTTTAAATTCTAAACGCTTTTGGTCTCCACAAGTCATTATCAAAGCGCAATGGCAAAAGATATCCCAAGGATTCAGCCACCGCGCAACGAATTTCAGGCTGTCTCTCTGATTAGGCACCAACCACTAGGCATTAGTGCATATCAGTAATACATTACAACAGTATCAGTAACAGAAACAATGTATTATATTAAAAATATTCACTCAACAAATTATGAAGATTCTTACCCGGCTTTAACGTTCAATCTCAAATTTCAAAATGCATGGAACTTAATATGAAATTTAAAAATTATTATAGACCTCGCATAATATAATGAACGACGCAAATATAAGTTAATGTTTTAAACAATTTTGGGGATTTATCATTTTCATTATTTGTGTTGTGTTCATTATCGTGGTTATCACATTCATGTGGTTTTATGACACCTGGACACACCGGACCTCCACAACTTTTTTTTAATCAACTCATCTAAATACCCACATATTTATTATGTTATTACATATGTATATATTTTTATTTATTTCCTTTTTTTTAATTTTTATTATTATTATTATTATTTTTAATTATTATTCTAATTTTAGTATTAATATTCATTGTACAAGGAAACATTATTTTATTTACATTATCAAAATACGTGTAGTATCCAGAGGATGGCATACGTAGTAAATAAACTCCCACGCTGGAAGGGGATTGGATACTCCAACGTGGAAAAAAAGAAAGAAAAGAAACAATTTTGGGGCGCAACTCCTGCCAGTTACTTCAAAATGATATTATTTATGATGATTAGATAGTTAGCCGTCGAGGTGATAAGTAAAGATGGAATGGTTGGGATTCGGCTACTCATTGGTAGCCTTCGTCAGCTAAAATGACAAAAAAAGAAATTAATACAAAAACAAAAAAAATTATAATTGTGATAGGTAACAGAACTATAGATACAATTAACTTATAAAAGAACATATCGTCTTAAATTCTTAGAATGAGTAGAATGAAAAAGTAAATAGGTACAATAATTGATTTTAATAGTAATTAGTAACGTTAATTTATTTTACAAAGAAATAAGAAACTACATACCAATGACAAATATAGTAGCTAATAGTAACATTAATTAATTTTACAAAGAAATAAGATACTACATACCAATAGAAATGCCGAGCGGGAGAGGAAGACCAAGGTTGGCAATTAAGTAACCATTGTAGAGTGTCTAAGGAGAAAGGAATCTACTGGGGTATAAGTAAGTGAAAACAGCAGGTGGTGGGAGAAATGTCGGTAAGGATCAAAAGGCATGTTTATGACAGGAAAGGAGAAAAAGGTGTTAATGGAAGGATACCCAAGGGGCATGGTAAAAATCTAGGTGGGAGGTCGGGAGAGTATTTGGAAAATATTAGCGTACATAGGAGAAATGCCTTGTTGGTCAGTTTTGTAGTTTATATTGTTTGATGAATCAATACATTTACAGATCTGGGACGTGTATAAATTTTTGAAATTTCAACAAGAGTATTTTATTTATAATTGGTGGTAAAATGTATTAATTTCAGTTAAATATTTCAGAATTGTTTACTGGAAGAATTTAGTAGAAAATGATTTACCTTCAATAGTTAAATACTTATTGTAATTGATATATTAATAATAAATGTTTTTCAAGTTTTAAGCGATTGCAGCTCCGCACATTTATCACAGCTATTCTCACTCTATGTGACCCATTTGTTAGAAGAAAATAATAAAATATATTAAAACTTGATATCATTGTTCGCAGACAAAATTCTCACATTGATCAATAGGTAGTATTTTGGTGAAAGTATAAAACGGATGGGCCCCGTTAGCATTCATGAATTTAAAAAAATTGTTGATTCATAAGTTAAAAACTATCATTGAGGCTTTCCGTTTCCGCTATTATAGGCGCTTAGCGTATCCTCTCTTATTCAAATCGAAGAGAACATCCTATTTGGGTTCTTGACGATTTGATTTATTTAGAGAATACTCAAAATGTATGGCGAATGTCTTGTATCCATAGAGTTTCAATTATATGCCGGTAGAGAGCTCAATAGCTTCACATACAGGGTTACTGGTAAGTCGACCCATCCATCGCGAGGTGATACGTTCTTGTAAAAAAAAAAAAAAAAAAAAAACAATTTAAAGCCCAAATTGCCTTATCCAAAAGTTACATGTTTTAAAAATATTCAATATTTTTTTTTTATTTAAATACCCAAAACCTTGATGTTTAGGTATTTTTTTTTATTTCTAGCTTTTGAGCTGAAAAGTTTTTATTCTTTTTGTATTTAAGACATTCAGAATAAACTTACATTAATTAAATAAAACAAACACATTTTTACGAGACATGGGGATGGTACGACCCAATAAGCAAAATTATTTTTTTCCCTAAAAGTTGCAACTCCAACTCTATCTCTTTTTAAAAAATTATAAATAACTATTCCTGCCAGTTATACTAGAAACATTTCTCTTTATTTAGCTACACAAAAAGGTATAATATTCGGATAAAATGTTTATAAATCTTAGAAAAAAAACTTATAAAAACTGAGAAAAATGCGCTAAAGAAAAATGCGTTATAAGAAAAGATAAAGAAATCATTAAAAAAAAGTCTAAAAGTTAATAGGAATATTTTATTATTAAATTAATGTTCCTTATAGTGCATCTTAATAAAAATATATGTTTTTAGTATAACATGCAGAGATAGCTACCAATATTTTTTTAAGAGAGATAGAGTTTAAGTTTTTTTTAAGGTTTTCGGAAAAAAAACGTTATTGGGTCGTACCGTCCGTTGTCTCGTTAAAATTTGATGGTTTTATTTAATTAATAATTTCTTGTGAATGTCTTAAATACAAAAACAATAAACACTTTCAGTTCAAAACCTAGAAATAAAAAAAAAATACATAAAAAATCTAAGCAATGGTGACTTTTTTTAAAAAAAAGCCTAAAATATTAAATATTTCGAAAACGGGTAACTATTGGATTTGGGGCTAAAATTGTTTGTTTTGAGCAAACATATCACCTCGCGATGGATGTGGATCCAAAAACAAAAATTAATTATTAAAAACAAGAAATTGTTTAATGATTTTTAATCATCTTCGTTAGATTTATGTTATTTTCAAAGAGCTTTAGCCGCGTTGAATACACCGGTTCCCGTATATCACCGAAGTTCGGGCGTGGCAAGTACCGGAACAGGTGACCGCCACACATAGGAGTATTTGCACTCAAAAACCGGTTACAATTATATTACCCCCTTTTGTGCAATGTGATCGCATGAAAAACAATTTTCGACCTTAATTAGACGTTTTTATACAAAATATACAAATTTTGAATGAAAACTATTACAAAATAAAGCTTTGTTGAGAGTTCATCTTCATCGGTCATCGTTATCTTCGTCTTCATCCTCGACTTCCTCCATAATTTTGGTGCTTTCCTTTTCACCTACTATTAGCTTGCTAATATTAGATTGATTGCTTATGGCGAAAATGGGGCACTTTTAGGTAGCTATTGAGGTTGTGATCATGGCGGCATTTTTAAAAATTTCTTCAAATCTTTATCGATCTTACATAGTAGACACCGAAAATGACCCCCCGTTAAAATTTATATATATATATATATATATATATATATATATATATATATATATATATATACATACAGGGTGGCCCACATAAGCGGGCCACAAAAGGAATTATTACTAAACGGTTGGAGATATCAAACTTTTTCAACGAAAAAAAGTTATTGTTCTCGTCGAGACTTATCAAATGGTGCCCGGAAATAAGCAAATTCCTTCTTTTTTTACCCATATGTTGCATTCATTTTTTAAAACTTCTAGAAAAACAAGGAAGAAACGTGCAAAGATGATTTCGTAAAAATACGTTTTATTTGCAAGTATTCCTCATCTGAAATTAAAAATAAAAAGGCACTTTAATTTCTTCAAGTAGTGTTTGGCGTGTTGACCTGACGCTGACTTACCACTCGTGCTGACTGTCTACACTCCAGGTCCAACTGAGGTTTTCAATCGCACCAATGTGTGGGTGTGTGTGTGTCAGTTAACACAAGATTTTGTTTTTTCGACACGAAACTTAGTATGTAGTATTCTCATAACAAAAGATTGAACAAGTTCGTTAACTAGCAAAATCGGTTCTTCCGGGGGGGGGGGTACTCCGGACCTAATGAAATTATTTGTCAATACCGGCCGTAATTTTTACTCCAACGAAATTCGGTATTCCTTGTGTTCATCATTGGAAAAAACGAAAAATCGTAATGCCGCAATAAATAACTAAGTTAACATTCAAGTTTAAATGAATAAAAAACAAAATGGCAGACGAAGGCGGATAATTTTATCGCATTGGACAATTGTCATTAGTCTAAATTTCATGTATGTAAAAGAAATATGGCTCGACAAGACCCGACAAGTAACTAAAAATTTCGATATCTCATTATTTTGGGATAAAAAAAGTACCCAAATAAATACTCTTTAAAAAAGTTCAATTTAAACAATGAAACAATAAAATACAGTTGTAAGATAAAGTACATACATCCCACTTCCATATTCATTAGGAGATTTCATCAAAACTTATTTTACAATAAAGTGGGGAACAAATTAAACAGCAGAGTTGGGCAAACGTTAGCGCGCGCTAAAAGCTGATACCTCTCCGCTAATTTAGCGAAACTGTAGAAAGCCAGCGCTAATCTATTTATGAAATATCGTAATTGCTATAGTTACAAGTTGTAACTATAGCTTAAGCTATTAGCAATTACGATATTTCATAAATAGATTAGCGGTTAGCGCACTGCCGCCGCTAACCGCTAATTATTAGCACTGGCTTTCTACAGTTTCGCTAAATTAGCGGAGAGGTATCAGCTTTTAGCGCGCGCTAACGTTTGCCCAACTCTGTTAAACAGACGAGTGCGGAAGAATAGATTTATGTGATTCCAATTATGTCTGGGTTAGGACTGTTGGTACAAAAACAGACTACAGCGGAAGGAAAATATTTGACTACCAATAGATAGACAATTTATCGAACTTAAAGATTAGCATGTTTGAAAGGATTCTAACGCAACTTGGCGATTTGCACTTTTGACCGGTTTTAGAGTACAAATACTCCTATGTGCGCCAGGGAAAACCAAGTGCCTTTAGCATTATTAAAAGCTGGCAACCTATAGGTAGCCCGGCGCAAATAGAATTTGATCCACTATAAGAAAACAAAACAATTTTGGCATTAAGAAGGTAGATTCATTATTATTTACTTTGTTTGTTTTATTATAATTGATGTTCGGGGGAATCGATATTTAATACATGAATTCAAAGTTTAAATACGAAGAAATTCTTGCAAAATTTTGGATAGTCCACTCTTTTAAAATTTTGGTATTATACGAAAAAATGGCTATTTTGGTATCCCATTAGTTTGGACAAATGTAAAAGAACATTTAACATCCAGAATCTGGATGTATCTTTCAAATAATATGGTTTTATTTTTCTTATCTTATTTCTTATCGTTTTTGTTTTTACAAATAAAAGCAAATATGTGTAAATGATAATTTTCATTTGCACCAGGCAACCTTTTATGACACCCCAGTCTAAATCACGTGCTGAGCTCATTCTACCAAAATTATTTACACCGCTAAATACGGAGAAACTATGTAATAAATAATAGTTACCCATGACAATTGCAATTCGCCTCTCTGGCTTTAGTAGAAGTTCTAAATCTATAAAAATGCTTTAGGGAGAGAGTATAACAATAAACACTTGTATATACAAATTAAGGTTTCAGATTACAAACACTAGATAATTCATATGCAATATTCAAACAATGTAGTATTTATAGGTTAGAATCGGTAACAACAAGTTACAAGGTCGAATTTCCTTAAGATCTGATAACTTGCCTATTTACAGATATAAAACACCATTACTTCAAAATTTATTTAAAAAAAAGAAGTGTCATTCATTCATCAAATATTCTCGATTACGATAATAAATTGACAGTTCAAATTCGACGTCGAGTTTCAGATCGCTTTGTCACGGAGAAAGGATTTCAAAATCGGCGTACAAGAAATGGGTTCAGTTTATTTCTTCGCTCCACAAAATCAATTAATCCTAGATAATAAATTCTTTAGTGTAATATTTTTGTTACTTATCGAGGTATTCCAAGTAGAAAGCCTAATATTTTCCAACAAAATCTAGGAAAATTATATAAGAAATATGTTTAAGTTTGAATGAGATATTTTAAAGTGTGCTAATGCACTCATAAAAATGAGACATGGATCCGAATAGAGAATGAATATTCCTGAGTTTCTGACTGCTCTCTTTGAAAGTTCATTTATTTTTATGTAGTCTTTTAAAATTTAATACATGTAAGTTGGGTAATTATATTTTTTCTGAAATTAAGGTTATTACTAAGTATACAAAAATATAAATAATTTAATGCTAGCTTGAACTACTTCTATAAAGTCCTTTCATTTTTACGGTAGACTCATGCCGTGCTTATGGACTTTATTTACATTTTCATTTTAATAAAAGACTTGTGACATAATAATAAGCATAATTGTTTGAACAATTGGAAGTAATTTAAAAAAAAAAACAATAAAGTAAAATACTTAACATTTTAATCAAGCATTAAAACGTAAAGACAGTCATAATATAAATTGTAGCATGTCTTATTTTTAAAACATATTCATTTTTTATTAATTGCCGTAAAGCTTTTTCTGCACATATAATTTATATGAATTTATTAAACATACTTTTTTTACTAAACACCACGATCATTTTTAGTTCTTAAAGCTATGATGGAACCTTGTATGCCAAGTTGTGTTAAGCGAAATCTCATTAAACAAAAAATTTACTTTCCTGAACAACTTGAAGATCAAAGTGCTCCTGCGATTGGCAAAGTAATCGTATACGGTAGTTTAATTTTCTGTACTTATTTATTAGGAAAATACTGGTCTTTTTTTTTTTTATACTTATTTAGTGCATTGGAATATCACTCACCATGTTTGGTGGATGCTTTAAGTTAGATTTGCCGGTGTGCACAAAAACGTGTTATCTTGTAGCGTAGAAGTATCGGAATCTGAGTACTGTTTCTAGACGATCCCATAGATATGGCCGCGCGCTGAAGATATCTGCTGTATTCAGAAATCAAATACCTAAACAGTATGTATCCTGTATCTACTTTTTATTTTAATGCATATATTTTTAAATTGAATAGGTAAGAAAAAGAATATCAAATTTAATACTCTTATTGTAGAGAACCGAAAAATCTCTTCTTTATAACTGAAGAAGAAAGATCGAAGTTTTAATAGGTTATTTGAAATATGTTGAATGTTTTCTACAACAGTTATTGTAAAATATGAATGCTAACTACCAATGATTATTTTTATGTTCGAGGCCATAATGTAATTATGAAGTAAATATAGAGATAGAAAATAGGAGGATGTTATAAAAATTGTGAATTGAAGAGAAACATTGTTTGAGGACAATTGGTTGAAGTGCATTCTAACATTAGACCATTGGTTGTGTTATTATGTAAGTATTTCAATCTGTTGACGGTATACAGTGCATTTCATTTAATGAAAGTATGCAGTGTTCGTTAACGGAATCCCTTAATAAATCAGCTGACAGACAAAGAGAACTGGAATTTTTCTTAATGTTCTCCGGATTCCTATTTTAACAATATGGTTGCCATCCTTTCTATAAATCTTCTATATTGAAAAATACGATTATTATATTATTACGGGAAAAAAATGTCTTTATTTCATCTGAGATGGTACAGATCGAATGTTCTCTTTAGAAGTAAGCCAAAGGAAGCGGAGCATGTAAAACGGAATGAGAATCGCAAAAATAAGTATCTTTTCTAAAAAAAAAATGTATTTAAAAAACATAAGGTTATATCATCTTCCAAACAAAACATATTATAATTTTTTATTCCTCTTGTTTAAGAAAATATTTCCTTTTTTTTTTTTTTTACAAATTCACAAGAAAGAAGTGAATTCCCGTATTCTGATCTGCATGCTGAACTTCCGATGGTCAATGTTAAAACTGGAACTTTCGACCTGTACTTCTTCAAAGGTGAACTAGAGATCTAAAATTATATTTTATAAAAAAAAAAAAAAAAAAAAAAATGTAAAATAAAATTTTCATATAATGAAATCCCGATTAATTTGTCAAGCAGCATTATTTAACTCTCACTAATTTATGTAGCACTGTTTATGGAGGTAAAATGCACGACAAATTTTCCTGAAGGTATCAACATAAAAAATCGGCGGATGTAGACCGGCGTAATGAAATCTAAACAGCGAAGCGGAAATATTGGCTTATTCTGTCCTATGTTAAAATGGAAGGCGGGCAACTAATGACTTGAGGAAGATCAAGCGGAGACATTAGCCTACTGTCTGACAAATAAATAGATGAGAAAAGTCGAACGTAAATTTTAGAGCCTGAAGAGAGTTGAGGGGAGTCGTAGCGTAAAGGGATGAGACGATTTAAAGTTATTTCTCATAGGTACAACCTCAATAATAAACTTAACATACGTTTTTCTCATAGTTTTTATTTAACATCAAAAGAAGAAGAATTCATTAGCCAAATTTTGTATAAAGTGTTGGAGATAAAATGTGTGTACACACACGCAAACACAGAAATTCACGTAGGGAACATTAGCAATAGAAAAGAAGAGTTAACATTTCGTCAGATTGTGTGAGGATTATGAATTGGCATAAGAATACAGTCTTGCTTTCCTATTCAAAATACCCTTGCTCAAATGATTTAGCTCAAAATATTGTCTATTTGGTTTAATCCTCAATTGTAATAAAAATAAGACTCCATATCGTTTACAATAATATTTAAGCGATTTGGAACACATATACTATAAATAAATTTCTAAGAGTTTCTAATATTGATAGCAACAATGGTTATAACACAGGGGGTAAACAAACATTATTTAGACATTATTTTTCCCCGAGTGAAGATCCAGGGGCTGCGATTATTGATTTGAACTAAGGGATGGTATATCCCCCCCCCCCCATAAAAATGCATCACTACAGGCTAGGAAATACTCATAACTTCTATTTATAAGTCCATTTATTTTCTTACAGGGAAGCAATTAATCGACCTCTAATTTGTTTTATAGGATTATGAGGTATATGAAATTCCAAAAACAAAGAAAACCATTTAAAAAAAAAAACATATGATTCCTTTCGTAAATCACTGGATATGTCGTCGATACAAATGCAAAGTATCGAATGTGCAAAAACGCATTTTTCATTTTCAATTTTTCTGATTGCTGTTGGACTCATGTACGTTGTGGGAAACTCTCGAAAATTAAAGAAAACTAATTATCAATTACAGAAAATCAAACTAACGAATGTGCATTAAGTCTAATAAAAATATATCATAGGAAAAAATATATATAAAGTCATCTATAAGGTAACAACCACTTTTCACATTCGATACTTTGCATTTGTACCGACGATGTGTCAAGTTTATACAATACTGATATGCAAAATAGTATTATGCTTTCTTTATCCACATAATTTCTCAGTTTCGCAAAATGTTAAGAATAACTGTTCACTGAATGATATCATTATCTATTTGAGAAATTAATACAGGTTGAATAGAATTAACAGATGAAAACAATAATGAATCAATCCCCAATGAAGGCTTAAGTATACAAAAATATTTAAATCTATGCGGAAGGTATAAGAGTGACAATGTGCACCATATATTTAAGGACAAGCATTTAGGATTCTTATCAAAGCCATGTTTTTTCCAGAGGATGCTGATAACGTTATTGTTATCTTTTCTCGCAAAAAAAAAAAAAAAAAAAAAAAAACAAAGATAGGGGAAGATGACGCATTCACTGTATTTAGCACAAATGACCATTTTTGACGGGAGGTGGATCTATCCTGGATAACGTGAAAGCAGTCAGAGGTGTTGAAGTTGTGATACATAGGTCTGACTTACCAGCATAGATGGAGATATCCTAAACGCTCTGATATACACCAAAAATCTATTTACCTTTCCAGATCATGGTTTGCACGGCGGGTGACTGGAAGACGGGACAGGGGCAAATTGAACGGGATAAGGAAGACAATGGGAGGAGGCAAGAAGGAGTGGGGGCTACACTTTCTAGTAGACCCTTAGTTCTGCCAAGCTATCCCCACCAAAATCGTCTCTTTACCTTCCTTGCTCCATCGGGACAAAACGCCTCCTTAAATATATCCCAGTTCATCCCCAAACGCTTTTTTCCAGCTGCCTCTTGATAACGGTGAGCAGAGGAAAAAAACTGATTTCTAGTCAAGGGAGCATAACTCCTATTCCGCCCCTGGGAGTTTCTTAGCCGAGAAGACTTGCTCTTCTATTCGGACCGACAATTCAGAGGTTTTTATATCTAAAAGAAAGGGCTAGAGATTTCTCCAAAGCATTTAAAAAATTGAACTTGCAACTTGTCTGTTTTGGCATGGAAGTTGTATTTTTTGAGCGATATTGTAGAAATATTAATAATATTTCCACCAACATGTTTCTTAATTCATTCAACAGTGCTAAAAAAGGCTGCCAAAGTGCAGCGGAAACGTCCAAAATAGATTTGTAGCATAAATATGCTTTAGCGATGACTAAACTGAAAAAAAAGTTACAAAGAATTGTTACAAAACTGTGTCACAAAAGAGTGTCCGCTGGCGTTCGCGCTGGGCCATGTACAAGAAGACTGTATGTTTTACAATACATTACATAGGTTTGTTGGGTGGACCTAAAGCATATTTATGCTCCTGAATTTGAGCGGAAGGCTCTAAACGAAATTAATTTTTTGCTTGAAGATCTGACGTTTTTTTCTCCTAGCCGAGCCCCAACCATTCCTTGACTTCGTGGGGTAATGTGCTCGTGTTTGAGTGATTTACATCAGATGGTCCCAACAAGAATATGCGTGTTCGACAATCATAAATAAATAAAAACTGAAAATAAAAATGCTACAATTGTGCAAAAAATTACGTATTTACAAATTGTGATTGGTCGTGAATATAAAAATATTCAAATGTCCATCACCAATGACACCATTGAGTTGTCGATGCCGTCACTACAGGAACTGCTCCCCGCAAACGCCAATTTGCTACGTTCTGGCAGTGTTTGAAAATGTACTTACGGTGCAGATCTCATACCTGGATCTGGACATGAAATGTAGAACGCTGGTGTTCCTGGAGCCTGCTGCGTTTGCTAAGGGTGGCTACCGCGAACAGTCCAGGTAATGTCTGATTACACTGAGTTTGTTTTTACACACACTCGCGAGAGCAAAAGGAAAGAAGACTACTGGTTATTCTATCACTAAGTATAATAGTTTTTTTAGAACAGCTGGTTTCTAGATACTGCTCATTTAGCCAACTCCCTAGAGCAACCATGCTTTCTATGGTCTCTTGCTGCTAAAACTTATATGTATGAGGTTAATTTTAGTGAATTTACAGGCATATTGAACGTACTATTAAATATGCATTTAAGTATCCTTTTTAAAGAGAATAAAAGCTATATCACTACCCTCTATTTTTATATGTATGTATATATGTATATTGTAGATTTTGTTTTTATTAATGGCCCATCTCCGTTAAAATGGATGAGTACTAACGTTTATGACAAAGGTTCAGAGGAACTCATTGTAATGCATCTGACGGATGAGATAAAAGCGGGCTATGGTGGGATGAGAGGATATGTCCTTGCTTCCCTAAAGACAATAAGGCTATGCAAATAGGAGCTGTTAATTGCTCAACTCCCGCTCCTCAGAATCATTACCTATTTAATACTCGTTCTACTAAAATACTGCCATATTTTATCTGCCACGTTTCCTGATTGTGTTCTCATTTTGTAAAATTACTTCTCCCTTATTAAAAAGTCCGACTCGCAGGAACTGCGTCGTCTAAGCGCGTATCCCTCGTACCACTAGTACGTAGTAACAAATAGATGCTATTCTGGTTTTGGAGATAAGTAAAAAATATAAAATAAAATCTTGAAGTGAAGAAAGTTTAAGGTGCCTCAACTGGAAACAGGCAGCATCCTAAGAGCAAGTGGCTCTCCCCGCCCTCTCAATGTTCGTTCTAGGAAAACAATATTACAATTAAAATTGAGGTAAACAGTGACAAAAACCCGTTCGCAAACATTTTCGAGGCTTTTCGTCGAAACTATAATATTACTCGGTTTCGTATAAACTAATGCTTCTTCCTTCAGCCTAACCGTGGGAAGGCGATCCTTTTGCTTCAAGGGCCATAAAATTGTTTACTAGAGGTGAGATATGATACGTAACCGATTTCTTAAAACAAAAAATAATATAGATTTGTGAGGCAAAAACTGAGTTATTCAACCTGAATTGGAACATTCTGGTATGCATTCATTTTATGGATCTGAGAAAAGAATTGATTCGTAAAGAATACATGTAGTATAATCCCTAAAAACAAATATTTTTAGGATTAAAGGCTGGAAAAATATGGGGAGGAAACGTTGCTTCGGTAAAGGGTTCTATTACCTACCTTTCAGGGACCCAAAAGTCAAATGTTATCAAGAAAATCTTGATCATGTTGGTCTTGGTTTTTTGTTGATCATATAACATTAGACAAATGTTCGCTACGGCCGACTTTTCCCCGTTTTGTCTCTAGTAAGCAGAAATTGAGAAACGTCTTTGAAGTAATGTCAAATATGTTTGTCCTATCTTGAAAAGGGTATAGAACACCAAGTCGAATGACAGGCGGAAAAACAGAAGAGATAGCATGCTCCCCCTAACTTATCACTTTACCAAGGATCGAAAGAAGACAGTTGATAGGAGCGACAATAGATAAAAACACAGCAGATAACATTATAAATTAAAAATTTACTGCAAGATTTGTGACATTTGAAGGGTCCCGTTTTGTTTAAAACTTCAAAGCTAGTTTTGTACAGTATACTATTACTCACAATTCCTTGCTTTATATATTTTAGGACTGCATTCTACCATTTCACTCTTCTCTGCATTATGGATTTTTGTACAGTATACTATGAGGCACAATTCACTGTATTATATATTTTAGGACTGTATACTACGATTTAACTCTTCTCTAAATTTTGAATTTTTGTACAGTATACTATCACTCAAAATTCACAGCATTAGGTGTTAGGACTGTATACTACTATTTTTCTCTTCTGTGAATTTTTGGGCAGTATACTAATAAACAATTCTCTGCACTATACATTTTTGGACAGTATACTAATACACAATTATCTGCATTATGCATTTTTGGACAGTATACTAATAAACAATTCTCTGCATTATGCATTTTTGGACAGTATACTCATACACAATTTCTGTGATGTATGCAGCGTTATTTGTGGAGTTCTCGATTTCGTAGAAGGTAGAAAAATGATGTCTCTCCACTGTTTTTCAAAGTATTTATTAGCAAAAGCTTTTCGAGAACATGGTTCTCATCGTCAGTGCATCTATTACTCCACCGGTAGTACTGCTAACAGCCTCTCCGAACAGGTGTGAGCCTCACCTCACACCTGTTCGGAGAGGCTGTTAGCAGTACTACCGGTGGAGTAATAGATGCACTGACGATGAGAACCATGTTCTCGAAAAGCTTTTGCTAATAAATACTTTGAAAAACAGTGGAGAGACATCATTTTTCTACCTTCATACACAATTCTCTGCATTATGCATTTTTGGACAGTATACTAATACACAATTCTCGGCATTATGCAGTGTTGGACAGTATACCTACTACCATTCCACTCTCATCTACATTATGCATTTCGGAGAGTACACTAATTTTCACAACTATTTGCATTATACTTTTTTCTCTAGTACACATATACTCACTATTTTTTTTTTTTTTTTTTTTTTTTTTTTTTTTAACGGCGCATCTACATCTAGGTCATTAGCGCCGACATCCAGGGTGCAGCGAGGAATTTTACCAGCGAGCCGTGGGATGATAAAATTCCTCCCGGAGGTTGGGAATCGAACCCACCATCTCCCGCTTCTGAATCCAAGGCGCTAGCCATTAGACCACGGGAGACCCCTATATATACTCACTATTCTCAGGATTATGCAGGCTTGACTACCATTCAAAATAGTATACTACCATTCAAAATGCTCTGCATTATGCATTTTTGGGCAGCACACTAATACGTACAAGTCTCTGCATTATGCCTCTTTGAACAGTATACTTCAGTCACAATTCTCTGCATTCTGCATTTTTGAAAAGTATCCTACCACACACAAAGTTAGTCTAGACGCTTTTCAATATAATCGCCCATGTAATATAATTTGGATCATGGGCGATACTGTGGTAAGAAGTTGCTCAATTTTAGATAATGCCGGCAGACCTTGTATGCCGAAGGCAGAGTGGTCCAGAAAGTGAGAGGGGTGGGGGCTGTCATTATAGGAATATTTTCTTCGATGCGGATCGGAGCTTTATGATGAGCACTTGTGTAACCATACAGAATTAACCATTACACAACGCTTTCCATATTGTAACAGACTTCATACTCTGTTAACCATGCTCTGACGCAACGGACACGCACCCCCACTCCATCTTGCCTACAACTTCGTCTAGCTTCTTGCCACACATAACATTTAGGAACAACCTATACTTCAATTCATTCTTGAAGCGATTTTGAAACAGAAGAAGATAGGAAAGACATACTGTTTTCGTTGCACAAAGGATTGCAAATTAAAATATATAAATACACAGGATAATCCTGAGCGATAAATACGGGGGGAGGTCATTGGGAAACGATATTCTACCGATTTAGAAGGAGTACCAGTACATTTTTTTTAGTCGTCTTGGGGGCAATTGAAGTTTTAATCATTTTCGTTTTATTTTATTTTTTTAATTTATTAAATACGGATTACCTCCCTCTATATTGGCTTTAGATAATAACTGAGGTGTTAATGTCGGTGCTTATAATCGATTTGTTAAATTTTGCCAGGGTTCGTTAAAAACTAAATAGCAACCAGATAAGTAGGAAAATAACAAAATCGTACGATAAAACCGGAAAGGATATTGGCAAAATATAACGAGCCGAAGAAGTACAAAGCTTATGGAAGGATTCAGGAAAATTGTGTTTTTTTTTTGTGGAGAATTAAAATTAAGGAAGTATTAATTTCACGTACGGCATCCCTTTAATATAATGTCAAAATGATTTGAGTTGTATAGTGAATTCCAAATGTTGCAAAAATGGAATCTTTTGGTTTCTAGACAAACAAAGGAGTTCTTTACAATTAATTTACTACATTTTCTCAATTATGTGATTTTATAATACTTCTTAAAAAAATATACTTTTATAAATATAGCAATTTGGACAAGGGTGGAATTCGGATACAAAGATTGCATGAACTACGTTTCCTAAATGGGTGAGATTCATACAGGAGAGATTTATTCACAGGCACTGATGAAACATGGAAATTTATTCCATAGCACGGGGAATTAAAATTACTACCATAGCCTACTGCCGCAGTATCGTTAAAGGTTAATATGTATTTTTTTTAAATTGTGATATAATTTCTTTAAAGAAACGATTTAGTCATCAATTAATTATTTAGTGAATTAAATTATCAGTTCATTGAAACCATGAACAGAAATTTCCTGTAATGATGCAGTTTATTTAAACAAAATATAGAAAAAAATAATTCATTGTATGCGTTCGACACTAGAATGATCAATTTGTGAAATACGATATGTATATATATATATTCGATATATTAAATATTCCTGAGAAGAGATCGTTAACTGTTGAGATTCATAACGTGGACATTTTCGGACATTGGTCAAGAGAGTTAATAGAACTACATATTAATTAGCAAAGAAATCATTAATATTTTTTGTCAATCTTCTCTATTTTTGGTGAGTATGTAGATTTGCGCTAATTAGGTAATTGGGCAATTATTAAACTTTAAAAAAACGTAGTTACCGTAATTGCGCCGATCTATTATAGGAGGGTGGGACATGTTATCAACATATCATATCTCGCCTTTCCTCATAATGTCCATGGAGAAACCCACTCTTATCACAGAGGAAGTGTTAACATTTCATGATTCAAATCATGATTTAGAAACTTCTTTTCTTTTTTTTTTATACAATTTACCAATTTCCTTTCATTGTACACAGTTCCATAGGATTTAATGAAGTGTCTCAGTGACGAATGCTAAGGGCCGTCAAGAGTAAAAAAAAGTCCGACTCGCAGGAACTGCGTCATCTTAGCGCGGTTCCAGTTCATTTTTTTTTTTTTTTTTTTTTTTTTTTTTTTTTTTTTTTTTTTTTTTTTTTTTTTTTTTTTTACGGCGCATCTACATCTAGATCATTAGCGCCGACATCCAGGGTGTACCGAGGAATTTCACCAGCGAGCCGTGGGATGATAAAATTCCTGCCGGAGGTTGGGAATCGAACCCACCATCTCCCGCTTATGAATCCAAGGCGCTAGCCATTAGACCACGGGAGACCCCGGTTCCTGTTCATATCCCTATTCTCATTTGAAAAGCATAGAATAGAAACAGATAATATTTTCCTCGGCCTTTGTTCAAAGGGTTTTATGGCTGGCTATACCTGGGGTCAGGTCCGCAAGACCCTAGAATCCTCTTCTACCGATACTTCATTTCATACGTTTCAATGAATTGGAAAATATCAAATATTTTCACACATTCCTGTGTTTTTTTACTATAGTAATAATTCTACAGATAAAATCAATATAAAAAATAAAATAAAAAAACCAACAGCATAAAGGCAATTGAAAATATTCAAAAGACGTCAACGAATCTTTTTCTCTTGGCAAGCTATATTTCTAACAATGAATTGTTTTTCTTATTTTGCCTAATCTGTTTTATTGTAAAATACATTATCCAACTATAAGCAATTAAAAAATAACAAGGAATAAAAACAGACAAAAAGAACAGTTCGAATAAGCAAAATCAATTACTTTAATGTTTTAAGCACTTATTTCTCCGATTGACATCGCCTGATCAAAACTTTCATCAGAACCTTTTTTGTAGAGCATTTAGTAAGCTTTCTAATGGTATTCTTTCGTTTACCAAATTCTTAACCTTTTTCGAGATATTAAGGAAAATATACAAAGTTACCAAAACTTTTTATGTCTGTTAATAAAATATTTTATTCTAACCCTTCCTTAACTCCAAACGTAACCAAAATTTCAACATATTAGTTTTAATGAAAGTAGAACATGCAGAAAATGTTTCAACTGAATCCCATGATTCTAAGTACCCAAATTAAAAACGGTATTCAAAAACTATTTTTCCAATTTTCTCGAAAACGGTTAAAGCTATCGCCTTGAAAATGGTTTCATTCGTTTTCCTAGCCCAAGAAGCCTATAAAAAGAGTACTTACAAGCTTATGAACTCAAAAACGTAAGCGTTACGATTTTTTTTTGCGCGAATTTCGCCCCAAACGCCATCTTCCAGTGGGCGGATTTTGCTGGTTAACGAACTTGACCTTTCAAATCGGGCGACCGATTTTTGTACCAAATTTCATCAAAATCGGACCATTAGGGAGGCCAGAAATCCGCGAACAGACATATATATATATATATATATATATATATATATATATATATATACAAATTTTAACCACCGTTATTTTCGGTCTCTAGGGGTTCTGAAACGCGAAATTTTCTAGTCGGCACTTCCGGATTGTTTCATTGTATCAACCTTATAAGCGGGGTTCCTCCCTATGGGGGAGGGAGGAACTGCGCTAAAAAGAATTGATTTTCTATATTGTCAAGCTATTTGTAATTAGTTCAGAGGAATTACCTTGTAAGCCTTTCGTCAATAGTATGAATCAGATTGTGAGGTTGTAGATACATAAATATATCAAATAGAATCCTCCAAAGGTAAATCAACCTATACAAAATGAGAGGAAGTGTTTTGAATAATCTGAATACCTTATAGCTAAATTATTGACTCTTCTCCCTGACATCATTTATGGTCATTAACAGAGTTTCATTTGGGTGGAAGAAGAGCTGAACGATTTGACGAAATCTGTTAGTTCTGAAGAATATTCATCATAAGAACAAAGGGAGCCGAACGAACTTGTACATTGAAATTATTTGAATAGTGTATTAATTAAAAGGCTAATTACAAAAAAGAACTATAAAACAAGATGAGCTAGTTGAACCTCGTTGGGTCGATTTCCTTAAAAGAAGAAGGAATTTAGAAATACAAAATATCCATGTATGATTAATTTTAGAGTCCTGTGAATGAAACTAACAGTTTATACTATTATTGGATCAGCATAGTTGTGAAATTACTGTAATGTAAGAAATTATCGTTTTTTTTATGTTTTTGTTTGTTTTAATAAATAAAAAGTAAATGTAAAAATACGCACTTATGAAGGTTGAAAAATCAAGGAAATGGTATTTAAAAGTAGATTGTAAGGACATTACATTAACTTTCCACTCTATCCGTACCTGTCTTTATATTAATTATGTAAATCAGGCAATTTTACAAATGAGACTAGATAAAAAAAGGTTAGTTGATGTAACGTGGCCTTTCAATGCAATAATTACGCATACATATTGCATGTAAAAAGAATCATTAAGGGACACACGCATGGTATATTTATTTACTTTGCAATGATGAACATTCACATGAATACGTAGGAACAGAGTCAATTTAGCGTGTTTCACTCATAACTCTATTGAGTATTAAAAGCGTAAAAGTGTATACTAGTAAAATTCGAAATTAAATGCAACAAACGTTTTTTCTTGCCTTTTTTTTTGTAGGGCGAAGACAAATATGGCTAAACGTAGATTCGGAAAAAATTGAGAAATATGAACACTTCATGAATGGGAAGGTACCAGTGTCACGTTCAGACTGGAATGCTAACCTTTCGCTATTTGGTCTATCTTAACCAAGTCAAGACAAAAGGGCTAACATTCTGTTTCTTGGCTAATGCCAAAAATGTACGGCTAATTCTCTGCTACCTGGCCCATGCCAAGATATGAAGGCTAACATTCTGTTTCTTGGCTAATGCCAAAAATGTACGGCTAATTCTCTGCTACCTGGCCCATGCCAAGATCGGAAGGCTAAGCTTTTTTTACCCGGCCGAATCCAAAACTGAAAGGCCAACATTCTGCAATCTGGCTCATGTCAAGATATGAAGGCTAACATTCTGTTTCTTGCCTAATGCTAAAAATGTAACCTGGCCTAATGCCTGCTACCTGGCTCATGCCAAGACTGGATGGAAGTCTAACCTTCTTCTTCCTGGCACAAGGCAAGACAGAAAGATACAACCTTCTGCTACCAGGGGTATGTCGTGACAGGAAGAGGAACCTACTTTAAACGTCAAGCGCAACGTGTTAAGTCAGTTAAGTGAAGATTTAATAATATTTTTTTATTAGTGGAATTTGTTTAATTATGGGTATACTGTCTTCAAAATAATGAGTGCTCGTTGAAAAATCGTCTGACCTTTGACAACAATAGTAATTACATAAGTATAACAAAGTCATATGTTAAGAGACTTACCGTGGAGCGTGTAGGGTATTCCGGTGGTTGAAGAATGCGGCTTGAGAAGTTGGCTGAAGTCGCCGACACACATGGACTCGTACAGACCACCTCCACTTTCCACTGAGTTCCGTTCTTTTTCCACTTCTGCAAAAAATAAATGAATACCTTATAAAGTATCATCAGGCTTAGTACTACATTATACTTCATGGGTACTCGTTTAAATTATCCCGCCAAAATACCTTAAAACAACAAGCGTATGATTTTTAATCAAGGTGGGAAATCATGAATTTAGTAGTTAATGGTGTAACGATGTGAATGCGATTATGATTGTGTCCACCAAACTTCTGGTGCTAACGACCTCAGCAGTCGATGCAGGAGTGCTAACAGATATTTAAAGGGGATTGGGAAGGTATTAATAGATTTCTGCATGACCACATATATAGAGGAATTTCAAGGAGGGGTCGAGTAAGCGAATCAAAGGGGAACTCAATGCATTTTCTAAAGTAGAATCCAATGAAAATGGCTATTCGAAAGGATCGGAGTCGTCTGTAGAAAGAAGGGCGCATGGACTATAGTAAGAGTATGGGATAGACTAAATCGAAGACTTCCGGTTGCTTTGGGTGATGATTGACACGACTTAGAGAAAACAAGGGTTTACAGAAAGTAATTTGAGGTTCCTAATTCTAATATGATTCAAGGTGGATAAATGGTGTAACGGTTTATTTTTAAGTTGAATAAAAACGTCGACAGAAAAAGGGGCGAGAAATCTTCTAGTAGGGAAAATAAACACTACAACACCTTTGATAGTATCCGTTAGTTTTAAGGAAATAAATTCAAACGCTTCAAGCCAGTTTAATTAATTTTGATGATGCAGTAAGTACACAGGAATTCGGAAAATTAATGGGATTATAATAGGTAAATAGGCAGAAGGTCAATCAATAAAAATAAATTTGTACGTTTCATCTTTGAGTACTACTAGCTTCACGCCTGTTGAGGAAGTACAACCCAAGAATGACATATCCAGTATTCGTAGTACAGTATAGATAAAAAATATAATGAATGTGAATAACCGAACTAAAAAGGGGTTAGTTATAAGGATTAATAATAATATACTTCATTGTGACTAGATTAACTAACTATAAGTAAATAGTGACGTCTATCCATAGCTTAGTCAATCATAAATATATGACAGGATAGCCAACAGATAAATTTACGGCACGAGGGAAATCATAATTCTATATCTCCATTAAGATGGGTGCCAGAAGTCCATTAGTAGAATAGAATTAGGAAGTAGTTAGCATGCAGCGAGTAGTTGCATAATACTCGCCGATGGAAGTAAGCACAAAACACGAAAGGAATAGGAGCGACTAGTGCATGAGGTTAGGGTAAGGAAGTATTCAGATCTTACGGTTTAAGGCGTAAAATGAGACTAGAGATGTCTAGAGAGATATCACTCACCCAAGTGGGAGGCCAGTTAGGCAGCGGACTGTGTGACCTTTACAGAAGCGACGGCCAGGATATCCTGGAGCGAAGGGAACTGTTCGACATCCCTTTCCGGCACTCTAGCCCAGTTGTTCTGTTCGGCTCAGGGAGAAAGGTTGTTGAGCTGTTCATTTGGCTTCTACTAAGGTTTTTGAAGAGACTTCTCCAGATTAAGGCTGGAGAACGAACCGCAGCAACGTTGGGGTGAGGAGGAGAAGGGAAAGTGCAATGTGTGCGCCCCTAAGGTTCAGTGATCGTGCACAAACAGGTCAATTAGTTCTGGATACATTGTACAGGTACGGACAAAGGTTATTTTGTTTTCTTAAAACCATTCATACTCCATCTGAGGTGGAGTTTGAATCTTTACTTCGTAGCCTTCGACACTTATTCCGAAAGCCTTAATGATCGTGTGCGGCTTCAAAAATAAATTACTCCTCAAGAAGATAAATATTAGAAAAATGTTTCTGCCCAATCCTGGTCCTCCTTTTGGTCAGTAATCATCTTCAGAACAACAATATTCATACGAACTAAGGTCTTAGGAATTCACGATTAATCTCCCTACAATTATTCACAAAATCAATTAGTACATGAACAAATGAACCAATTAGTCGGACAAATTTAATTATTTGAGGTGTGTCAAAATTCAGATGTTATACAACTTCGTAAGGCGCGCTTCTTGTTCTAAGCACGAAATTAATTTTCGTATATTTGATAGAGTGATAGGCTAGATACGGAGAAGTGGGATGGCATTGGGGATGCATTTTTCCGAATATACTGTCTGATAACTTCGAAGTAAAGAGACCGAGAAATCTTCCTGCATTTAGATTAAGGGACTTGAAATTGAGATATAAATGTATCATTCAGGCAGGGAGGGAGGTTGCACGTCCATCTATAGGGATATTCTATGTTATCGCGGATCCTCCACATAAAAATATCAATTATCTAATCACTAAGTATATTTCTTTAACTTTAGCGTGATCTTTGATTGGGACTGGAAATCTGCCCAGTTATAATTCTAAGAACAAAGCTATAATAAGTCTAAGAACAAAGCTTTAAAAGTATCCTCATAGACTCATCTGGACCAGACGCGATTTATCATTCTAGCTTCAGAAAAGCCAGAGTCAATAATAATTATTGTCATTTTGTCTACACAGTTTTAATATTTCAAATGTTTTATACTTAGATAAAATCGCTGTTATCAAGATGTAGCGATCTGAGACAAACTCCGGGCGCACAACAACGATTTTGATGACATCTCCAATTATGAAGGGTTAGAGGTGACCTGATGAGTAAGCCATATATAATTTTTGCCAATATTGGGTCGGTTGATAATATCCCTTAGCAGGAACTATAGGTCATCTAACGTAAAAGTTCACATGCAACATTCATCAATTTTCTCACAATCCTAATGCTATCATCCAATGTCGGGGGCTGGAAGTCGTCAAGTGGCAAAAATCTGATTCAACATTTTTCTATAATTTTTTCAATATTCTGAATATCTAAATGGTATTATCCAATTTTAAGAACTTGAAGCCATCTAGGGGGTCATTTCGTATGGAACATTGGCTAATTTGACAAGCTTTAAGGTATTATAACATTTGAAAAACTATAAGTAATCTAGTGGAAAGTCCCCATGCAACATTGCTAATATTCTCACTCACTATAAGGCGTCTTTCCTTATCAAGGCATTGGTGGCATTTTTCAGGGGAAGAGAATTAGAGTTAACATTGCCCATGAGAAATTGATTATTTTCCCTCATGAGCCATGCCAGTTGGCAGTCTTGAAACTGATCAACGCAATAATTCCCATCAAGGTGACCTTTATTAATGAAAATTTAGTATCTAAACGTTGGGTCAGAATTGAATAGTATTATCACAGTATTGACGAGAACTTGGCTGGGTGCAAAATTTGCCAGGACAAACCTAGGATCAACCGAGTAGAGTGAAGGAAATCCTACCTGATCGAGGGACTTGTAGTGAAGTCCAGACGAAATATCCTACTGAAGGAAGAGAAGGGGACAGGCCAGTCCCATCTCCTTGAGGCAGGAGCCAAAGGAAGCAAGCCTGTCTAGCATCCGGTCTCCACATCATACAAGTGGTTTACATTACTTTCTCGCTATTTGCATTCGTTTACCGGAACCACGCCCCAACCTGAATCTACCAAGAAATTGTTGCCCTATGAAGTTAATACATTCATTTCACAAATAATATATCCACATTGATTCAGATTCACTATGTGTACATTCTTTTCAAAGATATATATATATATATATATATATATATATATATATATATATATATATATATATATATATAAAGAAGAAGAAAGGGATTTCTGCGAAATATCACACGAAAAAACCGATCGCTGGAAGAACACAAATGATTCTCCCCAGCGAAAAACCTCAAAAGTAATATATATATATATATATATATATATATATATATATATATATATATATGCTATTTTTCAGGATTTTTTTCTGGGGAGAATTATTAGTGTTTTTAAAATGCGGCATTTCCAGCGGTCCATATACATATATATTTAGTCTCGCTTCCTCATTTATAAACTTCTTTTTGATAAAATAAATTTCAGCTAACCAAGTAGTACCACTAATTAAGTTATACAGTCAATTAACTTCCTATCCAAATGTCTTTAAGTATTCAATAGTAACCTTTCAACTTCGCCTCATTGAAACTTTGCGAGTTCTTGCCATAATATCAATACGTATTCCTACTGTGATAACATGACGTCTTCTTTCCGTTGCATCATAATTCATTTTATGATAATATTTACATTAAATAAGTCCCTTCGAAAAGTACAAATGACGCTCAAAAACAGCCAAGGAAACCATCAGTGACTTTCACTTTTGTCATTGATTGTCTCAGATACTTTGTTGATTCATGAACTTTATTTCCAAATTGTGACTATTGATTTCATGATACCGTATTTCTCTTCTAATCTTGTGAAGTACACATTTATGTCGTCGGCTGATCTACCTGCAGTCGGTTTCATGTCTATGACAATTTATATATATAGAATTGTTTTATTTATTTTAATTATTCTCTGTGTTAGCACATTTTGAAGGAATATAGCTATTTTGCGAATATAGATACATAAATTACCCAGATGATCTGTGGGTAATCTGTATTGAAAAGCATAGAAATACGTAAAAATAAGCACATGAAAGTTAATTTAGTTAACATTATCACGTGGTACAGCTTTAATAACTTGGTAAAGTTTAAAACATATAGGATTTTTTTTTGGTTATTGAATCAAATGTTTTTATTCCCCCGTATTGCAATGATATCTGGTTTATCTTTACATTTTATTTTGTAGCATCTACTTGGAAATTATATTTTTTCTTTTGGTGAATTGACTAATCTATTTAACAAACTCCATTTCACTGACGGTTCTAAAAGGCTTGTCATGAGATGTCGAACTGAAAAACTTTGAAGGCTGGAACCGGATTTCATTAAACGGTTTTTAGTGGCGTGTAACCAAGCAGAAAAGAGACTAGAGCGTACAATGGTAAAGAAAGATACCTCCATCTCCTTTGCCGATGGATCTTCTAAGCGAAAGCTCCTCAGGAAGCGGGAGCGTTCCTCAGAAACACTCAAATACCGTATAGGAATTTTGAAGAGAAAATATGCTCATGCTTACCATCGACTTTATAGGTGAAAAAGTCAGACATAATGAGGTAGAGAGTGTGTTGGACATGGATGCTGGGTGGTGGGTGCTGCCGCTGGTTCGGGTAAAACCCCCTCCGCCTAGCTAGCTGGACCAATCACAGGAAAGCTCCAAGCCCCTACCACCACACGGCCTCCTCATCCGTCACAGGCAAAGGTCGATAGATTCGATGGGAGGTTGCCGATGTATCAGCGATACAGTCCCGTACATCCCAGTAGGGGATCGGTTCCTCTTCTCCACCTCTCTCGCCCCACAACCTTCCCTGTGTCAGTGACTCATCCTACATCGCGGCTCCCGTCAACAGTCCTCGCCGCTCTCCACTCTACAGCAATAGTATTTATCCTGTTTGAAATCAAATAGGTATTAAGAATTACCGGAAACACGAACATTTTTTTTTTACGGTGCATCGACGTCTAGGCCATTAGTGCCGACATCCAGGGTGCAGCGAGGAATTTTCCCAAAGAGCCGTGAGATGCGAAAATTCCTGCCGCCAGTGGGAATCGAACCCACCATCTCCCGCTTATGAATCTAAAGCGATCCTCATTTATTATTAAGTGTTTTTTGTTACGATTGAATGAGCGACAGCAGCAGTTTGACTCGACGAAATGACAGGCGATGATGCCAAAAAATAGCAAGACTTTTTGGAGCCTCGAAACTAATTAGCAGAATGTAAATAACAGAGCATTATCAAATCTGATAAGTTGAATGGTGCGTTGTTCATTGGATAGAAAAGCTGTACTGGGGAAATCTTTACAGATTTAAAATAATTATTGAGTGTTGGTAATAAATAATCTTTATTGATTATAGCCATTATAGGGCTCAAAAGGCCATACTTCAGTGTTTGCAAAAATGTTTTTACGCTAACAAAGGGCTTTTGCAACCTTGTGGAGTTTGTTGCGAGATTCACACGAGTGCAAGGCTCCAGAGAGAAATAGATATCCTATAGACCCAGAGAATGAAACTCGTTCCCGAAAGGCCTTCGATAGCATGAAATAAATATTTCAAACAACAGTGAAGATGGACCTTCCAGCACAAATGGTAAGGGACGTATGACCTGGATATGAGTAAATATTTTAAATTGCATGTTATTTTTAAGAGAGTACACTTCAAGATTATTTTTTTTTTTAATTTTAATGTTTCAATTACACGCAATCCTACCTTTAGTAATAACGGTTCTTCAAAGTCTTAGGCGTACAATGCCTCTTGTAATGAAGAGCTTTACCATATCAGAGCACCACAAGAAGGGGCCGCAAGCTGTGGACATCTTCCCCTACCTGCATATATCCGGTTTAGAATAACGATTACCTCCAACCTGCCCTACATTCCTATTGGACAGGAGCAAGGGAGGGTTCACTCATTGTTTTCTTTGTCAATCTTCCTCTATTTGTATTCCTCCTTCAATCAGCACTCCGGTGCACCAAAAGGAAAAAAAAAAACAAATCAGACCACATTGCAAGCTGGTTTCATTTCAATCGGTTTGGTAGACTACTGGAATCTCGAACAATATTTTACTGATTATTATTATTTAAATAAATAGTATTTAGAGATGCTTATGTTTTTTTCTCTAAGAAAATTAAAAAATAATATTTGTCAGAAGTAATTTATTTTTGATTAAAAAATCGAAATATACACCATATATTGGAATTCTATACCCTAATTATTGGAGTATTATTTTCCAATGCATTGGTTAAATATTCCCATACAAATAAAAATTATTATTATTTCCTGTCAACAATCGTCAATCACAATGGTCAGGTTATATATAAACCTGTTTTGACTCTTTACAGATAGTTTAGCATTTTATTGTAAATGACAGGTATTTGTTGCTTTTTTTGTTTTAAAACTGCAGTTCATGATCCACAAAAAAGAATTAGATCAGAGAATCCTTTAATTCTATACTTCATCAGTTATTACAAGGATGGGAAGTAAACGTTACGGTAATGTGAATAAGATGGGATGTGGGTAAGGAGACTAGTTGATGTATGAATGGTGGTTTGATCGAGTATTCAATGGCTGCCTTGCAAACATCTCTTGCATATGTATGTCTGGTTGAGCTATCAAACAACCAGTCCTACCATCTACCCTGCTTCATCTACAGGTCTCCGTGTCAGATCCTTACGTCACATGGATTTTACTCTCTTCAACGGATGAAATCGGTTCCAACTTCTGTATTATCTTTATATCTTCATACGTATGTATGTGTGTGTGTGGGTATATATATATATATATATATATATATATATATATATATATATATATATATATATTTATACACATATACATATATACAGGGTGTAACGTAAGCGGTGACGAATACTTAAGGAGATGATAGCAGACACCAAATGGAACACAAACGCTGCTTTGGGCTGAAAGTCAATTCCCAACAGGGAAGGATAAAATTTAAATTTTGTGTTTTTTTAGGTTAACCGCGTTTTTCGTCGAATAGAAAGCAATAACTAAATAACTGTTTAAGATATGTAATTCCCAATTTTAGCGTCATAAACTTGACAAACTTTTCTTGAAGAGCAAATAGACTTTGTCAATTATAAAATCAGCGAAAGGGGGCTAAAACGCAGTTTAAATTTACAAACTTTTCTTGGGGCTAAATTATGGGTTATTTCCATTTATTTTTGTCAATTTCTATGAAACTACAGATTCCCCACTTTTAGGAAAATGTTCTTGTTTTAAAAGCTTTAAGAATAAATATAATAATTAAGAGGCCTCTTAGTATTTGGTATAGGTATACTGAAAGGAACTATTTGTTAATAAAATACATTTTTTATCAACACAAAATTATAGACAAGACAGACAAAAACACTTTAGAGCATGTTACAATTTATAGCCTTTGAAAATGATAATATATTAGATAAAGAAAAGAACCTTAAAAAATAATAATATGCGCATTATTAAAAATAGGAAAAAAGCATTAAATACAAAACGGATATAAAATATTTAAATAAGATACTGATATCAGTCGTGTTTTATGGTTTTCTTATTGACAAACATCTTCTCTGGAAATCGTTTTTTAACCATGAAACTTTCATCTTAAATGCGTTAGAATTTGTTTCGCACTAATTTCGCCGAAACACTCTGTTCTGCTATGACAATTAACAAATATGATCTTTTAATTTAGAGAAAGCATTTTTGTCCCTCATTCAATCAATATCAGGCAACGAAGATATTTAAGGGTGTTTAGGTGAGGTTATGCTCAAATGCGATAGGACGTTTCTTCTTATAGTTTTGGGGAGTAAAAGATAGAGAGAGGATTTCGTAATCTGACAAGACACCGGAAAGATGAAACAACTCAAGCCGAGGTGTTTTTATATACATTATAACTGAGATTGTAGACAGCTATGTTAAGTGGTAAGCTGATGATATTTTCACAAGACAATCTCACAGCAATATATAGAAATAATCATACAACAATAAGAAGGACTCGTTTTTAAAATACAAGAAA
This sequence comes from Gonocerus acuteangulatus, assembly GCA_946811695.1. Lineage (NCBI taxonomy): Eukaryota > Metazoa > Arthropoda > Insecta > Hemiptera > Coreidae > Gonocerus > Gonocerus acuteangulatus. The sequence continues at coordinate 84,927,725 of OX328132.1, read as the reverse complement.
CCGGAACGTTTCGGGGTGAAGTCTAGAACTGTTTTTGGCAGAAACTGAATGAGAACAAAGATGTTTTTAATGTTGATTTTAAGAAATACGCTAAGATCTATGGAGTAATGTATAAAGAGTGTTTAATCGCCATAGTTAGGTATGTAACGCGCTAAAAGATCATATAAAGATTGCCTTGTGATTTAATAACACACATTTAAATGCATATAGAAACATCTGGGAACAATTATCACAAGCAACAGATCTTGACGTTTCATAATAGAACTTGGAGAAAACTCATGTTAGCTTTTATTGTAATACACAATGCGTTCATGGAAAAACGGCCCAGAAAATTAAAGATGTAAGAAGTACAAAGAACTCTGTTGCTCAACGGCTCTTAAAGCATGAAGGTTTCTACGAATGCGATCACGCGATAGAACAAAACGCAACGCAACGCCTTCATGTCTGTGTGCAGCATGCTGAGACGGACAGGGGTTTTCTTCACCAAAGAGGCCAAATATTTTCACATTTTTGTAAACATAAGAAACTGGTGTCTTCCTTTCCGTACAGGTACTAAGGATCAATACAAACGAACCCCAAAATTGTATCACTTTTAAAATCAAAGATCCATCTGAAACCCAGCATCGAAATGAATGACGGAAGCCCCCCTGCCACATTAATTCTAAAGGGCAGCTCCTAGTACTTTTTATTTTTGGCACGTTATTTCGCTTTATAATGAAACGACTGGGACGGTGCTTTCCTACTTACACAAATAAGCAGCATCGATTCCACAATAATTCTTGACTTTAATGAGTAATATACTGGAACAACAAAGAATTCCTAAAGGGTAGCACTATTATTTACACGTCAATTAAACAAATGAGCATTGATTTCTCCTTATTTATGCGTGGTAATGGACAATATCCTGGATCAACAATGACAACGATGAAACGATGGATACCTCACAGTTCCTCATAGTTCTAAAAGTCATTTTCCTACTGATGTCCCCATATTTCCACATCAGGTCATAAGTTGTCGCAACTTATAATTTAAATAAGGAAGAATAGGTAAATATTCACGATGAGAATGGAGTTATATATAAACTTGGCACGATGTCTGTTCTTTTAAATTTCATTTCTCTAAAAGTTGTTCGTGTAAATGTTCTTCTTTTCACTATTGATACAAAGAATAGGCCAATATGCTCCTTTTACGGGAATTGGAAACTTTATATTCTGTTTATCGTTCGTGAAAGGCCTGCACTTTTTTCCCCAATTAATGTAAAACGATAGCACAAATCTTGTAATTTTCCTATTTATTCAGCATTATTATTGTAATTTGATTCGAGGACTTATCATACCCAGAAAATTGATTGCCAGCTTGTCAGTTGAATATTTATATAATTCTATTCAACGTGGTGGCGATTGTTTGAATAATAATAAAAAAAAAAAAACACACACAAAATCACTCTTGCTAATTTTCCGAGAGTCAGCGATTCATTATATGGTCAGATTAATAACTTATTAATGAATAGGACCTCAAATCTAGCTTCTTACCTTGTACAATGAAAATAATTGATCGTGTGTTAGAGCTGTTATGAGGGAGCGACAGTTATCAACATGATACACTTGTTCAAACAAAATTAGTAAACATAACGAATACAGGAATGCTACATGGACGACATAAACAGATGCCCATTGCCCGTTCTGTGGAATGAATGTTTACATCTATCACGTAGAATGTAACTTTTATAGTTCATTCATAACAAAAGTAGACCGTTTTTAGGGGATTCCCTGCACCCATGATGTCCCAAACATTATAATGGTTTAAACAAAAATGTTCTGCATGAGTTTCATTCACATGCCTGACCTTACTTGCTTTGGCAATTATAAATCAAAAGATAAACTCGAAGAAATGGAAACACCATGAAGTAGAGACGGAAAATAATAAAAAAAATAATAAGAGCTCATACTTACCTTTTTGAAGTATTTCTAGATGTTCCCATAGAATGTCTCCCATGAAGGGCGGAGCCCTCGCGAGAAATGCTTCCTTCCCCATAGCACAGATGTCCTTGCCCTTCATGTAAAACTGCTGGAGTTTCACCCCTTCTAAGGAGAACTCCCGGATCGCCCAAGCTAACCAATGCGCCACTTGGGTCTCGTTCCACTCTCGAGGGTCTGTAAACAACGGGATTAATTGAAGGGATGATGTAAAAGTGGGATAATAGTTATAATGAGAAGAAAAATAATGAAGTTGAAGTTTCAAACTAGTGAAGATAGGGTCACGTGGTGATTTTTCGAATTAACGGTGATTAGAATAAAAAAATATCGTTAAATTTTTTTTGTATGGCTATAACAAGTTTTTTTTTGTTGCTATTTTGTACTTTTCTTAATCCCCTCACGAAGATTTTTCTATTTTCCTAAACTGTATCATTTTTTTTTTTTTTTTTTAAATAATATTAATTATTCAAGACGCTAACAATTGATAATTTTCACCAATGTTGTTCTTGCTCTGAATACACTTCTTAATGTTTTGGATTCACGATAGAATTAGAAGTGCCCGAAATCTAGAAATATTTTACCATGCGAAAGTGTGGATCAAATACATCCATTTGATGTAGTATGGAGTTTATCATTTAATAAACTGATTATTATTTTAACGTTCACCCCAATCCATCAAAATATTCAGGAAAATATCTTAGTTGTTCAACGAATGAAGGTTCAAGTAATTTTCAGAGACATCTAGGTGCACGGTAGTGCGCCCGGCCAAGTTCCGGCCTAAGCATACTGTGTGTATATTACAGGCGGCCTTAGAGCCGATTTTTACCCTCTCATAACTTTCAACCAGGTAAAGATAAAGTTATGAAATTTTACACAGGTATTGTACTACTGTGAGTAACACTGGAAAGTTTCATAATTCTACATCGAATAGTTTCTGAGATTTCGATCGAAAATCGGGATTTATAGGACTCACTCACTCATCAAAATTATTAGGCACTTCCCATGATGCTAGAGACTTGAAATTTTGCATGAAGATAGATATGAAGACGTTATTAAAGGAAAAAAATCGAAAAATCGCGAAAAGTTGTCTTTGACTCCGCTTCCGGGACGGGGGCGTGCCAGTTTTGTACTTCCTTCGGAAACCCATCATTCCGTCCGAAACCCATGATGTGGGGTATCAAATGAATTGTCTCGGTTATATTTGATGTTTTAAGAAACAATTAGACGCATATAGGCTTGGTAAAAATCTTATACCAGTTGTGTGTCTGTATGTTTGTTCCTCTTACAAATCCGTACCGTTTGACCGATTTTGACCAAACTTGGGACACAGATGGGTCTTGATACGGGGATAATCATAGGCTAGGGTAAATTGTCTATCAGCTGTCTGTCTGTCTGTTTGTTCCTTATAAAAATACACACCGTTTGACCGATTTTAACAACATTTGACACACAAGTCGGTCTTTATCGGGTTAGTGTCATAGGCTAGTCAAAATCGTCTATCAGCTGTCTGTCTGCATGTTTGTTCCTTACACAAATTCACACCATTTGACCGATTTTGACCAAACTTGGCAAACAGGTAGGCCTTGGTCCGGGGAATGCACTAAGCTAGGTAAAAATGGTCTTTCAGCTGTCTGTCTGTATGTTTGTTCCTTATACAAATTCACACCGTTTGGCCTATTTTGGCCAAACTTGGCACGCAGGTAGGTCTTGATACGGGAGTGTCATATTACCTAAGACGTTTTCTACTTTTTGTTCCATCGAAATGCCATCATTCCTTCTGAAACCCATCATGTGGGGTATCAAATGAATCATCTTGGTAAGGAGAACCTATATTTGATGTTTTAAAAAACATTTTGACGCATCTTAACAAAAACAGTTGTGACTTCTTTCTTAAATGTAGTAAATAAAGTCGTAGGGGTTCACTGCATAATATACTTCAAAGCAGATACTAAGTTTTTCAATGTTGAGCCATCTAAATTACAAAGTTTAGGATCACAAACCCAAAATGTATGGTCTTTGTTCTTATATTTTTCTTGAAGGCCTTCTGCACTTTCCCTACTGTGATCTTTATCCTCGGGATAAGGTTCCTGTGTTTTACAGTGTAATAGTTTAGTTAAGAGAGCAATCAATTTGTCCTCTAGAGTAATGTCATCTGGAAGAGCTTCTTACTTCTCTAGTCTAGTGATTAGATGTATGTAGGTTGATTATTGGTATCAAATATCAAGCAGTAAGGAGAACCTTATGCAGAATCCAAAGACCCTGGTTTTATATGAAGTACAAAAGCCAGTAGGTATGCGGAAACTAAATTCTATTTAATACTTAGAAAAAAGTAATGAGTTCCCCAAAAAAAACATAAATGTGAAAAGAGGCCAAGTTCCTGCCCCCGCAAAGAAACAGTCAAAAATTTCCCATCCTAAAACCCCCCAAAAACGCCTTACCATTCTACACTCCAAAAAAGTAGTATGAGTTGGTGTATTAATTCAACCACAAATATTTGCCAATACAAGAGATGATACAAGAAAGGAATGTCCAAGTTCATTACTTGGAAGACCTCATAGTTACTTACTAAGACTAGTAAAGACACTTCAACTGACCTTTAAAAACAACAATAAAAATACTTATATCCAGTTACTAAAATATCACTTTCCTCAACCAGGTATTTTCTTAAACTTGGCAATGTTTTTTTTCTGCCGAAATTATCTTTAGAGAAAAACTAAACATTGCCAAGTTTAAGAATATACCTGGTTGAGGAAAGTGATATTTTAGTAACTGGATATAAGTATTTTTATTGTTGTTTGGCCTCTTTTCACATTTATGTTTTTTTGGGGATACAAAATAACGTCACAAATTGAAACTTTTCAGCCGAGCGCCCCCCTCCCCACCGCTCCCATTGAGCTCCTAGGAGGCTAAAAATTGAGGCGAAGGGGTTTTCTATATATAAACATTGAAAAAGGCATTTATTTGATCTCTCGCGAATGCCTTTTCAAGTCCTTCTGAGGCCTATTTATCATTCTCACTACCTATATACCTGTCCTATATTATCATTTTTTTTATTCAATAAGTTAAAATATCGTACAAATACGTAATCTATTGAATTTAATTACAATAATTTAATAAAATAACAAATATTATTAAATGTGATTCACATTATTTATATCATAAAACTAGAGTGCCGTGCCGGAGCTGGCGGGTTGCCGTAGTTTGGAGATTGGACAAATACACGCGTACTTGAGAGATGCTAAGCACGTATGGCGGGCCGGCGCTGAGTGCAAGTCCCGCAAGACAGTTAAGAAATCCGGAGGCAGCTTAGAGGGTCGAAGTTTTATATCGGAGAGGGATTAGGTTCCCTAGATTTCACCAATAGATCCTGTTATCATGGGAATATGATCATTCGGAGTCATAGTCATGATTACGTTGCGCTATGCATATATTCGTTTTGGTTTGAAGAAGTATTGAGAATACGGATTGCAATAATCATCAGTACCAGTAATTAAATAGAAAGACGCAGTATCAGTAATTAAATAGAAATCAGTATCTAAGAAAGAAAATCAGTATCAGTAATTAAATAGAAAGACGCATTGTTTTAAAAGACGACAAATCTACAGGTTACACATATTTATTGCTTTACGAGTTTCATGTCCAGAGGAAACCTGGGGGAGCTAAAACTAATCTCGACACATACGTCTTCTTAAGTGTGGCCCTTGTAGTGGAGGGCCAAAAATCTTTCAAGAAGTTTCTGTAAAGTATGGAAAAATAGATAACTCTATATCCCTTCTGAAGCTGAAATGATTCTAGCAAGGATGAGGTTCTTACTACAATCTAATATGAATATTAATTTAATATTTGATTGCCGCAAAACGAAAATTGTGTCAGACCTTTATTTACGATTACCCTATTACTTAACTGGATACATAGGCGGCTCTAGACAAACATTTCTGGGGGGGGGGCTAATTTAGTATGGGCTTACCACCGTCCTGGGGGTGTAGAATCAAATTTTTATAACCAGGCACCTGGAAATCATTAAGGAAGTATGTGATAAACTAAGAACTTAGATTAATTAGAACTTATTACTATTAATTTGCCTAAACAATTTATTTTTCAAACTTAATCGAAAAAGAATGTGAATTTTCATTCTGGGGTGCCCCTTTAGCCGCCACTGACTGTATATATAATATTAATTTTTTGTAGCTTTAATAGGATCACTATAAAAAAAAATAAATAAACTTAAATTATGTACGGAAAGGTAGAATTTGTCAGGGTTCGGTCGTAGTATTTTAATAAAACTACATTTTTTATTAAAAAAATGATTTTTATTATTTGCTGACGTTTCGGCTTGAAATCAAGCCTTCATCAGGGTGATCTAAAGAAAGAGAACTATACCCCGCGGATGTGTGACCATTTCATGAGAAAATTTAGGAAATAATCACAAATCCGAGGGGCACGCATGTTTCTTCTTCTTCACATCGCCCTGATAAAGGCTTGAATTTTAAGCCGAAACGTCGGCAAATAATAAAACTCATTTTCCTATAAATAATGTAGTTTTATTAAGATACCAGGACCGATCTCTGACGAATTCTACCTTCGTATCACCAACGGTCAACGATCTCCTCTCAATTAAATTATTTATGATTCTTATTGTTGTAAGAGAAGGCTCCTCCCTCTCTAAATTTAGGCTGTAAAAATATAATAGTTTTAACTCCAGGAGAGGACGTGAAACTAGCAGAGTAATTAAGACGTGTAACCTGTAGATTGTTTTTAGATCTTACTCACTGTCAGATAACCCGGTGTTAGAGTTTCAGTAATATTGGTTCTTTACAATGTCTAGCCTTTATTGTGAATAATATGATTGAAATACATGTTTTACTGGTCAATCCCAGCTATTAACGCTTCGAAAAAAATATTTTTATCATGAAGATTAGATAGTTAGCCGTCGAGGTGATAAGTGAAGATTGAATAGTTGGGATTCGGCAAAAGAAACCTCAATACGATTTTTGTTTAAAAAAAATCTATATTTAGGACGTTTATTTATCTATATTTAGGGCTACTCATTGGTAGCCTTCGTCAGCTAAAATGACTAGAAAAAACAGAAATTAATACAGAAAAAAGTTTATAATTGAGATAAGTAACAGATCTATAAATACAATGAACTTATTATCAAAGAACAATTTGATGTTAAATTATTAGAATGTGTTCTAGAATATCAATAGAAACATAACAAAAAAGTAGAAAAAAAGGGCTATTTTATTGAAGTGTATATAAGTAAATAGGAGCTAATAATAATATTAATTTTTTTTAACAAAGAAATAAGACACTACATACCAATGAAAATGCCGGGAGGCAGAGGAAGACTAAAGTTAACAGTTAAGTAACCATTGTGGAAGTGTCTAAAAAAAAGGGAATCTACTAGGGTATATGCAACTGAAAACAAACCAGGTGGTGGGAGGAGGTCGGTAGGGATCAAGAGAGTTTTGATATCAATGTAGTATCTTATTTCTTTGTTAAAATTAATTAATATTATTATTAGCACCTATTTACTTATAAACACTTCAATAAAATAGCCTTTTTTTTCTACTTTTTTTTGTTATGTTTCTATTGATTTTCTAGAACTCATTCAAATAATTAAACACGAAATTGTTCTTTTATAATAAGTTCATTGTATTTATAGATCTGTTACTTATCTCAATTATTAACTTTTTTCTGCATTAATTTCTGTTTTTTCTAGTCATTTTAGCTGACGAAGGCTACCAATGAGTAGCCGAAACGTCCTAAATATAGATTTTTTTTAAACAAAAATCGTATTAAGGTTTCTTTAGCCGAATCCCAACTATTCCATCTTTACTTAAAATATTTTTATGTTTTGAAACTTGCTAATATAAAAGCTCTTTTAGTTTTCTTTTTTATTTTTTTTTTCAAAATAAAACTTCTGGGTTCAAAAACTTATTAAATGGCTTATTCTTTTGATCTGCAATCCCAACAAATTTTTATTTTTTCATTTCTATTACGTTTCAGCTCAATCCATTCTCATCAGTGGAAAAATCAGGTCACTAATATTATAGTTTAGAAAACTTTATATTTTCTTTACATTATTTAAAAAAATAAAAAAATCCAGACAGATCAAATTATAAAATTTGAAATTTACCTTGAAAATCACGCTGTCCTATTTGCCATTTTATGGTATAGACATTGTATTTCCTGATGTTTGACATAATATTATTTTTATAAAATGGATTAATTCTAATGTTATAACATTTCTTTTTTCATTATTATTATTATTATTATTTAAACTTTTATGTTATTTTTAAAAGCATGTTTAAACTACAGTTTGACAAGGCAAAGGAAGTGAGGGTTTATAATGATATATAGTGTTTCTTACCTTTTAAAATGTTTAATTTGATTTGCTCTTTTTCCCACGAGGCGAATGAAGCTTTGAGAGCTTCCGTCATTTTCTTATTCGTCCCCGGAGTGAGCGGAGGGACCTGTGCCGGCATATCTGCAAAGAGAAAAACCACAAATTAAACTCCATCACAATAGTATTATAAAATTTAGATGCCAACTGCTGTATAGAGAACTAGAAAATATTGTTTATTTCATCTATATACAATATATATATATATATATATATATATATATATATATATATATATATATATATATATTATCTGTATAAATGAATTTTCCTCTCTATGCTGGATTTTTCATTGCGAAGTAAAAATTTAACCTTTTTCTTAGCGTTGTCGGAACAACTCTCCAGGTGGTTGTGCATGATTTAATTGGAACATATGCGTGATTTGTTTGTTGCAGGCTGTAGTCAAGTCCCTAAGACAAATAGATGGGCTAAGTAATTGTATTAGGTTGTTCGCAAAGTACGCAGAGATTTTGAAAATAAGGTTTATCTCAAATTTTTCATCTTATAATGAATACAATGGCTATTCTTCTTATACATTTAATGCTCAACGTATAAACTGGATTATAGGTATATAAACAAAGATATTTTAAGTTTTCTTTACAAGAAAAATAACGAATTAAGCTTACTTAAAATGTCTGCAAACGTTTCGGACAACCCAATAGTTTATAAGGCCGAAAACGGAATAATTGCAGGATATTGTGTACTTAATATGAGGTTTCTCGGCGAGAATCATACATACCAAAGCGAAATTCCAGGACCCACTAGACCACGGGGAGACCCTTTATATATTATTCAAATTTATAAATTATTATTACTCAATTTTTATTTATCGTTGAACCTTCTTAGCTACCAAATCATACCGAAATGTTCGGAACAAGAAAAATTTCTTTATAATCTTCACTGTGATTGATCTCTTCCGAGAATCAAAAATAGAATTATTTATAGTGTGAGATTCTCATAGTTTTTGCTGTGAATTATATTACCTCATGTTTATCTTATGTTTATGATGTCACCACACCTTCAATATTACTATATTCACTTAAATGTGTCGGAATTTCAAATATAAAAATATACTCTATTAATTTATTCTCTTCTCTTATCTATTGCTCTATATTGAGTATTTATTCAGGCAGGGACGTTGGAAGGTGTAGCCCATTAAATGGTGGGGGCAGAAATAGTTATAATTATAAATTTAAGCTACTGAAGAGGCGCCAGAATGGCGTAGAGCAAGAAATAAAAGACGTACAGCTGAATAAATTGTTTATTTTTTATTCAATAATAAAAAATAAACAATTTATTCAGCCACATTTCAGTGACTTTATATTATTTCGCAGACAATAGAGAATTGAAATTATTTGTTACGTTCAAGTCCTTCTGAGGGCCTTATCGCTTTATGTAGTCAATAGATTTCTTTGTTGAAATTATTTTTTTATCATATGGTCATCAATTGTAAAACCATTATTCTGAATAAAATAGAAATTATCATTAAATATTTTCGATTTACTAGGAAGGGAGATTTTTTTTTTTCACTTTGATGTTCAATGAGCCCCATTATGCGTAGATGACTCAGAGGCAAATAAGACCGGAAGCGTTATCAGCTAAATATTCCACACTCATCGGGAGCATAGTGATGAATTCATTTCTGTAACATTTGTCACTGAGAATCACTAGGCCAACCGACAGCTATTCCCAGCAGTGAATATCTCATTTTGGCTCCCTACTTGGCCCTGAGTGGAAAAAGTGATATGAGGTTCTCGATCCGAAAAATCCATTCCGAAAAGAAGCACAAGAAGAACCGGTGTAGAAAAAGTAGGGGTTCGGTTATGATAGTCAATAAAACTACATTTTAACTTGAACACTTCGACTTGAATTTCAAGCCATCAGCACTAAGAAAAAAAAAAAAAGACTGAGTAAATATTAATAAATATACACAAGTAATAATACAAATTGAACACAGATAATAAATATGGGAGCAATTAGTGAATAAATATAAGTTGGTATAAAAACGTTGGGTAGAAAACTTCAGTTCTATATTCAAAGAATGTCAAGTGTTTTAGCAGGAGACGGACTAATTGGGATTTTGTTCAACGAGTTCAATGCTGGAAATGCTCAACCCACCCTAGGAGAGATTTAAAACCGTGCAGTTCCCCAGCGTTTTTATTGGTCAACGTTCTAACGAACATTCTTTTTCTGAACATGGCACATTATGACATCTAGATTTTAAGATAAAAAAAGAGAAAAAGGAAATAAAAAAATAATGGAAAAATGGACAAATATGATTATGCAAAACAAACTCTCTTGCCCAAATTGTAAGAATGTTTCGAGCTTCTGGAGAGAAAACACAGAGATGTAATGTAACTCACGCTAAGAGCCCTACACTGGGCGAGATATGAACCAGTTACACTTTAAGTTTCCAGTGTTTTTTTTTTTTTTTTTTTTTTTTTTTTTTTTTTTTTTAAGTTGTATTTAGCGTTCACAATGTTTTTATTATCCCCAATTTTAAAAATGCCTCTCTCTGAGCATGATAGGATGCAAAAAACGCGCACAAGTAGTGAGGAAGATATAAAGATAGATTATTAATCCCGTTAAAAGTGTTGATAAGCTAAAATGTTCCGGGTTGTATGTAGAATTAGTTATCATTTATTATGATAACTAATTATATGTGGATTTTTCAAATATAAACCTTCCAAGAAAAAAATAAAGCAAATAACCGGATGTGTAATTTTCTGTAATTAAAAAAAAAATTGCCACTTGAAGCTTTAATGCGAGGATAGTGTAAATCGACATGAAACTTCTTTGTGATTAGAGTTCTTAAAGTATAACTGTAACAATGATTCATTGAGATAAGAGGATTTAACTAAGATGATAAGACAAATGTATAATCAAATGGCCATGCCGATAAGGATCCTTCGGCGACAGGCAGTCTCACCTCGTGGATATCAAATCCTTCCACTCAGAACTAACATATTAATAAATCAATTAAACTTTATCTGGTTTAGTACTTTCCTCATCGTTAATTTGAGAACATTTTATAGCGTGTATTACATGCTTATGTTTCTTGAATGATTTTACAACTGCAAATAGGATTAAATACTTTCAATTATGTTAAATAACTGTAGCTTGCCAATGGCAGATAGTGGATCTTTATGGTTTTTGGAGATAAAATGTTGTTGGGGACAGCTGGTTCTGAATTTAGCTCATTAAAAGAAGTCACGTCTCAGTAAATGCACAAAGGTTGACATTAGATAGTGATCCCCAAGTGATGTTAAAATCTGAAACTTGGTAACGCCAGACATTGGATTTGGAGATAAAATGTTGTTGGGCATCACAAGTTTGTGGATTTGGCCATTTGAAAGATTAGTATTTGGATACTACTAACGGTAAATAGTTGATATAACACATTCAATCAGGTAAAAATAAGTACAACTGGAGATAGTGGATTTCAATCTACCAGTGAAGTTAAATATCAACAGCTAGCCAATCCCAGATCGTGGATTTCGATCTACAAGTCAAGTTAAATATCAAGAGCCAGCAAATCCCAGATAGTGGATTTCAATCTACCAGTGAAGTTTAATATCAGCAGCTAGCCAATCCCAGATAGCGGATTTAGACACAAATTGTTGTTAAAGGTATCTTGTTTGTGGATTCATTTAAAGAAGTCAAGTCTACGTAAATTACCAACGGTTGATAGTGGATTATAGTCCCTCAGGGATGCTAATCATCTGGCTTGCCAACGCAAGATATTGTATTTGGAGATAAAATTTTGCTAGAGATCACTAGTTTGGATTTAATCGTATGTTCCGAAGTCATATGTCTAGAAATAACCATGGGACAAAAATTTTCATCTAAATGCAATGGATTTCAAACTCTCTGTAATGTTAAATTTACTATCTCGAATCTACTACTAGATAACACAAATAGTAACAAGAGATAATAGACATAACTCGTCCAATGAAGTTAAATTTTAGGTATGTTGTTATCTGGCTGAGCGATAGATAATAGGATGTAAACATATTGGATTTATCGTCGCTGTTTGCTCGAAGAAATCCGAATCGAGTGAAGACGGTCTTTACCACAGTGTTACAGTGGTAATACGCATTCTTTGAATTTTTTATCCTTTTTGAAAGTTCTAGGTCCTGCTGATCTCAGTACCCAGGTATGTATCAGTGTTGGGCAAAAATTATTCTGAATGATGAATAAAGATTAATGAATAAATGTATTATTTTATTCATGAATGAAGAATAATTACTTTTATTCATTATTCGTTATTCTGCGAATGAAGTTTATATTTTATTCACAAATTATTTGAATGATCAATCAGAATAAACATATTTTAGTGAATAATGATAGTTGGCAGCCGGAAATATGTATGTATATATATATATATATATATATGTATATATATATATATATATATATATATATATATATATATATATATACATGTGCTTGAGTAGGATTAATTAGTAGACCAACTAGAAATAAATAATAACGAATGATGAATAACGAATAATTCTGTGAATAATTTATGATGTACCGTGTGAATAAGATAATTCAGTGAATTATTCATCATTCACTAAAAATTTATTTGAATAATCATTCGAATAATACTTTATTCGAATAATGCCCAACACTGGTATGTATATTCCTCTGCTGTTTCCAATACCTCATGATAAATCATTCAGTTTATTAAATATGTATGCTTCAGATAATTTGTTGCTTATTTATTTATTTTTATCTTTTACAGAGCATGTTTTTCCATGTTCAGTAGTTCCTGAATATCTATCGGATGTAGCCCATTCGAAGCGTTCTCTTTTGGCAAGCCCATCGCTCAACCCATCCTGTGGAGAGAGCACCAAGTTAAGAGTCCGTAACGCTTTTCACTGGATCTGAATTGCTTTTGGAAAACGTTCAGCTGCAAGAAATGGACTAACCTCACTTTAAAACAATTTTCAAAAGAAACTAAATGGAGAAGGGGGGCCTATTCCGAAAGTCCAGTTTAAATTTATTCATTTCAGCTTTTAAGCTATGCTGAGTGTGATAACGTCTCTGAACTATATTAGCTCAAAAATTCCTTCATTATCACTGATATCATATCTTTCCGACGCATGCCTTTCGCCATACCAGAATGATGATCACATGAGCTTGCGCGCAGATCCCTCTCCCTTAGAATAAATTTGTTGAAATTTCACTCAATAACAGGTTGTAACAGAGTGGTTAGAGTGTCGGTGTAAGACACATTCAATGGTGGATTTGCTGAGAAAACGTCTTCCCCTTATCAATAGATAGACTGGGAAATAAAATCATTGTCCGAATCGAAGGAACCGATTCATCTTAGCCCATAACATTTAGATCCCTATTGTCACTTGGAAAGTATAGAATAGATATAGTTAATTGTTTGTGCAAATATTTTGTACATACTCCAATTAAGTCTTGAAAAAAAAAGTGAGATTTTATGCACCATTATGCATAAAAACATACAGTATCGGAAATTATTCACTCCGCCTCTTTGCCTTATTGTTCTGAAGGGTGCATTTAACCGCGGGAGGACTCTTTGACTTACGCTCAGTCTATTCGCCTGATAAACTGTTCCTGTTGGTAGACCTTCATGGTTAACGAAACCTAGGCTATTCTTAATAGACGAAATACTCTAATGCCAAATGTGTTTAAAATCGAGCCATTTTTGTAGCACGAGCGCTCGAGATTGCTTTTAATGACGAAATAATTCTTTGTGCTTATATTTTTTCTTTTTAAATGCAAATTTACGTCTTAAGAAGCAGAAGAAATCTGTAATGGCCTCACTGATGGCACTGAGCAAGTGACTGCTCTCTGCTAAGAAGAGTGATGTGAATCTGGAGGAATCATCTTGGTAAATTGTAATAGCTCAGCCTTTAGATTCCCGGAGTCGTCATTAACTCACTCATTATCAGTCACGGGACCGAAAACTCCTTCAAACAAACAATTGCACAACTAGTCGTAACATCCACAAGTATTCATCTGGTAAAAAACTTCCAAAGCTGTAGAAAGTATTGTATTCTTATTCACGCACTAGAATGGTTTTGAATGCAAGTGGTGGAATTTAGTTTGAACTAAATGGTGTAGGTCTGACTTAGTTCTACGCTTAAGTAATTTAAATAACATATTACATTATTTTAGGTAATTATGTGCAGAAGAACATCAAAACCACATACAATGTTGTGGCGTTCAAATGGGGATTCATGGTACTCTCCGTGATATAATTGGTGACGACCATGAGTTAACCCAGCGAGCGTTAAATTTCTTGAGAGCTGCAGATCACTATTATAAAATATAATTAATTTAATTACGGATAAAAATATAATGTAATGTTTTACGGACAGATGTAATATTTTATTTAACTCTGGATTTCTATGTCTGTGTATTTGTATTTGTGCGTTTATGCATGTGCATTTGTGAAAATATATGTTTTATAATTACAGTTATTATATTTTTGTTTAAATTGTATATATGTGTGTGTGTGTGTGTGTGTGTGTGTGTGTGTATGTATATGTATATAAGCGAGTCTATGAACATAAATAATTTCTGTTGCATTACCTGATTGCTGCCTTGAATTTTACATTTTCTTAATTATTTCATCCCAATAAAATTAAATAGGCAACAATGACCCGCGTGGTTGAATTGACTTAAAAAAAAAGAAGTTTTGGCATAATGAGATGGAATAATTATTGCTATTGCTGATAATGCTGAATAATATAAAAACAGATCATTATTATAAGATATTGCTTCGTTGTATTTATCATTTTATACTTTTTTATTATTACTTATATGTTGTAATTTGTCCTCCTTCTGTCTTTATGTTGAAATTTTATTCTAGCTGAAGGTTAAAACAAATTTACAACTTACTATTCTTCAATAATGAGTTATGACATACGTTATTACCTTTAAAAAATGAGAGGAAATGAAAGATGTGGCAAGGAAGCCTGGAATGGTCAGGGTATGGGGACAACAATGACTTCTTGAACAATTATAAAGATCTTACAGGAGCTACATGAATACCTCACAGAAAAAGCCACTCAAGCCAAATAGCATGTTCTATATGGGAAGCTTGTCCGTCCTGGATCATATCTACTTTGAACAAGATGTGAAGGAAGCTTGAATTTCAAAGAAAGCAACTACGAATGCTCAATTTGTAATTTGAAGCCTAGGGATGACATCTTGCATTTAGTTGGTGTGTGTCCTCAGAGAGTTTAGATTAATTTATTTTCATCGAAGGACCCTGAATCACCAATTCAGAGGCAGAGGAAGACCGATGTTGACAGTTCAGTAACCATTGTGGAAGTCTTCCTCTGCCTCCAGGCATTTCCATAGGTATGTAGTATCTTGTTTCTTTGTTATAATTAATAAATATTACTATTAGCACCTATTTACTTATATAAACTTCAATATAATAGCCTTTTTTCTTCTTTTTTTGTTATGTTTCTTTGTATTTTCATTCTACTCATTCTAAGAATTTATGACCAAATTGTTCTTTTATAATAAGTTAAGTGTATTTATAGTTCTGTTACTTATCTCAATTATAAACTTTTTTCTGTATTAATTTCTGTTTTTCTTGTCATTTTAGCTGACGAAGGCTACCAATGAGTAGCCGAAACGTCCTAAATATAGATTTTTTTAACAAAAACCGTATTAAGGTTTCTTTAGCCGAATCCCACCCATTCCATCTTTATTTATCACCTCGAGGCCTAACTATCTAATCATCATGATATATATATACACTGATTATCGTTGTTTGCAATTAAATTTAAAAAAAAGTAATAAAAAATGTATACGGTTGTTATAAAAAATGTGGATATAAATCAAATATGATTTATTTATTTTGTTCTATATTATTGTAAGAAATGTAAATAATAACCAAACTTGGGGTGACAGTGTTGTCAACATGGCCTAAAAATGTTGTTTCTGTTCTGTACATAATGCATAAAATAAACATTATTATTATTGAAATGAATATAAAAATGTTTAGAGTAAATGGGAACCTGTAGATAGTCTAGAACGGCTTAGAAGTTGATAAAAAAAGAAGACGTAAGATAAAAATGGTAATTTATGTAGAAATGTGAAAATTATTGCAGGGTCTATAGTTTTGAGCTGTTTGCATGAAATATTTAATGACAGTTTTAATAATAAATCATTTCTCAGGAGTAATTATTTTTTTAGAAAGTCCTCATCAAGCATCAGAATATTTGTTTTGTACGGCTTACCGACATCTAGACCATTAGGAAACGAGCCCTAAAATGAGAGAAATCCCTGGTGCAGGTGGGGCTCGAACCTACATCTCCCCCAAAAGAATCCAAGGCTTAGCCACTAGACCACGGGGAGACCCCATCAATTTTATTATCATAAAATCTAGGAAGCAAATCTTTTCACATTTGAATATCAAGTTTGCTACAAAAGACGTATGAAAGACTAATTTCACGAATTTAAATTTCTGTAGAGTTATTTATGTATTCTGGAATTTGGTCTGATTTAAACAATTGTGTACACACACGAGAGGCGAGCACATGAAACAAATTTTCATTTTCAGACTCGTCTCTCTTTGAAGAGCCAATTAAAACTGTTTATCCTCTCACTTTTGTTTAATCTTCTAATACGGAGTTTAAATGTGATTCTACCATATTCGCTGGCTGTTAATTGCTAGCTTCCGCTCTAATTCGCCTTAATACTCAACACAATATATGAGCGCATCAGCACAAATTAAAACGAGCTGGTCTCCTATTACTAGGTAGTCTCACGCAAAACTAATAAAATGATACGTTCAAAAGAAGAAACAAAATGTTTTTTTTATGAGATTTAAACTACTACTACTTGGGAACGGGGCGACGTGGGACCGGTAGGGAAAACGCCCCAAATCTAGGGTCTTCAATTGTGTTCGAACTAACATTTTTTTTATACCTAATTAGTTGTAGAATGCTGATCTAATATTGCTTTTCCAGATCCCAAGAACGACTTTTTCGTCCACAACAATTCCAGCGTATATATATATATATATATATATATATATATATCGTTCTGTATAATTGTGCTTGAGCTCCGTCTATAACGAGCTTTTAGATGCAACATTTGTAATTAAAGCAATAACTATATATTTTTTTACTATAAAATATTCATCCCAAGTCGTGGTAGAGTGAATTCCTGAACATTGGGTCACATTAAACTTCCTTCTAAAAACAGCCTTTACAGTAATCTAAAATTTAGGCCGAAGTTCTTCTCTTTAAAATAAAGAAAAAATACAGAGATAAATTAAAGCTGGATCGTTCAAGTTTCAATGGGAAAAGGAAATTTAAAGACTAATATGGCACATTTAAAAGTAGAAACAATTAGTTATCATGCATTTTCCAATCACTTCTTAAGCTCTTCATAATAAAAAACAATTAATCTTTTTAGCATTTTTTTAATCATCGTATAACAAATATTTGAATTGTATTACCCCATGTGCTTTTAAAGAAAATGCCATTCACCTAAAAAAAATTCTCTAATACTATTTCCTTATTTATACTGACATTTTTTATTTGAAACAAGATCCTTTTTTTCCTCATGATTGTAAAGACGTCAACTACTGATCTTATAGAGTTATTTCCATTTATAGTAACTTCACGTTTTCCTTTCTCTTGTACTAATATTATTTACTTTTTAAATTAAGATCTCGGAGATGATCTAGGAGGAGATGTTTTCAAACCCATTTAAATATTTTTAGATTTCCCGTCGCAAATCATATATATATATATATATATATATATATATATATATATATATATATATATATACCTATATATATGATCAAAAAATTACTATTATTCTTTAAATTTCCTTTTCCCAATGAAACTTGAACGATCCAGGTTTAGTTTTTCTTTATTTTAAAGAGTGGAACCTTTCGGCCTAAATTTTAGAGTACTGTAAAGGCTGTTTAGAAGTTAATCTGGACCACTGTTCCGAAATTGTCCATACCAGCACTTGAGATGAATATTTTATAGCAAATAATAAATGTTGCAGTTTTTCCTTGAAATTTAATTTTACAACTAGCTCAAGTTGAAAAAAAAACATCTAAGAGCTCGTTATAACAGTATTATGTATAATGTCGAGCACAATTATACAGAACGATTTTTTTCGTGTACAATTCAAGCGTCTTAGCTAGATTTTATAATTTGCCTCGATTATAACATCTTAGGCAACTCCTACTATAGTAAAATCCCCCCAGTTATACAAATTTAGAGTTATAGAGAAGGAAAGATGAATTATAAGAATAAAGAAGGATCTCCTCGTGGCCAAGTGGCTATTGCCAAGGATTCTCATGCGGTAGGTGCGGGTTCAAGTCCCGCTCTCCTGCATGAATTCTCTGCTTCAACATGCGTGTTTAGGAAGGGTGGCAACCTATAGATAGCTCGGCACTAATGGCCTTGGTGCAGACAAACCCGCCGAGCACATCCTACTTCCTTCGGATATTGTGGAGGATGAGGAAGCTATCAGGTGTTGAAGGGACCAGGTAAGACATCTGGGCTGCAGGTAGACCTTATCGGCCAGACTACCAGCAAAAGAACAGTGTCATATTCCACAAATTCCTATATTATTCCAGCTCAATGGAGAGAAATTACATGGGGTTTCAAGGGGACGCCTTCTGCTTCAACATAGACACATTGTGCATTCTGATTGTTTGGAGAAAATACAGATCCACAGAATGTGGTTAGTCTCATTCAATAGATCTTAATGGTCGCCTGAGCCTTAATAAAATGGATAGACTCACAGGAATCCGATGGTCCTGGAACGATATCCTGTTGAAGCCATGAAATATTTCAAAGAGGAGGTAGCGAACTTGCTAAAAGCTTTCTAACATTTTTTTGGAATATATTTAGCAAGTTTACTGCCTCACTTGCCAAGATCTTGTATGGTCAGAACTGCGATACCTATCCAATGTAAGACTGTAGGCAGAAGGAAAATACGACTACTGATTCAAAAACACTTAAAAAATTGGCACATAGGCTGTAACGCACTCTAAGAAAATAATATTTTCCACTTAAAACGCTTTGCGAAAGGCATATCTGATCTGGGCGAATCGCCTTCGATGGAGGCGAAGCTGTAGAAGCAGAGAATATATATATATATATATATATATATATATATATATATATATATATATATATAGTATTTTCTTGTATATTTAACGTCTTCATTAGACACATTTCGTAAAATAAGTTTTTTTTTCATGTTTAATTATTTATGTATAAAAAAAAACAACAACAAAATCTCGCATAATATTAACTGCTATAAAGCAACGATTATCGGGGAATAGATTCCGTTATTGAGAGTGATGCCAAAACTAAAGAAGGTAGGATAAGAGATGATCCTAATAACTCCTCTAAAGCAACGATTATCAGGGAATAGGTTAGGTTATTGGGAGTGATGCCAACACTGAAGGAGGTAGGATAGGAGACGATCCTAATAACTGCTCTAATGCAACGATTATCAGGGAATAGATTAGGTTATTGAGAATGATACCAACACTAAAGATGGCAGGATAGGAGACGATCCTAATAACTGCTCCAATGCAACGATTATCGGGGAATAGATTAGGTTATTGAGAATGATGCCATCACTAAAGAAGGTAGGATAGGAGATGATCCTAATAACTGCTCCAATGCAACGATTATCAGGGAATAGGTTAGGTTATTGAGAATGATACCTACACTAAAGATGGCAGGATAGGAGACGATCCTAATAACTGCTCCAATGCAACGATTATCGGGGAATAGATTAGGTTATTGAGAGTGATGTCAACACTAAAAAAGGTAGGATAGGAGATGAGCCTAATAACTGCTCCAATGCAACGATTATCAGGGAATAGATTAGGTTATTGAGAATGATACCAACACTAAAGATGTCAGGATAGGAGACGATCCTAATAACTGCTCTAAAGCATAGATTACCCAGAAATAAATCGTGTTACTAAAAGAGATGTCACCTCTGAAGAAGGTAGGACAAGCGCCGATGCCACTTTGTTTAATCAGGATCCATTAAAACCTCATTTTCATGAAGCCGTTCGTGGGAATCTCTAATAACTGTGCTCAGATTCATTTGTATTTTCCTGGGAACATGTAGGAGCCGAGAAAGTATTCATTCACTTTTTATGTTCCCTTTTGTACGACCATTGGAATAAGCAGTGCCGATCAAAGCGTTGTCTACCAATCCGTCAAAGGTAGGGAAGCTTTCAAAATCTAAACTTTTGAATTACTGCTATGTATGGAAGGCGAACAAACGAAAATCCTGGTTATCGACATATTTTTGCCCATATTTTCTGTGGACCCAATATTCTTTTATCAAATGTATGCCTGGCGGAAGGACAATAAAAAGGAATTAAGTAAGTCAATAATTTATTCGCGTGAGCTCTACATGTTCCACACCATACTATGCCTCTTCCGGCACGAAAAACTCACTATAATAAAAAAGCTTGATAACAAATCTTATAATAAAGCTTGATCGAACCTTCCTCTTTAATGGCCACGTCAAAACTTAGCGATATTTTTTACAAGAAATAAATGAAATTAATGACTGTATTGATATACAGTTTTTGAGTTGAACGTCATTAAACATCCAATGGCTTGAGGTTTCAAATGACCTTTAATGTAAAAAGCTTTGTTGTATATTAGGAAATGAATTGCCATTTTCAGCCTAGATTCTAATGCAGGGCATTAAAAAATCCTGACGTAGATGATTCATATATGGATTACAGTCGCTCAAATAATCTGATTCTACGCGAGAATTTCTATCAAGTATACTAGCAAAGACCGAGGAATGGGGGCAGATACCGTCATTGAATTATTAATGATGGCATCAATGTGATTTCATGCTAGAATAATTAATTCACAAGACATGAAAGGTTTATATAAACATTAATTTTATGAGGTCATTCTCCAAAGGCGTGGTCGAGAATGCCTCAAACTTTTAATGCTAGAATATCTCCTTACATTTGAGATGGCTCTTGAGTATTAAGATAATGTATGGCAACTAGTTGATCGGAAGATTGATAGGCACTAGTGGTTTGCCACCTGATGGAGAATGGACATAAGTTTAGGTTTTAACATGAACACATTCCTCGGACGGTTTATAGACATTTTCTGTAGGTAGTTTCGAACTAATCTCTAAAAGAGATCAACCTATTTCAAACCGATTCTATAGACAGAGTATGGAGGTTCTTCTAGAGAAGTAGTTTGCCCGTACAATGTGCTAAAGTTTCGCAATTTTATATTGACTGCCTTTTCATGGTTTGCCTGTAGACACTGCCTACAGGAAGTGTTAGGAACCGTGTAAAGAACTTCATGATTTCATACTACGCTGCTTGAATATCCATAGAAACATAATGAACAGTCTTTAGACCTAGGAGTAGCATTAAAACAAACTAGAGAAGTAGTGTAATCCGACAAAGTTTTATTATATGTAAACTTTTCCGGATGGCAGAGTTCGAAATCGTTCAGAGGCGTTCCCTTGTTAACGTACCAAAGTTACGTAATTGTCCATAGAAGATTTTGCACGATAAGTATAGCCCTTGGTGAAATCATGAGGATGTTTCACATTTTCATCACCTTTCAAAGTCAATTTTCTTGCATGAGTTAACCTTAGTATATTGCTGCAACGGTTGCAAACTTGATAGCATAATTGCTTTTATATAAACAGTTGTTTTCAATGTACCCGAATGCTTATGAACAGGCAGTTTATAAAGGGTTCCATCGAGCCTCGAGATCAAGATATTTTAATAAAGGCTTTTAAGAACGTGAAACCAGTTATTTTTCTTCAAAATAAACGTCCATCTTTCTATGAGCCCACAGAGCAGTTCCAAGAGCCGTGCAGAGCCAAGAAGCGAGAAAGCCCCTTCGCTTGCTACCGTTACCGAAACATCGCACCTGTTCTCTACAAGGACAGCCGACTCATCCCACCGTTCATACGCTTCGTACAAGCAGAAATAATATTAACTCGCCATCTTAACCGTGAAGGGAAAATGATTTTATGCAAACATAACACCCTGCTATGTTTTAAACACTATAAATGATCTAAAAACGAAAACGTTCTGCCTTTCACACAGCTACTGACAAAAGGAATAAATGTTAAACTGTTTGGATTTATGCCTCTCCTTCAGCTACCTTCGGAAACATATCAGGCCATTCCTTGCCAGGAAAACATGTTTATTAATGGAGCCACTTAATCCGACGCTTCAAATTCCCACGGGTTATTGAACTCTTTTCGTTTATTTTTTCTCTATCGAGAAAATGAGGGGATAAAATGGAACATTAGGCAGAAAAGGGTTAAATTTTTTTTTCTGGATGAAATGGACTACCGTAATCAATATACATTTATGTCACTCAAGACGGTGTTTTTATTTTCTAGAATTATTCCTTTCTGGCCAAGTAAACAATTAATAATGAATTTTATCAACACGACCGGTTCCGAGCTTGGGACTAATTCTCCAAACATTTCCTGCTTTAGCAAATTCCTTTGGGATTTTACATATAATGGAATTTTAGAAAACTTTGTTCCAATCTTGTGTGTGTGTGTGTGTGTTTTAGGTCGCGCGTTTCTGTTTATGTTCTAGCCTCAGCAGTTTTTATTCTTCCACAACGAAACGGTATATAATAACCAATACTAATGAGAATAATGTATCCTGAATACCCGCAAAATCGATATATTACGAGTTGCGGTCAGTAGTATTATTCAAATAAAATCTTTAAGAGTTCAGCTAGTTACAACAAATACACATTGTGATGAGCGTTTTATATTTATTGCTCTTCGTGGCTTTTCAGTTAAAAAAAAAAGAAAAAGAAAGCTCGTCCCTTTCCTGGATAGAAAAGGGCGTTCACGTACAGATATCTTTTCCAGGATAATTTCGTGTAGTTAACACGGATCTTAACAGTCCCTTAAAAGTAGCAAATGCAACTGTATTTGCAATGAACGTTGAGATGCTGGTTAATTAGCTTAGTTGTAATTTTTTTATCCTTGGATGTAGTCATTTTAATAGTATCATAATAATACATCCCTCCCACCCATTAAAAAGTTTAAGATTCATAGTATACTGTGTTGGCTCTTTTCAATGCTATTTTTAAAATAAATGCATCGACAATTACATATATTGGAGAAGAAAAAAAAGGACAACTATTTAATATATTTAAATTAAATTTGAGTTATTTATCAAGGCTTCTATGAAATAATTTAGCCTTTTAGCTTTTTTTAGGTCAGCTGTAAATTGGCATTGAACGGACCAATTTAAATCCTAGCCAATCATTGAAATTTATACTTCTGTGACTATTTATTTAAGTTTAGTTATTGTATATTTTAATAAAATAAACACACATTTCTAAAACGAAATTAAAATCATAATAATGTCATTGATTAAGATGACATGTCAAAATCAAATTATGTGGATCCAAACAAAACGTCATTTATTTACTTTTTATTTTATTAATTTTCCTAAGCATATGGTATATTGAATAAAAATAATGGAAATTTAAAATTATTTCAAGAGAGGTACATAAAATACACTATATCTATATATAACATTTTTATGTTATTTTATATTTTTAGTCATGAAGGCGTAGTAAGAGATTTATTTAAGGTATTGACGAAGCTTGAACTATAACGGTCAAAGGAAGTATACAAGACAGAGAAACTCTAATAACGAGAGAGGAATACTATGAGAGAGAGAAAGAGTGATCAGGGAGAGAGAAGAGAGAGGAGGGGTGGTGCTTCTGACCAGCTGTCGGACACCTGCAGCCCCTACCTGTAGTTGCAAGCACCGGCAATGGCTATCAAGTTGTCTTTAGTGTTTCTACATGTTATTTCTTATCATTCAGGCTTGTTTTTCAGTATGATATTATTGGGCAATGTACATTCGAAGTGTTAGAGGTCCTTGTTGTATTAAACATGTACTCCTTTGGTTGGAAGCTCGTATTATTTTAATGATTTTTAGCCATAGTATTCTTGTACTATTAGGATACGGAGTTGTTGACGATAGAGCAACGAATCGGAAGTATTTTGATCAACAAAGGTACACAAAAAGCATTGGCTTTTTCTATTGAGCTTCCATCAATAAAAAAAAACCCACCATTCAGCTAATCTACAAGAATGATGGAGTTCACGAGGGCTGCAATTGTAATTTTGGAGGAGTATAAAAGGAGGAGGTAAAAGATAAAATAAACTTGATAACAAAATAAATGTCGCTTTAATAAAAATAAATTGCAGAATAACAATAACTAAATAAATAAATAAACAGTCTACTGCAAGATGAGAAAATATTAATTTAATAAATGTCTCAAAGTACGTCCGCACCATAACCTTCACCACGTTGGGGACCAAGTTGTCGGGTTACCTCATTACCCCCAATTGCCGGGAGCAAACCATTTAAATGTTATCTAATAAATTATTTCGGCTCCGCAGGAGTAACCCTCCCGATATTGACAGTCGGGGTTGTGTTTGTAGTGTTACAGAATTCGAATTAGAAGCAACGTTCTGAAAATTCGTTGTGGAATAAAAATGTTATGAATGAACGTCACATATTTAGAGAAATTTATATTCGGACCGTTTCGGCTAATGTTCCACACAAAAGAATAAATTTTGTAATTCTGCATTTGTGTTTTGTTTTTTTTATCTGAGGAAGGCTACCAAAGAGTAGCCGAAACGTTCGGACTATAGATTTCTATAAAAATCTGGCGTTTTTTCTCTTAGCTTAATCCCAAAGATTCTTTGGTTTCTTATTACCTTAACTATCATCATCTAATTAAAAATGTTATAGAATGAATGTATTTTTCTACTTCCTCGATTCACAAAACATTCCACCATCCGCCAAATATCAGCGATCGTGCAGACATCCAACCCGCGGCGAAGCTGTAGACGTCGAACTTGGGCGCAGTACAAATAAACATCGAGGTTCCGAAAGTACTTCGTGGAAAGAATGTCCTTTCTGCTCCCCCTCATGTTATTTTTATATGATACTTGAAGTTGTCTTGATGAGAACAAAGATATATCAGATAAGAAAAAAAGACCAATGAAACTGCGTGAACATTGCAAATTTACGTAATAGCCATGCAATTTGGAGTATATTAAAAATTGGTTAAACAATTCAATTTTTAAAGTATAATTTCTTCAAGATAAAATAAAAACGGTTAGTTTAGAGTAAAGCTTAAATGACAGAGAATGATTCTATTTCGTAAAATCGTCTAATTAGGTCAGGGAAGCTTTCCGAAGCAAATGGCGCCAATGAATCTAGAAGCAGCTTTCGGTTTTCACAGTTCTCTGTCTCCCCAAACATGTTGCAACAACTACTTGCGTGTCTATTTGTAACATCCTCTATTAATCAATACCTCAAGTAGAATATTATATTCCATGACATAAATTCACACTCTTCTCTATTTTCCCCGCGACCTGCTGCCGAATGGGCCACTATATCCGACAGTCTGTTTGCAATATCCTTTGTTAATCAAGTGAGCTGAGAATACACACAGATATACTTCAATTACAATATTATATTCTGTTACATAGATTTACACTCTTGTCCATTTTCCGCGGGTCCTGCGGCCGAATGTACCACTACCCGACAGTCTGTTTGCTATAGCCTCTGTTAATCAAGTGAACAGAGAATACAAGCAGATATACTTGTACTGTAAAGTATGGGTATATTTTAATTTTTTTAATGTAAATTACACAAGATAAAACTAAAAAACATAGAACAGCACAAACATTTATTTAAAAAAAGTACATGGGAAATTGTTATAATAAATTTTATCATTTTTTACTGCAAAAAAAGTATTTGCACACTTTGATTCTTATGATATATATGTACATATTTATTTCATTTTTTTGTTTTAATATTTTGTGTGCATACCATTGGCACATATAAGAGCTTCCAAACGTCTAGACATAGATTCTACTAGTTTTTGTGTGAAATACACAGTTAAATTATTCCAGGATTCTAAAATTACCTGCCTCAAGTGTTCCTTGCCTTTTATTGATGTCTGACGCACTTTTCTGTCCAAAATATGCCACAGCTTCTCTAAAGGGTTGAGGTCCGGTGACTGAGGTGGTGTGGTCAGCCGTCTACAGGCATTGTAGAGGAACCATTCTTTTGTAATATTAGCTGTATGTTTGGGATCATTATGCTTAACCGTACTTAAAATATTTTGTTTTTTAAAAGCTGTATTTTTTCTTTGCCATATAGTGGTAACACTTGCTGGTTTGAAAACATCAAACTTCCTCTCATCAGAGGAAATTAACCTGCTTTCAAAAGTCTAGTGGTTTGTCTTTGTATTGTTGTGCGAATTATAGTATTTTCCTGTTTTGGAGGGCATAAACAGGCAAGGTTATTACGCCCTATAGTATTTTCTTTCGGTTAATTTCACTGATGAATGGCTTCTTTAAAGGTCGCCTAGCTCGTAGGGCAGCATCGTGGAGAACATTCCGTACTGTCTGTGCTGTGACCTGTTTCCCTGAACATGACGCAATGTCATTCGCCAAATTTTGGGCACTCACTGTAGGATTTTTTAGGGCATTTTTAACAATTTTTCGTCTCTCTATTACTGTGAGAACTCGTGGACGACCTGATCGGCCCTATTTTCAGTTGTTCCAAGTTCATAATTTTTTTCACAATATACCAGACTGTGGAAAACACTAAATTCAACTGCCTCCCAATTTCCCGATAACTTTTTCCGCATTCGTGAAGTGCCACTACTCGTTCCTTAACTTCCATTGATAACTCATTTTTCTTAGGAGCCATTATGTGTGGACAAGAGTAAATCACTAGCTAAACTGAAGGAACTTCTAAAGTACAGAGGGGATTAGCGATAAGACCTAGAACTCTGATCAAAGGCTGAATTTAAAATCCCATAACACATCTTAGAGATGTGTGCAAACACTTTTTTTGCAGTACAAATTGTAAAAAATAATTATAGAAATGTGCTATATATATTTTTCTTTTTTAATTTTATGTTATTAAATTTATTTTATGTTCCTTCTTGCAGGTGTACATAAAAAAAATTAAAATGTACCCATATTTTCCCGAAAAACCAAAAAAATATTGGTGTGCAAATAATTTTTTTGCCTACTGTATAAATTTCTTTATCGACCTCGAGCTCCTAAAATATTGTGTCGTACAACGTTCAGCCTAAAAGAACATGGTCGTATTGAACATTCTTTTTTAATTTACACTAGATTTACCAGACCTGGTACTGGTATAAATGTCAATAACAAAAAATATATTTGTTACTAATATATATAAAATAACATTAAGTTCATTAAATGTATTCTCTACTTATAGCTACAAAAGTCATAACATCATTTATGAAAGCAAATGTTATATGTAGTAGGAATTTTGAATTGAAATTGCACGACCAGTCAAAATATTTAAATCTTCGTTATATGATATTGATTTACATGTTAATACACTTCTTAATCTTCCCGAACCTTCACGTCCTGCTGTCGGACAACAAACACTCTGCCTGCTGAGAATGTTGGACGATTGCAACATACTCTATTTATTTATTCAGCCGAAAAATAGTATTAGCAGTTATAATTCAATTAAAGTACTTAAATACGACAACCAATTAAAAACCGAGAGAAATAGAAAAAAAGAACGAAACCGACACTTAGATCCGATAGAGATATTGCTCTTGCAAAAACTTCATCGGGACCGTTTTAGTAGGACATTTATTAGGCTTTAGAATATATATATTCGGGTTCGAGATGTTTAAAAAAAATACACAAAAAGCTCTAGAACATTCTAGCTTTTCCACTTTTCTTGAACAAGGTTTCATTTGGTACCGCTCGTTAAATTACCAATAAAGAATGTGCCTGGAAGCCTAAATAGGCAAAGCCATAAAATCTAAGATATTTGTTTGCGAATTTCGAACAGTTATACTTCAATTAAATTATAGAATTTTGTGAAACTGGTTTACAGATTAGTACACTGGTTCATAATCCCGGACACCCGGACCTGCTACCGCACGACTAACTGCCTTCTGGTTTACTTCCCCCTATACAACTACCAATATCCAAATTAATTTCCACATAGACATCATCCAGAGTAGATGTAAAGTAGGGTTTCTGGCGCAGTCTTCAAAATTCCCTATTTCCCCGAAAAAACCTGATCGTCGATTTTTGTAGGATTTTTCATTTTTATCTTAGGGAATTTTGAAGACTGCGCCAGAAACCCTACTTTACATCTACTATCCAGTAACTTCTATTCGCACTTGTATATCTTATGGTACACAATTATAAATTTCCCCGTGAACGTAGGTCAGGTCTATTAACGAAGTAAGAGAAGAATTAACACATACCACTATGCTTCAAACGACTGTAAAACGCAATTACTCTGTGCAAGGTATTCTGGGCATCACATAACTAAGAATAGAAGAGCTGCCCGAACATACTCGTAACCAAAATTTTTTTTTGAAATTGTAAACTAATTCTAAATTTTCTTAACCATATCAGGTTCAGCGTCTAGAGTCGGATTCAATGTTTTCATTGTAATTAACTCCGTTATTAATTCACGAGAACACAAGATACAGAAACTTAAATCACTTCTATCCTTACTGAGGCTAACTTCTTAAAAACAAAAGTTAACGCAAGATGTACTCTTCCGAATTCTATTCTAATTGATCTGCATATAAATACGTATTTAGAATATATAAAGAAATATATATATAAGTAAACTTATAAAATAAGTAACTTCTTAACTATGTACGAAGAGACAATTTTATATATATATATATATATATATATATATATATATATATATATATATAGGTCAAGAATAAATATTATATCATATATATTATATTATATATGATCATAAAAGGTGAAGATTTTCGATAGTGTTGGCGCCATAAGCTCTTATAGAAAATCTCCCACATATAATCAAATAAAAATAAAACCTGTTGGTTCAAAATAAATTTTAATAAGATTACTGTGGAAGGAGTATTGATTTGGTATCCTAGATATGAAAGTGTCGCTAGCCGAAAAGAAAAAAAAAAAAAAAAAAAACTAGAAAAATAGAAAATTGTATTATCTTCACTATGAAGTACACTTCTTTAACAGTGAATAAATTAGAATATTATAAAGTTTTGATATTATTCATAATCATATTTCATAAGGTAATGGATAAATGGGGGATAACCATAAAGGTTGTTGCACAATTAAAACCAATCTTAACCGTATAAATATTGAATAAAAACTAATATAAAATATAAATCTTACTATTAATTATAGTAAGATTTATAGAATAAGTGCAGCTAATGTCCAAGGTATTTTAAACAATCCAAATTAGAATCACAAGGGCAACATTAAAGTATTCCCGTCATTAATGCGCATTTTGAAAACATAAGTTGTGAGAATATAGCTAAAATGAATGATAAAAGAACTGGAAGAAAAATAAAACACTTATTCTTCCAATATCAAAAAGATAACTTATTTTTATCAGTGCTATATATCATTGATACTGACAAATCTAGGTGAAATAAATAGTACAAATGGCGATTTTTCATTTTGTAGGATTTGCGTTGAAAATGTAATGGTAAATGTAAATACAAATTAATTCTTTATTTTTATCGTATAAATATGTAAAAATCTTTTTTGCATTAAAAATGTCAAAAATACTGAAATTTAGAAAGCTTCACTTATATTCACTTAGTCTTTTTAGATTGATTACTTCCGACTAAGCAAAAACTGTTAATGCAATAAGTCGCGGTTTAGTAAATAATATTAGAAGTAGTTTTGCTCCGAAATATTTCTTCTTGAATACGTGAGAATTATTATTTATTTCCAATATCATCTCAAGAAAGTATTTTTGAGACTATCAAGAAGAGACTAGTGCACAACGTTTAAATATTTTTATGCACTGTATCATTTAACAGCAAAAGAATTATTTACTTTTCTTGAAGTATACAGATACAATTTATTTTTTCGCGTCCATTTATTTATTTTTTCTATAAGAAACAAAATAAAGATCCCTTGTGCCAAAAAGAAAAAAAGATCAAATTGCAATATTATTTATTGAAGCCTTCTTAAAATACAG
Organism: Gonocerus acuteangulatus; assembly: GCA_946811695.1. Taxonomy (NCBI): domain Eukaryota; kingdom Metazoa; phylum Arthropoda; class Insecta; order Hemiptera; family Coreidae; genus Gonocerus; species Gonocerus acuteangulatus. The sequence continues at coordinate 84,897,268 of OX328132.1, read as the reverse complement.
CAATGTGTGAGAGGCTTGTTCATTATAAACTTATAAAAGAAAACGCGATAACATATTAATCACAACAAAATATAAAAACAATACTAGAGGGTAGGTTATAGTGCAGGTATCAAAACATAGCAGCCAGGTTATGTTACTGTCAGTTTAACACTGAAGACTATATCAATAAACGATTCAGAGTTTTAAGCTTTCAATATCACTATTTTATACATAAGTAAATCCTAGAAGGAGGGGGTGGTGATAGGATTAAGCTCTAAGCTAGATGCAGCGCGCAAAGGTAACAGCTGGCGTATTCACTTCCTTCTCATCGCCAATCATGTAGTGGAGGCATGAAAATAATTTTTTGTTGTCAAGTTTTTACAGTTAAAATTTCTGATACACACGAAAACATACAGGATATAAATAAGAGTTTTTTTTCAACTTCATTATTTAGATATTGACAACCAGACAATTAGTACTTCAAGTTCCTCAAATAGTATTACTGCTGCCTGCGATCTCTAAAAAAACGTGATAATATACTTGTGGTATATTGTTATTTCAAAACGTTTAAACGGACGTTAAACACAATATAAACTGAATATTGTTTAGATGGGTATATTAATAAGAAGACATTTAGCCCAAGAATATTTTGAACAATTCAGAACAAGAACTACTTTGAGCAATGATAAATCATTATCTCTTCTAAGTAATTTTTCACAAAATAAAATCAACCAACTGGATTTTAGTGGGACTAAAATGATACGAACGATTGTCAAAAAACGTTCTATTTAACTGATTACACAAACAAATGTGCTCATTGCACAATGTGATTAGTAACATTAAAGAAGAGAGATGTCATTTCAATTTCGGTAAAATAGACTGAGAGAGGAACGTACAGTATGCTGTTTTATTACAATTTTTTAAAATATTTTTTAACGAAATGAATATATGTAAGGAGTGGAAAAGGCGAGCTGAAATGTCACCAGAGGACCAGACTCGTCAATTATTTCAAAAGAAGAAAGTGACAATTATTTACCTCTAGGCTTGGCGAAGGATGGCATTGTTTTGATTCCCATCACTGTGATGTTGTTGATGTTGGTTGTTTTATCACTTTTTTCACTTAGCCATTCCTGATGGGTACTACACGGGCGGGTATTCTGTTCAAGAGCCGGGAGCTTACTAAAGTGCCGGCTACCCCCTCCACTATGTCTCCGAACGAGACTCCTCAATGAACCCCCTACGTCCATTCACGGCTGTCTTCTCTCCACTTCTATTTCCCCCTCTCACTCACCCTCTCGCTCTCTCTTACGCACAACAGCAGACGAGTTTTCGGACGTATCAAGGGCGTACTGGCCTCAGATTAGGCCACTCTGGAAGAGAAGTCTGAAAATCTTCTCTTCCTTAACTCGGGGTTTGGTTCTTGGAGACCGTGTTCACGACCTAAGAGCACACATACTCTCAAGAACTTGATCATAACTAATGTTAAATAGCAAGAAATTTCACTACTCTGTACTAAATACCCGTTCCCTACGTCGTACTGCTTGATTATTACCAAATTGTCATTTTCGAATTTACTAATACTGACTCGAATGGTTAAAGACTTGTGTGCCGTGAAAATGAAGAACCACTCATCTCTAGACAAGTTGAGTTTTTCGATTTGTCCTTCCTCATATTATTTTTTTTTATAAACTTCAAAATATTTATATCTTTATATTTATATACATCCCGAATTCGTAAACAGTCGCGAGCCTTAAAGTACTCCACCCTCTAACTTTCCTGACTCAAAAAAATATCAATGATGTTCTTCTTTGGTAATTTCCATAAGAAAAAGAATGTCATTCTTTTGGTCCCAATATGCATTTTGAAACATGTCTTATCCTAAAAAGCATACTTGTGTCAACACTATACAGGGTGTATCGGAGGTTAATAACAATACTCCGGGGGGGGGGGGGGGGGGGTGTTAAAAAATAGTGTAGTTCAACACCACCAATCGCACATGCCTCTCTCCCTCCGATCCAGACATAAGGTACTTCAGAAAAAAAAACATTTTTTTTTTTCAAAGTTTCATTACATTTTTAAAATCAGTATTAAATTTGCTTTAAGGCTAATGCACATCCAATGTTCAAAAGTATCTCATTCAAACCGCATATCACTACAAAAAGTATAAATTATAAAAGCTTCTGGTTAGCGACAACTTTTCGGAAATCACTACTCTTCCAAAATAAAATCCTGAATCTCACAAAAGTTCTAACATTTAATTAGCTTTCCAACGGTATACTCATAACTGAGATTATTTCTCAATTTCATAATGTAACTAGAATCCTAGAATGAAAAAAAAAAAACATGAAATAAATAAAAATAATATTATATTTATTTTCGTGATATTATCAGAAATAAATGAAAGTTGAATACAAAAAAATCATCGAAAATTATAAATGTTCTTAAAACTGGCCTTATCGATCTACCGATACATCGATTGGTCATAATACGTTTAAATATCATCTTTCTTATGTAAGCAAGTCTTGTGGATTTGATTTAGGATTGAAAGCCATTTGAATTTATTATTGAAAGCTTCCGGTCACAACTTTCCCCATTCTGCGTTAAAAGGAAGAAATCTGCATATTTCAATTTAGTATAAGTGAAAAACGCCTAAAATAATTATAAATATATATATATATATACATTTTTCATCGAAATGTTTATTGTGATTGTCGACAGTCCTGTCATCATGAAAGACTTTGACAAAAACGCACTTCGCCACTTGTACGGAATTGATCCTTCTCTTGCTACCTATGAGCAACTTATAAAACTCGTTCTGAATAAAACGACTGTTTCATCGGATTTTTGGTTTATGTTTTTTTCTCAAGCTGATGTCGCCAATTATTATTATGTTGAGATGAAATAATATGTGAAAAGGTTTTATTTTTCTGGTGAAAATTTTACGATAATGAAAGAGTATAAATATCGAAGAGCATATCGTTTAGGCGAAGGGATAAGAATAAAACAAGCATAAAAGATTGATTTAAGTGAATGGTATACATTTTTACGCAGGCTTTTTGTTTTTCATGGAATGCAAGAATATTTGAGAAGTTATTCCGGTATGGAGACTTCTAAGATAAGCAGCCTCAAAGGCAAATAATTAGCGCATTCAGTTATACATTTTGGAGGAGCGAATACGGCGAGATAGTAGAAAGACCTGGAACTCAATGATGCCCTGAAGGCTTAGAAGAGTGGGTGGTATGTCGATTATTTGACGGTAACTTTTTGATAATTGTTCATGGTTAATTTTGGAAAGCAAATCCGATGAACATGTTTCAGATACCCCTGAAGCGATTACATTTTGGAAAGGAAATCTGATGAACATGTTTCAGATACCCCTGAAGCGATTACATTTTGAAAAGTAAATCTGATGAACATGTTTCAGATACCCCTGAAGCGATTACATTTTGAAAAGTAAATCTGATGAACATGTTTCAGATACCCCTGAAGCGATTACATTTTGGAAAGGAAATCTGATGATGAAACATGTTCGTCAGATTTCCTTTCCAAAATCTGATGAACATGTTTCAGATACCAACTGCAAAACGACCCACAGATTTTATTAGCTTCGATGATTGACGGCAGTAAGATGATGTACAATGGATGCAAATTTGGTGTTGAGAAGAAAGGACTCCAGAGGAAAATCACTTTTCTATTTATGAAGATGCAACTAGTTCTAAGGATGAGCTAATCGGGCTTGAGCGAGTTACTGAGAAGCCCCCAACGCGAAGGAGCTGTGAGGAATTGGCGGAGGGGTTGGTTGATGATAGTAAGATGATAGGTCGCTGGGACTTCCTGTGGGGGACCCCTCGCTTCCGCCCTCCTGCCACCTGGGCTAGAAACTCGAGACCTCCTTTGTCTAACGCACACATACTCACATACACGCCACACCGCGCTTTAATATTCCGACAAATTATTCTCCATATCCGCCGGATCTTGCAATCCATCAGTCGGCCCAAATCGCGAATTTGCCGAGCTGTGAAATTGTGGACAATTTCATACCAAGTTTCATTATTAGCAATTGAATTTGGCCTATGAGAAAACTCGTAGCAAGGACACCAACGTTTACCCTCGACTTTAACGACGAAATCATCCATTTCACAATCCAGAAAAATACTATGGCAGTCAACACGTTAAGATCGAATTACAATATCTGTTTCAAGAAAAGGGTCTCCCCTTGTTCAAGTGGCTTTTAGCAAGAGTCCCCGGGGAGCAGGTTGACTCTTTTCAACGATGAGCCCGCTTAAAAATTTCTCTGCAACAGAATGGATGTTTAGGAAGAGTGGCAACATATAGATAGCCCGGCGCTAACGGGAAAAAAATCAACGCACCGTAAAGTAAAAAAAAAAAAAAAAAAGAAAAAGAAATGTTTCTCCAAAATCGTTGGAATTTTAGAGTGTCGACTGTCTTTTACTAAGTGTGACTCGAAAACCATTGCTAAATCATTCGGATTATTGGACATTGCAAAAAACGTAGGCGATAATAACGAGTACAACTGGGAAAAACATTTTTTTCGCATTCTGACATAATGTTTTCCAATATTTTTACCAATATACACATATCTTGTCATCGGACATTATTTGATTCTAACACTCTAATTTTATTTTATTACCAAAAAGTTCTAATTCAACTCCTATTCAAGATACATACGCTAAACTAAAATATCTTTTTAAAGAAAAAAATAATTGGATTGTTTACAAATGAGTTTCGTTATTTGATAACAAGATAGTACCTAAAATTAACAAATAAAATCATTTTATTACTTTAATGTCAATGGAAAAATATGCTGCAAAATAAAAAAAGAAATATTTTGCAATTTTAAATGATATTGATATCACATTAATTCGTGGTATTGAGAATAATAATGCTTTTTTTTTTTTTTTTTTTTTTTTTTTTTTTTTTTTTACGGCGCATCGACATAAATCTTGGCCATTAGCGCCGACGTCCAGGGTGCACCAAGGAATTTTCTCAGCGAGCCCTAAGATGAGAAAATTTCTGGCGCCGGTGGGGATCGAACCCACCATCTTCCGCTTATGAATCCAGCGCGTTAGCCACTAGACCACGAGAGACCCCGAGAATAATTATGTATATAGAAATTCACTGCTTAATTAAAAAGAAAGATACGCGGCTTGGTATGTTGTGTGCCACACCATAAGGTGTTCTATTTTTCCCATTTACATAGTATAAAACCTGGGATGATCACAAAACCGGAACTGGGCTGATGGAATCACCATGTTTGGCTGGGTTGATGTAAACACAAAACATTGTAGGAACTTGGTTGATCAAGTGACAACACAGAGAAGAATATGAGGTATGTGTCCAATCAAAACATAAAACAGAGAACGTGACATGGGTAGATTAAATCACAATATGCAGCAGGAAATGAGCCTTATATAAAATCACCAAAGGGACGGAATGAGGCCTGAATTTAAGTGATCACGACTAACAACAGCAAACGATAGCTATGTATATGGAAGCATAAAATGCAACGATCCTTCTATCGATAAGACATTGCACAAGATAAGCCATAGAGGTTCTCAACTGACGAGAGGTTGTCGAGGCTGGAGGTGATCTACATTCACGGCCGACGGTATTCAGCTTGGACCACTTGAAGTAATCCCTCCAATTGGAGACCATTAGCCAATATATCACTTACTTTAGAACTAAGGTATAATCAAAGGGGCGGGAACGGCCTTTATTAGAAAGCGGCCTACTGTCCTCAAGCAATTTTAAAAGATATTCTCTTTAATATGTGCATCAATACGACCAGATAAGCAGTGCTTTGCATGAACTCTCCAATTGCTGCCATGAATGGATGTCCCTGAAACACGTATATGGTCTAATAAAAAAAGTCGGAGAGGAGAAGCACCGCTGGAGATGGAAGACGTGCCATCAAAAAAATGTTTCCCAGGAAAAAAAACAACATCATTATAAAAAAAATCACGAAGTTGGCATTCTAAACTGAAGAATATTTCTCTCGCAACGAACTGAGTTATTTGTTGATGGAACAAAGAAATAGCCCTCTCCCCATTCTACCCCAAAAATCTCAAAGTAACGCACCTTAAGAGATTCCTCAGAGATTTGTTGTATGGTGGTTAACGTTGCCATCAATTTGCAGAATTCACTACTTCAGTTTGGATAATTAGAGATTGGCAAGCAATAATTAAAGAAGGAAAAAAAAAATCAGCCCCATTCATGGGGCCAAAGGTCTATGTTCAGATTCAGGACACTAGGATGACCCCTAATGACTGTACTAAAAAATGAAATCTTTCGTGTATGTCCTAGTTTCAAACTAAGGTCCAGGACATGAGTCTAGTGCTATACCACATTAGCACACCTCCTACCAACCAGTAGCCTGGTGTTAATTGTACGTAATACGACACGCCTTACAAAAAATTGCTGAAAACAATTATTTCAGGTTTATTTTTATAAAATGAAAATGTAATAAGTATGTGTGTATATTATGAGTACCTTTCACATTCGTTGATATAAATTTGAGATTATATAGCACTTCCTACGAGTGTTCTCTATTACACAAACGGTATTATCAATCATCGACATTTTTATTAAAGTCTAACTGAAACTTCTTTCCTATAGATTTGGCCCAGGAGAAATTTGTTCAGAGTTTTGTCTTAACTAAAATAGGAGCAGGTTGAGTTGCCGGCGAGAAAGTGCCGATCGAGGAAGGATATCCTTGCTTTCCCTTCTTCCGAAACCGGGCTCATTCAAGTCAGCGATTAATTAATGTATGAAAAATAATTCTATTGTACATTCAAAGGAAATTTTAAAACTTACCAATTTGACCGACAGCTGTTTAATCTGATCCTTATTCAATAAAGACTTCTTCGTTTGCATATTGAAATACTCTATCGTGATATTCAATAAAAAAAAATACATCCTGTAATGAAGGATACCCGTCTTATAATGAAATATTATAAAGAAATAAACACTATTATTTATTTGTAATGGAGATAAGCTTCTGAATAACCGAGTGGCCTTTTTATAGCAGTGGATATCTGAGCCTCATTAAGATGCAATCTCATTTATAAAGGAAAAACATGAAAGAATATTAGAAAACTAAAATATTAAGACATTTTGCGCTTTGTATCACATTCTTTAGACCTTTTGTAACTGGTTCTTGCCGTGATAAGGTGAATAGCGTGCACAATTTCTACCAAAGAAGACGCGGGTTCGAGACACCGTTTGACCGATTTTGACCAAACTTGACACACAAGTAGGTGTTGATACGGGGAGTGTCATAGGCTAGGTCAAAAATTTCTGCCAACCCTCTGTCTGTATATTTGTTCCTTATAAAAATCCACACCGTTTGACCGATTTTAATCAAACTTGGCTTACTGGTAGGTCTTGTTATGGGAAGTGTCATTGGCTAGATCAAACACGTCTATTAGCTGGCTGTCTATATGTTTGTTTCTTTACAAATCCACACTGGTGTAGCACGGCACGCCGAGGAACAGATAGTAACTTATAAATTTGTTCATGCCCGTCTATCACAAAGTAATTTATTTGGTATCCATTTTCTTCAGAATATCCTTTTTGTTATAAAATAATATTTCGTTATAGGCAGTGTTCCTAATATTGCAGATATAATAGTTGTAGGCTCTACAGGAAATTGTATGTGAGGGTGTGAGGTAGACAGTAATCAATTAAAATGCATAAGGTGTATCTGAGAAGGCCACTGGTGCTACTAAGAACCCGCTCCAGGCACGTCTCTTCTTCACGGCAACATCATAGGGGCTCAATTTCGTTCATGGCAACACCATATCTTCACCATGAGGTAGGATTGAAGTCAGATATCTTACAGGCAGATAGGCAATAAGGGCTAATTGTTGTTCATGGCAAAGCCATATCTTCTCCACGAGATGAAAATGAAGGCTGATATCTCAGATGATTATGGCATGTGGTTTCTCCCAAAGAAGCATCGAATGCACCATCATTTATTACAAACAAAGAAGAGGAAAATAGAGAGTATGAAAATATTACTACTTGACAACTCGTTTAAGATGTCTGCTGTATATGATGAAAATACTGCTCAAACGTGTGACGACTGGAGCCAACTATGGAATCATGGGCGTATATAGAAAATAATTTCGTGAGGGGCTGGAAGAAGTTCGGGGGGGGGGGCTGAGAACATTTTGGGGTGTGGAATACTAACAATCTAGAACTTGGAATAGTTAGCCAATTAAACGCTATTACACCCAATCAAAATTTCTTTTTCTGAACAAAGTGATCATATTTAATTTATTTTTAAGGTTTTTATGATACATTTTTACCGATTTCGCCTGCAGCCCCCCCCCTTATATAATCCTTCTCATGTAAGGAAAGAATAGAAACTTATCAAAGTTTAAATCTGTAAGCCTTTATATGGCTTGAAAATGTGTTTCGCTAATTGTCTGCAGATTTCGGAACCACCACTGCTACCTTCTTCGAAGCTTTTGCTTCTTGAATTTCTTACGAGGCTGTTGAGGAAATATATCTTTCTTTGTTTATTCAGAGTTCTGTTTGTGCCTAAACTCCTAGCCATTTCTCATTAATTCTAAATAACAAATACGTGGGTCCTCTTTTTTAAATGAATATTATAACTTAAAAGGTCAAATCTAATGGACTGGGAAAGTTGGCAGGAGTAAAATGGCAGGAGTGGTTGGGGCATTCTGATAGCTCAGAGTACATTACACAAACACTTGCTGAATTTCAATGGTTTCAAGGTATACCAGCCATGATCAACTCTTTTTTTTTCCAACTCTCTTAATAGGTCACATGCGCATTCCTGTCGTGTATTTCAAGAGTAAGAATTTGACAAAAAAACAATTCTTCGATTCCTTCTTCGAACACAACATAGGACCTAAAGATAATCATACTGAACCAAACCATGTAGGACGTACTTACTAGTAATGATAAAAGTCTAAGTGCAAAATTTTTCATAAAAATGAGCACGCAATATCAGCCTCAGGATGTCGAGCGTATGCAGTGTGAACGATAAAACAGAGAGTATACCATCAGCTGTTTCGGAAGTGGCTGCTGGCTAGAGTTTCATTATTTGCGAGCAGCCTTCTCCGTTGCACACGATGATAAATTCTCAAAGGTTTCTTAAAGGTCAGTGCTAATATATTCGCCCTCAAAATACCATTGAGCTTTCACTGATGGAATATGATCGTCTTAAACGTAGAATTTTTAATACTAAGCCTTACGCAAACATTTTATTTTTCAGTGTGTACCACAGTTTTGAAGCCCCCAAATATGACTTTCTTAAGTCGAGAGTTAAATTTTGAAATATAAAATCACAGAAGTACATAGAAGCTTTCGACATTATCATGAACGGATGTAATAAAAGAGAAGACGAATGATGTTTGATGAGATCCGGCCGAGCCGAAAAGGCGGAATTGCTGATGAATCGTTTCCTGAAGCGGATGTGCAGGTGGATAAAAAGATGAACCGTTCCAATGGCACTATTTTGAAAAGGCCTACACAACAATGGGGCTTGAGCCTCAATAATGAGATGGAGCGAGTGGCGCGCGGAGGGGGTCGAGTGCCTACAGCCTCAAAGGGTGAATCGGGCGAGGTACTTTAAAGGGAACGAACGGGAGAAAAAAATTCTTGCTGTAAAATAGGATCACCGGAAACAGGCGTGAGCCCTCTTAATCCGAAGAATTATTCTGCCTTAAAACAGATACTTAGACTATTGGAGGACCTAGGTTCGAAACTCAGCATTATTTAAAGCAGTTTAAAACTCGGACAAAACGAGAGAACATTTATCTTCTAGTTTAATCGTCCAAGGGTCAGGACAAGGGCTCATGCCCACGGAGCCTTTGATAGGTACCTACTGCTGGAATATAAGACGATCGAAGGTTCTGACGACACCTGTAAAGTATCAGACCCTGTGTGTCCTCGTGGTCCGCTATGATAGTATTAGCATATTTAGAAGTTGAGGAGTGTTATTCACCAATTACTGGAATAATTCATTCATTTTAGTGTACGTATAAACCAGCTTTTTAGGGCCCAACACCATTTCCAAAGCCTTGAGAGCATTCACAATTCGCATTGCATACTCAAATCACAAATATCGCATATTGAGGTATTCTCCTTGATTCTTTCTTTCTTAATCTTAACAAGTGCTGTTTCAAATTTCGCAGGGTGTCAAAAAATAAAAAATAAAATACTTAATCCTAATTTTAGAGAATCTTGAGCTCTGAACATCAAGGTCTGTAGTTGACCCAACTAAAAAAATTCCAACTCCCAGGACTGTGTCGTCTAACCGCGTTTCCAAAACGTTCTTATCCCTAGTGTCATTTGGAAATCTTGGACAATATTTTGTGAAAAATGTAAAGACCTACTTCAATGAAATATAAATATGAACCTAAAACAACAAATAATCAATAACCAAGGAAAAAACATAAATAACCCTTCAAAACAACGAAACACAATAATTAAATATGGATAAATGGACATGCGTCTACAGAAATGTTATGGCCCCGATATTTGATTAAGTTATTAGAAAAAGCCGAGGGGACTTGATTTCTATAGACCAAAGTTTGTAACAGTTTAAAGTATATTAAAGTAATTGAAATAGTTTTCTGATATTACAAGTAATATGATAACATTTTCCACATCACAAATATGTAGGAAATAACCTGAGGACTTGGGATTGGGCTGATCGTTATACTCGCTACCCATTAAATGTCTTATAAGATATTTAATGAGTTTAAAGGAAAGGGCTTGGCCTGATCTAGTTCTTTAGGAGGAATATGTAGGAAATAACCTGAGGACTTAGGATAGGGGTGATCGGTATACTCGCTACCCAATAAATGTCTTATAAGATATTTAATGAGTTTAAAGGAAAGGGCTTGGCCTGATCTAGTTCTTTAGGAGGAATATGTAGGAAATAACCTGAGGACTTAGGATAGGGGTGATCGGTATACTCGCTACCCAATAAATGTCTTATAAGATATTTAATGAGTTTAAAGGAAAGGGCTTGGCCTGATCTAGTTCTTTAGGAGGAATATGTAGGAAATAACCTGAGGACTTAGGATAGGGGTGATCGGTATACTCGCTACCCAATAAATGTCTTATAAGATATTTAATGAGTTTAAAGGAAAGGGCTTGGCCTGATCTAGTTCTTTAGGAGGAATATGTAGGAAATAACCTGAGGACTTAGGATAGGGCTGATCGGTATACTCGCTACCTAATATAGGTCTTATAAGATATTTAAAGAGTTTAAAGGAAAGGGCTTGGCCTGATCTAGTTCTTTAGGAGGAATATGCAACTGAAAATGATCTCCCATTCAAAAATAGCTTTTGCTTGAATATAAAGTGTTTACTGGATACGGCCTCCAGTATGGTAGCTTGCCGAAGACTGTACTGACTGGACAAGCCTAGCTACTAATAGAACGGAAGCTGCTATTGTCTGTCTAGTTAAGCTGGATTAGCCTGCCCCCGACCGCCACTCACCGCCATCTCCCTCATCACTGTGTCTTTATACTCCACCTAAGAAGTGTATTCCTTACCTATGTAAACAACATCCGCACAGTAAGGTGCCTGGGAATCGGCTTGTATTCATGCCTGGGTAGTTATAAACTCCGAGATATATGTCCATTAGCTGTTTCGCAAAGATCGATAATTACTCGTTACATCCAGTCTCTTAACATTGCATATTATTCACATCAAACTAAAACTCTTGATGTCCGAAATCTAGTTGCGAACGCAGGTTAAGAAAATCATCTAAATGAAGGTATGAGTAGAAGTAAAAATGTTTCGAAGGTAGAAATCGTCAGGGTTCGGTCGTTGTTTCTTAATATAAGTACATTTGACCTGGGAAAATTAACAAAAACATGATGAAAATAGGCATAAGTATTTGAACATCGAATCAATTAATGCCATAAAGCATCTTGATACAAGATAACTCCACAGTAAACATATATTTTTTTAAAGGATCGCCATTTGGGGAAGTTGAAGAATACGTCCATTTCAGTACAATAGGATTATCTTATCAGATGAGTTGGAAGTGGCTTAAACGAGTTTGTGACAATATTGTACTATTCATTGGCATAGATCCAATTTTTTTCTACTTTTGGATACATTAACCAGAAAAACTAGCATTTGTCATTAGCAATCCATTCTGATCCCAACAAAGAAGGACTCGGTGAATCGCGAATGAAATTTGAATAACTCCAAGCGAGGAATATCACCACTAATTCGCGAATAAAAAAATCCACAAACCAATGTGTGTCAATGAGCCCGTGAATTAAGCTACATTGTTTTATTGTGGAGGGTGTAGAAGTATTTAATAAAAGCTGGGGAGGTGGACGGCGATAGATGAGGGATGAGGGCAGGGGTCGCCGGCCTAACGAGTTTAATTGTAAATAAAGAGGAGTGACCCGTATCTGGTAAGTGGAGTTCGGGGTCGCGCCCCTATACGCCACAATCTCGGGACTATTAGCGCCTTCTCCCTTTAGGATCACTCCCACTAGTTTCAAGCACCTTATTAAGAATCTTAAGAATTGTTGATTTTTTAAAATTATTTTTGATCGCGTTGCGATTTGGTGGCCCTTCTACATGGGCGTCACTAGCAAAATCACTCGAGTCAGTAAGCTTGATAATGAGATAGCATATAGTTATCCCTTGACTTGATAAGAAGTCAAGGAATAGTGGGTTGCCGCCAATGTTGGGCAAAACTAAAATTACAACTACATTCAGTTTTTGGAATAATCTAAATCGAAACTAAAGTTGCAACCTTAAAAAAAACTAAATTAATAATTGGATATTAGTTGAACTAAAAATAAATCATTGAGAATTGATTAAAAACTGATTTAAAACTTTAGTTTAGTTTAGTTAATTTATTTAAAATTAAATGTTACCTTCCATAATAATTAACTCAGAATATTTAGTTTAACAGAAATAATGTGGATTCATGTAAATCCATGTGTTATTTCAATAATTTTTTATTTATTTAAATTTTAAAATCCATTATTATTAACTGAGAATGTTTGGGCGGGTTCTCTATAGGTTACCACCCTTTTCTAGCCAGGATAGGGATGATGCCTTTTCTACCACTACCCCATGGTAGGAATCGAACCCACGACTTTTGGCACAGAGTGTTAATTCAATAATTAAGTAAGTTATTAAAAATAATAGAACTTGTTAATTTGTTTTAATTTTGCTTTAAATAGGCAAAAGTTGTAGTTGTAAGTTGTAACCTCATTTTCTTCTTTTTTCAATTATTGTTCATGTATAAATACTCTTTATTTAAATAAAAATACATACATATATACCCTTGCGCTGAATCAAATTATGCAGTAGTATACTGAATGGAGGAAAATGAAAAGTGTACTTTTTCAATATACTAAAATCATAAATTAAGGTCACTTTTGGTTAAATTAAACAAATTGCCATACTTAAAACGAATACTAAAACTAAAAACAACTATTTATTAAGAAAATAATTCATCAGAGTCCAATTTTATGAAATTACATTAATTGTTAACATGATTAATAATTATACAAATTTAATACTAAACTAAAACTAAAATTAAAAATATAACGTGAGTTTATATTTAGTTACAATAAATTAACGTTAGTTTTGCCCATCAATGGTTTCGTCTTAAAAAGAACAGTCTGATTTTCGGAAAAATCTAGTATTTGAAAGTTTCCGCATGCTCATTGGCAGTCTTCTTCAGCAATGAATGCCTATGGGATGAAAGAAGACCCAAAGATTCTGGTTCGGTTAGCATGAGGATAATGTAACAGAAGGAGATTTTGCTCATGGCCAAGCAACCGGTATCTTTTTTTTTTTTTTATTACATTTTTTTGTAACGTCCATTTTTTTTTTTTAATTCATGTTTATTTAAAATCTGTACAATTTAAAGTACAATAATTAATTGTGCTGGCCTATGTATACATATCAGTGTAAAAAGAGAAAATGGAAGGAGTACATTTTACTTTTGGTGTTTTTAACCGCTGTTAGGGTAGCTGGTCACGTGGCCAAAGTCTCTTAAGCCTCCTGGGAAGGTTTTTAGGATGGGCCTGAGTGGAAAGGGATTGACCTCTAGGATTTGGGTGGGATGACAACTTGGAATGGAAGGTTAGGAATCGGGATTTGGCGAGATCGTTTACGAAGGGACTATTGACGTCGTTATGTAGGGTTTTGTTGGAGACATAAAAGGGAGCGTTGACTATTCTACGAACGACTTTGGATTGGAATGCTTGTATTCGTTGTATGTTTGACTGTTTTGCTGTTCCCCATAATTCAAGTCCGTAAGTCCAGATACAGGTCTGATTATAGTTTTGTAAATAGTGAGTTTTTTTTGTCTCGTAAGCTTTGAAGTAGGGCCGAGTAATCGTCGTAGGAGTCCATAGCTCTTGTATTTTCCATTTTTTATCAACTACGAATTTTAGGACGGGTTATCTATAGGTTACCACCCTTTTCTAGCCAGGATAGGGCTGATGCCTTTAATACCGGTATCTTTGATTTTTCTATAGGATTGTTTTGAAAATGTCACTGTTTTTGTTATCTGGATCCTAAGTGAGGACGATAGTTTATAGTGAAGCAAAAATAGCGGACAGAATTCTTAGACAGCAATTTGCGGAGAAAATAAAAACTATCAGCAACAATTTATTAAGGTTTTGTAGTTTGTATTTTATTCATGAGCTAGATATACAGAATATAATAGGTGTTGATGTATGAAAGATAAGAAAATTAAATTTACTAATGGGTTCTTAATTTTTTGTATGTTATCCATAATTATTATTATGTCGGGGATGATAATTATTCAGCATGATTAGGAGGAAATACATGCTGGTTTTGGTACCCACAAACATGTAAAGATTAGCCAATACATGAAATTGTGTTTGAAGTTTTAACTGAAAACATGTTAAGGTCTCTCTGTAATATACATATATCTCCCAGTTTTACAACTGGAGAAGACCATGAGATGCACGAGAAATTCCCTAAGAGCTACAGATTAGTTAACAAAACTAAAGATTATTTTATTAAAATTAAAAATGGGAAATAGAGGTAGAAAATACGCTTGCTTGGACTTGTATGCTTGTGTGCGACTGTGTACGTGCGTTTGTATAATGGTATATGCTTCGTGTTAAAGTACATGTTGAAGCATTATCATTATTTTATTTTCTTAAAATAATTTAATCCAAATATTTTGATTTGATAAAATATTTATTACAAATAATACATTCTCCTGCATATTTAGGTCAATGAATTTTCAAACGAACTGATATAAATTTGAATGGTCGAAATTGTTGAATTGTCTTAAAAGAAAAAAAAACTAACTAAAAACATACCAATCATCTTAGGTCTCTGAATTAGCAGTTTGTTAATTGATATTTTTAAAGTGTTTTATAGGTGACGTACCACCTGGTTGGATTAACCTGTTTCAGAAGTTTATTGAAAGAAGTTTGTTTTTGATGAAGTATGACAGCAAGCAGTAGATAAGTTGGACTTAATATGCTTGGTCATTGATTACGTCAAGAAGAAATACTACACGCGACTTGCGTATTATCTATTGTTACAGGTATTTGTTTCATTAAATTGACGAGTATTTTCGTAAACAAACTTGAACGATTGACATAGGTCTCGCAGAAAACTCATCAGTTCTTAATCAGTGTTTTTTTTTTTTTTTTTTTTTTTTTTTTTTTTTTTTTTTTTTTTGTCGTTGGCAATCTAATACTACCACTAAACAGGTCAACAGGGATAACATCAACTATTTTTCAAAAAAATGTAGGTAAAACTAGTGGATTCTGTTAAACGGCGTGTAGAGTTATCAGTTTTTTTGAACGTGTAACATTAGTTTGGAATAGGGGAAGTTTTTAAAAAATATAAGCAGTTTTACCTTTTCCTTTATTTTTGTTTAAATATCTGGAAAACGGTTGCCAATTTGGCCTAATTGCAACAGCTTGGCCTTACTCGAAGAACACGATGCACTAAATGAGCGTTATATTCAAACAAGGGAAGATAACGCAGAAGTCGGACTTTTTATACGTACTTGGGTTGAAATAATCGTTTGTACTACATGAATTTATAAATACATCCATCAACACATGAAAAGAATAACAAAACTGAACTGTGAGTGAAGAAGCTGTGCGTAACCCCGGCTGCAGAACAAAGCTCATAAAGCAAATAGTTTACACAAAAAGCACTCATGAAAGAAGAAATTCATTCTACTTAAAGGCAGCTCTATCATTAATCAAAAACGTAGTATCTAAAAAACGAACAATCATCTTGAATGAGGTTGATGTTGAGGCTGTTAGGTGCACGTGGACCCTACGGCAGGCCCATAACAACAGCTTTGTAAACACTCCAAAGGAGGAGAACAAGGAGCCGGCCACCAAGTGAGCTTAATCATGTGTGGGGCAAAGTAAATTGACTCAACTCACGTCACTAATTCCACCATGTCCACTGGTTCAACTCAACTCTCGGCTTGTCCACGCTCTAGATCCATTCATGCAAATATTTGATAGTAAGCACAACTATCAACTAACGTAGTAAGAGGGGAACATTCTTAATGAGTTCTCCTAAACAGACCATTGTGGTTTTGTTGTGACTATGAAAAGCTAAAACCACAAAATGCGCTATTCGGGAGCCTCCACCTTTTAGGAAAGCGTATATAGTCGACCCGATGACGCAATCACACAATCTGATTCTGACTCCTTGATAGCACACAAATCATTGATAAAAACAAGATAAGATTGTGAGAAAAGATATCTTGCACTAAAGGTATTTTATCTTTATCTTAGCTAAAGAGGCTACCTTTAAAGAAAACATTGACATCAGACAATTGACTACACAGGACTTATGTAACACAGCACGAACACACATATTACAAGATTGCCTAAATCATTGGTTACGACAGACAACAAATTAAGAAAAATTAAAAACTCAAAGTCTGGCATGATAATGATTTGTCTTTAAATAGAAGAGACCAAGTTATCTTGACCAGGTTAAGAATTGGACACTCACTTATAACAAATTCGTACTTAATGGAAAGACAGGACAGACCCGTGTGCTCCCTGTGTAATGTTGCCCTGACGATAAAACACATACTGACAGACTGCAAGAGACGAGACAATTTGCTCATACCACACGACTTACTCGCAGAAGGTAACCCTCACATCAACACTATATTACATTATTTAAAGATCACTACGTTATACAAAAAAATCTAGCCAATCTTCCTTCTTCTCCTTGTGCTTTCGATTTTAATAGTTTACTTTAAAAACCTATAGATCTGATTTAATTACGCTAATGTACCTTAGTTTAGTTATTGTTTGTTTTATATTTGTATTATAATGCATTGTAAATGTAAATGAATTGTCGTTTATATTTGTATTTATTATTTTTATTAAGATGAATCTTGTTGTTTATCCATGTACGTGTGTATATGTATATATGATATATATGCGTGTATATGTATGTGTATATATGTATTTATATATTTTATTTAAGTATAAATGTAAATTGTATACATCAACATAGTTTCAACAACAACATATTTTCATCAACATAGTTGTCTACGTCAACATAGTGTAAGAGAAGTGTATATATTTTATAATCTGTATTAGGGCTCATAACCATAGTTGCGAAGCCCTTTTAATGAAAAAAATATATATATATATATGCTGGAACAATCGAGAACCTAATTGTTGCGTTCAAACTACAATTATTGCGTTGCTATTTTAAAAATTAATGAGTTTGTGACAAAGTTTATTGATAAATATAATATAATTCATTGGCATAGATCCTTGCTTTTGAGTACTTTTGGCGAAATTAATCAGTTAATAAGTAACAAGCTTTTTACATCAAGCCATCCATTTTGAAGCCAACTCGAATAACATGGCAGCAATGTGAACGTCATAACATCTCTCCTGTCGAGATGTAATGACTATATGGCCCCCCTGATGAAGACTTCGAATTCAAGCCAAAACATAGGATTAGTTGGAAGTGAAAACCTCATTGTATCTGGAATATGAGAAGTTTGGAAAAACGGATAACAGACTTCCTGCGAGTAATACACTTTTATAAACTCTTTAAATTTACATATTATTAGAATTACAGTTCTTGTACTAATAAGATGCAAATTTATTAAACTCATTAAATTGCCTTTTTGTGTGTATTAATATTTAAATTGGTGAAACAATGAATAAACTGATTGAAATTCGGCACATTGGCGTCCACTCCTGATCTACATTTAGCCGTATAAAATCAAGGTTACACCAAAGACGCATTGGGTGCTGTATTGTGCGCGTGAAAGAATGCGGTTTCCCTTTCATGCACTAATTTTCATGAAGGATTATAGCGGCCATGGAGATAATTCTTTCATCATATTGAACGCCAATTAGACGTCTTCGTAAACAGTACACAACCTTCCTTGCTCCTAGCCGTTGTTTCATGCATGAGGGATACGATACTATGGCTTTGCCTTACCCCACTGGCATAGATCTAGGCGCACGGTAGTGCGCCAGGCCAAGTTCCGGCCTAAGCATACTGTGTGTATATTACAGGAGGTCTTAGAGCCGATTTTTACTCTCTCAAAACTTTCAACCAGGTAAAGATGAAGTTATGAACATTTACACAGGTATTATATTATTAGATGTGAGTAAAACTGGAAATTTTCATAATTCTACATCGAATAGTTTCTGAGATATAAGCGATCGAAAATCGGGATTTATAGGACTCACTCACTCACTCATTCACTCACTCACTGACTCATCAAAATTATTAGGAACTTGCCATGATGCTAGAGACTTGAAATTTTGCATGATGATAGATATGGAGGTGTTATTAAAGGAAAAAATCGAAAAATCCTGAAAAGTTGTTTTTGACTCCGCTTCCGGGGCGGGGGCGTGCCAGTTTTGTACTTCCTTCGGAAACCCGTCATTCCGTCCGAAACCCATGATGTGGGGTATCAAATGAATCGTCTCGGTATGAAGAACCTGTATTTGATGTTTTAAAAAACAATTAGACGCATATAGGCTCGGTCAAAATCTTATACCAGCTGTCTGTCTGTGTGTTTGTTCCTTATACAAATCCGTACCGTTTGACCGATTTTGACCAAACTTGGGACACAGATGGGTCTTGATACGGGGGGAATCATAGTCTAGGTTAAATTGTCTATCAGCTGTCTGTCTGTCTGTTTGTTCCTTATACAAATACACACCGTTTGGCCGATTTTGACAAAATTTGACACATATGTCGGTCTTGATCCGGGGAGTGTCATAGGATAGTTCAAAATCGTCTATCAGCTGTTTGCCTAACTGTTTATTTCTTATACAAATCCACACGATTTGACCGATTTTGACCAAACATGGTACATAGGTAGGTCTTTATCCGGGTAGTGTCATAGGCTAGGTCAAAATCGTCTATCAGCTGTCTGTCTGCATGTTTGTTCCTTACACAAATTCACTCCGTTTGACCGATTTTGACCAAACTTGGCACACAGGTAGGCCTTGGTCCGGGGAATGCACTAGGCTAGGTTAAAAAGGTCTTTCAGCTGTCTGTCTGTATGTTTGTTCCTTATACAAATTCACACCGTTTGACCTATTTTGACCAAACTTGGCACGCAGGTAGGTGATACGGGACGTCATATTACCTATGACGTTTTGTACTTTTTGTTCCATCGGAAAGCCATCATTCCTTCTGAAACCCATCATGTGGGGTATCAAATGAATCGTCTTGGTAAGGAGAACCTATATTTGATGTTTTAAGAAACATTTCGACGCATTTTAACAACAACAGTTGTGACTACTTTCTTAAATGTAGTAAATAAAGTCGTAGGGGTTAACTGCATAATATACTTGACAGCAGATACTAAGTTTTTCAAAGTCGAGCCATGTAAATTACAAAGTTTAGGATTACAAACCCAAAATGTATCGCCTTTGCTCTTATCTTTTTCTTGAAGGCCTTCTACACTTTCCCTATTGTGATCTTTATCCTCGGGATAAGGTTCCTGTGTTTTACAGTATAATAGTTTAGTTAAGAGAGCAATCAATTTGTCCTCTAGAGTAATGTCATCTGGAAGAGCATCTAACTTTTCTAGGCTAGTGATTAGATGTATGTAGGTTGATTATTGGTATCAAATATCAAGCAGTAAGGAGAACTTTATGCAGAATCCAAAGACCCTGGTTTTTTATGAAGTACAAAAAGCCAGTAGGTATGCGGCAACTAAATTTTAATTAATACTTAGAAAAAAGTAATGAGATTCCAAAAAAAACATAAATGTGAAATAGAGGCCAAGTTCCTCCACCCACAAAGAAACACTCCCTTCCCCAAAAATATCCCCTCCTAAAACCCCCCCAAAACGCCTTACCATCCTACACTCCAAAAAAGTAGTATGAGTTAGTGTATAAAGTGCACCATATTTTCAACCAAAAATATTTGCCAATACAAGAGATGATACAAGAAAGAAATGTCCAAGTTCATTACTTGGAATACCTCATAGTTACTTACTAAGAACAGTAAAGACACTTCAACTGACCTTTAAAAACAACAATAAAAATAAAAAATACTTATATCCAGTTACTAAAATATCACTTTCCTCAACCAGGTATATTCTTAAACTTGGCAATGTTTAGTTTTCTCTCTAAAGATAATTTCGGCAGAAATAAAACATTGCCAAGTTTAAGAATATACCTGGTTGAGGAAAGTGATATTTTAGTAACTGGATATAAGTATTTTTATTGTTGTTTTTAAAAATCAGTTGAAGTGTCTTTACTGTTCTTAGTAAGTAACTATGAGGTATTCCAAGTAATGAACTTGGACATTTCTTTCTTGTATCATCTCTTGTATTGGCAAATATTTTTGGTTGAAAATATGGTGCACTTTATACACCAGTAGTGTAGGATGGTAAGGCGTTTTGGGGGGGGGGGTTTAGGAGGGGATATTTTTGGGGAAGGGAGTGTTTCTTTGTGGGTGGAGGAACTTGGCCTCTATTTCACATTTATGTTTTTTTTTGGGATCTACCCTTCAGATTCGCAGACTCGTCATTTATTTGTGTATACTGCAATATTTTCTTGAAATTTCCTTACTTGGTTGTATAAATGTTCATGTTTGTTTGGCTTCTGTCGCCAGAGGTGGTGGTGATGATTGATTAACTTCCGTATGTCAACAGATTTCGTCAGATCGTTTTGGTATTCTTCTTCCTTGATAGATATCTGCTATAACCTTAAAACTGAGTTTCCCGAATTAGAGAAAGTTTGAGAACATGTCTTAATTCAGAGCAACCAAGATTATATTGTATAAGAGCTTCCTTCCGACCAGTCGCGGATCAAGTAGTACTTCATGCCTTTGAAAGCAAAATCCTGCTATTGGGGAGTCATGCAGATGGGGTGACCAATGAAGACCTCTACTCCCTGAACAAGGAGTCTGACATCTCCAAGATTTGTACGTATTGGGAGATTGCATTGGGCTGATCATATGACGAAAATGGAAGATCACCCAGAAAGTAGTCTTCGAACAGCTATATATGGAGGAAGAGGAAGGCCAAAACTAAGAATAGTGGGGTGGCGTGCCTTACCCACACGAAGTTTTTCAGGTGTCCATAAATGGAAGGACACTTAATAGTGGAGACAACTGGTGCTGAAGGCCCAGAATCAGAGAAGACTTGTTGTGCCGCACAGTGGTCTCTTTTCAATAATCATGGTGCAAAAATTACTTTCGGCTGATGGATCTCGTTCAAACTTGCTAGTGTTTATAAAAGGGTTTAAAAGTAGTTCTGCGTTGGTTTTATAAAATTAGGTCTTAAAGGAGGTATGGTACAGAGGAGAAGGGAAGGTGCTTGCTCACAATACTTACTTATTCAGCTAATATCGAGTGTATAATTTGTTTGAAATATTAAAAACTCATCACCACAGTTTGTAATATCCTCATTGCTATATGATTCAATAAATCATACCGCAATGAGGAACAAGTTTGACTCTTGCACTTCTAGTGTTCAAATCCAGATAAAATCCTTAGAATTGAACTCCAAGTCACCCCAGATATACAGAACAATGGTTGGACGACGGTCTTAAAGAATCAGTGAATAAATTGTTTGAACGTAGTCGTCAGATTTTGAAGTGGAGGGGGGCTATAAGATTCCTTATAAAGACCATAGGTTTCGATGAAAACGCCCCTTACATCGACAGTATGATGACGAGAGGACTTAAGTTGGTGAGAATGTATTTTTGAATCTGCCTTCCTTCAGATGTGTTCATTGTCAAAAATTTGTATTCATTCATTTCATAGTTGTGTATTTATAGTCTGTGGCAAACACTAGGTTCATGCGACAGAGACATAACTGAGACGTGAATTAAAAATAAAATTCGTTGATTTGAGGACGATGTAGGCATCCTTTGATGGTACTTTTCTAGTAAGTCAACTTCCTGCCCTCCTAATTGTTCCGAATGTGTAGGTCTCTAATAGAATAAGAAAATCAATCTATCTGCTTATATAATTACAAGTGTCTATGTGATTGCGCGAGGAATGGTAACGGATGTTCGGTCCTGGCCATTAGTGCCAACGGCGATTGCCTTGTCTCCTGAGCATAACTAACCTTTATTTTAATTACTGTTAACTTTAAGCAAGGACAGAAGGATGGAGGGGGTTCTGGAAGGCGGGACTGCTCCCCTCCATCCAAAGGTGACAAGCAGTTTTGCCTCCTCGACTAATTGTCTCCTAGCGATGCGAATTCGCCAGTAAAAACAGGCAAGATTTTAGCCATTGGTTCACCAAACCCTTTTTTTATCTTGGGTCTCTCAGTTTTTTTATACTTGGCAAGAATAGGCGATGCCAAGGTCTTTCCCCCATTAGAGTTTCCGTCCCCCAAAAGGAGACAATTTTTTTTTTTTTTTTTAAATTTTATTCGAACAGTTGATTAATCACTTAGTAACAAGCCACAACAACATTATAAGTAGATTAACACATAGCATTGAATTAAACGTTTTTCAAAACGATAGCTTCAATCGTTTTTGAGTTGGTGTTTGGAATATGTCACTTCAGTCCACCGTTGAGGCTTCTCGTTACATCGTATCTTTCTCGATCAGGACCAGTTTTGGTTGAGAGTACAAGTATTTCTTTCAGACGAGGATGGAATGCAAGTATTCTTTAACAAGACGAGATTATGCAGTCAAAACCTTATCCCCGATTGTTTCAGGATATATTATCCGCATGACAGTAGTATTTTTCATTTTTTTTTCCTCATGTGAAATATAATACCCCACTACAGAAGAATATCGGAAGGGCTGCTGATAAAGAGAAGAGCAAGCCAATGTAAACAGTCTAGAGCTGTGGGCGCGTGCGTGCGTAAACTTATGTGTGAGTGCGAGGGAAGAGTGGAATTTCCAAGTGAAATGTAGCAAGTAGCCGTGTTATTCCCACGGGCGGGGAGAGCACAGGTGCCTCGGGCTGGAGCGGAAGTGGGCCGAACCTTGGCCGTTTCCGCCCAACACAACACTTGACTATGTGCCATGGGAAAGGTAGGTACAGTCAAGGTAATTAACCCGCCGCAGAGTCGAAGCATCGCCACTGTCGCCGAAATTATCCACAGATCAATCTAGTCAGCGAGATAACTGAATCCAGACCATGGAAATCTAACAAATCACAAGGGTTCTTAAGCCTCAGTTAGTTGTATCGATGTTACCGTTCTTTTCAGTACGGCAATTAAGTTCAGGCGAAGTCAGAAAAATTCACCGTTGAATTCCCTACGCTAAACATCTTCACCGCTAAAAAAGGGTAATGCGGTAAGTCCTTTAGTTTAGTCTCAAGTAAATGACCAAAAATAGATGGGGTACTTTATGGACAGCAATTAACGAAAACAAGATAAATCATCCTCAAGATATTCTACAAAAGGAAAAATCGTTGTATTAACCGTCTTCAAATGGGACACTGAGGTAAACTCACGGATATTTAATAATAAATGATGAATGTCAAAATTCTCAAAATGGAACAATATAAACACATTTTCGAAGAATGTCGCATGCAAGAGACGACTCGTCGAATAAGATAGAATTTAACTCTTTCTTCAAAGGGTAATAGTCGAGGGTGCATGTGTGAATATTTTCGGAACAACGCATATAACAATAATTGAAGTATGCACAAATCCAAAAATTTAACGGAACATTTTTTGATTATATAAACAAAATTACGAAGTTAAGGAATATATTTTTCTGAAGATCTAACGTTAGCCAAATCCTAAACATTTCTTGACTTCATATCACAACAATGGCTAATTATCTTCATCTCATTATAAAATAAATACGTGTTTTTACCCTTCTTTTACTTATAACTCCGAGTACAGGCTAGAGATTTTCTCATGGCGTTAAAAAATTCGTAATAAAAATTCCCGTTATTTATCAGAAGTACAATAAGTATGGAAAAAGGGTAAAAAAAAATTAGGAATTTCATATTTCAGGAGGCGTGAAGAGAAAATATCGAATCACTCCACATTAACGGGTACAATAACACGACAAATGCCGAAAGAAGGTTGTAGGCCGGAAATCTTCCAATTCAAAACAGGAAGATCACTTGACTAGGAATCAAGGCAGGTAGAAAACTCTTAAGGGCATTTAACCCCATTATTTCTCGGCTACTTGACCGAGATATCAGATTTTATATATTTATGTTGAAATGTATAGTATCATCTCAGTCTTAAAGCTCGACTACTTGATCAAGAATCAGAAGGGTGTTTATTTTAAAAGGTGTTTTGTTAGTAACTAATCGCTATTTGATGAAAATACATGTTAAGAATGGTATAATAAAATATAATTAATAGGATGGCTCTTTTAGATGTAAAAATCGTAAACGTTTCACAAAATAAACCCTAAATCGTCAAATGCAGTTTTTTTTTACCCCTGAATTAAAAATCACAATTGTACGATGAAAGCGCTTCATAATAAATACGCCAAGTAATGGTTTCTTTAAGAGTGAAATGAGATGTGCCATTTGTTTGTTGGGAGTGGCCTTCCATCTATCACTTGCTCTATCATAACAATCATTTGAACGAGTACTGGGATCGATTTACAATGACAGTAAAAGTATTAGAGATTGAATAGGATTCAAAGTAAGCGGGAAAGTATACGTGGACGCAAGCAGAACGAACGATGGCCAGGTGTGAGAGACGGTTGCAGCCTCATTTCTTCACCTGCCACGATACCGTCTCTCCATCATTCCGATGTTCTCATTAACGGCTTAGCGACAAGGGCCTTTGCAAAATATATATTCAATTGAAGTTTTAGTTTTACGTGGTTTAACATCTCCAGCCAAAATATTTCATAGTACAGAATAGGTAAAAAAAGCTAGTAAACATTTTGAAGATCGTGTATCAGTTTGTCGATGTTTCGGCTTGAAATTATAGCCTTCCTGAGGGCTGTAAACAAGGAGGATAGAGTTCCAGCAAAAATAAAACGCATGTTTTTTTCATAAAAAAGTGTAGTTTTATTAACCTCTTGCCCTCTATGTTCAACCGGAAGGATGGAGCGACGTCATCTTCTGACCTATCCCAAACTAAAACATCTCCTGACCTCACGACGCGATACTGAGAGGCTCGGCGTCAAATGGCTCGTCCGCCACCGACGGGCGTTGGATAAAATAAAATAAATAAATTAACCTATTTGCTGCTTAGAAATGTAAGGCTTGACCTTCACCGTGTGCTACAGGGCTTGTGCGTGAACAACCACCCGGCGCTGAGTTCTTTTTTCCAAAGTACAATTACAAAAAAAGGTTTGAGGTCAAATGACCATACAGTTCGCATAGCTTGTAAAGGAGCTGCCTGCACTGTCTACCAGCAATTCCACGAGTCTACTAGTTGATTTATACACCGCTAGGTGCCGATTCTGAGGCACAAAAATATGTGAGAGCAGCAGTTGTTTAGTAGCACTGGAGGCACGCCGCACAGTGGGGCCAAACCTCTTTTTGTGTTTCTAAAAAGGCTTCAGCCTCCAAATCTTAATCGATTTTAATGCATTTTTTTTTTTTTAAATATAACCCTAATAAAATTTAGAACAACTGTGTCTGGCCAGAATTTTGTTGTTTATTAAAATACGTGTAAATAATTCACAAAGTTTTACAACTGAACATAAAATAATATTTTATTTTTCATCTAACTTAATATCAGCACTGATATCGTTGAAATTAAACATTCAAATCCTTATTAGACATGGAAAAATCAAAATCTATTTTCAAATCACTCAAAAATCATATTATTTCAATTCGTCTCATTGTTAATTAAGATAAATTGACGTTCTGAAGATGTCAGTCTGATTTTTTCCAAGTCTAATCAGGATTTGAATGGTTGATTTCAACGATATCAGTGCTGATATTATGTTAGATGAAAATAAAATATTATTTTACGTTAAATTGTAAAGGTTTGTTAATTATTTACACATAATTAAAAAAAAACAGGAGAAAAAAAAAACAAACATCTGGCCTGACATAGTTGTTCTAAATTTAATTAGCTTTCATTTAAAAAAAAAATGCATTAAAATCGGTTAAGATTTGGATGCTGTAGCCTTTTTTGACACACGAAAAGTCGTTTGGCCCCACTGGGCGCCGGGCTAGCGCACAGATATGTGTTCTTCAGCAAATGGGTAAACATACCACGTGACCCCTTAGTAAATGTACCTTCGGAATCCCAATGGTCAGCGATCTACTTCGAATATAGTAAACATTTAGATTTTTTTTTTTAAATTTTGAAATCCAGTTAATCGTGGCATAAACTATTAGCTTTCATACCGGGTAGTAGTTTGCTTGAAGGTTTTAACTTGTGAACTAAACTTTGAAAATTGCTTATAAGTTTGAAACATTCAAAAAATGTGAATTAACAAGGAAGGCAACATAGCGAAATTTGCCACCGTTGTGGCAACGACTTGAACCTAGCTTGGCCCTCCAGCCTCAACTGGTTAGTAGTTAAAGGTTTAAATACTAACTGAATGAAGAGGATGCTCCAAGTGACCACCAAGACAAGAGAAGGAGGAACAATACAATTTGATATTCAAATCATACATATCACGAACAGTAGGAGCCTATGATTCTTCCATTCAGAATGGGTGTATGGCTTCCTTTCAGCCCAAGCCTCATCTATCCCTACCAAGCACCTTCCTCTTCTCCACATCTCTATCAGCGGTTTACTATTTCCGAGAGGAAACCGATATTATATCTTACAATTCTTAAAGTATTGAATTCTGGAGAAACTTTGCCGCGAACTCATATGGACGATATACAGGGTGTCCCACGTTGAGATGTCATAACTTTAGGGGTTTATTCTACATGTCATTTGTAGTTCAGGGGCGCAAAAATGAGCGTTCTATCTCAACATGCAGAGGAGCTACTCAAACTTTTGTCTTTTTCAAAAACTACTGGCTTTTCGAAAGAAAGCCATTAAATAATGCAACTTTTGAGGCGGAGGCAAACCTCTAAGTCTAAAAATAACTGATTCAGAAAATATTGAATAATTTAATAAAAAACTAATATTAAACGTTCTCATCTATATACCTTTGAATATAGCTCTTAATTTACACGGTAATATTTCTATAACGGGCGTTTCTTATTGGAAATTTAATGTAGATTCCAAAAATGAGGTCTTTGTTTAAGTTGCATTGATCAGAAATTCCGAAAACTCAGTTTTTCTTTAGAAAAGCCAGAAGTTTTTTTTAAAAAAAACAAAAGTTTGAGTAGCTCCTCTGCATGTTGAAATATAACGCTTATTTTTGCGTCCCTGAACTACAAATGATATGCAAAATAAACCCCCTAAAGTTATGACATCTCAATGTGGGACACCCTGTATATCATTCTCTAAGAACTAGGACTGGTGAGGCCAAAGGATCACTGTTCTTATATTTATTTGAATAAAATACTTCTTCGTAAAATGGTTTCATCTCGGTATTTAATTATCAACACATTACCGCCTAAAGAGTGAAGAAACAGAATCTATCTATGTTTTTTTAGGAATAAGGGGAAGATAAGTCCTGTTTCCTGCTGTCCAATCATTAGGCCGAAAAATAACAAGCAATTAATAATCGAAACCTCCAATTAGGAGAAAAAAAGGACTATTTGAGGTAGACATCTTTTCTCCACTAACCTGTGATATTTTGGATACAACGTTTTTGAACGTATACGAGATATTCAACGAATGAAACATCCAGAAAGACACGAACTCACTCGAATCATTTAACAAGACAAGAACGGTCGCACCATACCAAAATATACAAAATATGCCTACTTCACATCGCTAATAATCAAGCCGAGATATGGGCGACATTCTCCATCCACCACCATGGAGGACTGTTTTTTTTTTTTTCAAAGTGACGATTCTGGAGACTAGAGACGAGGTATATTCTAGGAGCTGAGACTCGTAACCACTGCTCGCCAACACTGACGTTTTGAGTATAGATCGTTGGCTTTTGTGATTGTCAGAATTTGGTCCCGCTAAAAAACTACAATTTTTTAATTTATTTAATTTTTATAAAAAAAGGAGATATAAAAGCCTTTATCAGAGCTATAAGCAAAAAAGAACAGAGTAGATACTAATAACTATACATAAAAGAAAAACAAATAACACCAAATGACCACATACGATATATACGTGCTAGCATTGGTGCTTAATAAAAAATGAATGAATACTATTTTATCATTTGGTAGGAGTTACATGGAAATTGTATTCTAAGGCTTTTTTAATAATGCTCTTGCCCTATTAAATTTTGTGGATCAAATCCGTATTTTATAATATTATTTGAAATATAATTCATGGCTAATAATTGTAAATCTTGTTATTTAACGTCTATTTGAAGCCTAATGCTATTAGATGTCTTATATGAAACCATGGAGCCTACTTTATTTGAAATAGGCCAAATTGAAGCCGACAGTGGCCACTGGAGAAAGTGGGTCGTTTCCCTCCAGCGAGGCAATTGATTTTAGAAATATCAAAATTTTGAATATATCAACTGACAGTAAATTCTTCTAAATTCTTATGTAAAATACTTTGTTTAATAATCCTTCCATAAAGGTTTCTTTCCAATTCGTATCCACTTTTAATCACCAACGTTGAATATTTATTAATATGTTATTGACATTTGCGTAAATCTTGCTACAAAAATGTCATCCCCCACTAGCGTCAGAAAAAATGATACACGAGGATGATGAACATTCTTGAGCTAATTTATACATAAATAAATAATTGATATTTAAGTGGAATCGTGTGTTCAGGCCTATAAAAATGTCGATACCGTTCCACGTTGACGAGAAGACATCCTAGCCTAAGTGGCCAAATCACAGACAGGCGCTGGTGCTAATGAATGCCCTTAGAATTCGACAGACAAAAAAATTAATTCTATAAATGCTAGTGGCTCCACCCTACTTCTTTTTATTATTTCGCCCCAAATAGAGGTAAAAAGCATTTAGGCAAAATTGATTTTTCTTGAAAATGAGGTACAGCCATATTTGGACAAATCCCAGGTGTGGCTCCTTCAAAGAATGTGAGATTCCTGCAAAAGCAAAGGAAATTTGAAGGAACAATTTGACCACAATCCTGGAGACTTGGTTCTACCCAACTAATAAACTTTAATTATTTTTAGTGCTTGAAGGCTTGCGGTTATTGCTCACTATTCAATCTGCTCCTACGATCGACGCAAATAGCTAATCTATAAAATAATTCATTCAATTATAGTAGTAGAAATGAATCTATTAGAGATGGTATATTGTTCATCATTTTGATAAATTTATTCAATTTGCAATTGTCCCTACTTAAACAGGGACAATTGCGTCTTTAATAACCAGTAAAATCGGTTCATTATGAGTGGTGGTTTATTCTAATACTAGATTATTTAATTGCCCGTACCGGCCGTAATTTTTGCTTCTTTAAAGAAACTCTATTACATAGTGCTCGACTAATGCGAAAGGCGTCTTGAGAAAATTTAAAAAAATCGTCGCTTTTGGTGTAGGGGTGTACTCTGATCCAAAATATAAATCAGTTTGTACCGGCAGAATTTCAGAAACATGTATGTTGAGAACGTTTTGGCATGCCCTTTAGCATGCCGGTCATCCTCCCTGGCCTAAGCTTAGTGCTGATGCCGAAACCTTCGCCTATAGTTTTTTTCTGAAATTTTTACGTTTTATCCTACACTTGGCCCAACACGTTGTTGTCATTTTATCACCTCTACGGCTAACTATCTTCATCTCATAATAAAAAAGATTTGTGGAAAAATAAGAAAACCGGTGCATGTGGAGTGGGAGTTTATCTGAAACGTACTCCAAGCTAAAATGAAATTGTGCGCCTGGGAGACGTAATTTGCGCAATCGTTCACCTCAGGTATTTACCAGGAATGTTCTTTTTTTTTTAGAATATTGAAGTATGTAAACTTTTTATATCTTTTCATTGGGTAGTTACAGCACATTCCTCATCAAAGTGGTGTGGGTTAAACACCTTGTGGAGGATATTTGGTGAGGTTTGGTTTTCGCAGTTCTTGTGGGACAGACGCTTTAGCTTTTGGAAATATGTTTTTCTGTTCTTTGAGATTGTTGCAGTAAATTTGATTTTATTTACTTTCATTCGTCGGATTCTTGGACGAATTTCAGCTCCGCCTTACGCTTTTCACACATAGCTCATTAAGCGGAGATTTGGTCTCTTTGACGGAAGGCAAGACGGTAGAATGATTAGTGTTGCCTCGAGGCAAGATGACACAGGTCGTATAAGGAGATAGAACAAGGTTTCGAGGTGTCATACAAGGGTCGATGGAAAGGAGTTTCGCTGTTTGATCTGCCTCCCTAATTACCACTTGAGGGTGTCTGATTGGAGCCTAAGGCTAGCCCACCCTCCCAAAGCGATTCCTTAATATCCTTACCTCTTTCTCTTCCTCCTTTTTAGAACGAATCTAGTTCAATGGGTCTCATCTTATCAAGTGAACTTTATTTTTTTAACGCCTTGTGGCAATTTTTTTCTTTATAATTTAATGAACCAGGGGTCTATAGGAGCCCCGACTCGTAAGGGACTCTGTCATCTTATGTCTTGTGTCCTGGATGCAGTTATCATTTTCATCATTAAAAAAACGAGATCTTAAGCGAAACAATTTACAGAAAACTGACAGTAGCCGACTATTGGCGGGATTTACATACAAAGGCTTCTAAACCTTTACTTAACTGGTCTTAATGAAGAATTAATTTGACTGCTAAAATCAATTTTTAAAAATATAAAAACTGAGGAACAAAAATCATTCATCATTCAAATGTACGAAACCATTACATTCGAAATTCTAAAGCGGGCTACACACGGTCAGGCGACCGGCTTTCCGGCGGACTGTCCAGGCCAGAGTGTAGCCTGCCTAAGAACCGATGTATCAAAACAACAGTGACCAATCGAAAAACAAATGAGATCTGTTCTTGTAGAAAATTTAGTATGCTTTCGAATGGCTTTCACTTACCGCAATTTCGTGATTATTTTCCTGATATTTCAGAAAATATACGAAAATCTCGAAACTATTCATGCCTATTAATCATACATTTTTTTCTAATATTTCTTTAGCTCCAAATGGATCCAAAATTTATATATATAGTATGAACGAATGTGTAACGTCTTGAAAAACGTATAAGACAATCCGACATCCGTTGATCCTTTTCGAACAGCGAAAACGAAAATTTTAGGGAAATCCATCCACTTTTCTTGAAAGCGGTTCTAGTCATCGCCATAGAATGGTTTCATTGGATTCCCGAGGCCAAAGAAGCAATAAAAAGTCTTCAAATCTCAGAAAACCGCGGTGGTTTTTCAGGTAATTTTATATTTTGTTAAATCAATGTATCCAACAAATAATTTTATTAGTAAAAAAATTTTTATCCAGTTGGTAACCAATGTCTTATTTTAAAAATTGTCTACATACTATTATAGTGCTCTGCTATTCCCGAAGCCACTACTGAAAGTGTAGGCTAGTTCTAAAACCATCTATCCAGCCATAGATTATGGAAACATTAGATCTTCATGCAAAAATAGAGAAGTGAGAGATTACATTAGAATTCAACAATCAATTACAAAACAGAACCTTAAATAAAATACTCATAGAGTATCTTGGAGATAAAATTGTACTTTTTCCACTTTGAGAGAGATGGAATCTCTAAACACTGTAAGGTCAAATATATTACCATCCAATTAACCAATCTTCTAGTTTCGAACTAATCAGTGCAAAAGTCCTTCGTCAACATCCTCTCACAGTTTTAACGCTCGTTATCGTCAGGCTGTTTTTCAATTCCCTATTTTATATAAGTGAATTGCCTGGAGGAGACCCTAAAACTATTTATTAACTAGACTCCAGTTCTGTATTAATTTGGCTACATTGTATTTTTTTTTTTGGGCTGTATTGAAGCCCGAGTTAGATCGGCTAATGTTATGAACCATAATTCAAAACTTCTAATGTCAAACTTCATGCACATGATTTTCTATACAACTATCATTCCAAACTAACCAAAATGTCGTATTTTCTTCAGTTATGTTTGAACAGCGACCAATACGTTCATAATAGAAAATCGCAAGACGTTATACGTAACTGATCATATTAATGACGTTACAACATTGCCAAGAATATATAAACACAAGGAAATTTTGATGAATATGGACAACGTTTCCTAACAGGTGGATTGCCAGATCACTTCCTGCTGATTGCTTCATGAACTGAGTTTGCTGTTGTTGAGGGCAAACACAGTAGCAATAGACTCCATATCCGCAACCTAGTTCCATCAAAACTAACCATTTTAACATTATTGTCCCACTTACAGCATGACTCAGATCTATTCAATCATTCGCGATTTTGATGCGAAGGAAGATGTTCTTGAGGAATCGTTAATTTAAAAATGTCA
Source organism: Gonocerus acuteangulatus (assembly GCA_946811695.1). Taxonomy (NCBI): domain Eukaryota; kingdom Metazoa; phylum Arthropoda; class Insecta; order Hemiptera; family Coreidae; genus Gonocerus; species Gonocerus acuteangulatus. The sequence continues at coordinate 84,864,422 of OX328132.1, read as the reverse complement.
GTAATAGAATTAATTTATTTTTTATGCCTTTCACACTCTTTCCCAATCCCTCAGGAAACTTTAAAATGGTTAAAGCTAACCCTCAGAAAGTTGATATACATATGTTCAAGCACACAGACAAGCCTATTCTCATCGTATGACGTTTTAATCGCGTGGAAGCGACTGGCGCGCGATCGAATGTTGTAGTTAGCACATAATATTAAAGGGAATAATAAAAAAACAAAACAAACGACAACTGTCCTTCGACATCTTCAATATTAATCGAGTTTCAAGACTAATTGAATTAAAACATTAATTTTTTATGCTTTTACTGGGGCTCTGTAAGAAAAAATGACTCATGATGTTAACGGATATTTTCATAATCTTTGAAATGAAAATAATATTGAATCAGCAAAAATAATATTTTTCCTGTAAAATTCAGAGCAATTGCTGAACAACAAATTTTTAAGCTCAGTTTAGGGTCCAAACGCCCATAAATTTGAAATATTTACACTTAAAGTTTTTTGCTTGGCATAATATAAAAAAATATATTTATAATAGATTTCATAAATAGCTATTAAAGTTATAATTATTTCATATTTTGCACATCCTATTTCTGAACCTGTGATTAAGAGGTCTTGAAATCAGTTTTTCATGACTGAATGTAAAACGAAATAGAGGTTTCCCAAAAACATGAGAAAATCACTGAAGGACTTTTTTTTCAATCATCATATTTTTGGTTAAAAACGAAAATAATGAAAGAAACATCACAATCAAGTGTGTAAAAAAATTATCATTATTACAACCTCCAAACCCCCAGAAGCAACCGATTCTTTGAAATGAAAGAGGACATCTAGCCTTAAAGAACAAACCGAATAGATTCATATAAACATTTATCGGAAGACTGATAGCTAGAGCTGTGTGGTTTAGCAACCCTATTAATTTGGGGAGCCTCACTTTAAATTTTTAATAAAGTGTTCTTCTTCTCTTTTCGAGTCCACATTTATTTTCAATGTCTTAAAATAAAAAATGTTCACCTTTGTTCGTAACGGAACATGAATGTTTGGTCCCTATATAACCGGATGTTAATATGCCTTAAACAATACCCTAGCCAATTGATCATTGAAAAGTCGAATTTAACATTTGTTCTCTGATACGACTGTATGCCTTCATACGAAAAAAAAAAATCATTTGAGGAAGTAATCTGTTGTCCCGAAGGAAATAAATTAAAAAGCTTAGTATTTCGTCATATGTTGTGTAGGGAAGCGCGTGAGCGTAGCAGGTGAAGCGAACCGAAGCGGTCGAGAGGTAACTTCAAACACCGTTTCACGAAGCCCAACCGACCTGGAATAATAATTTTTGAACTCGCCCCCTCATTCATGAACTAGAAAGCAATGCTAAAAACGTTTTTTGTTTTTATCCTTCGTGAACTGGGATATTGCAACCCGTCGGGGAGATCTGAGTGACAAGTTGAAGTCCTTTAATAAACATGTGAGAAGTTAGAGTGGAATGTTTAAATCATATGTGGGCATCAACCGGCCCTGTAAGATTTGATCCGGCCCGCGAGATGTTTTGAAGAACCCAATTAAAAAAAACAATAATATTACACTACTTACTCACACTCAATCCAAATGAGGAAGATCGAGTGAGATTGGGTTTGTCGCTTGCTCCTGCGGAATCAAGTGAGCGGGCAAGACGAGTGGCTGCGATCATCAATGAGTCAGTCATCAAACAACAAAGCTCAAGTGTCTAATTGATTTCGTGTCGCTATTTAATTTTCCTTGCGTTTTATAATTCAAAATTTCACGGTTTAATAATAATGTTGCACCAATTTTTATTAATTTCATTTTGTTATTTTAATAACTTGTATTATAATAATATTGTCGTATTATTTCATGTCTGATATCTATCGCTAAACATTATAAAACTATTTGACGATACTTTATTTTTAACCATCTTCTACGCAGTCCGCGAACGGATTTGCGCACTAAAGTTTGGCCCTAGTGATATTCTTATTGTGGTGTTCTGTTTTTGAGTGCTGGTTGTATTGAACGTACGGTAAGCGTACGTGGGAGGTTTAAGTTGTAAAATCTTAATTCAAGTGATATTATTCTTTTTGTGGAATATAATATGTTGCATTTAATGCGTGGGAGGTTTAAGTGACAATTTTAAATCCTAGTGATATTCTTCTAGGTGTGAAATGAAACGTATAGAACGTTTTGCAGTAATCCCACGACAGACAAACGGGGAGGTTAGAGTGAGAAATTGAAGTCCTAGTGATATCCTTCATGTGGTGAACATAGAGGGATTGTTGCATTTAGCACATTGCAGACAACGAAGGAAGATTTGAGTGTTGAGTTAGCATCCTAGTTTTGACCTGGAATAAAGAACGCTTGTTGCATCGAGCACATGGAAGGCAGACGAGGGAGGTGAACATAATTGGTTCTTTGCATTTAGCGCATTGCAGACAACGGAGAAAGATTTGAGTGACGAGTTAAAATCCTAGTTTTGACCTGGAATAAAGAACGCTTGTTGCATCGGGCACATGGAAGGCAGACGAGGGAGGTGAACATAATGGGTTCTTTGCACTTAGCACATTGTAGACAAAGGAAGAAGATTTGAATGAGGACTTAGAATCCTAGTTTTGCCCTGGAATAATGAACGCTTGTTGCATCGAGCACATGGAAGGCAGACGAGGGAGTTGAACATGCCGTGAGAAAGAACCAGCCAAGCATTTAATACCGAATCCACTATCAGCTCTCATCATCAAAGCTCCCCAGCCCTCCTGACTTATTACCCTCGCCCTGTAAACAGCCCACCAGACACGCCAAGGACCCGCAGGAATATTCTTCCCGGAATCCTATATCCTTCAACTTAATAAGAAAATGGTTCGTTTTTTTGACAATTGACATGATCAATATATGATGCTGTGTCTACCTTAAGAATGCTTATATACTTTTTCTTCAAACAAATTTTACTTTCGAGCGTGATTCTTTGCGAAACGTTCTAGAAAACACCCACAAACAGTCAATTCAGGACCTTGGCAGAGAAAGGACTAATCGCGAAATTCTGTTGTTGGGAAAGTGCTTCAGGATTGTGAAGGCGAATCTTTACTCTACGGGATGCTGATGCATAAAACTGATTGAAAAAGTATGCAATTCAAATTCAATGTTTTAAGTTTAATTTATACGAGTGATTTATGGGTAACAAAATAATAGGAGGGGAGTTTCAGACCTTGAATCCAAGGTCTCTCTTTCAATTGGGGGACAGATATTTCATTTACTTTATGATCTTGCAACATACTCATTTTTGTGGGGCCTTTCGACCAGAAAAATATTTCGAAATTTAATAAAAACACTTCCGATTCCCTATGATTCATTTTAATAGCTTTAGATGAGCACTGATAAACAATTATATTCATTTAATTCGAACTTTTCCCAGCCCAATTACAACGGATTGTGGAAGAATTGCTTTCCTAATCACAAAAGACTCAGCAGGTCGATAATCCTCTAAACATTAGCATAATATTTTCTTCTTCGTCAAATGACTTCTTCTGAAATCATTCTTTGTCTAGCAAGGTCAATTATTCATTTGCCAAGAGTACAGACAGAAATATACCTTGGACATTTTTTTTTTTTTTTACCATTTTCAATTTAATGGGCTTAAATGCTTCCTTAACTAACCAAAAATGATATCCAAGAGCGTTTATGTGCCGGAACAGCTTTTTAAAGGGCCCGAAATTAGATTTTTTAACTAAAGTCCCGGTACATTTCAAAATTAAAAATAACTTTTATTATCTTTATTATAAGAAATAATGAAGAAATATATATATATATATATATATATATATATATATATATATATATATATATATATATATAAAGAAAAATAAACTTATAGTACTTTAAAGATTAAAGTCGATTTTTTTCAAAACTATGTTTTTCAAATCGGGCAATGCGCTAGCGCTTTCAATTTTCATCCGATCAACTTCAAATTTTAACTACCGATTCCTACTGATATTTGCTAGTAATGCACGTAGGAACTGTTCACCATATTCGACAAAAATTAATATTTCTTAAAAATCCTACGTACTTTACTAGATGTAACTTTCTTCTTTCAAAAGAATTTTAGTTTTTTGTTCCGGATTAGAAATTGAGAAAGGAGGGTTTCCCTTCGTGAGACACACCGCCGCCATTTTGTTTTCGAAGAATTAAAACTTATTTTTTTAGTTTACTTTGATTTATTTGTTATAAATAAATTTGAGAAAATTACTTTGATTTTGACCACAAAAGGTAGTCCCCTTAAGATGGACCAAAAAAAAGCCAAGAGGAAATTTAAAAAAGTCCGACTTACAGGGCTGCGTCATCTTAGCGCGTTTCCGGTCTTATCCCTAGTGCCATTTTTGTATAGAAACTTTTAATACTTTGTTTTGACATTTCGTTAAGAATTATACATTTCCTGAAAAAATATTCGATAAAAACAGATTCACGCGCCAAAATGCATAAGAAACTGACAAAAAATAGCTTTTATTACTCAGAAAATCCCAGAGTTAACACGGGCTTCACCCCCCCCCCCCCTATAAATGTAGCCAAAATTAATACAAAACTTGTGTCTAAGTGATTATTGTTAAATTTTCAGCACTTTGACTCGTTCATGCGAAAAGCGAAACGACATCTATATACGATATATAACGGGCGTGGTCCTTAAGTGGTTAAATGACACAGTTTACGCGTATATATTCCCGAGACACTGTTCTTTAACCGGTTGTATTAATAGTGAACATGGCTTTTAACGCGCCGAGACATGAAAGTATATTCATAGATAGACTTAGTCATTCTTCACAATCAAGGCTAGAAGAGATTACATCTAGCCTAGAACACCCAACCGCTACAACTTCTTAAACGTTTTTGCACGATGATTAGTTCCGCATGCATTGAACTGCGTCATCTTGGCGTGTTTACATAGAACCTTTATTCTGTTTTCAGTTTTAAAGCTAACAATACAAGCTCTAATAGGAATAAAATGTTTTTTGACAATCGTTGTAATTTAGCAATTAATCTTCAATTCCCTAGTTGCCAACAGGTAGTCAATCTTATGAATTTAATAGGTTTTTTTTTCACTTTTTTACTTACTTAGATGAAGGAAAGGTGTGTGGATGACCAAAATCAATTTGTTTCTCTGAAAAGTCAGGATGCCTTGAATTGTTTTATCAACTTTCTCCATTTTTTTAAGCCATTTCTCTGCTAAAAGATCAGATATTTATTTTGTAGGCCATCGTTATTAGTCCCTGAGTCTGAGATTTTTTAGAAAAAGAACATACATAGTGTAGTTAAAAGCGATAAAAACACTATAAAATTTAGTATGTATAGATATATGGAACACTATGTCCATTTTATACCATAATAGCATTCTTATTCAACATCACCACCGGTACGTAATACTATTTCTGAAATAGTAAGGTGAGTTATGTCAATTTAAAATATAAACATGCTCAGTTTTATTCAGGCAAGTACAACAATCTACAAATATGGTCAGACTTCGATTTATTTTTTGTCAAATAATATTTTAACACAAAAGCCCAATATTCTTATATACTTTAAAACGTTTTATTGAGAAAAAGAATCAGAACCACAACTAAGAGTGAATCAGATGGGAGACAGGATGGATTCATCTCAAGGATTAAAAATCATTCGCGAATGGTGAACAAAGTGTTGTTTTTAATCAAGATAATGCGAACAACGTTTCGAACGCTAAAAAAAAGGGATGGTTGGGATTCGGTTGGGAGAAAAAAAAATGTCAGATCTTCAGGCACAAATCTATATTTGACGTTTCGGCTGCCTTCTTCAGCTAAAAAATAAATATACATAATTACAAGTGAGAATACTGAAACAGTAATCATGGCAATAAATTAAGAGCGAATCTTCCCCCCCCCTTTTTCTTTTTTTTAAATGCATATTAGGTAGATAAGTAGTTATTATACAAAATGTGGCTGTCAATAAGTATACCTATTAACAAAGGTTCAATATAAAACAATGTGCACGAGGAACATAAGCCAACCGCAAACAGAAAAAAAGAGCCGCAAAGAACATCATTTTCATTTTATATTATACAAAAGAAAAAAAAATTAATTAATATGAGAGCTTCTGACGCATAATGCTTACTCCTTGGAAATTGTCCCAAGAGATTTTGACATATTTTGTGGCTTTCGGAATTTTTTCCTAGGAAAAAGTCAACTTTTAAACAGCATGTGCTAAATGAACTTGTTTGCATTCAAGTCTTTGGCTTTGATGGACGAAGACTTCCTACAGCAAATAAATTAAAAAGCTACCTTACAGCTAACAAGAATTTGTAAATAGCGAAGAAAAATATATCATTCATTGATTAAAATGTTACCTTGTGTTTTGTTTACAAAACATTTCCGAATAATGCGCACGAAACTTTTGACCGACCTATTAAGTCAAAATTGAATATTAAGATTTTTTTATTCCACGTTTTGCGGGTCACATCAAAAATATGCATGATAAGGAAACGCGCTAGGGAGTCCGCTGGAAGTAGGGTTTTTGCAAATATTTACGAAGTACTATTTTCCCCAATATTATTGGGCACAGAGAATACAAGTTGTTGGATTCACAGCAATGCTCGGAAGTTCAATAAACTTTCTCCTCACGCCCATAAAATCAAGTTGAATTGGTTTACTATCTGTAACTATGACGTAGTCTCATTGTTCCAGACTATATAGCGTTACAAGTAGAATTTACAAGCACATAAACAGACGTCAGAAGGACAGAACGGGCACATCGAAATTAGGCCCACCAATTGCAAACATCAAAAAATCTAAAATCACAAAATTTACCCTAAAACGTTCCCATATTGGATTTAAAGTGGAGAGATAGTGAAATTATTACGGAAATTTAGCAAATTAATCTACATATATATAAAAACAGCTGTTTGTTTGTTTGTTCCTAATACAAATCCACACCAGTTGACCGATTTTGACCAAACTTGGCACACAGGTAGGCCTTGATACGGGTCACAGGTCAAAATCATCTAGGACTCACAGTACGGAGGTCAAGGGTTCGAAACTGTGAAGCCGAACAGTTAGAGAAGAGTGAATTGTCTAAAATCGTCACTGTAATGGTACATCATTCTATCATCTGCGGCATATTCTCAGTTTTAGCACTTTCCTCCGAAGGAAAGTAGCTATTGAGGTTGGACTCATGACGGAATTTTTGAAAAATGTCTTCAAATCTTTATCGATCCTACCTAGTAGACACCGAAAATGACCCCCGTTAAAATTTATATATATATATATATGTCTGTTAACACGATAGCGGCCAGAGTTTTTGTTTTTTCGTCACGAAACTTGGTGTATAGCATTCAATTAGTAAACGATTGAACGAGTTCGTTAACCACCAAAGTCGGTACACCGGAAGTGGGGGTTTACCCCGAACCCAAAACACTAATTTGACTATGTCAGCCGTAATATTTGTTATATTTCAACGAAACTTGGTATTCGTAGTGGTAATATAGAGAGAAAAGTGAGATATAAAAATGAACTAAATCGTTTCATTAGAAGTGGGGGTTTACTCCGGACCCACAATACCAATTCGCCACTACCAGCCGTGATTTTTGGTATATTTCGACGAAACACGGTATTCGTAGTGGTAATCTACAGGTAAATATGTGTTGTAAAAATAAACTAAATCGGTTCATTAGAAGGGGGGGGGAGGTTTACTCCGGAACCAAATTCCCAATATACTCATACCGGTCGTAATTTCTGCTGTATTGTAACGAAACGCGGCATACGTCGTGAGTAACTCATGAGAAAGAAGTGTTGTAAAAATGAGCTGAATCGGTCAATCGGAAAGCGGGGGTTTAATTTGTAATATATTTCAATAGAAAAGCCCGCCAGACGTAGGTTCACAAAGCCGCCGCAAGGAGCGCTTTCTACCACTAGAGTGACTGTATCCTGTTCCTGCGTTAGATCAAAATACGATAATATGAGGTTTTTTGTATTTATTACGTAGTGTAGTAGGTACCATGTGTAAACATAACTCCGGAAGCAAATTAATAATTGATCAGTTACTCGTTACAAAATTAAAAGAGAACTATTCATGTTTTTATTTTATTTATGTAGGATATTTTAAGCAAATTGTTCTGGAAAGCAGTCAACACTACCCAAATTATGAGGAAAGTGCTTAGTTATGCAGCTCCTGCGTGACGGACTTTTTTAAAAGTGAAGTCCTAAGCTATATATGCTATCCCCCCCCCCCCCCCCATTACTTCTTTCTCATGTACTTGTTGCCGGTAACCGCAAGTTCGAGTCGCACCGTAGGAAGTTTTTTTATCTATTCTTTAACTATATTTGCGTTATTAGAGTTTAATATTACTTATTTAGTTTATAATTTATTTTTGCAATAACTATGAGCATATTTATTATTTAGTGCTTTTCTTATAGATATACCGCTTTGTCCTCTGGGGTTCTCAAATGTTCAAACAGTTCATTTATAAACTACATACGTTGCATTTAGTAAAAACTTTAAGATAGTGACGGTCGCATTAAATTTATATCAGAAAAATTTTCTGCTTCAATGATTATTTGAAACAATGATTTCAAAAATGTCAATTTCAACGCAATTTGTAGAACAAATTCAAAAGAAAAATACTAAAAATTCATAATAAATGTGACTAACACGAAAATAAAAAATGGTACTCAAGGTCAAAATAAAACCTATAATAAAACATATAAAAAGAAATGTACAAATGACTAGATTCTAAATTGAGTAATGAAGACGGCGGGAGCCGCCACCTAGCGATCAACGGGTGAACTAACTTTAGTTCGCCCTCTCGCCGTTAGGCTGCTCTGTTATCCCTCGCATGAACCAAAGCCCACACAACACAACTTCAATAATTACAGAAACACTTTAGTACTCAGCCGATGTTGTTTTAAATTGTCTACATTTCTCATGATCTTAATCATTTAAGAAAATATATCATAGTCTGCTTCTTTTTTTAGGAAAATATTTTATATACTGCCTTGCATTTACATAGAACCCGTACTTATCTACATAAACTAACAGGCAAACACTATATCTGTGTGAAAATACACACATTTATATGTATATATATATATATATATATATATATATATATATATATATATATATATATATAAGCAAAGATGGGATAGTTGGGATTCGGCTAAAAAAAACCTCAATACGATTTTTGTAAAAAAAATCTATATTTAGGACGTTTCATGGGCGTATATAATGGGGGGGGGGGCTGCAGCCCCCCCCGAAATTTTGATTTGATTGGTAAACATTTCATAAAACCCTTAAAAATAAATTAAATAAGATCATTTAGTTCATAAAACATATTCTCTTTTGGGTTTAATAGCGTTTAAGTTGGCTAAAACTCTTCCAGGATCTAAATTGTTAGTATTCCATACACCGGAAATGGTCTCAGCCCCCTCCCCGAAATTTTCCCAGCCCCTCCGAAATAATTTTCTTTATACGCCCATGGGACTTTTCAGCTACTCGTTGGTAGCCTTCGTCAGCTAAAATAAAGAGTTGGGATTTCTCATCTTACCTCAATAACTCCCAAATGATTAATTTTTTCATTGTAATGATATCAATTCCAGATCACTTTATCCTTAGCCGTTTGCTCTGAACCAAACTCTTGAGGTTCACATATAAGAAAAACAAATTACAGTTTTTTACAATTTAATTATTCCAACAAATTTTCATTATACATTAATTACCAAACTCTTTCTGTAAGTTTCCCATTCTATGGAACGTTCCTATAAATATTCTTCAACTAGCCGAAACGTCCAAATAAATACCCTTGAACAGATCGAGACTTTCCTATGAATATTAGTCAACTAGCCGAAGCATCCAAATAAATACCCTTGAACAGATCGAAACGTTCCTATGAATATTAGTCAATTAGCCGAAACATCCAAATAAATACCCTTCAACAGGTCGGATCGTTTCTGTAAATATTCTTCAACTAGCCGAAACATCCAAATAAATACCCTTGAACAGATCGAAACGTTCCTATGAATATTAGTCAACTAGCCGAAACCTCCAAATACATACCCTTTAACAGATCGGACCGTTTCTGTAAATATTCTTCAACTAGCCGAAACGTCCAAATAAATATCCTTTGACAGATTGAAACGTCCCACAGTGTGACGAGCAGTGTTCAAAAATAAGAAAACTAAAGTTTAAGAAACATCTTTTTGACGGTTAATATTAAAATTAGAACCTTAGAACAGAAAGAAAACATCAAAATTAGAATATAAAAATAAAAGCTAAAAGCTAGGGATTAAGTTGAATTGTTGATACAACTACAAAGATTAATACTGTTTCGGTTAGTAAATATTTACTTTGGCTGTTCCAATCTTATTACTTAAACATTTTCATTCTTGTTTTAAGTTGTTCAAGTGTCAGTCCTAAGTGACTCGTTGATTGACTAATCTTGGTCAACAGTGCAAAAAATGGGAAGTTCTAGTGATTTAATTATGCAAGAAATTATCGTCATTTTTTCAACTTTGGAATCGATTTAAGAAAAAAACGAAAAATAACGGGTTTTTTCATACTTTAACTATAAATAGTACATTGCTTCATGATTATTTTGATACCAAGTTTACCTGCTTTCGGCTGCTTAGTTTCCATAACCAATGCACAATTGTACAACGTCTGGCGCAGTAATGAACCAAACACCAGATACGATGCTTTATTTGATTGAATTGTGCAAGAATTTAATTCATCTGAAATTACTGGACGTGAGATAATATTATTAATCAATTTGGGCACCAGTTTGAAAGTGGTTTCTAGTGCTAAATTAATTAATAGGCCGAATTTAACTGCATTCAATGGATAGACTATAGATTAATATCTGAGGCATTATTAATGATATTATATGTCCGTGTCTTTACATAAACTGCTTTTACATGGGCCTGATATTATTTACTTTTTCATTACACCAATTGGAGAATTATCAGAATAAGCATAGGAAGGCCGACAAAATGACATAAAGTATCTCAGAGAACACAATACGAGGGGTCTCCCGTGGTCTAATGGTTAGCGCCTTGGATTCATAAGCGGGAGATGGTGGGTTCGATTCCCAACCTCCGGCAGGAATTTTCTCATCTCACGGCTCGTTGGGAAAATTCCTCGCTGCACCCTGGATGTCGGCGCTAATGACCTAGAAGTAGATGCGCCGTAAAAAAAAAAAAAAAAAAAAAAAAAAAACAATACGAGGAAAACTTCTCGTATTGATACAAATATGTATTTAATTAAAATGCTACTCTTCTCATCTGATCCATATTTGTCATCTTTAAGAAAGGTTAGCTCCAAAACCGAAAGAAAAATGAAGAAATCATTTTATCATAGTTAATTTCAAATAAAAATGATACTGTTTGTTTACCTATCTCTTAAATTGTTTATCTAGTGACTCTGGGTAGGAATAACCTTTTTCTATTTTTAAAAGGCCTGTATAAATTTTTTATAAGTTTGTAAAGATCATATGTATGTTTACATATACATTTTATGTAAGTTTATACCATAATAAATTATTTTTTAAGTTAAAATTTCTTATTTCTCACAAGTTTGTGTTTTTTAATAACAGAAAAAAATAATAAACCTTGTCTAGACAGAAATACGATTTTTGATTTCGTACCCCATATACTCGTGACACTGTGCGTCCCTATGAATATTCTTCTACTAGCCGAAAAGTCCAAATAAATACATTTCAACAGGTCGGATTGTCGAGCATGTCCTTCCTCGCGACTTGGAGACCAATTGAAGTCAAAGCAGGTTTCAGACTGAAGGGGCAGTGTACACTGGGGGTCAGGGGATACGAAATTTCCGGATACGGAAGGTCTGGAAATACATACTTCTTTCGCAGTTCGTTTGATCCTTGATCTTCCTCGCCCTTTTAATTGATTCGATTGAAGTCAAATTAAAAAGGTGTGAAGCAACAGACGCAGTGCATATTAACGAAGGAGGACTTCAAAGAATAAATGTGGACATCGGAGGAACCCTCTGAACAAGCAAATAGTAAATTCCCGGAAACGGAAGGGCTAAAAATAAACAGTCACATCTTCTTAAGTTCCTTTGATCCCTGACCTTCCTCGCACATCCGAATCATTCGATTGAAGTCAAAGTAAAAAGGCGCGAAGCCACAGATGCAGTGCATATTAATGAAGAAGGAGGGCTTCAAAAGGTTAAAGTGGTTATCGAAGGAACCCTCTGAAGAAGCGAATAGAAAATTCCCGGAAACGGAAGAGCTAAAAATACAACTCACACCTTCATGAGCTCCATTTATTCTTGACCTTCCTTGAACATCCGTATCATTCAATTGAAGTCAAAGTAAAAAGGCGTGAAGCCACAGATGCAGTGCATATTAATTAAGGAGGACTTCAAAGGATAAAAGTGGATATCGAAGGAGCCCTTCAAACAAGCGAATAGGAAATTTCCGGAATCGGAAGAGCTTAAAATACACACTCGCACCTTCTTGAGCTCCTTTTATTCTTGACCTTCTTTGCACATCCGAATCATTCGAAGGAAGTCAAAGTAAAATGGCGTGAAGCCACAGATGCAGTGCATATTAATGAAAGAAGAGGAAACTTGAAAGGATAAAAGTGGATACCGAAGAAACCCTTTAAATAAGTAAATAGTAAATTCCAGGAAACGGAAGGGCTAAAAATAAACTCTCACATCTTCTTGAGCTCCTTTTGTTCTTGACCTTTCTCGCTCTTTATTATAAGACGATTGATTTAAAAAACCTTGAGTAGGCAGGAAGGTTTTATGAAGAGGGGAAACATCGGATGAGGAATTAAAGAGGAGTTGTTGAGAGTTATGTCTATTTTTCCCGAGCTTAGCACTTCTCATTAGTGCTTGTGGCATATGAACTTGTACCCAAATGTAAACATTGTTCTTTTTTTAGTGACTGCCCCGGCAATTACAAGTGAATAAGAAAGGCTTCTATTCACCAAGCGACAATATACCATATTGTAAGCTATGAGTAAGCCCACTACGATTCTACTACGCAGTTGTCCCTTCTCACCTCGTGTAAACAGCCATATAACAAGTGTAAGTTTTTAGTAACAACTTAATCTTTCTGCATTACTAGATTGGCCGCACTTTACACTAATAAGTGCTAAGATCGTGTAAACTAGGCTTTGTGGACAACCTATTAGCGATTTATGGAAACTCTTATAAACTTAAATTCTGATTGTTTCGCCCTTTCCTTTTAGATCACTTGATAGAATATCAGAAGAAAGTTTGAGGACTTAGTTCGCTGATTATACCGGCAGTGGGTCAATCTCAGAAAGAAGAAGTTGTTTTTCTAACTTCAGTCTACCTTCGAACTAAATCCTGCTGAACAATTGACACTCGATGAGTTATGATTATCACTGAAACTTTGTTATTCCTCGTCAAAGCTGTTGATGGGCCAATCTGATCCAACCTTTAATGTGACACTTGGCTAGCTCATCTAAAAAGTATATTAATTTGCTAGATCCTAAATACGCTGAATTCATAAATGAGCTTCTAGAATATAGTGATTTTTTGTCAAGATTGGAGATCCATCTTTTGAATTGGAAAGTTTACTGAGTTCAGATTCTTAATGAGTAATTGACTAAGCAGAACTCTTTGCTATACTGGCAAATCAGTCTACTTCAGTTGAAATGCTTGAAGGAGTACATTTTGGGAAAATGTTAACCCGAGAAAACCTAATTATTACCAACAGATATTTATTTAGATAAGGAGATACGGCTCCAGTTACCAGATATAGTGAAGTACGAACTCCCAAAGAAGGGTCCCACGGATCTCAGAAACAAAGATCTTTGTATTGATTTCTGGATAATATTGATGGGTTGCTATTAGCAGATCTGTTATTTTTTAGCAGTTAATCACCTTTAGCGTTAGCAGGTTGCTGCTAATGACTAGAAATAACAGATAATATGGTTAGCAGTTTAGGAGCCGCTGGCAGGCAAAACTCTGACCTAATCCTCGTCACCTGCTTTCTACGAAACTTCGCAAAACTCTACAATCTAAATCGTAGCAGATATCAGATAGGATTTGGCGCTCTCGCATCGTCTCTTCCGACTGGGAGCTCGGAGCTCCTGGCCTGCTAATTTAATCGCTAGGCTCGTCGTCGTCACTAAAAGCGCAAAAAAAAAAAGAACTTACACGTGATAACTGTCGAATGTTAGCGATAACAAAATTAATAAAACTCAAATACTCGAAAATCAATATAATAATCAACAAAATATAATAAATATTTAAAATGAATACAGAACAATGACTAATAAAATGATAGAAGAGAATAAAGCAGTAAATTTGTACGTTAAATAATAGATCTTCATTTGCTTTAATTTCCATTGTGTCGAAGCGCGAGACATTAGACTGATTCTTAGCTTAGCTTTAAAGTGGATAATCAAATATAATATAGAAACCACGACTAATGGGATTAATAAAATGTCAACAAAGGCTCGTAGGTAATAACACTACAAATAAAATATCTATGAATAGGCAAGTTTAGCCAAGATCTGATGACATTGTAAATAATACAATATACTCCTAATAGCGTGACAAATGGTATTTTTTCGGGCAAATACCAACGATTTGCGAATTCAAATAAATAGCATTATTTTCTGCCCCATATAAAAATAAATAAATTAGGTGACCTTCGTAAAAAAAAAAAAAAAACAAAAAAAAAAACATTTTGTGGTAGTTTTTTATTTATCGTCATGTCCTTATTTTGTACTGGAATCAACAATAATTTATAAAATGAAATAAGTGTTCATGACCGACGGTTTTTATGACATTGCAATTATTACCAGGCTTTATGTAAAAACCAGTGCCATAATATGGATGAAAATCAATCTGCTCAGTTGAAAAGGGTTTATTTGATACTAACAATACAATCAAAATTCTAAATTAAAAGTTTTATTTTTCTCCCCAATGTCCAACATTACCGGTAGGGTCATGAACATTGAATTGTGTGTTGGTGATTGGCGTAAAGGAATCTATTGGAATGAAAGACTAAAATTACACCCTGATTCCTTTGCCACTTCTACCTTGATAGCTTGAAGGAAAAGCAGGAAGATTCGATTCTGCTGTGAAGGAAACAGACTAGAGTCTTGAGAATTCAATTGTCAAATGTCCGGAAATGGTGTTTAGCAACAACTAAGTATCTTTCCTTCGAATCTGTCTATCTGCCGTCTCTTCGTTGTTCTACCTTTATCGCCGCTAATTAGATCAATTGAAGGAACAGCTTGAAGGATTCTGACTGCGGAGCGAGATGTGTGAAGGTAGATCTTAGGAGACACGATTTTGAGTACACAAAGAGAAAACGAATAGGATGTTAGTGTAAATAGAAGGATTAATATACTCAGTCTTTCTATCCCAAGCTTTTTCCGACCCACTTCCTTCTAATAGAGCGAGGGAAGGCATCACCAGAAGGCTTATGGATTCAAAGTAGACGTGTTTCAGGGATGGATTGGTCTTAGAAGACTAGAGTATTAAACCCATGTTAGAGGAAGGCAAAGAGGAAGTTAGTGAAAACAGGACTAAAAATCCTCACTCCTATCCAAAGATCGTTCCTTCCCACTTTCTCCTAATAGATGAAGTGAAGGAATCGCCAGAAGGCTCGAAGATTCAAAGTAGATGTGTTTCAGGGATGGATTGGTCTTAGAAGACAAGAGTATTAAGTTGCGTGTTATGGGAAGGGAAAGAAATCAGCAAAAACTGGACTAAAACTCCTAACTCCTTCTATCCGACGATCATTCCTTCCCACTTCCTCCTAATAGATCGAGTGAAGGAGTCGCAAGAAGGCTTGTGGATTCGAAGCAGACGTGTTTCAGGAATGTTCTTAGGGAAACAAGAGTAATAATTTGCACGTTAGTGGAAGGCAAAGATGATGTTAGTGAAATAAGCATTATAGCTACTCGCTCTTTCTATCCAAAGCATATTACTTCCCACTTCCTCTTAATAGATCGAGTAATGAAGTCGCAAGAAGGCTTGTGGATTCAAAGCAGACGTGTTTCAGGAATGATCTTAGGAGACAAAAGTAATAACTTGCATGTTAAGGGAAGGCTAAGAGGATTTTAGTGAAAACATTGATTAAAACTTCTCACTTCTTCTATCTGAAGCACATTCCTACCCACTTCCTCTTAATTGATCGATTAACGAAGTCGCTAGAAGGCTTGTGGATTCAAAGCAGACGCGTTTCAGGGATAATCTTAGGAGACAAGAGTTAACAAGTTGCATGTTAGGGGAATGCAAAGATTAAAACTTCTCACTTCTTCTATCTGAAGCATATTCCTACCCAATTGCTCCTAATAGATCGATTGAAGGAATTACTAGAAGGTTTGAGGCTTAAATGTCGAAATGTTCTGGTGGTGGATAGGTATCAAGAATATTAAGTTCTAGGGGAAGGCAAATAGGAAGTTCGTGTAAACGAGACTAAAAATAGTAACTCAATCTTTCTGAACCTTCCTTCCTACTTCCTAATGGATCAATTTTAGGAATTACAAGAATGCTCAAGTCCACAGCGTAGAAGTGTTGTGAGGGGAGTTACATCAGAGGAGACAGGAATAGTGCGTTCCGTGCAAGGAGAAGGCGAATGAGAAGTTATTGAAAACAGAATGACTAAAAATACTCACGCCTTCTATTAAAAGCTCGTCATTCCGTTACCTTTTTCCCTATATCTTAATAGATCGATTGAAGAAATTACAAGGCTCGTGGCTACAGACAATATTATGGAGACAGAAACATCAAAGAGAGACAAGAATATTGATTAGCGTGCTGGTGGAAGGAATTGGACACATAATGACTAAACATATTGGGTCTGTTTGCGAAGACCACAAGGAATAGATAACCTGGAAAGATCCTGTAAGCTAATCAGTAGAGCCCGGAAGTTAGGAATTTATTTTTGGTTAAAATAGGCATGCAAAAAGGCACTTGAAATACTAAAAATAGGCAGTACTGTAATTTAAATAGGCATTTATTAGGAATAAAGGCAAAGAGGAATCTCACACATTATGAATGAAAATATTTATTTTAAATACTCATTCATTTCTTTTTTACCAATTTATCACAGAATTAGTGTTCTTACTTTCCCTTGTTACAAGCTACAACAAGATTCTTTTTCGAAGTATCAACTGTCATAGACCTTCTCAGGAAAAATGTTTTTCATGATAGAAAAACTTCCTCTGAAAAAGGGGCGTTGTCACAGAAAAAGGGGTGTGAGGAAGGAGACGTACTTCCCTCATCCTCTCTCTTTCCTGCTATTCATTATGCTTGTGCATTCCTTCTACAAAAGAGGGTTCTTTTATTTACAATGGTTAAATCCATGGGTTGGGAAAATAAGCTCTCGAATAGATATTTGTGACGGCAATATGTAATCTAATTTGTGGAACCTTTTTTGTCTTCGATGAACGGAAATTCATTATGTGCTTTTTAAATCACAGAAAAAAATGCATAATGACCAAAAAAGGCTTTATATCTTAAAATAGGCAAAAGGCAAAATAAAAATTGTCTATACACTTCCTAAATGCATGAAAACATATTTATTTGTATCTGATTCTTCAATGTATCCATTCAGATAAAAAAGGCTTTTTGCCTAACTTCCGGGCTCTACTAATCAGTAAGTACCCAAATCACTGTTTAAAATCACGACAGATACTTCAAAGTAACTGGATGTGGATTTCGCAAACAGACCCAACATATTCATTCTATCCACAGATCCGTTCTACAAATAAAAAAGTCGATAATTACACATAGATCATTGATGAAAACCTTATGCCAAGTTTTGAGATAAAAATTGAGTAGGATTTCAAAAAATATATAAATTGAAGGTAAATTCTACAACTTGTACTTGGGGACTTAGGTAATTTTAAATTGAACGTAAAACATTAAATAAATGTTAAAGTGCTGCCTTCCTCGTTATGTTGGAAAAGTTCAGATTGATACATTTTGCCTGGAGTAGCAATACATATTTTTTAGTGAACTCGGCAGTACGCTAAAAAAAAATCACATAACCTAATGGCAAAAAACGTGGAACCAGGTCACGTATTCCAGGTAATGAGACGGAGGTAGGACGTTGAGGCGATAAGAAGTCCAGATTTGGCAATTCTCACTTATCCATGGTCACCTAAAAGTTATCCTGGCCTTCCTTCACCACCGGGGCATCTGTTGCTGAAGATGGCCAGTGACCATGTGAAACGTTGTAAATATAGATTTTTCTGAAAATCTGACGTTTTCTTTTAGCCGAACCTTTTCACTCCTTATTCCAGGTATGGCTCATGTTTAGCAAGAATCCGTACCGGCGATAGTGAAGCTATTAGTTATCTCTAATACAACAATAAAGCATGGGCGTACACAAGGGGGGGGGGCTGAGGGGGCTGCAGCCCGCCCCCCGAAATTTTGATTTGATCGGTAAAAATTTCATAAAACCCTTAAAAATAAATTAAATAAGATCATTTAGTTCATAAAACATATTCTATTTTGGGTGTAATAGCGTTTAAGTTGGCTAAAAGATCTAAATTGTTAGTATTCCATACACAGGAAATGGTCTCAGCCCCCCCGAAATTTTCCCAGCCCCCTCCGAAATTATTTTCTATATACGCCCAAGCAATAAAGATTAACATCCTGGCGTTAATGACCTTAAAGGTTCCCTAAAACAAAAAAAAAAAGATACAAATTGACTACTCGGGAGAGAAAAGTGGTAATTTTTGAGTTGTGCGTTATGTTAGGTGGCGAGCCGCGGCATTGTATAGGTTAGACAAGGATCCCCGCTAACTACAACATCCTCATCAAGAGGAACCTCCTGTAACGTCCGCTTCAATACTCCCCCTTCCTATGTAATATATGTTCTGTTCCGAGCTCTCCTCATTCCTTAGTTGGGAATCAATCCCAAACACCCACTTATTTAACATAATCTTTAGCATAATTCAAGGAGTCGGGGCAAAATGGTGCCAAGCAACATTTTTAACAAAACTTAACTGTAGCTGCTATATGTTAGATATTACGTGGGACTATCACTTGAAAATTTTAGGGGCAACAAGATTAAGTAGCATACAGAGAACGTTTTAGTCATAAATTAGTAGCATCACCATAGACTGATAGTCCCACATAATATCCAACATATAGCAGCGGCAGTAAAGCTTTGGTAAAAATGTTGCTTGGCACGGTATTGCCCCAACCTCTTTAATTGATGTCAAATGCAATGCATTGTTGACCGCAGATGCATGCAGAGTTGGGCTTTCGTAGCAAATAAGAACTTCTTAATCTAGTAATGATAATAGGTCACTATACTATACCTTTCAGAAACTAGAGCAGGATTGGTTAGAATAGTGGAGATTATTACCTGTAGGTCAGACACCTTGAAGATTGATATTGGTGAAACAATTCTTAGCCGTAGAGAATTAATTTATACCAGCGCCAGTAAATAAGATAAGGTTTGATTGGGTTACGATTTGACATAAAAACTGATATATTGTGTTAAATTCTAACCAATACAAAAAATATATTTTTTTAATAATCTTAGCTGTTATTTGTCCTACTCGTATATTTGTTGTTATATCAGTGCAAGAAATACCAAGTTTCTTTGATATGAAGAAAAATATTAGTCACGTACAAAATATTAAGACGAAGGATTAAGTTTAGTTTTGTTTTAAGCAAAATGTTTCGAACTAATCTACCAATGGTTGCTACATAGGTCCGGATTCCGTGGGGTTTCGGAATAAGAGATAGTATTCTCTAATGAGGTAATGATAGATATCACGGTAAATGATAACATGACAAGCTCCAGCTGAGTTAGGACAGAAGATAGTAGGTATTCTCTAATGTAGAGAAAATGGATATCTCTCTTACTGATAGCATGTCGGTCTCAAAACTGGCTTTTGGCAGAAGAGATAGTATTCTCTAATATAGTGAGGATAGATACCTCACTTACTGATAGCATGTCGGTCTCAAAACTGGCTTTTGGCAGAAGAGATAGTATTCTCTAATGTAGTGAGGATGGATATCTCACTTACTGATAGTATGCCGGACTTAAAGTGGCTTTTGGTAGAAGAGATAGTATTCCCTAATGATGTGAAGCTGGATATCTCTTTTACTGATAGCATGCCGGTCTCAAAGTGGCTTTTGGCAGAAGAGATAGCATTCTCTATTGTAGTGAGGATAGATGCCTCACTTATTGATAGCATGCCGGTCTCAAAGTGGTTTTTGGCAGAAGAGATAGTATTCTCTAATGTAGTGAGGATAGATACCTCACTTACTGATCGTATGCCAGGCTCCAACTGGATTTTGACAGAAGAGATAACATTCTCTAATGTTCTAATGTAGTGAAGATCCAGATAGTTTTAGGCAGAAGAAATAGAATGTAGTGAAGATAGACATTCACTGTGGAAGATACTACGACAGACTCCAGTTGTGTCCTGGCAGAGGAGACAGAATTCTCTAATATAGTTAAGATGGATATCACAGTGTCTGATAATATGCCAGCCTCCAGTAATGTTTTGTCACTAGAAATAGTATTCTCAACTTTACTTAAGATGGATATCACAATTCAGAGAGACTAGAAGAAACAATTTATGCTAATTTAGCAAAGATCATTGTTTCTATTGCAGATACCGTAAGAGGATATTCTAAATTAGGTCTCTAGATGAACGTTTTATGCGTATTTTCTAGGGAATCGTTTAAAAAGACATTTGTGACATTATTATTAAACCCTTTTTCGAGGAATAAAAAAAAATCGTTATTCCGTATTTTTCCGATTAGCTCACTACATTGCCAATTATTTCATTCGTGACTATTGATAAAGAAAAATACTACAAATTATGTTTTAAACAGAAACGCGCTCTGAAGACGCTTAGGCACTTCTGGAATATACAAGGAAGTTTTAACAAGCTACCTTCCGCTTACTGATTCTGACCGCCGCTGTTACTTTTTCCTGTTAAGATTTGATGGATTTGACAGTTAATGGCCGAACAAAATCCCAATGAACGACTCTTATTTCAGAATTATGTTAGTAGATATTTTACTGCTCAACCAGTTACATTTTAAGGGCCGATAAAGGAAAGCCATATCCCTATAATAAACTATACGAATGAGAGCTATTATTTTTATGATACAAGATCAAAACTGGTATGTGTGCACAGCTTGTTGGTTTGAGCACAATAAGATTCTCATGGTTGTTCTGTCGATTGTTCTTAATTAAAGATTATTAACTATAAATCTTATTACAAATATTTATGAGACAGCCGCCTCCTATCTAGACGTTTATAAATCCATGTTATTTTCAAGCTCAGTTGAGCATTTTGAAAGCATTCCTGTAAAAGAAGAATGAATCCTTTTCCATTTCTAGTTTTTATGGTAATATATAAGTTTCCTGTCGTATTTACATCCCATAAAGATGGAAACTCAATTAATATTGCCTTTCGTTTCATATATATATATATATATATATATATATATATATATATATAAAATTACAATTATGCTCTTTTTACTTTCATTATTTTTCATATCTTAACTTATTAACTCTATATTTATTTTAAATTTTTTAGTATTGATTGTATGACGAATTTAGAGTATTTTATTTTCCTTTTGTTTTTTTATTTCGTTAAGTAAGCCATCCGATATCTAGTTTAATTTTTCGTATTCTATGTATTCTATATTCTAGGTATTTCTGGGATATTTTTATTTTAGGATCTACTAAATGTTTAGGATAATTATTGAGAGCATACATAAAGGAGTGACACAAAAGAAAACAGCACATCATTGTCAGAGCTAGCAATATCCAGAAAAGAACATTGTTTCAATTTTAAGTACAAATTTTGAATAAATTAAAGGAAATACGTTAAAAATAAAGATGGAAGAAAATTATTTATTTTATTAAAAATACCAAAACAGCTATTAAGAACTGACCTAAAAAAATTAGTTCTTAATAAAATCAACCGCCACGAAGAAATCATATATCGTTAAAGGAGCATAAGTACATGATGAGAATGAGTATGAAACATATTTTATTTTAGGTATTGTTATTGTATTATCTGTGTTTTAGGTATTATTATTGTATTATCTGTATTAGAAAATTAATTACTTTTTCATATTTTTTTGTAGATGTGGTGAAGAGGGGCGAAAAAGGCACGAGGAAAGAGGGAGAGAGAGAAACAATGAGAGAGGTCATATTATCGTTCATGATTTTAACGTTCCTCTTTCCTCTTTTTTAGTCTACATCATTTTAATGTAGCGGTATGTCCTTTGTAACTTTTCCCTGTTTTATCGAAAATGGTGAAAGGCGCCGCCCTCAAAGTTTTTTGTTTTTTTTATTCCTCGTGGCAGGATACCCATAAAAAGTTAGCTGTACGGTTAAATAACGCGCTTTAGCATAAACGCTGAATTGTTAAAGTCATAATCTTTTTCTTGTGAATTCGCCGACGCATAGAATTCCGTTAGGCGGAATCTGCAAGTTTGGAAACATGATCCCCCGTTAAAAAAAAAATTAATATGAGTTTAATCATATTGAGACTGCGAATATGGAGGCTAGAGGCGGAAAAGACTAATGAACAATATATGGGCGTATTTAAGGGGGGCTGCCACCCCCCCCCTAAAAAAAAATCGGTAATAAAAGTGTCATAAAAACTCAAATAAATTAGATAAGAACACTTAGTTAAAAAAATTAATGTTTTTGGGTTGTAATAGCGTTTTAATTGGTAACTATTCTAAGGTCTAGATTTTTAGTACCTCCATACTCCTCCGAAATTATTTTTTACATACGCTTATGACAAAATAACAATAGTACATTTTAAGTTTTGGGACTTTATTTCAATTCAGGAGAAAAGGCTAAAACATGAACTGAAACTTGGAGGAAATTGCAAAAATCTTGGAAACAATTGTAGATAACTGAGGAAGTGAAGCTAACGAGGTGCCTGTAAAATAACAATTACCTGTTCGTTGTTTTGAGTTAGTTATAGACTGCTGCAGTTAAATTCAAAACCATTTAATATACTACTAAACTGTTATTCCCCAACTTGAAGACTATTAAAGATAACTCGACCCTTATATCTTCTTAGGTTGCACCTTGTATGGGAAAGTTTTGAAAGATTATTTCTATCATAAGATTGTTAAAGCTGGAGTTTTATACTTCTCTTGCGACAATTGAAAAATTCGTAACAAAAAAACTGATAATTATAATCTGTATATTAATACGAATAAATTTATGATTTTTTTACAAATAAATGAAAACTGTGAGTTTCAAATATTATTTAAAAAAAAAATAAGAGGATGGATTGGAATGAATACATGGTCCCATCTTAGACCGGCAAGTGGACTCATGTCTTTGTCTTATCGCCAAAAACAAATATTTCTGGCGTCCCCTAATCTTCGTAAGGCTGTTGTAGAGGGCTACGGAGCCACAATGCTTCGATACCAGTGTTATTCGTACAAAGCAATGCCAAAGGGACAAACCATAACAGCATGCTGATTTACCTAATCTTCTTAATCCTACTGTAGAAGCGTCGGGGGAAAATGAAAAATAAATGTGATTTGTGCTCCTATACCAGGGTTAGTGAAGTGCAATAGATGGCTCAAAGAGCGTGGCATAACGTTGTTGCGTGGGTTCACAATGCAAGTTAAACTCCGATCCCAGGGTTATTGGTACAATATTATGATCAGGTAGACATAATGTAAATTTTGCTTCGCCTAATTTTCGACAGGTTCACGAAGAAGAAAATGTACCCAGTTGATGGGCCACAACGTAAATACCCGCGTCAGGGATCAAAGCCATGGGCGTATATAGAAAATAATTTCGGAGGGGGCTGGGAAAATTTCGGGGGGGGGGCTGAGACCACTTCCGGTGTATGGAATACTAACAATTTAGATCTTGGAATAGTTTTAGCCAACTTAAACGCAATTACACCCAAAATAGAATATGTTTTATGAACTAAATGATCTTATTTAATTTATATTTAAGGGTTTTATAAAATTGTTACCGATCAAATCAAAATTTCGGGGGGGGGGGCTGCATCCCCCTCAGCCCCCCTTATATACGCCCATGATCAAAGCAATGAGACTATTACATTTCCTGACAAAGAAAAGCTTTTCTTTGAATGCTAAGATAGTTTTTTTTACTTTAACTTTTAGCCATCCTTTAATATATTTTTAATTTTCTACAAGAATTATTTGCATATAAATGAAAAAGTTTTCCTAACAATGAAAAACTAAAACAGGCGTAGAAAAAGCCGGAAGACGGTATAGAAAAAGTAGAAATTAGACATGGATGTTCTTAATGTAGAAGGAATTAGAAAAACTCATTAAAAACCTACGCAGATCAAAGAAATATCTCAGTTAATAAAGTTTCAGGTATTGATGTCATTAATGTAATCGTGAATTACTGAAGTTTATAGTACGGAAATTACTTTCTGAGTAATTATATCATTAGACGACTTCAAGGCTATCTTCCTCCATTAATTTCTTCTTCTTTCGCATTTTAAACAGATTACATCTAAATATTCCGCCTTTTTTTTCATAGAACTGTACTATACGAGTACCTTATATTTATAGTTTACTAGAATTAATGTAGTAGAATATATTACTGGTAATATAATACATTTACTACATTATTCATAAGCGGGAGATGGTGGGTTCGATCCCCACCGGCGACAGGAATTTTCACATCTCAGGGCTCGCTGAGAAAATTCCTGGCTGCACCCTGGATGTCGGCGCTA
The DNA here is from genome assembly GCA_946811695.1 of Gonocerus acuteangulatus. NCBI lineage: Eukaryota > Metazoa > Arthropoda > Insecta > Hemiptera > Coreidae > Gonocerus > Gonocerus acuteangulatus. Next base: position 84,839,698 of record OX328132.1, on the reverse strand, counting down.
ATGGCCAATATTTGTCGATGCGCCATAAAAAAAAAATAATACGTTATTATTATTTTATTTATTATTTTTTAGGGTGCAGCCAAGAATTTGCTCAGCGAGCCCTGAGATGAGAAAATCTACATTATTATTAGTATAATTCTAGGTTAATACCCAATTGAAGGCGTCGTAGTCCCATTTTCATCTAATGAAAGAGAGAAAGAGAGATTGAAAGATAGAAGTAGTAAAACTCTCAAATTGTGATTCCTATTTCAAACCTTTCTTCTTTTTTAAATCTAAAAATTCACCTTAAGTGTTTAATATTGATAACGAGGGTACATTTGTGATAGAGTAGCGGTTACTGCTTTAAATTAAATCATCGTACAATATTTGTCTTTGAGTATAGCCGATATGCTCCGGCGACACGATTTTCCCAAGGCTGCTGTGTGGTCCTCATGTTGAGAAATGTGTCAGCCTGTAGTACGACGTTTGGGAGGTTCTCGTTAGCCCGGATTATGTAAGCCCAGGATCGGGTTTCCAACTTCCTTGAGAAAGTCATCTTCGACGTCCATCCGGCGTCAAATTAATTTAGTTTAATTCATTTGGTTCACACGCCTAACGGTAATAGAACAGGTCTCGCGAATCTTAAAATAAAAATTAAACATATATTTGATTTCACATACATAAAAACGTCCGTAACAGCTGCATAAGCAGAGGTGGGTGCAATTTTATTTATATATAAAAATACGAATGTATTCGTACTTCAATTATTTGTAATTACGAATATAAATAAATTCGTATTCAAAAGTGTGAATATAAATTTATTTGCGTTCACGTATATTAAATATGTAAGTACAAATACAATTTTATTCACAAATGTTTCTTTAAATACAAATAAATTCTAAAAAACTGTGAATATTCACAAAAAAACACATTAAAAAGTATGAATACAAATTTAATCAGATTATAATCTGTGAATAAGAATATATTCACAATTTGGAAGGATATTGGAGGATCAAAAAGCGGTTATGCCGCCCATCAAAAAGCAGAAGGATGTAAAATGAGTCGAGCTCATCATCATCAAGAAGGCATCACCAACAATTTCTATCGTTTCTTGGATTATTCTTTCCCTTGTGTTGGATGCCTTTACCAGTACTTTTGGTAGGTCAAACTCTATGGAGTGATTTGAGGTAAATACATTTTCTGCAATAGCTGCTCTTTTTATGTCCATGTTCTTGATTTATCTCAAATCACTACATAGAGTTTGACAATACAAAAGTCCTGGTAAAGGCATCCAACGGGAAAGAATCGTCCGAGAAGCGATAGAAATTTTTAAATACCCTCAGAACTTCAATAGGGAAGATGACTACAGACTTAGCAAATTTTGAACACCCGTTAACTCAAGGAAGACTGAAGATCTGATTGGCTGCATGGATCGCAACAGCGCGGGAAGAATCGACCAATCAGAGCCTTGGAAAGGCGACCCCGACGAGATAAAGACCAGGATTGAACCCTAACTTCATTCTCAGAAGGAACCCTGAGGAAGCCAAAGATCAAACAAATTTGACACGGTCATATCCAGAAGACTTCAAAACAGTAATTATTAAAAAGACAAGAAACAGTTGAAATTCAGCTAAAAAAAATAGTTTTTAATTATTCTTTTTGGTAATTTTGTGTATTTGTTTTTTAGCTGAAGAGTGCTGCCAAAGAGCAAGCAGAAACGAATAAACATCCCAATCATTCGTTGGCTTCTTAACGCCTCAACGGCTAACTACCTTCATCAAATTAAGGAAGGTATTCGGCTGATAACAGGGGACACCCCAAACAAAAGAACCTAAAGAGGCGTGGCCGGAGGCCTTCTCTCACATGGGCTCAAGGCCGCGCGTGCACAGTACCTTTTTCTTTTTTTTTTGCGAGCGAACTGTAGTATAAATTGAATTATACAATTGAATTGTACACAGTAATATTTCTGTAAATAAAATATATCCATAAAAAAATAAATTATAAATTAATAAATAGTTATTAAGGGATAAGTATTACAAGTAACACGCTAAGTGGGCGCAGGACTTACGAGTAAGGCGTACTTAAATATTCAGCTGCAGTTAAGTTATCATTTTTCATTCATAAGTAACCTAAATTTAAAACTGACGGTGCATTGAAATTGTTTGCACTTACCTAAGGAACTCTCGGTGTCCGATAGATCGCTTAACGACGGCACTTTCTGCATGCCTCCGGAACTCTCCTCCACTTGCTCTTGCTTTATGTCGTCCAGGCAAAACTGTAAACACACAATAGAATTCAATTTAGTTACTTTTCTCATGAGTGATATTCAATGATTTTTATAATTCGTATACTTTGATACAATTAAAAAAGGTGTTATATATATATATATATATATATATATATATATATATATATATATATATATATATATATATCATTTAATATGGTGAGACAAAAGAATATAAAAATAATTAATTAATATTTTTAAAAACGCACTATATAGATAGTGTAGTCACTACTTTGTTCCGGCCACCTGAATTTCCCCTTTACAAGTGGGAGTCCTATAACGACACCAGTCTGGGAGCCCTATAACTACACCTTTGCTATGTGCAATAAAAAAATAGACCGGAAAAAAATAAATTTGATTAATTAATCACTGCTCTACTAGCTTCACACCTTTATTTCCTGACCAAAAGCATTATTAAAACCCACGTAGGAATATTTTAAATGAAATTACTGGAAACAAAATGAAAATATGATTTTCCCAGGGTTTTCCTTGATAATGTTTAAATTTTTACAAATATTGTTGTCTCGTATCATCGTGCACGCATTTAAGAAAGTTCATAAAGAAAAGATTGGGTAACTTTGTAAGAACGAATTTTCAAATTTGAACGAGGAAAAAGCTATGTCCCCATATTTACACACCACTCGAAGCTTGTCTGTAAATAAAGAATCATACTACTACTCAATGTAGGGATTTCCAAATTGCTAAGCGATAATATTTTTTTTAGGTTTTTATTTTATTTTTGGTTATTAATACATTTTTATAAATCGTCTGTAATCAGGAGTAAATAAATAATATAATTAACGAGGAAAAGTGGTAGATATGTTTTTAAAAATACCTAGATAACTGGAAACCTTTAAAGTTTTACCAGCGTGTTGCAGACTCTAACTCACAATTACCAATTTAAGAACCGAAACTCCCAATTCAATCACATGGAATAAATCTATGAACTCATCTAAGACTTCATCAACATTATCCAATACTTTTACCTTCCTAAATTTTTTAAGAATTCTTTCGACGTCTCCAACGATTCTTCCAGATACTCTCAGCCGATGTGTTTCTTCATCTGGTTACCCTTACAACAAACCAAAATCTGCATGTGCTACATGTGGGCGAAGTTCTTCGTTCGAATCAAATGAGAGAAGTATTATGATAGACAGCGAATTATGATAATCGGCACATTAGGAGTGGGAGTAAACCTGAAACCCAAAATTTAAATGCTTAGAGACATAAATGGGCGACAATATTGGTTCAGTGGTAGAGCACTCCATCTTCTTGAGATCAAAACTCGGGCGCGCACAAAATATTTTATAGTGTCGTCGTTTGGGGACCCAGGCCGTCCCTAGGCCCTCCCAGTCTTTAATTAGGTAATTTAATAGGTACCTGCTAAGCATTAGGCCAATACAAACATATGCTTTTCTAGTCTGGACCTACACATCAAATAGCAATTATAAAAAATACAAATAATAACTAGCGAGCCTATTTGCACAAAAATTACAAGACTTCATTTTCTAGCTACTATTATAAGCATGAAACCAGCGAGCCCGCATCATCTAAGTAGGAATCCTGCAGTCCTGCCACAAGTACCTGCGTTCTAGATAATAACACCTGTTCAGGCGTCAAGTTCATATGCCAGTACTTCCGTAAGCTGCGTGTACGTTGTACTGCCTCAGATTGTAATTATATGGAAGATGCAATAGCAACTCGAGAGCCGGTGTTGACCGAGTGAATGGGAACGGACAGCTTTCTCCCACTGACCGAATGTGGAGCAGCGGAACTTTCTGCCGGCACTCGTTCCATCCACTGTCGTCGATCAAATTTACATGCCCTGGCACAACGAAGCTGGGATCGGGGGCATGAAATGGGGATGAAAAAAAAATGAAGAAAAACGACGGAAGTAGTTATGGGACGATGGAGCGCACCCGAAAGACGGCGACCCTCTGTTTTAGTCAGAAAACACATCACATCAGTACTAGTAGTAGATGATCAATTTCAGGAGGCAGCTGACTTTATAGGCTGGAAGTATTTTCCTTCTTGCTAACCTCCTGAATATAGTCAGTTATGGGAATGCGGGTTTCGAGTATAATAAGACCTGTTATCCCTATTTTCCCCTTTTTTGAAGAAGGTATTTTTCTCGGATATAACTGACTGGCAAATATACTGGACGCAAACAGATAATAAATTACGACAAATAAAAAATAACTATTAAGTAATTGGTGTTGAAGCTTGCCCAAAACATGTTCAATTGTATTTATGCTAAATAACATTGAACCATCCTTGCCCTATGATTTCGAGCATTATCATGTGCTAGAATGAGGTTCTCACCCATTTCTTGGGATAAAGTGACAATTAAAGACGTGACGGCATTGTTCAGGTACGTTTGTGCAGTTACATATTCATTTCAAAAACATTACAAGCCCAGCTTTTGGATTACCCGTTACCCCTGCCCACACCAATGTTGAGTCCCCCTTATAAGGGCGTAATGGTGCAGTCATACTTGGGCCTTTTATCCCTGGATTTGGTCTCGCCACACTCTAAAACGTCAATCTTGATGATGGAGGACAAATTTCAATTCAATCCATATCAATCAAGTAAATACAATGATAAAATATCTGAATTTTCGTGAGTGGTCCTTCAATTTGTAAGCAGTGTATTAGGAACTTATATCATGAAAATTTATCCTGTCAAGTTGCAAAATAAATATGATAAATAGGACAAAAAAGTAATTTTCCTCAAAATAGAGTGCATATATGTGTGTGTGTGTGTGTGTGTGTGTGTGTGTGTGTGTGTGTGTGTGTGTGTGTGTGCGTGTGCGTGTGTTTGTATTCGCATTCCACTGTCGGCAAAAATGGTCCGATTTTGATGAAATGAGGCGGAAAAATACATTGTTTAAAATAAACGTGTGTTTGTGCGCGAATTTATGACTGTGCCAAATATAGCTATTCATAACAAAAATATAGTATCTCTGGCAAGGAAAAGCTCTGAAATAATACGACAGACTTTATTTTGAGTTTTGAAATTTCTAAACGGGCCGGGAAGCAGGATGCACTAATGACATGCTCAGTTTCTCCGATCAGCATATAGAACTCCCTTCCCATTCATAATAGGGACTGGCGAAGAGAGAGGGAGTTGATGAATGAACAGCCCGTTTGATTGTAGAAGGTTTTTACTGTGTGTACATTAAGAAGGGCGAGTAGGATGAAGGGAGGAGGGGGGGGGGGAGGATTTGGAAAGCTACTATCGCTATTGTAGATTGGCGGCTTGCGTAATAGACATTGCCCTCATGAATGGGAGCAAGCAAGTGGAGGGGGAGGAGGCATGGGAAAGCTGAATGAACCAACCTCCCGCTCATTCCGGTGTAGCCACTCGCCTCCGACACTTCGCATCTATCTCTTCATTTCCTCCGCAGCCGTCTCCTATGTGTCATAATTTCTTTTCATTAAGCAGGTTACACACGGCCAGGCAGGCCTGTTAGTAAAGCCTGAACAGTCCGCCTGAAAGCCGGTCGCCTGAACGTGTATATATTCCGGTCGGTCTGTCAGTTAAGACTGTTCAGGCGGCCGGAATATATACACGTTCAGGCCTGGCTGAATCGTGTGTAGCCTGCTTAACGAAATAATGCCCGCATGACTATTAGGATATGCCGTAGCATGGATAGGCCAGGGCCTACATTTATTTCCGCAAGTAACTACATATAAGGTTCTTACCTGGAGTCGTTAGTTTTTTTGTTTGATGTTTGTGTTGGAATGGTTGGGATTCGGCTATGATTTTTGGTAAAAAAAATCTATATTTTGGACGTTTCGGCTACTCATTGGTAGCCTTCGTCAGCTAAAATGACAAGAAAAACAGAAATTAATACAAAAACAAGTTTATAATTGAGAAAAGTAACAGAACTATAAATACAATTAATTAACTTATTATAAAAGAACAATTTGGTCTAAAATTCTTAGAATGAGTAGAATGAAAATCGGAAGAAACATAACAAAAAAAAGAAGAAAAAAGGCTTCTTTAGACCAAATTGTTCTTTTATAATAAGTTAATTAATTGTATTTATAGTTCTGTTACTTATCACAATTATAAACTTTTTTTGTATTAATTTCTGTTTTTCTTGTCATTTTAGCTGACGAAGGCTACCAATGAGTAGCCGAAACGTCCAAAATATAGATTTTTTTCACCAAAAATCATATTGAGGTTTCTTTAGCCGAATCCCAACCATTCCATCTTTACTTACCTAAAATAAAGATTGATGAAAACGTCTGAAGAACTTCTGACCTGCTAAACGCATATCATGGCCTTTTTGAGTTTCAATTTTACGTAAGTAGCCATGGCCGTATATAAGGGGGGGGCTGAGGTGGCCGCAGCCAAAAGTTTCTGTCAAAATGTTGACTTGATCGGTAAAAATGTGTCATAAACCCCTCAAAAATAAATTAAATAAGATCACTTAGTACATAAAAAATATTTTGTTTTGGGTGTATCAGCATTTTAGATGTCTAAAACTATTTTAAGTTCTAGATAGTTAGTATTCCATACCCCGGAAATGGTACCAGCCCCCCCCCCCCCCAATTTACTTCCTATATACCCCTATGGAATTAGCTTATGGGGAAATTCCAAAAAGGCGAATGAAGTCCTAACAATATAAAAAAAAGCGATTCGGACAATATTAAACAATAAGGAGGAACACGTCCTGTAAAAATCATTTTACAAAATTGAAAATTTTAACATTACCATCCCTCTACATTTTAAAAGTTTTAAATATTATTAAAAAACACCTCCCATTGTATAAAAAAATGGGGACATTCACTCCTTTGCCACAAGGCAACGTAACTTAATAGCACTGGGCAAGCACAGTATATTTTCTTAAAAGCGGTATTGAGTATATGGGAGCAGCTTTGTATAATCAATTACCAAAGGAATTAAAGAAGGAAGAGGATAAGAAATTGTTTCCAAACAATGTAAGAATTACTTGGCAGAATATGATTTTTATAAATAAAAAAAAAAACGTTTTCAACCAAATAAGCTCTGGCGCATTTATTGCCAGCATAATTTTTGTTATTTGTTTTATTTAATACTAACTATTCCCGGCGTGCCCAGCTACACCAGTGTGGATTTGTAAAGAAACAAACATACAGACATACAGCTTTGGACATAACACAATTTTGACTTAGCCTCATACAATCCCCGTTTTAAGATTTACCAAGTGTACCAAGTTACGTCAAAATCGGTCAAACGGTGTGGATTTGTATAAGGAACAAAAATACAGACGGACAGCTGCTAGACATTTTTGACCTAGCCTATGACACTCCCCGTATCTAGACCTACCTGTGTGCCAAGTTTGGTCAAAATCGGTCAACCGGGATTTGTATAAGGAACAAACAGACACGCAAACAGATAAACAGACAAACACGTGATTTTTAAATATATAGACAGATAGATAGCTATTGTATTGCAATCGCTTATTGTACAATTGTTTTATTGATATATTTTATTTATATTTATTGTTAAAATCTTTAAATGTAAATTATAAAAATTGACGCTCCTATTTCCTCTCTTCTGTGGGTTAATGGAAATAAAGATTTATTTATTTACGTTTGTCTCGAGTCACCCAATTTAGTTGGGCTACCAAAATCTTTTGTACCTTTTCTTTTTTACATAAAGGTTTTCCACCTCCTTGTTTCCTCATTCTTATTTTCTTAAATGTGTGTATAGATTATTCTTAACTTAAGATTAGGGCCGGGCTATGTAAAGGTTGCCATCTTCCTAAACATGTATGGTGGAGCAGCCACTTTTATCACTTTAGGACTCAAATAGGAAATTAGTACTGATATTTATAAGTACATTAAGAAATTTAATTCCTAGTAATGATTAATCGAGTAGGGAAAATTAATTAAGAGATTATTTTTAATAACTAAATATCTAAATCTGTGTAATCTCTGTATTTTTAACCGCTTGCCATAAAATAAAATCCGACTCTACGCGTCCGATTAATACAGAACAGCCTCGAAGGCGTCAAAATTAACAATGTCACATGAAACGATTGACATCTCCCAGACGTCATTGTATGCGAAGGGGTTAGAAACATTATTAACCTACATCATTAAATTTATCCTACTCTTTAAAAAAAAAACAAAAAAAAAAACAGAAATCTGTTTCCAATCCTACTTATTTTAAAGTAGCAAAATAAATATCATTATATTAATAGGGTAGAAATTCAGGTCAAGAGTAGATCGTTGACTGTTGGTGATGCGAAGGTAGAATTTGTTAGGGGTCGGTCGTGGTATCTTAATAAAACTACATTATTTTTTATAAGAAAATGAGTTGTATTATTTGCCGACGTTTCTGCTTGAAATTCAAGCCTTCATCAGTGCTCATGTCCTTCTCTTTATTCGAGGAGAGAAATTCTCATTTTCCTTTTTAGTTAAGTTATTCAGATCGAAATACCATCCAATGAATGATATATATATATATATATATATATATATATATATATATATATATATATATATATATATATATATATATGTGTGTGTGTGTGTGTGTGTAGATAGTTATCAGTCGATGTGATAAGAAAACAGGGAATTGTTAAGATACGGCTAGGAAAACATAAATACGATTTTTGTAAAAATCTGTATTAAGGACGTTTCGCCTACTCTTTGGTGAACTACGTCACAAGTCTTGTACATTTTCACGATGGTTGCTTAAGTGTTAACTTTGGTCTTTCTCTGCCCCCTGGCACTTCCTAGCTGACGAAGGCTACCAAAGAGTAGCCGAAACGTCCTTGATAAAGATTTTTACAAAAATCGTATTGATATTTTCTTAGCCAATCCCAACTATTCCCTGACTTCGTACGTATATATATTTGCCGATTTAAACTCTAGCTTCGTCAGATTTGTATATCTAACCCACGGAACAGCATTTAATTTGCGAAAGTTTGCTTCTATAGTTTCCATCCATTTATATTTACATTTTGAAGTAGAAGGGATCGTTTAAATATCACGTCATGCAGCGCCTTTCATAAGGACAATTTTCTCTTCTCATAGCCCTCATGAAGGCTTGAAACTAGAGCAATAACCAACCAAAAGCAAATATAATTAGTTTTTATTATCAGTGTTATTGCTAGCTGCTAGCTTGTTATCGTTTATCTGTAACCGAAGATTACACACAAGAATGCCTTAAGGTCATCCGCACATTCGTAACATTGAAAACGCTGAATGAACCATTTTTTATCATTTTTTTATCCGTTCATTCATTTTTTCCTTTATGAATTGGTTTAAATCTGTTATCTCATTTCCAATTTTTTTTTTTTTGCAGCAAATTAGTACAAAGCTAATTAACCTCCATAGATAATCGTTAATTCCACCGAAGCCAGCTGATGTGATTATTTGAAATATTGCACTATCTCCTTTGCAATTAATGTGTTCCTCAAGGTCATTTTTAAATCACACACAATATCCTCAGTTTTTTTACGATTTGACTCATAAATTTATATATTCGGTTGGATATTCTAATCTATGTCTAATTAACAAAATAAGCGCTTTAGAAGATATATTTTTGGGGTTCGGTCATTCGTTTGAATAAAAACAAATAACCGAACCCCGATCAAAACTACATTTTATTAATAAAATGAGTAGTATTTATTGCCAACGTTTCGGCATTTCTGAAATTATTTTTTAAAAACAAACATTACAATGTTGAAATCTTAAAATATTTAATAGCATAATTTTTTATTTAAACTCCCTGATACATAGTAGTCGTCACTTAATAACATAGTCAAAAACAAACAAAAAATAAATCAAAAGTTTTTTTTTTTAAATCTAACAACAACAATCACAAGCCATGGCTGGACTCGTACAAAAGAGAATCAGTCAGTGCGAGCATAGGGCAATCCGATAAGAAAGTATTATTGTTTTTATTTATAGTTCCAGAATCTTGTAAAATACATGTTTTCTTTTTGATCCATTCATTTCTTTATCCAATATTTTTACCTCGTCAAATTTAAAATTATGTTTATTCTTAGTTCCATGGTTTGATAAAGCAGTTTGTATTCGGCTCTGGTCATCTATACTTTTCGTGTGTTGTTCTAATCTTTTCTTTAATATTTGCTTGGATTCTCCAATATATGTTGCATCACAATCCCTACATTCCACCCTATAAATATTATATTTTGTTTGTAATTTATCTTGATTACACTTAACTTTACTAAAATATTTTTCAATTTTATTATCATATTTCCAGGCCAGTTTTCCAACCTGAACACAAACTGTTCTCAATTTTTTCTCATAAATGGGATTATATTTGAAAATGCACCAATTATTTGTTTTGATTTCCTTTAGGGAAGTATAAACGACCAGAGCCAAATACAAACTTTCTACAGATGTATACAAATTTTAAAGACTGTAATTTTTTATTATTTAAACGGTCACATCCATGAAATTTGAAGTATATTTTCCTTTTTTTCAGTTGTCTCACATTATTCGGAAAGTAGGTAGCTATCATTGTTAATTATGTAAAAGTTGTGAAAGTAGGAGACAGTGTAAATGAATGAGAATATCGGGTAGTAGCTGGGCAATGCCCCAGAACTGGCTTGTTCCTTCCTCCTTCCTGGCGATGTGCACCGTTACATCTCCCCCTCTTCCTCTTAACATATCCAAATCCACATGTATACGCTGCGCTCAACACGATATTTATCATTAGTTGCCATTTTTAGCGCGGTTCCTCCCTCCCCCATAGGGAGGAACCCCGCTTATAAGGTTGATACAATGAAACGATCCGGAAGTGCCGACTAGAAAATTTTGCGTTTCAGAACCCCTAGAAACCGAAAATAACGGTGGTTCAAATTTGTATATATATATATATGTATATATTTATATATATATATATATATATATATATATATATATATATATATATATATATTTGTCTGTTCGCTCTCTAAATAGAAGACGAATGGTCCGATTTTGATGAAATTTGGTACAAAAATCTGTCGTCCAATTTGAAAGGTCAAGTTCGTTAACCAGCAAAATCTGCCCACTGGAAGATGGCGTTTGGGGCGAAATTCGCGCAGAAAAAATCGTAACGCTTACGTTTTTGAGTTCATAAGCTTGTAAGTACTCGTTTTATAGGCTTCTTGGGCTAGGAAAACGAATGAAACCATTTTCAAGGCGATAGCTTTAACCGTTGTTGAGAAAATTGGAAAAATAGTTTTTGAATACCGTTTTTGGTTTGGGTACTTAGAATAACGGGATTCAGTTGAAACATTATCTGCATGTTCTACTTTCATTAAAACTAGTATGTTGAAAGTTATGTTACGTTTGGAGTTAAGGAAGGGTTAGAATAAAATATTTTATGAACAGACATGAAAAGTTTTGGAAACTTCGTATACTTTCATTAATATCTCGAACACGGTTGGGAAATCGTGGTAAGTGGATTGAAACTATTTGAAAGCTTACTAAATTCTCTACAAAAATGATTCTAAAACTATTTTTGATTAGGTTATGACAATCGGAGAAATAAGTGCTTAAAACTTCAAATATGTCTGTTTTGTTCTTATGAACGGGTTTTTGTCGTTCTTTTTGTCTCTTTCCCTTGGTTTTTTATTGCTTTTTATTGTTGTAATTTCTTATGTTGTATTTGTAAGGAAAATGTATGTGTGTGTAAAACAGGATAGGTAAAATGAGACCAATTTTCTGTTGTCAGAAATAATAAAAAGTTTTGGGAACTTCGTATAATTTCTTAATATCTCGAAAACGGTTGAAAATCTTGGGAAGCGAAAGGTTACCATTCGAAAGCTTACTAAATGGTCTACAAGAATGGTTTTAAAGAAAGTTTTGAATAAGCGATGTCAATCGGAGAAATAAGTGCTTAAAACTTTTAAGTAATTGATTTCGCTTATTCGAACTTTTCTTTTTGTCTGTTTTATTCCTTGTTATTTTTAAATTGCTTATAGTCAGATAATGTATTTGACAATAAAACAGATTAAGTAAAATAAGAAGATCAATTTATTGTTAGAAATGTAGCGTTTAAAGAGAGAGATCCCAAGGCTTTCCAAATGCCTCTGAGCGGAGGCCTTTCTGCCCGACTTATGGGAGAGCTGACCCATACAGGTATGATTGTAAATCAACAAAGACCTTTCAAGACTGGTTTGTTTGAGATTTCATTTGGATAGCTGTTTCGCTATTGATCTAAACAAAGTAATAACTTTTTCTATTCTATGCCTTCATAAACACTAGAGATAAGAACGGAACCGCGCTAAGATGACGCAGTTCCTGCGAATCGGACTTTTATTTATAGTAGAGCTTTTGTATAGGCTCCGCTCAGACGATCTTTGAATGCTATAGAATGCCTTTTCTCGTGATACTGTTTTTTTAATTATTTGTGAGCAACCACAACGAAGGCGATTCTCCCAAATACAGATATAAAATGGAAATGTATAGTCATCCAGTTATATAATAATTATCTATAGCTTTTGTCTATAAATAAATCAGGAGATTATTATCAATTTAGGTTTACCTTTAATTTTGTATGAATTGCTTTTATGTAGTTTTTTCTTTTGGTTATTTTTTACTTACAGACATTTTTTGATTTAAGTTCTTGTTTCCTTTATTTGTCTTTACATTTAGTTTTGGAGCTTGTTTAAGGAATTATTTAGAATACTTTATTTGTATTTTTTTTTTTTTGTTACTTTGTATATTGTTAGGAATTATGAATCTTATGTTTTGTTTATTATAAGGGTCAACCCTTGTTATAAGTACATTTGTATTAAAAGCAATAAATATATCATATAATATATAATAATTATAAATCCGATTACATGAGACTACAATTTTACATATCTGTCTAATTATATAATTAGGTTTGTGAATAACAAACAGCTATCAATAAAAATATCTTTTTAAAAACCATAAATTTTGAAGAAGAAACATATAAAAATAAAAATAACGTAGAAAACAGTTTGAACTTAAAATGCTTCATCGGATGAACACCATTAATGACGAGAGGAATAATTGTTATCAAAACAAAATGTTGAAATTAAAATTTGCAAAATTTAATACAACTTTCAATCAGTTAACTCTTCGATTTGTTTATCAATAAATAATTACAGAAGATAACCCGTACTAACAATTTTGCGCTTCGCCCCGCTCATGGGGTCAGCTTCAAGCGATAAAAATGAATGTATACTATAATGAATAATTCTCTCCCTCTCACACACACACACACACTCTCTCTCTCTCACACATGCACACTCTCTCTCCCCCCGTCACTCCGTCTCCCTCCTGCCCCCTCTCAGGCGCTCTCTCCCTCTCTCATGCCTTCCCTCTGTATCTCTTTAGCGCGCGCATATCAACACCTATATTTACTTATAAACTCTTTGCCTACAAAAACTACAACTGGGTCAGGGTGCCTCGGAGAGTGACAACAACACTATCTTCCCTGGACGCAGCCGCTTGAAAAATGTAGACCAACTGCCATGTGACCTTCCGCTGTACTAACTTTACTGTCAACATTTACACTAAACATATCCATCAATGTCAGCTCTTGTCAAAAAGTATATAGTAGTTTAAACTGTCCTCTTGACCCGATATGACTATTTTCTTTTAAGGTTACTTCATGACCTCAATCATATTATGAAAGCGAAGAATTTTGTAAAATGTAGAAATATACAATATTTGCGAAGAATAAATATTTATTATTATTTGTCTTTCAGGATAGAATAATATATTTTATAATTATTCCGAACAATTGACGTCCAACTATAATATCAACAATACTATGAGAATGCTAATGACCCTAACAGTCAATGCACAGCCGGGCTGCCGATCCGTAAAAACCACAAAAAATATAATATGGGAGGTGTTCCCCCGTGGTCCTGTGACTGATGCCTTGGTTTCGCATGTAGGTTCGATATCGCCTACAGTACGTAAAGTTTCTTCATATGAGGGTATTACCTGTTGCACCATGGATGCTAAGGATGGGTGACAACCTGTAGATAGCCCAGCGCTCATGGGCTCGGGGCAGATACGCCAAGAAATAAAATATTATTGTTATATTAAGTATCAATAAAAAGTATTAATTAATTTAGTATTTTTTAGCTCCTGAAGATGCACCTAAGGTATGAAACATATAGAGAAAAATAAATTGAATTGACATTGTTAATTCTCTTTTGTTGACCTTCCGCCTTAAAAATATTGGATTTAAGAAGATTGGGTCACTATGAAATATAAAAATAAATTTAAGCTCAATTGGTATTGTGCACAAGCGTCTACTGGCTGGAATTCCACACCTGTTTATTCCTAGCTAGTGTATGTTATATGCTAGTAAACCGTGTATTTTATGACATTTCCCATTTATTGCACATCTCATCAGTCGGCGCGACAAGTAAGGTTCAGGATCTAGTGTCCTAACCCTTGAAGTTTGTCATTTTGCCAAAATTTCTTAATGTTACATCGCTAAGTATAAACTACTGAGCCTACTTGATCGAAATTATTTCTCGTGAATTCCAGCTCTAGGCCAAAGAATATTAATAAATTCAAGACAGGGTTCTTTAAAGTTCACAAGTCGTTTCTCGTTCCCAATCATTATTCATTGGGTATAACCCAGACAGAAGAACTTAATTTTAGAAAGAAAGTATAATTGCCCATCTAAATCGGGTTGCTTACTACACAGCGTAAACATCTGCCCGAGTTTCAGGTATTGCAGGAAATATATATAAAAACACTACTGTATTTTTTTAATTATTTATATCTTATTTATTGATAATTTACAACTTTTACAGATATGTAATATAAGAAAATGTTGCCAAACCATAGCAAGCCTCTAGAGAAGATGAGAGGAGCAGGCTGACATTACATGGGCTTATATAAGCGGGAGCTAAGGGGGCTGCAGCCCCCTCCCAGAAATTTTAATTCTGGCTAAAAATATGTCTTAAAAACCTTAAAAATTAATTAAATAAAATCACTTAGTTCAGAAAAAATAATTGTTTTGGGTGTAATAGCGTTTTAGTTGGCTAACTATGCCATGTTCTTGATTATTTAATACACCCCCCCCCCCCCGAATTGACTTCCTATATACGCCCATGAGACATTACAGCTACTCCCAAAGAAAGTTCTGGTATTTTTTTGTTATTCGTGGTGGGGAAGCCTACTATGAGGATTAGCAGGGATAACATTGGGAGACTGGGATCTGCCAAGATGATTTAGAAAATAAGGTCAGGAATCGGGACTACAGTTTATAGAAAATAAAAGTATTAAAAAAAAATAATGACAGCCATAAATTTGGCTTAGAATTATCAACAGGGAGTCAATGAAAATTAATTTAGCCATTATTTCTAAATTGTCTACGTTGATTCTCAGTTCCTTAAAGAAAGCAGCCGCACAGTGGGGTCAAACGACATTTCAAAAAAGGCTACGGTCTCTAAATCTAAACTGATTTTAATAAATTTTGTTTTAAATGAAATCTAACATTTTACACGTAATTTAATAAACAAAAACAAAAATCCGGCCAGACATAGTTGTTTTAAATTTTATTAGATTTCATTTAAAACAAAATTCATTGGAACTGGTAAAGATTTAGAGGCTGCAGCCTTTTTTGAAACACGAAATGTCGTTTGGCCCCACTGTGCGCCGCCTCCTTCGGAATGGTACTTCGGGAATCAATCCATCTGTAGATTATTGAAATATTTTTACGTTTCATATCTTAACGAGCTTATGCCTTAATACAACAGAAAATGATCAAATCATTTTTAATTCAATGAATATAATAATCTTCCGTGGAATAATCGTTTTTAATGTTAGGACACCATCAAAATTATAAACGGAAGTAGAATTTAGACCAGTAGCAGTTTGTTGACGCCATGTTGTTGATGTTGAGTTAACTATGACTTCACCCTTGTAGGAGGAAAAATAAGTAACTACCGTAATAATTAACTGGATAATTGACCGATTCTTGTATTAATAAGTCGGTCGAATAGTTATTAGCGAATAATAAGCGTACATTCATAAAGAAACTAATAATATTTATCAAAGCTATGTTTGCAAATAATGATTTGTTGAATGACAATATGCTTTAATATTACAAAAAATGTATTGACTAAATATAATAATCCTTTAGTAAGACAATAATTAGGTTAATCTAATAAACTATTTATTGAATAATAATCAGGTGATAATTCAAGCAAAGAATTGCTCATTATATGATCGTTTTACTAGAAGATTAGTTGGAATAAGGATATCAATATACCAGCTGGCCAAGCTTGTTTTACTAGAAGATTAGTTGGAATAAGGATATCAATATACTAGCTGGCCAAGCTTGTTTTACTAGAAGATTAGTTGGAATAAGGATATCAATATACTAGCTGGCCAAGCTTGTTTTACTAGAAGATTAGTTGGAATAAGGATATCAATATACCAGCTGGCCAAGCTTGTTTTACTAGAAGATTAGTTGGAATAAGGATATCAATATACTAGCTGGCCAAGCTTGTTTTACTAGAAGATTAGTTGGAATAAGGATATCAATATACCAGCTGGCCAAGCTTGTTAAGAAATCTAAAAAAAATAAATCTTACAGTACAGGAGCAAATTAAAATTTTTAATGAATTCCGAATAGTCAGAATTCTTTAAAAATTGAAATCCAAGGTTAATCAAAATATAAATTTGATGTATTCGAATAATGATCTCGGAAAGGAAATTCATGAATGCATAAAATTAAAAAAAATAAAATAAGCTTATGCAATCAGAATTATCTTGTCAGATAATAAATATCCAATTTCCTTTCTATTGTTCTATAGAAAAAACGGTAATGAAAAAAAAATGAAAAAAAAGGGAGGAAAAAGATTACTTTTTAAATCTAACCTGTGATAACACTTCTTTTTTTTTTAAATCAGTAGGAAGAATGCCATAAAACTAAGAATATTGTACATATAGTCCGGCTAGAAGGAACTTATTTTCAGGATTTTTTCTTCCCTAAGAATAACTAATATATCAATTAATAATGAGTTATTCTGTATTATTCACAACGAAGGCTAACACTTGAAAATACCTAGGCACGGTTTGTGCAGTCAAAATGTAAATTTGAACTATTTTTTTTCTTGAAGTAGTAATAAGCTCTAGAAATTGTCTCCATCGAATTAATCCGATTTCTAGACTCTTCTCGAAATTTTCACAATATATACGAACAACTCGAAATGTCCTTAGTCATAACGCACATGTTAATGTTCTTAGTTAATACTTTTTTTTTTTTCTAAACCTATCTTTACTCCGTGTGTATTACACATCGTAATTTGTTCGAATGTGTACATTTCATAAAATTGATAGTTAACTCCTAGAGGGGTCTCCCGTGGTCTAGTGGCTAACGCGCTAGATTCATAAGCGGGAGATGGTAGGTTCGATCCCCACCGGCGCCAGAAATTTTCTCATCTCAGGGCTCGCTGAGAAAATTCCTGGCTGCACCCTGGATGTCGGCGCTAATGGCCAAGAATTATCGATGCGCCGTTAAAAAAAACAGAAAATCTATTTTTTCCCCCAATTGTTATCGTAAAATATTTTCCCAGATAGTTGTTTTTGATATACGCTATCGCTGATGTTGCGATTTTTTTTCTGTGATTTACACAGGCGGATTCAACCAACATCAGGTTAGGCGAAGTTTTTCTGACAGAATCTGACACTTCTGTGGGTTCTAACACCCGAAAAAAAAAATTATTATAAGCGGATATATCTCAAAATAATAGAAAACATATTTTAAATATTGACCCAGAAAAGTGGAATGAAGGAGAACGAAACCAATTCCATGAATGGCGACACTATATCGACAGCTCAGCAAAACGGAGCCCTCTGATGCAAGAGCGTAGTACTAATAAATGACCAAAAGCATAAACACAGTAGTATTCAGGAATTTCAGAAATCAGGTATTAATTCGGATATCGTTCTTTATAAAGGTTGACAACGGTTCATTTATCTATTTCAAAATAGAATACATTTATTATTATATTTTAAAATCAAGGAAATGTTCGTTCCAAGTTTGGCAAAATTAGAATCTGGAATTAGAATTAGAATGTGTGTTTGTTATATATATATATATATATATATATATATATATATATATATATATATACATATACATATACATATATAAAGCTTGACAATTATATATATATATATATATATATATATATATATATATATATATATATATATATATAAAAAAAAAATCAGTCCCGTAACAGGCCACGAGGGCCCTGAGGGGCAGATACTATAGAGGTATAGATTCCATGACCATACGGCACACTAGGGAGATAGTGTGGTCAGTACTATGCTCCGACCGCCTGATTTTCCGCCAGGCCACTTCGGCTGCTAGAGTCATTAGCACCCAAGGTACCCATTATTAAATTAATTAAAGGCTGGGTCGGCCTAGGGACGGTCAGGGAGGCCGAATTCAACCCATGAGCGAAGACACTAGAAGAAAAAACCTTAGTGCTTGCTCGGGATTTGAACTCAGGCCTCCAGCTTATTAGTCCAGTGCTCTACCACTGAGCTAACCTCGCCCCTTATATATATATATATATATATATATATATATATATATATATATATATATATATATATATAATTGTTAAGCTTTTACCAACCGATCTTGCTGTGTTATCTCGAGACATTGCAACTGCCTAAAAGCAACTTACAGATCTCTGTTTAGAAAACGAAAGACATGAACAATTTTAAAACTATTCCAAAATGTTTTAATACAAAATAAGGAAAAAATGAAAGGGTTCATACATTTAAGTATCTCGATAAAATAATCCAAGAATAGGTTTTAGAGAAATTCACAAATCCATCACGTAGGCAAAAGCTGACGAGAGGCTTCAGATGATCACTCTCTAAGCATGCATATGTCAGGCACTGAAACAAAGTAATCATATCCAGAAGGCATTTATTCAGCTGAGCGATAGTTCTCAATAGACAAACTGACTGATCAAATTCAAAAAAAGTTAATAAAAACGATTGAAATAGATTAGGACCCATACATGAAGAATGAAATAATAAAATTGCAAAGGCACTTCTTTAAGAATGCATTCTTCGATATTAACAAAGCAAATCGTGGTATTTTATGATAATCAATTTGAGGCAAAAGTAGAAATAATTAAATGGATTGCAGCAGCAAAAGACGATTTAAAAGCAGCAGGACGCAAAAAGACATTTTAGATCGAGACACCTTCGGACAAAAAAATTTAATACGAAAGTCGGTTGTAGGGCGATTAAAAAAAATGAATTGAGCACCTTGGTATGACAGAAAAAAATCTCATTCAGGAAGAACAAAACAAGTCTAGGAACAATCACTTAGTATATTATTTATTTAAATTTTATTTTATTTAGTCGTCGCTCCAGGGTTGGATTTGGGGGCAAAGACCATCCCTAGCCTCACCCAGCCTTTATTTAATTTATTAATGGGTATGTAAAGGGAGAAATCAGGCGGCTGGAGATAGTGCAGACCTCATTGGTGTGCCGTATGGTCAACAATCAGATACTTCTACAGTATCTGCCCATCTGGGTCCTGATTTTTTTTTTCATGCAATACGCATTAAATACGAAATTTGGTTTTTTTGTCAAATTTACTTTTTAGTATTTAGTGGTTATAAGTTTATATAAATTGTCTATGCAGGCTGTATCTATACAGGCAAAAAAAGTCCGATTTTCAGGAACTGTGTCATCTTAGCGCGTTTCCACAACAGTTAATCACTGATGCCATCTGGAAAGATTGGAATCAGTGTACTAAATATTTTTTAAAATCGTTGAACACCACCTGCTCTCACTACTCTCATGAAATCCTGAAGAAATGTGACATTCCCGGCCTACTTCTGCTCGTAAGGCCCTATTACAAAAAAAAAAAAAAATTAGTTCTCATTTCAAATATTTTGTTTTATTAACGAATTAATTATACCTGCTAAGATCAATTATGAAAACAACAAGCAATAAAACACTAAGGAAAACACTTTTGAGATTTTAAGCACTTATTTGTCCGCCTGATACCGTCGCGTCGAAACTGTCTATAGGACAGTTTTTGTAGAACATTTAGTAAGCTTTCGAATGGTCACTTTCCACAATATTACGATTTCTGAACCATTTTCGAGATATTCACGGAAATATAAGAAAAGTAAAAAAATGCTCATGCCTTTTTTATAATAGAATATTGTTTTTTTCTAATATTCCCTTAACTATAAACGTAAACACGATTTAAATTTTAGTGAGATTTTCTAGTCGGCTCTTCCGGATTGAGTCATCATGTCAACTTCATAAGCTAGTTTCCTTCCTATGGAAGGAGCGAGGGTGCACGCTACAAGCAAAAAAACAAAACAAAACCGGAATAAATAGGAATTCAAAAACAGAAGTGTTTCTTGTGTAGCGACTGGTGGAAGCCGGCTTGACTGTTCAGTTTTAGAAAAACACGGTAAAGAAATGTTGAATGGCGGATATTAAAAACAACTGCAGTAATATCGCGGGTTGCATAACGGGGAGATGCTCATCGTGCAGATTTACTGTAGTACGACAGAAACAGCACTTGAATGAACGGAAGTGCTGAGATTCAAATATACAACGTTGGTCATAGTTTTTGCAGAGTATTTATGTGAGCAGCAGACAATCTAATTCTTCTATTTCATTAATTTGCTACGATGCAGGCAAGGGCAATTCCTTGCAATGGTGACAACCTAGCTACAAGCCTCATTTACCTGTATCAAGTTTCAATCGATAAGCGTAGAAGAATAAAATGAACAGGAAGTCATCAGACATCTTAAATCAAGCGGGTAATAACACATTTTCGGACAGATTTTAGCCTGCTATGTCTTTGCCGAAAAATCAGGCAATGCAGGTCAAGCATAAGAGTTATAGGGATGCATTAAATTAAAACCCTAAATGTTCCCGTAGTCGAGAGTTGAATTGAACGCAGTCGAGCGGGAAACCTGGCTCCCAAGGCAATTACCATTAGATGCAATAGTAGCAAGACAACCCTCAGTTAGCACTCGAGGTGATACTAAGTCTAAGGAACAGTAAAATTCGTATTTTTTACGACAATGTGTTTGTTTTGCACTGCAGATCCCATCGGCATCTTCACTCCATGTGGATTACCAACATCAAATGGTTCGATGTCAAAGGAATAGTTATGTTTGGATCTTTCTGAAAATATGTTTGTTTTGCACTGCAGATTGCATAGAGATCATCATTACATATGGGTTATCAACATAAGATGCTACGATGTCAAAGGAATAGTTATGTTTGGAGCTTTCTGAAAATATGTTTGTTTTGCACTGCAGGTTGCATAGAGATCATCATTACATATGATTTATCAACATAAGATGCTACGATGTCAAAGGAATAGTTATGTTTGGATCTTTCTGAAAATATGTTTGTTCTGCACTGCAGATTGCATAGAGATCATCATTACATATGGTTTATCAACATAAGATGCTACGATGTCAAAGGAATAGTTATGTTTGGATCTTTCCGAGAATATGTTTGTTTTGCAATGCGGGTTGCATAGAAATCTTCACTCCATGTGGCCGACCAACATCACGCAGTGTCGACTAGGCTTTGAGGATGACAAGACTCCATACCACGTTGATTGTCGGTGCAAGGCGCTTGCACCCAAACGGTTTCTGCATTTTGGAACCGCACTTATTGATCATCCAAGGCGGATACCAGAGCTGAACCTTAACACACTTTGGAGGCTCGTTGCTGATCCGCGTCTGGTAATCTAAAAGACCAACACGTCGTATGGCACAATAGGCCTTACAGACCTGGATGCGGGTTTTCCCGGAGTTATTCGGGCACCCGTGTTAATCTAATCTAATCTCAATTCCAAATATCCCTTTAATTTTTGCATCAAAGCATTTACGAGTTATCTCGTACTTGGCAATCGCTGTGTTTATAGATTGTATTAATTTATAAAAATCACAGACAGTGTCAATTGATGTGAGTCAATATATCCAACCAATATTGATCTATAAAACGAAAGATGTCGGCGTTCCTTGGCTCTTTTTGTGAAATTCCTTGATAGTTATTAATTTCTGATGTTAGGACTATCTAGACACGTTTTAAATTTCAAGTCTCTCTATTATCACATCCTAACATAAAAGAACTTTTGAAAAATGTCTTCAGATCTTCATTGATCCTATCTAGAAGGTAATTTAACATAGCCTCATTTATACGCCCCCCCCCCTCACACACACTTATTGGTATATATACCGTTTCAGAGCCCACCTTCCTCTACAATATTAGAAGCACTATTCGTTACTTCGATTGCTATATTCCTAATTAGCTGCTAGCTAAATTGTTCTAGTCTTATTAACCAAACGTTTTTTATACCTCTTCGTTTTCTGATCCCGTTATCAGACCCCCCCCCCCCGTCGAGGTTTTTTTTCTAAGTAAAAAAAAACCGACTAGGAGTCGGCGACAATCCATTGGCGCTGTCTGGGTGTGTGAGAGCGAAACAGAGAAAACGCCGCCTGCCTCAATGAAGGCATTTTGATGTAAATAGGTATGCGCCGTCATCTGAAAGGGCTCATTAAGAGGGAGAGTAGAAAATTTTGGCGTTTGAAAGCCACCCCCGACAGTACTCAAATATGATAAAACAAAAAGAAGAATTAAGAAGATGACAAAACAATTTCAAAAGACTATCCCAGCCGCCTAAGTAGTCAGAGCCAAATTTTGAAAATAATGAGAGTATTGACTATGTTTTTCAATAATGTTATAAAATTCATTGACATCAATTTTTTTCGATAGCCTATATGATTTTATATCTTTTTTTTCCTCTGAATTCGAGTAGATTTCTAAAATTATTCATCACAATTAAAGAAAAAAAAAAAAGAACGGGATCAGAGAACGTGGGTTATTATTTTGTATTTTATTTTTGCATAAAAGGTTTCGCCATTGCAAGGAGTTGGCCTGGTTTGTTAGTTATGAGGACATTTTTTATGTTACGCATACATAAACCATTATATCAACTTTCTTTGTAATAAGAAATAATTAAAAAAAAATTAACGTAAGGATTGTTTTAAAGGTTTAAGTAGGCAATTTTTGAGGCACCATTCAAAATTTCATGAAATTGGGGAATGAGCAGAAGGAGAGTTGCAGGAATTGGCTTCTAATAAGCGAATAAATATGAGTTGTCTATATTCCCTCTGCAATGTGTAAACCGAACAT
Organism: Gonocerus acuteangulatus; assembly: GCA_946811695.1. Taxonomy (NCBI): domain Eukaryota; kingdom Metazoa; phylum Arthropoda; class Insecta; order Hemiptera; family Coreidae; genus Gonocerus; species Gonocerus acuteangulatus. Next base: position 84,816,256 of record OX328132.1, on the reverse strand, counting down.
TAAAATAAGTACAATGGAACATTAAAAATTAATTATAGCAGGAAAAAATTAGTGGAACCACACCAACTACTGAACAAACCAGAGAACACGAAAAGACAAAAGAAGATTATAAAAACCATGATGACGTTGAATTTCTGCTACTTTCTTGAACATTTCATTTGGTTTATGCACACATTTTGAGTGTATCTGATAAAGGAGGGATCCCGGCATATATCTTTACTAAAACTGCAAGAACCGCTGAAAAAATAATCCGAACTTCAGGCATCTTGATGGTGATGCCCTTCGAAGGAGCTTAAACCATGACCACTACTCCCGCACTTGTGCGGGCTGACAATCACGCTTTTCCCACGCTACTCTTGGACTGGTGTGGGCTAATAAAGACGCTCTCTTCATGCTACTATGGCATCGGCGTGGGTTGAAAAGATCGGGCTGGTTCTCTCTAGAAAGCAAGTGCTGTATGACTCCTCTATGAGAACTGAGCGCACAAATGAGGAAAATAACAAAAATAAGTTGTGTGCTCATGGCCTCAGCAGCTTATGCACAATAATTGATATAATAAAAAAAAATAAATAATAACAAAAATAAGTCTCCCCATGGTGTAGTGGCTAACATCTTCGGGGGGAGATGGGGGCTCGTGTCCCACCTGCAGCAGGAATTTTCTTATCTCACGGCTCGTTAAGAAACGAGGGTCCCCAATGCACCATGGATGTCGGTGTGCCGTATAAAAAAAAAAAAAGTAATGAGTTCCGCGTGGGAGTGCATTACTGGCTAAATGAATTCCGTGTGACCCGCACAATGCCCGCTTATTGAATGCAGCGGTCATAAGTATATGACACAATCCACTATCTAGGCTCACGGTAGTGCTCTTTTTTTCAACGTTAGGTATTTTGGGGGATTAAAGTATCTACCAAGAACGGAAAGAAAAGAGCAGAATATCTGGTCAAATTCCCTGAAATACAGAAAAACAACACCACACTTCCACAAATGACAAAAGGCAAAAAAATAATGAACACATTCGAGTGACACTGAAAATCTATTAGAATAACCGAGATATACGATAATGAGGCTAAACTAAATTTTATTCATCGAGAAATGATGGTTGACCATTGAGATTGCAAAATTAGATATTATTGGGCTTCGGTCAACCCTGTCAATATCTACCTTCCAAATTTTACTTAATCAAATTTCAATTTTCATTGCAAAAAGGAAGGAGCTCGGATTCACTCTCGAATAATTATGACCTCTGTCCCGATATTCTTAAATAGTGGTTTTGACCCATATTCATTTATAAAGTCCGTTATGTAGGGTAGCTGCTAGAGGGGTTCATCTTACGGCGGTAAAAAATCGGTCAAAATCCTCCACTTAAAATTTTAACTCGACGTTTCGACCCATTTTTTACCGGCGGGTTAGGCAGCCAAAAGGGAGGGATATGGAACACATGGGCACATAAACATTGGAACATCATAGACACAAATGACACTGACATCATTGAACAGATATCAAACCTTGTTATTAAATATTATTTAGTGAGGACGCTGCCATATTGGTAATCTCTTTAGAATGAGTTACGTATTGAGGGTACAAAGTAACGAGAGGACTTCTAAACACCTGTGTTACAATATATATATATATATATATATATATATATATATATATATATATATATATATATATATATATATATATATATATATATATATTGACGTCATTCCTTATATTCATTAGAACATTAAATACTTTTTTTTTTTTTTTTTTTTATTTTGACGAAAGCATGGCTTTAGATCATGAAAGGAGTGTTTGCGTAGGTGTAGGACAGTGTTCGGGGTGGATGTGGATCGTAGTTCTACTGAACCGGTTGGCCTGGCTTCGGTTACGGGAGGGGGAACCTGGACAGAATTAGAACATGGGGCAGCAAACAGCCTTACCCGTCCCATTCACCCCTACACCCGACCCGATGTAAGAAACACCCATTCCATTCATCCCTATATCCACACGAATAAGTAAAAACGTATCAATTCACGCAGAGCAAGTGCTCCATTGTGGAATCAAGCAGCTCATTGGGCCAACTCCAACGCAATTATACAATATACTAGTATATTTTCCCGATGATCATCAGTCTATATACAATGTTTATTCTTTCATGACTGGGATTATGGCTTGTGTAAGTCATGAAAAGTGGATTTTGCGGATTGCGACCCTTGATCCATTGTATTATATTTACTTGATGAGATTTGACAATTCGAACTCCACAAACACATAATAAATTCCGCTGTAGGGTCATTCCGTGTCAAATCAACACAGTGATTTTTTTTTTTACCATCTCAGATTTAAATGAAATTTGGTGAGGAGGTAGCCTATGTATAGACTAAGAAAAATATCAACTGATTTGGAAATTACAGCTATGTAAAATTTCAAAAATTGTGAAAAAATGCCGGTACCTGAAATTTTTGAATTGCTATTGGGCTCTTATATTTAAGCAAGAGAGCTGGGAGGGGTGTTATTTTAAAGCTCTTTGTAAGAACTTTCTTATGATATGCAACACCATATAGGTTAGGAGGAAAAACATTTTCTCAAATTCAAAAACAAAATTTTATTTGTATATATCTCAAAAAGCGTATTTTTAAAAATTTTATATGTTTTTCTAAGTGTATTTGTGAACTTATTCCTAAAGTTTTTTGATGGGATTCCAATGGGTTACCCATTTATTAATTTTTTTGTTTTTTTTTTTATACAAAACATGATCATATATGTATATGTTATGTACTTGCGATTGCAATACAACATTAGTGAACTTTAAATCTCTTTGAAATGTTTACACATAATCTTTTTTTATGAAATAAAATTGGTTGATTAATCAGAAATCATAATTATAATAGTAACTTTTATTAAAAAATAGAATAAATCAGTACTAAATTAAATTAAATTTTAAATTGAAATTAATTTTAAAAATTTTTAAAAATACGCTTTTTGAGATACATACAAATAACATTTTGTTTTTGAATTTGAGAAACTTTTTTTTTCTCCTAACCTATATGGTGTTGCATATCATAAGAAATTTCTTACAAAGAGCTTAAAATAACACCCCTCCCAGCTCTCTAGCTTAAATATAAGAGCCACAATAGCAATTTGCAAATTTTAGGCACAGGCATTTTTTCACAATTTTTGAAATTTTACATAGCTGTAATTTCCAAATCAGCTGAAATTTTTCAATAATTTTTGGTATTTTTCTAAGTCAATACAAAGGCTACCTCCTCACCAAATTTCATCAATTTCTGAGATAGTGAGGTTGAAAATGTTTGTTTTTTGTGTTGATTCGCCCTGGAATTACCCTGTACTATTATACTCCTGCTGGAGGTCCGGTGGGGTGAAGGAGGCAGAGCGTCCAGACCCTCCTCTTGGGTCTTGATCTCCCATGTATTCAGAGACTATTCAGCGAATTAGCCGGCACCTCTACTGGAATGAATCACAATGAGAAGAATGAACCTTGGCTGTGGTTCGCATCATGCTCAATTTTTCAATTAGCCCGAGGTGGTTGCTGCTATAAAAAATTTGACGGCTTTTCTTCAATCCATTGGGCTTATAAGAGGTTGTCTAATCCAAAAAAAAGGCAATCCTTTTGGAAGACCGATATAAAATCAGAGTTGGCCATAATTCTATTTATCACTTCCCCTTGACGCCTCTTATGGATAACTTTTTTTTCTTCCTTTTTTCTTTTTTTTTTTTTTTCTTTTTTTGGATCACTTAAAATACAAATCATAACCTCAACCCCAGAGAACCGTTTGTAGGTATGGCCACGCCTAGGCTGACAAGATCAATCATAGCTACTGAAGATCGGCTGTTAAAATCCATTGCTTTAGGGTAAATGTTGATTTTTCAAAAGAAGTAACTGTCATTGATAGAGTTTTGTCTATCAAGTTAAAACTTATTTTATCTAGATATTTAATTTCGTGTTTTTATGAATTGTATTTTTTCTATTCTTAGTTATGTGTATAATTTCCTTTATTTTATGGGATCCCTCTCATTATTTATAATATTTTAACTGTGTAAAAATTCAAAGTATGATTATATTTTGTAGCATGATCCACGAGAGCAGGTTTATTGTTTATTGTCAGTCGGTGTTTCAAACCTTGAAATAAATATTAAAGAGTAATGTGTAATTAATCAAATTTGATCTTCTACCATATAAAAGACAAAGAAGGTTTTTGTGAATAGAGGGACATCATCTTATTAATAAACTTAAAAAAAAAAAAAAATAACAAGTCAATAAAAAATCACATGGGCATAGAAACTCTTCTTGATAATACACAGGAATCATTCAGTCATAAACCGAAAACGCTGACTAAAGGGCCATTCACCCCCCCCCCTCTCAAAAAAATTAACTAGTTTCTGGCTGTGATATTATTGCAAGATAGTAAGTGGCTACCCACGCGATGCGATTAGGCGAACCGTATATCCGGACCGCGTCACGAGTCCTTTGCTACAGCTTTATACTTGCATTTGGTTTTTGCACATAAAACCAACGCCCTAGTCACTTGAAATACAACAACTATCAAATTACTCAAAATAGTATCTTTTGCGTTTAGCAGCTAATTTGCCGTGTTCAAGTATCAAAAGTAAGGAATGAGTGGAAATCGGAATCCGATTAAATTTTAATCAGTACTCATAGTTAGAAATTAATAGCCGCAGTTAATAGAAATTAAATTCTTTAGGCGAAGGAAAGTTGACAATAGTAAAAATACATAATGCAAAATTAAGTCAACTTATACACTCAGTTAAAATGTACGTATGACTTGTTCTGACAGAACAATGAGTGTTTTCAATCCAAGAGGAACTACAGTCACCATAGATTCACGGAATTTTAGAATAGTCGGAAGGTACATAAAGTCAAACGAATCACATCATATATCTTTGTAAACAACTCTCAGGTCCACAATGATCACGACGTGCACTGTACTGGAGGTCCATTGACGTATCCATATCTCCAGTTTGAGCATATAACTTCCAGTTTCTTTGACTACAAATAAATATTTAGATGAATAAATATCATAGGGATTTATTTCGGAAAAGATGAAAAATATAAATGATTAATGGCGAATTGAAAGAGGGGAAAAAACTAAGATAAAAGTGGGTAGGTAGATTTCATCTTGGATTGGTGCCCAAATGGATAGTATAGAACCAAAATATCTAATCAGTGACTTCAATAAGGTTATGAAAACACTTAAAGGTGAATAGAGAAGTTAGTTACGTCAAGGGTTTGGAGAAGGAATCCTCTTGGAATACTGCCTAAGATACAACCGTCCATTCAAAACAATCAGGCAAGAAAAACATCTCATGCTCAAATTTAGCGCTATTTATTAATTGGAGAAGTTTTCTTTTTTACTATTCCTCTTGGCACACTATTCCAACATTCAAGACTCAACGTTTCTTGACTTCATAGTGCAACGAAAAGCCGGTAAATACTGACACAATAAGTGCCTAATTTTCTTCAAATTTGGTTCATATTGTACATAGATTTGAACTACCGGTATTTCGTGTGTGCCCATTTATTTATTGGTACAAAATGTTGACTCTGATCATAAACCCGGCCGCCCAAAGTTAGATCTATGTCAAGGCGTAATATGGGTGTGGTTGGCTGTTGACAGAAAGTAAGCAAGGGGATTTGTTAGTGTGTTCTTACTAAATCCAGGTATAGCACTCGAGAGTTAAAAACCATAAATAACTAATTGATAATATTACTCGGATCAAAGTAAAAAACTTTTAGAATATTTCATAATACAATTGCAACATAGGGGTTTCGTTTAGAAGATTAATACGGTTCAGAAAGGTTTCGTCGTTTTTGGGTACTAGATAGTATTTTACAGCGGGATAGATTTTATAAAAAAAAAAATGGCAGAATTCAAGTCAGATTATTATTGTAGTCGTTTATAAGGGCTTCTGATTTAGCTTAATGACAGAATTTGTCACCCATACTCAATAGAAATGAATGAGGTGAAATGTGTTAGGTGATCGATAATGCCGTAGATAAAACTCGTTTAGCAGTTTTACTAAGTGAGTGAAAAAGAATTTTGGTATGAAGAATATCCATTTTTTTTTTTTTTTTTTTTGGGTGGATTGGGTATTATTGTTTTGATAAATAGTTTAGGAACTTTGAACTGTGTAAGAACTTGTATAGACGAGTTACCTCGAGGCCAAATCGGAACTACGATTGGTAGAAAAAACGCCTTTTTTAATGATTATAGAAACTCGAATGTTCTATTGCGCTAGGAATACAACCGGAAAAAAACGATGTCGTAAAATGACCAGGTTTGGCTAGGTTTCGGAACAGCTTATGTGTGACTATGAGTTTTTAAAAGCCTTCCTCCCGACTTGGTATTCTATCTTCTTGTCGTATCTGTCGAAAACCACGCCATATTTACCAGCAAAATTCTTCTTTATACATTCCTAAGAAACCTCCCAAGTAAAATTTTTTTTTTCAAGAAATTGCATGAGTGCAACTTGGAAAATACGTGATTCTATTAATAAGCTTGACATATTTACCAATAAACTGGCAGGTAGTAATATTCGACTACCAGCTGTCTCAGGAAATGTTTACAAGATTAGATAAGGTTGAAATAGGAGGAAAAGTACGAGGAATAAGTGTTTATGACTAAGACACTCTTTATTAGCAAACAAATGATAATGTAAAAAAACTCTTATTAAATGAATGTTAAAACAAACAGCTTTGTCATAGAATATGAAACTTCCCCAAATTTAAAAAAAAACGGCAAGTAATTTAAAAATATTAGAAAGAGCTATAAATTATATAAATAAATAAATTATTGTCTATATAAATTATTATTTAACAATGCTAACACTCTTATCAGCCTTCGAAATTATCAGTGCGAATTTGTATATGTCCTTTTATTTCTGCAGAAAAATGAGGAGCTTTATTCACAAAAATTATATTAGACGATTAAACACCATTAAATTATCTTAAATAACTCCTGTCAATTGTTATAGATCCCAACAAGGTCGAGACCTCAAGGGTTCGCTTCGAGGGAAGTCCTCAACAAGTTCCTCTCGACAGTTAAAAGCACTCAAAAGGTTTCTGTGTATAGTTGTAAGGTCAAGGTAAGCGCCCAGCTAATTCCCTGGCAAGCTCCTGTGTATGACTACAGATATCAACAAGGAAAGTACCTAGCTAATTCCCTGGCATGCTCCACGGTAGGAGGATAGTCCTAACAAGGAAAGAACCAAGCTAATTCCCTGGCATGCTCCTGGGTCCCAACAAGCTATGTGCCTAGCTAATTCCCTGGCATGCTCCTGGGTCCCAACAAGCTATGTGCCTAGCTAATTCCCTGGCATGCTCCACTGTAGGAGGATAGTCCTAACAAGGAAAGAACCAAGCTAATTCCCTGGCATGCTCCTATGTCCCAACAAGCTATGTGCCTAGCTGATTCCCTGGTAAGCTTCGCTGTATAGTTATAGTCCTCAACAAGGAAAGAACCTAACTAATTCCCTGGTAAGCTTCTGTATATAGTTATAAGGCTCAACAAGGAAAACGCGTAGCTAATTCCTCGACGTGCTCTCCTATATAGTTGAAACCTCCTGTCAAGTCCTCCGTATAGTCATTGGCCTCAAGAAAACCTTCAAGCTAATTTCCTGGAATGATCCTCTGTATAGTTATAGAGCTCAACGAGGATAACTTCAAGCTAATTCCCTGCCAAGCTCCTCAAGTTTAGTTATAGCCTAGTCCAATCCCTGACATGCTTCTTTGAATAGGCCCCAGCTAAGTATGAGCTTTGGTAATTTTCAGACAAGGTGAACCAAGCCCGAACCAGGGTTCCTTTGTAATTCAGCTCAATCGATGTTTAAAGCAATTAGCCCAGGACATTCTATTGTTTGCGACCGATTCCAGCATCCACGGCAAAGTTGACCATTTATTTTCTATCCGGAAGGCGGTAGTACCCACGAATAAATTTAGGCTCGCTCCCCCACATAATTATTGCAGATGAAAAAAAGATTTTTCGAGCATCATAGAAAAACAGAAAGATTGAATGAAAGTAAAAAGGGTAGACTAATGGACGGAAGACAATCCGATGTTCAAGAAATAAACAAGATCACCAGTCTATCTTCTGCTACTGGCCTCCTGACAACTCATTGTTAATAATAACCCAAGCCATGTGGAGGGAGGCAAGTAGAACGTGGAACCTAAACCTGAATGAGCCTCATAGATTACACTATTCTTGAATGAAATTCTTCCTTACTGCATCGTATCTTTCCTCAAGTATCAAACTACCCTTTAAGGAAATGCTAGGGAAAAGGTTATCTGAACAAGCCTCTTAAGTTGTGTTTTCCTTCCTATGTGTATATATATATATATATATATATATGAGGAAGGTAGGAAGGCCTGAGGCTCCGCAAACCATCCAGACATGCTAGTTTATGAAGTACTAGCTGTAAAAAAGGTAGTAAGGCTTGAGGCTCGGCGAGGTCTCCAGACAAGCTAGTTTATAAAGTAGTAGCTGTAAGAAAAGTAGTAAGGCTTGAGGATCGGCTAGGTCTCCAGACAAGCTACTTTATGAAGTAGTAGCTGCAAGAAAGGTAGTAAGGCTTGAGGCTCGGTCGAGATCTCCAGACAAGCTAGTTTATGAAGTATTAGCTATAAGAAAGGTAGTAAGGCTTGAGGCTCGGCTAGGTCTCCAGACAAGCTACTTTATGAAGTAGTAGCTGCAAGAAAGGTAGTAAGGCTTGAGGCTCGGGCGAGGTCTCCAGACAAGCTAGTTTATGAAGTATTAGCTGTAAGAAATGTAATAAGGCTTGAGGCTCGGCGAGGTCTCCCGACAAGCTAGTTTATGATGTAGTTGCCGTAAGGAAAGTAATGAGGCTTGATGCTCCGCAAGTCCTCACTCACAAGCTAGGTTATGATGGAGTGGTCGTAAAGGAGGAAGTGGGGGCTGAGACTCCCAAGTCCTCAATGGAACGAGAAAGTGGAACGGTGAGATTGAGACTTGAATGAGCCTGTTGTGAATGAGTTTGGAGCTACCGGTTTTCGCCCCCCCCCCCCCCCCCCCCCGTCCCTAAAGCTTTTTATAACCTGCCATGTCATCTACCTATCGGGCAGCAACTTCATTTAATATCGAGGCAAAATATATATAACGGAATTATTAACGGCAAATTGCTCAAGAGTCACGAGAACACGGACGGACATGACACTACCATCTAAGGATTTAAAGAAAAAAAAGAAGAAAATTGAGACCATAAATAAATAAAGATTTGCCGCGGAAGTGAGTCTTTAATATGGACATGAGTGTTCAATTAACAGTGGAACTCACTAATTAAATTTATAGACGTAATTAAATAAGGAGAAATCGTTGTAGAAAATATCGTCTGCTCGGTATCTTCGGTAGATTTCATCTTGGATCAAATACCAATTCTAACACTTCTCCTTCTTGGCGTTGGCTTTTGCTAAGAAGAAGTTTCAGTTTCCCATGGTGATGAACAAGCTTCATATGAGTAGGCAAAATAGGAAATACAGATGGAAGGTGTATGGTTTTGGCTAAAGTGAGGAAATAAGGATAACATAAGGTATGATGTAAAGGAATATTCACGAAGGTAGACATTAAATGCTAGAGGCAATAGGACTGTCAAAAATGTATATGATAGAAGCTAGGAGATGAAATACTAAATGACAGTTGGTGAGGACTGCATGCGATTAACCATAAGGATTGGTCAATCAGCGTTGATACGAGATGAGGATTGGGAGAGATTAGTGACAGTATGTTCAGGAGGAAAGTCGATAACGGCAACAGATGTAGATAGTGGGAAATGGGCTACAAGAATGACAAGGAGGAACATTGTTGGTTTTAATGCAATACTAAAATAGTTCCTAAAAAGGAGACGTACGATGAGGGGCAGATAAAATGAATCGAGTAGAAGACGTGTGGCGAGAGCGAGCTAAATCGGTAACGCACGGTGTACGTGTGCTGAGGGCGAGATAAATAGATAACACGCAGTAGGCGTACGATGAGGGCGAGAGAAATGGATACAGATCAAAAGTCGTGTGATGGGCGCGAGGAAAATGGATACCCAGCAAAATACGTAAGGTGTGGGTGAGAGAAGTAGACGTTGATGAGAAGACTTGAGATCAGGACGAGATGAATAGATACCGCGCAGAAGACTTATGGGAGTTGACGGATGCGAGAGAGAAGTTATCATGAATAATGAGATGGCCAGGAATAAGAAGAGAATGACAAATATGATATAAATGGAATTGCGTAGAAGAAGGATATGAGGCAAATAGTACGTACAACAGAAGAAACATGATAGGGAATATCGGATAGAGAACGCAATGACAGGGGATCAGAGAATGGGCAGAGATGGAGAGGAAGTGGGACCCGGAAGAAGTTAAGCAATGAAGAGGAACGGATGTGAGCGAGGGGGCAAATTAAGAAAAATGTTTACACATAATTAGGCTGGATGGTTGGAGGAAGGGGCGAGGCTGCTCCACTTTTCAAAAACCGGGCGCGGGCAATGATTTGCCCCCTGCAGCCTAAGGCCTTTCCGCTCCGAATAGATCATGCTCTTATTAAAAACTGCCGTAGGAAATGCAGCAGAACCGGTACTGTGGAGCAAATGAGCGAGAAAGCCTCGTGTTTTAATTAAAGCTTAAACACAAAACAACTGGAAATTAGTATTTGTAACAGAATAGCGAGTAACCTACTCCTTGTTCGTATATTTAAGCAGTAATCGCCAGCTTCTTAAGACTGGGACCATTGAAAAGTCAGATCATACAGGATGTTATTAAAATACTGTCCGATGCCCCAAAGGAGGAAGAAATACCTTTTTTCAGGATTGGATATAACAGTACCAACCGAAAAGTCAAGAAGTGCTGATTTTCCAAAATATAAGTATAATAATATTAATGACTAAAATGGTCCGTTGGTGATCTCCATGAAAATTTAAATTCAAAACTTGAAGTAACTGCCGATTTGGGTAATAAATCTAGGCTTCAACAGGACTATTTTTTTAATGAAAGACGAGGACGTCACATTTATTTTTACGGCGCATAGAAATCTAGACCAATAGCGTCTACCAATAGACTTTAGATAAGATAGACGGAATTACTAGGATTTACCATGATTAAATTATGTTCTATAAAAGCCCATGTTTCGCCCATCTGACTCTACAAAAATGATCGAATTTGGCTAACTCGATGTTGGCAGACCCATGAGCTAATAACTCCGCGACTACACAGACTCAAACTGTGTATTACGGAAATTCTATAGAGTGTTGAAAGCAAGAACTTATCATCGACACATGACTGAAGGCTTCACTACTATTTCTTGAAGAGCTAACAAACAATTTATATTCTACATATCACTGTGAAATATAGTATTTAATAAACAAGTAAACAGCTTATCCGCCCGAGATTTTTCAGTCACTCATTGAGCCGAACGAGGAACTTGAAAGGGCAATGGAACCATCCATGAAAAATTATAATTATATTTAAAATTAGATTTTCGCTAACCGAGCAAAGTGATCGACTTTTAATGACAATTGTACATTCGATCCCCAGGACCCTCGCATTTTGTAAAACTTTAATTGACCCTAAATTCAATAATAATCTGGAGGAAACACGTCGTGTAATATAATGTGCACCATGGTATGAAATGACCAAGGTGGACCCGAAGTAGGATGGATAGCGTATCTCATACCCCCCACCAAAGAAGGTGCGGGTTCGAGTCTCGTCTGTAGCAGGTTGAGTTTTTTTACCTATGGGCTTAATGAAAAAAATACCTGTCCTCCATGGATTTCTCGGAAAGGTATAAATTTATGTCCTAGTCGTATTGCGCAGTAAAATAAACCTGCACCTAATTTAGATTCTAAATGAAATTATATTAATAGATAATTTCAAATTAACAAAAAAAGGAACAGTTTTTTACAAAACTTAATTTCAGAAAATGTCTAAACAATTTTTTTTAACCTATAAGATCTTTACAAAAATAAAAATTTATGTATATGTGTATATATATACACATATATACATATATATATATATATGTGTGTGTGTGTGTGTATGTGTATAAATAAATGTATGTATCGTCGTACACGCTAAGAAAACTATCGCTGGAGTCGAAAGGTGTGTGTCTATATATATATATATATATATATATATATATATATATATACACACACACATATATATACTCCTCTCTGATCTCATACTAACAATAAGACTTTAGCTTCTTTGATTCATGCCACGTACTTGATCTTCTAAGGAATGCATCTATCACCTATAGCTGACGTCAATATTTTAGTAGTTTTGTCTTCAAGTATACAATATGCGCTCAACGAATTCATCTAAACACAGATAAGTTTTTGTAATTATTTTAATAACCCTTTGAATTCCAACATTCCAAGTACCTAGTGTTCCCGATCATTACGAGACGTACAATAACCTGTCCTAATGTAGATAAGATGAAAAGGTAAGGTCTGTTGTGTTTGTGTTCTGCTAACAAAAAACCTTGTGAAAACTGAATTTTCTTGAAGCGTTGAAAAACCATGGAAATCGTTTTCCTTGATTCCTATAAAAAGTCTACCCACAAATTCGACAACGTTAAATTTTTCGCTTGGAAATGATAGTGACATTTATTATGCAAGCCCAAATCCTCTGAGCTTGTATGTTTCACAAATTGATACATACATTTGAATACATAAATAAATACATTTGAATGTTTTTGTTGTTATTGACGATTATGGAACCATCGAAGGGCGAAAGGAAAAAACCGTTACATAGCACGAACAGTACATAGCATGCCAGGTGAATGCCATTTCAACTTCGTGTAATATAGTTTACTTATTTACTTTTTACTTCTTACTAATAGATTTGAATTAAATTATTTTATATACACTCTTGAAGACAATTCATGTTTCGCTACAATATTTTTAGATAATATAGTCATCAAGTTTACTGATCTAGAGAAACATCTGGAATCAAGGCCTCCGTTAAATTTAGTTTATATATATATATATATATATATATATATATAATAATAATAATATATACATATATATATATATAAACTACCGTCTAAAACGTACCAAAACTTCTGTTGTAGCAAGACACGGTGAAGAATGTCCCGGACAAATACTTCTTAACCAAGCCCTTCCTAAAGATGACAATCTTCAAAAAGGCTAGTCAGAGAGGCTGTTGAGATATTTATGCAACCAAATACTCTCAACCGGGACGAATGTGTTATCCTACAGGCTGGATGGAAGCCCGTACTCAGAACTGTAAATGGGAGATTGGCCGGTTAAAGACAAGCAGACTTCGCAGCAAGACGAAGAACAGCTTCAAAGCAGTTCCATCGGCCTTACGCATTGTCTACAGGCGACGACACAAGAATGCACATCTGAAGGCGCCATATGTTAAACAAAGCTCAATTTATTGTAGGTTATTATAAAATATCAAACTTAAACAAATGAAAAATGGAAAACTGTGTGAAGAAGTAGAATTCCACACAAAAAATCGACCGCTGGAGAATGCCGTATAAAGAATACAAATAATTCTCCACAGCGAAGAAAACTCAAAAATAATATTAATATATATATATATATATATATATATATATATATATATATATATATATATATATATATATATATCTTAATATTGATTTGGGTGAGCGGTGGTGGTACTTCATCATATAGGAAAACCCAAAACTCCAGGTCTCCACCACAATTCATCATTAATTGACGTAGAGTTTTGGGTTTTCCTATTATATATATATATATATGTATATATATATATATATATATATATATAATATGTGATTATAGTATTCAGCCAACCCATTCTTTGAGAAATTTAGTTGAACACTGCTAACCCAAAGATTCTGCTGATGATCATTTCCACCTCACAAAGACATTTCGATATAAGGAGTAGTTTATTCTAACTGTAATATTTTCTTATTATTTCACTTTGGCGGAGGTTCGATTCTCCTGGCACGAAGCCAAGAGAAGGGGAGAAATGGGTGTCCCAGCGGAGGGCTTCAGCTGGGAGGTGGGGCTATTTGTGATGCCTATACGAATCACTATCCGTAAAGGTAACCTCCAGTTTACACTTAAAACTCCGTTCCCTCCCAAGTAACTAAACATATCGGAAATATATGATAATATATTGAGATTACGATTTCGGTTGTTTTTTTTTCCCCAACTCTCTAGAAAACAAAATAAAGGGTTCAACAAGGCACGAGAGAATATCCGTTTTCGGGGGCACGAAAGAGGTCTCTCTAATGCGGTGCTTGTTCCTCAGAGCATGAAGTGGACACCCTCGCAGGGAGCATCGAGTGGTCTACCTCTCAGTGCAGTACTCAACTCCGGGGACGTATAATGGTCTACCTTTCAGTGCAGTACACAGCTCCGGGGACATATAGTGGTCTACCGTTCAGTGCAGTACACAACTCCGGGGACATATAGTGGTCTACCTTTCAGTGCAGTACAAGATCCCGAGGACGTAATGTGATGTACCTCTCAGAGCAGTATAAACCTCCGGGGACATGTAGTAGTGGTCTACCTTTCAGAGCAGTACAAGATCCCGGGGACATATAGTGATGTACTTCTCAGTGCAGTGCAGACCTCCGGGGACATATAGTGGTCTACCTTTCAGTGCAGTACAAGATCCCGGGGACATATAGTGATGTACCTCTCAGTGCAGTACAGACACCCGGGGAGATATAGTGATAAATTAAGGTTTTCAGTTTCTTACATAATTCTTCAAGATTGCCGTATCATTATGGATTTTTATTCCCAAAAATGAGTTTATTAATTTCCTCTCTTGCTGTGTATGAAATGTTTTTTGTGAACAAATAAATACAATTTTAAATCTAAAGAAGAATGTGTATTAGGATATTTGTAGATCATATGACTGCTCCGTATGTTGGCAATGGAATAATCGAAAGAAGGAGAGGTTCTGGACTCCAGACCGCAACCAGCGTGCGGTTTCCTAGACGGTCCAATACCCTTTCCACTAGTCTGTCTTTTACATCTATCCACACTCTCAGGCATCCTTTCATTCTAATAGCACACAAAACATATTTAGAAATAATCTAAAAAACAGCCATTGACATAAAATAAAACAAAAAAAACCCTCAGTTGCACGAACTGCTTCGTCGATGAATGTTTCCATATAATGCTCATATCTAAAGAAAACAACACTTTAAGTGTCATATTCTTCAATTGAGCTGTTACTATCGAAATAACTGCCTGAACCTTTTTTTGTCGAAACGTTATGAACCTTTCAACAAAGTATACAAAACATCCGGGACTTTCAAGTCTGCAGATAGAATAGTTTTTTTTCTGATAATTGAACTACTTCAAAAGTACCCAAAATGTAGATATCCTACCTTAATGAATGCCGGGAATGTGAAAAATGCTTCATTTTAGTAGCACACAAAAACGATAGTGTGCCCAAAACCAAATACAGTAGAACTTCTGTATATCGAACTTGACGGTTTTCCCAGTAAAATTCGATATATGGAAACACATGTACACTTAGCGCGTTTCCTCCCTCCCTCCATAGGGTGGAAACCCGCTCATGAGGTTGACCACGTGAGGCAGTCCGGAAGTTTTAGTTGACACTGGGATTGTGCACATTATGAGCATAATAAATAAAGAACAAAGGGATGTACTTTTGCATGTGTAAGTAATATACAAATTACGAAGAAAAAAAAAATGTATTCATAGGAACGTACAAATCTATATATATAAAAATCACGTGTCTGTGTGTTTTTTGTTTGTTTGTTGCTTATACAAATCTACACCGTTTGACCGATTTTGTCCAAACTTGGCACACAGGTAGGTCTTGATACGAGAAATCTCCTAAGCTAGGTCAAAATACTCAAATTTCAAAATTTGGTAAAAAGTTGAGTTTAGTAAAAAGTTGGTAAGAAAAATTGCCTACACTGAACCATTCAGATTGTGACGGCCATTTTGAATCGACTACTACTGGCCTCTGTCGGCTGTTAGATGAAGTGCTGTTGTGCTGGCCTCTGCCGGTATCATTATGAACTAAAACAAATTCACATCGTTTGACCGATTTTCCTAACTGGGTAAAGACAACTAGGTATCAAGTAGATCTTGATACGGGGAGAGTCATAGACAGAAAGTAGGTGTAGCATGGCACACTGGGTAACAACTAGTCGTATATAAATATACATATGAACTGTTTAAGTCGAAAGTTACATACCTTAATAATTCTTCATTAGATGAGTAAAATATTCTTAAAAAACATCTTATGTCTGTTTGTACAATACATTTTGAATCGTCCTCGTAAAAGTGTTCGCATTTATTTAGCCCGGAAAAATAGATATCTGAAACACAACCAGATTACACCGAAGCCGTATTCGGTATCTAACCTAACAACACGCGTATTAATGGTCTTACAGTTTCATGCTCAACGAGCTTTTCATTAATTTCAACGTCATCGATCAGCTAAATCGAAAAAATATTCTATCTATAGCATTTTTGTTTATATAAAGAAACGGTTTTCTATGTAATGATTTAAACAAAATTCGATATTTGGAGATTTTCGATATATAGAAGTACGGACAACTATGGCTCACGGGTAACCCTTTTTTCATAATGTTTGTTTTTCCAAGCCGAAATATCGCCATCAATAAAACCAATTTTCACATGAAATATGTAGTTATATTAAGAAATAACGACCGAACCCTGACAGTTTCCACATTCGCATCACCAACGGTAAGCAATCTCCCTTCAAAAAATAAAAGTAATTTTCTCCGATTTATACATTACAAAAAAATCCATATTTTTAATTCATTATATATTAACTTTTATATGGGATGTTAAAGAAACCAAAAATAAATAAATAAGTTTTAATTTTTCAAAAACAAAATAGCGTTGTCTGATGAACGGAAACCCTATTTTTTCACGGGCGATAGTCTCCTAGCGACAATTTTTAATCTAGAACAAAAACCTAAAATTCTATTGAAAGAAGAAGATTAAATCTAGTAAAGCACGCAGGATTTTTAAGAAATATTATTTTTTTTCGAAAATGATGGACAATTCTTCATTTATTATTAAAAAAATCCGCCAAAGGTCCAGTGTGTCCTGGTGTCACGAAAGTTAGATATCCACAAGATTCAATGAATGAAAAAATCCCTACGCACTTTACGAACAAATATCATTAGGAATCTGCAGTTAAAATGTGAAGTTGAACTGGTGAAATTGAAGCCGCTAGCTTACGAACCTATTTGAAAAACATTGTTTTGACAAAATCGACTTCAAACTTTAATGTACTGAAATATTCATTTTTATTTTTCGTAATTTATTTTAATAAAGATGGTTTTTAATTTTGAAATATATCAGGGCAATTGCTTATAAATCTAATTTTTGGCACATTTAAAAACTGTTCTGGCACATAAACACTCTTGGATATCATTTTTGATTCGTTAAAGGTGCATTTAAGCCCATGAAAAGGAAATGGTAAAAAAAAAAAAAAATGTTGTAAGGTGGTATTACCCCTTAAAGAGAGAAAAGCATTTTAATTCAGGAATATTTGAACGGTGTGTCTGAGGAATGCGAACGAATGTAAGACCATCAAAGATTCATGTATACAAAAGTCCCTTGAATATCCTTATAGGAGAATATTCTTTTCAAAATGAGGGCAGCCAGGCGCGGACGCTACATCTTGCCCAACAATTCATTTATTTATGTGAACGCCCAACGGTTTAAATTACATTCCCCCGTAAATATTTCATTCCAAGGGAAATATGAAACTGGCACAACGGCGTTTTCATTTGAGCAAGGACTTGGCAATATGGTGGCCTGTTATTTGCTCCATATCTGCTCTCAGTATTGTTTCAAGATTGTATTCTCCGTGCAGCAGCATTTAGAGCCAATATTTAGAACCAAAATATCTGTGAAAGACATCAAAGCTTTTTGTAAGTTTACCTTTACTTCTTGGTGTTTTGTGCAACGTTTTGTAACGAGTTTAAATCGCTGTAGCTATTCTGGCTTCGAAACAGATCTGAATAATTTCACATTGTCAAATAATTTTTTACCCGTTGTATTTATGGGCACTGTGAACTGCCAAAAGCCACCTATACCCTTCGGCAGACTCACAGTAACTGCGTCAATCTTTGCGCGTTTAAACGACTTTCTCGTCAGAGACATTTGGAAAGATTGGAATATGAACACATCACGTTTATCAAGATTAAAACAGCTCCTGACCTTAGACAGCTCAAAGAATAAACGAGATTTTAGACACTACTATGCATGGAGAACTCAACTAGGCCAATCCAAGTGGAAATTGCTCAGTCTGTCTACGGGTTATCCGCTCGTTGGTCTCAGAGAATTGTGCTCAGTTAAGGACCTAGAATTTCGATTTTCTACAAGATGTTATTGGAGTATTTTTCAAAAGCAAATTGATTTCTGAATGTAAATTTTCCACAAAAAAATAGCAAGTAGCCTGAAAACAAAATATTAACTGTTTTTACAAACGTTTCTTGGTAACAATGGACAAAAATGTCATGGAAACGCGCTAAGGTGACGCAATTATTACGAGTTGGATTTGGTTGCTCTTGCTTCACTCGTTCTTTTATTGTGTTTTTTTTTTTTAATATTTTTTTTTAAATGTTTATCCATAAAACTAGATAAAAAATCACATGCAACTAGACAAGCACGATTGACGTTAATTAATTATTTGACACCACCTTAGGTTAAATTTGACTATTTTTAATACATTTGAAGGTCCACATAAAACAATCCATGCCGTTGCGTTCATAAGAAGGTGCTAACAACTCGAACAGAGGAAGTTCAGCTGGTTCAGGGAAGCCAGCATTCCAATTTCGGATATAAAACCACAAACATGCATATTTGTTACATAACCACAGAAATGTGGGCTCGCATTTCAGTTCGCAGTTTATTTAGATTGATTTAATAAAAAAACGGGGCGAAATTTCTAGATTTCCAGAACGCCGTTAATCAAGAGAACCATTAAGACACAACACTCAAAAGCGATGGTATTAATTATGTCAAGAAGTATCAAATCTACAGAACGCCTGTAATCAAGAGAATCATAAGGACACAACACTCAAAAGCGATGGTATTAATTATGTCAAGAAGTATCAAATCTACAGAACGCCTGTAATCAAGAGAATCATAAGGACACAACACTCAAAAGCGATGGTATTAATTAAATCAAGAAGTACCAAATCTACAAAACGCCAATAATCAATGGAATCGTAAAGACACAACACTTTAAAGCTGTGGTATTAATTACTATCAAGTTCAAAGCTCTACAAAGTTTTTATCCATCGTATTAATTATGATAATGAGACCAAACTCCAGGTCTATTGTATTAATTACACCAAGAAGAATAAATGCTCCAGAACGCCGTTAATCAAGGAAATCATAAAAACAACAAAACTGTAATGCGATGGTATTGATCAAAACAAAGTAAGTTCATAGTTACAAAACGAATGTTAATCAATGGCAACGTTAAGACTCAATGCCCCAGATTGTTGGTATTAAGTATGATAAAGAGACCAAACTTTAGGTCTATGACATTAATTACGTCAAGTTTCTAAGCTCAAGAAAGCTGTCGATCAAGGGAATCGTACAATATCTAAAGCCATGGTATTAATTATGAACAAGTAGATCCAAAAGCTTCAAAACGAATTTAATCCATAGCATAAGTACTCCAGATCGATGGTATTGATTGTGATAAAGAGGGAGCATAGCTACAGTACGACTTTAATCAACGGAATCGTAGAGACCCAACAACCCAGATCGATATTATTAATTACGATGAAGAAGATCTAAAAATCCAAATGGAGGTTAGGAGTTAGAAAGGCTCCGATTCTGACTGACAAGCTCCAAAACTCCAGTGGACCATCGGGAGCACATACAGAGAACTAACATTTCAAGCTGCTGGTAATGAACCAAGATGGTCGAAGACTCCAGGCCAACATCAATTATAAAAAAAAACTCGACATTCCAGAACTTAAATCATTGGCACAATAGAATTGGTAAAATTGGACAATGAGGTCAATTCTCGCCATACAAGTCTTCCTATCCACTTTAAAGCTGTGAACAAATAAAATTGAATAAATCAAGGATTTTGAGCTCTACTGTTTAATGTCAACGGAGTGATAAATCCAATGATTCTGTCGATTATAATTATTTCTGGACTAATGCCAACTAAAAATCTCTATACCTGGGGTATAAGCATGGATTACCCAGTTAAAGAATGTATGACATGTCTTCCAGTAGGAGTAGGGGCCGAGGTATAATTTAAGCCTGCTGGCGTGGGAGGGGAGAGCGGTGTTTCCAACTTGCCTGTAGCACAGAGAGGCGCCGTCACAGGTTTTGTTGTCTCGTCACAAGGGGAGGCAGTCTTCCGACATCTACGCTCTTTTCCAATGGTTACATATCCAGGGAACTAACGTGAATAGAAAATTAACTCATTATATTCACAAGCCGTCACAAGAGCAGTTTGTTGATACTTTTAGCAAATACCGAAATAATGCAGTTATTGTGGTACATATGGATGCAACCTCCTAGGTATCATCAATGATTACCTCAAACATTTATATATATGTGCATACAATATATACATTTAAACCGATAGCGGCAATATATTCACAATAGGCGAAACTCGCTAAATCAACTAATTTTTTGCCTGAAGCATTTTTTTTTTTTTTATCGCAACGAAATTCTCCCAATATTGAAATAAAAACTAAATCAGCAACATCGGACAATTAGGCGTGTGGGTTCACCCCTGAAGAGGCCCCTCCGCCTAATTTTAAGTTATTCAACGGCATCATAAAGACTCAATACTCCAGATAATCAAGGACAATGTCAATCAATCGACCCCAACGGATTCGTAAAAACCGAATTATCCAAATCGATGATCGAGGAGGTCCAACGCTCCTAAACGAATTTCCAACAAGGATTCTAAAGAGATCTTCTTTTATATGTAAAACAATGCAAAACCAGCAAGGATTCTAATTTATATTATAAAATAACTACAATCCAGCAAAGATTCTAGTAGGATCTTAATTCATCTTGTAAAGTAACAAGATACCAGCAAATATTGTAAAAGGATGTCCATATGTCTTATAAAACAATGAGTTTAGCACGGATTCTCATAGGATTGTTAAGTGTCGTGTAATGAAATAGGACTGCTGCAATTAATCTAATAGGACCTTCATCTATCTTTTAAAACACTAGGAATCTAGCAAGGGGTTAAATAGGATCTCCTATTGTCTCGTAAGAAAATCCAGCATAGACCGTTATATTTCTGGTAAAACTATAGAATTCAATTAAAGATTCCAACTGGAGAATAAAATATGAATCAAACTTTGGGCACAAACAGAACCTAGATTTAAGGAGTAAAACAAAATAACTGAAGGGGAATATTTTCAATAGAGCATTGAGATAGAAACGGTACTATTTGAAGACTAGTCGCCAATAAAAGGAATCTACCTGTCTGCAGGTAGGAAGGAGATTTCAAGCCCTTGTTCTACTTGGGGAGATAGGGAGGGGAACACACTAAGCAGGTAGTCAGGTCACAACACCATATTCCCAAGTGAAATTCCACCCAGTAATTTCTGAAAATATACAAATCCTCCAGTCCGGTCTACTGCAAAATCTCATACGTTTCCTTGACGAAATAACAAGAAAAAATAATATTAGGTATCACGAGGGGGAAGGGTGGGGGGTGAAGTTGATGTTATGGCTGGGGAGTTTCCACATAAAGCGACATCTTGGAAGAGCAGTAAAATACACTCAAGTATAAAATGTAAAAACAAACTTGTAGAAGAAGATCAGAGGACGATGGCTTTTAAATGAAGGGAGGGGAAAGGTTGGTTTCAAATCCAAGTCTGTTTCATCTCCAGGGAGCCTCAGGATTTTAACCCATCCCTATAAATGTGGTAATTATAAGAGAAGCAAATTATAAATTTTATAAATATGGTTAATCAATTGTAAGTCTTTATATCATAAAATGCGCATAAAAGTATTACCGGGAAACAAGTATATCTTGGATTTTACACTTTTATAAAAGAAAACGTCTTATCAATATTTGGGGAGAGTAAAGAAAATTGGAGGAAATTGTGTGCACATGGGCAGGATTTTTTTCTTGTAAAAAAAAACATATGTTGAAATTAACGCAAGGATGACAAAGCCTAAATTACAGAATGTAAAAGATCTACTGCTGTTTTTAAGTTCTGCGAAAAACTATGGTCCATCTACATTTTTATAATGTTTTGTTACTTATTAGATACAATAAATGTTGAATAAGCGATGTTTATGTGTTAATCTAACATATTGTTTTTAGCGTTTTTAATTATTTTCTTTGGCAATTCTTTATATTTGATCGTTATTACCTGAAATAGGCTGTCAAAGAGCATGCCGAAGCGTTCTAAATATTAATTCTTACGAAAATCTGGGACCAACCTGACAGCCAACTATATACACCTGATTATAAAGGATTTTGGTTTGAGGTGGGGATCAAAATAAAAGGGTGTTTTTATGAAAACAATAGTTCGTCCATTTCGGACCTACAGAAAACATTTTGAGGTGAGAAGCTGCCCTATGACAGGGACATCAGAATTCAAACTACATACAAAACTATTAAACTTGGCAATTTGAACTAGCCGAAACAGTTGCTATAACAGTATCGAGAAACCTGTGTAGCAGGACCCAAGCGAAAATGTAATTCAATGGAGAATATTCGCCGTACACCCTTTAGTACACCCTTTTCACGCTATAAAGAACTTCTCAATTAACCGACATAGGTAATAGCAATAGTATAATGTATAAAATACGAGACAATTTCACAAGATGTAATCTCGCATTCAAAAGAAAGAAAGAGGTTAATTTTGAAACAAATTATCAGTAATATCCATGAAGAGCTAGAAGAAATAAATTAAAATAGTTTTATAATAAAGCATACATTTCAAATGAAATTCAAGTTTTAGTCGGGTATAATCTATTTTAAATATTATTTAATGCTTATTTTATTAAAGAATATTCTCTTCTTTCTTTTTAAGTATATATTATCCTTTTAGGCGAGTTTCCTCCCTCCCACTTCCGGCAATCAGGAAGTGCTGACTAAAACATTTCATACATCATGATGTTCCAAATTTAGGGAAGAGTGAGAGTCTGTATGTATGTATATATATATATATATATATATATATATATATATATATATATATATTATATATTGGGGTCTCCCGTGGTCTAATGGCTAGCGCCTTGGGTTCATAAGCGGGAGATGGTGGGTTCGATTCCCAACCTCCGGCAGGAATTTTATCATCCCACGGCTCGCTGGTAAAATTCCTCGCTACACCCTGGATGTCGGCGCTAATGACCAAGATGTAGATGCGCCGTAAAAAAAAAAAAAAAAAAAAAAAAAAAAAATATATTATATATTGTATATATATATATATATATATATATATATATATACAATATAATATATATATATATTATATATATATATATATATTGTATATATATATATATTATATTATATATATATATATATATATATATATATATATATATATACAAAGGGATATTCGGAAAAATAGAGGCAATTAAACGCCGGCATAGGCGGATAAGTCACGTTGGTGCACAATATTAGGCATTAATAATTATAAAAGAAACGGAATCCCAAAAACAATTATTGTTGGTAGATGAAATTTCGAAATTGGTTTCAAATTCAGCACTTACATTTAATATAAAAATGTTTGAATTTTAATACAATAAACCCACGAAAAATCCAATTATTACAATATAATTGCTCTTTACACAACTTGGGCAATTAAATCGGTTCTAGAAACAAATATATGTATAATGGCGAAAAAATTCCACTATAAGGAGAGTGAATGAGGCGGCAGACTTGAAAGGGACCAACACAAGGAAAGTCTCAGCAAACACGGGACAAAACTGAAAGCAAACACATTGTAGGAAATCCCAATAGGGGCAGGTCCTCCAACTCACATTCGATATTTATAGCTAGGAGGTAAGGCTCTTCGACACCAAGGTTCCTTCTTACTGAAGGCTCCCTTCGAAATTGGCTACCTTCATCCCTTTAAAGGAAAACGAAAAAAGTTACTCAGTTACTCGGACAAGTTACTTGGAGAAAACAACGCCTTTCGGGCTACCCGCTTAAGGGGTATTATTACTACCTTGTATGGTCAAAATCATTTTCTCACATTCATGAATAATAAATAAATCAATATTTTTCAATTCTTAGGGTCATAAGTTTTATATGGAATATTATAGTAACCAAAAAAAAAGTATTAATTTTTCAAAAACAAACTGGCGGCGCAGTTGATCGGGTGAAAATTGAAAGCGCTAGCGTATCGCCCGATTTGAATAACATAGTTTGGAGAAAATTGACTTTAAAGTTTAATGTACCAAAAAGTTCATCTTTTTATATTTTTTACATAATTTCTTGTAATCAATATAAAAACATTTTTTAAAAAAATTAAACATTTTTAATTTTGTGAAAATTATATATATATATATATATATATATATATATATATATATATATATATATATATTTCAAATATTATATATATATATATTATATATTTGTATAGGGACTTTTGTTGAAAAATTAATTTTTGGCACATTGATTAGTTTTTTGATTGCATAGGTCTGAAATTTTAGATAAATAAGCGATTTCCGTTATATCCTAACGGGCACGTTGCATTGGTAGTACAGACACAACAGGAATGTGTCATTCATCAGGTCGCTTAGCTGACTAAGCATTTCCACACTCGACGCACTAAACATCCGGACTGGTTGTACTAAACCAAAAATAGAAACGGGGGAACAAAATGTTCCCGACGGATATGAAGGGTTTTATGACCTTTAGGTTTCTGATGTATCCGAGTCCAGACTAAAATGTGTGACCTGCCAGACCCGGCATGTGCCTTTCACCTGGCCGCTCAGCTGTCATATTTCCACACTCTAAGCACTCAACATCCGGCCTGTGTATACTAAAATTAAAATAGCACACTTTTTTTTTATTTTTCCCTCAATAGAGAAGAAACGTTTAGTGTAATTATTTATTCTGTACGTAATAGATTATTTATTGCAAGCATGTGTCTAGTACAATAATATTTATAACTGTAAATATGTAAATAAACTCCTTTTAGGTTTAGGTTTAGCTTTAGAGGTTGATCCCATATATTTTAAAAACGGATACAACCGACGTAAATTGTAAGTTAGTACGAGTTTTTTGTATGAATGTATAAGCTAGATTAAGTGCTTCTTGTACGAATGTGTAATTGTAAATAAGTAAGGTAGGATAGGTCTCGTTTTGGCCAAAAGGCTGATATATTTTAAGAGAATGGTGCTTATGGCCTCAGCAGTCGATGCACCACAAAACAAAAAAAAATATACATATATATATATATATGTTTTGTCAAAATTCGCGCAAAAAATCGGAGGTACAATAACTGTAAGTTGAATTATTGTTTTTAGTTTTCAATAGGGCAGGGTCACAGTAGATGTTATTCTTACATTATATTAGTGGATTATAGTTCCGTAGAAAGACCATTTTAGGCATAAATTCGAAGAATTTAACCGCTAGGACTATTTTTGTTTCCTAGAGATGTTTCCGAAAACTTGTGTTTTAGATCTGACTGAGAACAGGCTCAGCAATATCTGTCTTAACAAATAGATTCCTAGTCTCAACACTAAAAAATATATAAGGCAACTCCAATGAGATAAATAAATAAAATCATATTGCCTTATTTTGGCGTTTTCTCGTTCAAAGTAGTTCACAGCATTTAAACTAGATCTTTAATTTTGTTCCATGTACATAATTTTATTTCTTAATGGAATATTTTGGCGTTTTCTCGTTCAAAGTAGTTCACAACAATTAAACTAGATCTTTAATTTTGTTCCATGTACATAATTTTATTTCTTAATGGCTTGCAAAACACGCCATTACACAAAAACACACTTTTAACTTCGACGACACGAAAATTCTTTCTACACAACGTAACAAAAAAAGACTACAGATCTCGGAATGTGTACACATAAACTTAAACAAAAACAATATCAATTACAAAACTGACCAACAAGGCATTTCTCCTATGTACGCTAATATTTTCCAAATACTCGCCCGACCACCTACCTAGATTTTTACCTTGCCCCTTGGGTATCCTTCCATTAACACCTTTTTCTCCTTTCCTGTCATAAAATGTCATAAACATCTGTTTGATCCTACCGCCCGTTTCCCCCACCTCTTGCTGTTTCCAGTTACATATACCCCTGCAGATTCCTTTTTTCCTTAGACACTTTCACAATGGTTACTTAATTGCCAACCTTGGTCTTCCTCTGCCGCTCGGCATTTCCATTGGTATGTAGCATCTTATTTCTTTGTAAAATTAATTAATGTTACTATTAGCTACTATATTTGTCATTGGTATATAGTTCTCTTATTTCTTTGTAAAATCAATTAATGTTACTAATTACTATTAAAATCAATTACTGTACCTATTTTCTTTTTCATTCTACTCATTCTAAGAATTTTAAGACGATATGTTCTGTTATAAGTTAAACTGTATCTATATTTCTGTTACCTATCACAATTATAAATTCCTCTTGTTTGTTTCTGTATTAATTTCTTTTTTTGTCATTTTAGCTGACGAAGGCTACCAATGAGTAGCCGAAACGTCCGAAATATAGATTTTTTTAAAACAAAATCATATTGAGGTTTATTTAGCCGAATCCCAACCATTCCATCTGTACTTATCACCTCGACGGCTAACTATCTAATCATCATGAAAACTACTTATATCGGACAGTAAGTTCCCATATCAATTGCGTCTCTTAGGGGCCAAATTTATTTTGTTAAGAAAGATGACTGGAAAGCCAAGTGATGTGCCCTCATCAGTGATTCATTGATGATCTGGAAGATCACGTAGATCTCTTCCTGCCGATCATCGGATCAGGATAATGCACAGCACAAACCAACAGTATAGAACGTGGCTGTACAGTTTTTAGCATAGGATGATTCACTCAAGGACAAGTAACCAGTGAGGAATGTAGTTTAATAAAACCATTATAAGCCCATCTCAGAAGAAATGTGTAGAATACGTCATCCAGTTTTGGCCAAATAAGACACATGTCATTTAACTTGACATTATTTATGTTCAATGTGATTTTCTTGGCAGTTTCTAGCGTGTGTTTTCTTGAGTATTGTCACGTTTGTAATAAATTAAGGGCTCTTTGTGCGGATTCTCCAATTCTTTTGCATATTAATCACAAATCGGATGAGATACCTATTATGCATCATCGATAAAAACAGCTACGGACCTAAGAATTCGTCTAGTATAATCGAAACTGTAAACATTTAGTTTTCGCTATTGCCAACTATGTTCAATTTTGACTTAATTTCCCTCAAAACATTGAGTTTGTTACTTAGAACCCTTGACCTCTGCGGTCCTCTCATACAAAACACATTTCCAAAGAATGTGGTATCTATAAACACTTTTCCATAAGTTTAATACACCACCTGATACTGCTAAAGCCCTCGAATATTGCGTCATCTTAGCGCATTTCCGTCCTCATCCCTAGTGTCTTTTGAAAAACTTAGAATATAAACAGTTAATGTTTTGCTATGATCTTCCGTGAATTTAAAAACGAGTAAAAGTGTAAAATGAAATATTAACGAAGCAAGAGTTTAGGCTCCACAAAAGGTTTCAGTATCATAAGCGGAAATTACTACATCGTCCTTCCCAACTACGCTCAAGGAAAACACTATTACAAATAAGTTACTTATTTACTAGCATTGTTTAATTAACATACACATTTTACTATTAAATTCAACGAAAAAAAGGAAAAACTGATGCAATCAG
The DNA here is from genome assembly GCA_946811695.1 of Gonocerus acuteangulatus. NCBI lineage: Eukaryota > Metazoa > Arthropoda > Insecta > Hemiptera > Coreidae > Gonocerus > Gonocerus acuteangulatus. The sequence goes on along the minus strand of OX328132.1, from coordinate 84,788,357 downwards.
ACAACAAAACCTTTGAAAAAAACAAAACTGACATTTTCGCATTTTTATCTCCAATTTCTCCGAATGAGAGTGCTATACCAAAATTGCATAAGAACCGTTTTCGCAAGAAATTTAATGCTTTTGAATATATGCTACAGATAATACAATTTTCTAACCGGTTTGGACATGAATACGAATATATCAGAAAATCCATTTTTAATCTTTTGTCGAAAACTGTTTTAGATATGGCCAAATGGTTGCATTAAATTACTCACGCACAATTTCTTATACAAAATGTACCCGGAAGCGTATTAACGAAACCAAATAAGCTCTAGCATTTTTTTCGAGCAAATTTCGCCCTAAAAACCGCGTTCCGGTAGACGGATTCTGCTAGTTAACACACATGAGCTTTCAAATTAGACGAAGTATTTTCTTTTATACCAAATGTCATCACAATTAGACCATTTTTGGGACATCTAGAAAGATGTAGATGTTTGTATATATATATATATATATATATATATATAAAGAGAGGGAGAGAGAGACAGAGAGAAAATTATATCTGTGTCATTAGGAAAATATTTTAAAAACGTTGAAAATTATGATCTTGGGTTCACAACAACAAAAACGAATTAACAATTAAATTGAATGTAATGAATAAAAAATGGAAGAAAGAAAACTAGAATTTTAATTTATATAATAATAGTTCAGGTGTATAAATGTTCTAAGCAGGGATCGAGACAGTTATTTTTTTTTCGAATAAGTTAAAATTTAACTGTTATAAAAAAAAACTTTTATTTTATAAGTTAAAAAATAAGACTTAAAAAAAAAGTTTATTTAAAAGTTATTTAAAGAGTAAAAGTTATTTAGGAACTTCTAAAATTAGGTACACGAAAATAACAGTTAAAGTAATACTTGAAATAAATGTTTAATTAAGTATTTTAATCAAGAATTTTATGGTTGAAAAGATAAAAATAAGTGAAATGTTCTTTGTTTAAAAATGTATTTTTGTTTATATATATATATATATATATATATATATATATATATATATATATATATATATATATGTGTTGTTCATTCGGCATCTGTCTCCAGCGGTCTTGCTCCTCCTAACATCGCAATATTTCGCCGGATTCCTCTCCGGCTTCTTCGGGCCTTCACTCATCCTTGCTGGTCGGTAAGGGAATGAGTCCGTCCTTGGTCTGGGCTCCCTTTATACGCCTTGGTCGGAGTTCCCAGCGAAGTAACTTGAAAAACAATATATATATATATATATATATATATATATATATATATATATATATATATATTTGTTGATACACAACAAAAAATAAACATTAATAGCTTTAATTTATTCATTTAATCTTTTTCCGATTAAGTATTTTAATAACAATTACTTTTAAAACTTTTATTTGTTAAGTTGAAAAATAAAAAAAGTTTAAATCCAAAATAGTTATTTTATAACTTTTACTTTTTTAAAATAAAAGTTAACAATTTCTTTCGACCCATGCTCATAAGTTATAAAGCGTACAGATGTTTTTTTAAATGGCTCCAACCCTTGGATGTAGTCTCTGGAAAGCAAGCTTGCCAGAATTACGCCTATAAGATTAAATTTTGAACTCTTTGGAGCCGGGAGATGGGAGCTGAGAGTGAGTGCCGCACCATGGAGCCTAGAGACCTAGCAGCTGTTGTTTCTTGACCTGCTTCACTGCAAACCTCCTATACCTGCCAGTTTTTATGGGAGTTCCACTTTATCTGCCCATAGCCATATCTCGTCTTGTTTGTCACGTCGCAGCCATTCTACTACCATTTGCTTGCTTTTCTCATGAACATAAGCAATTAACCTAAACATTCTCCTGCCTCTCGTTCGTAAGATTATTTAGGCGAGGGCGGGGTTGTAAATGCCGATTTTACTAAAACGCAAGGTAGAACCTACGGTATGAATGTAATATGACGCTTTTCTGATAAGGCTACACGCCATCGGATTAAGTAGTGGTAATACATGTGGATCAAAATTCTTTTTGGATGTTTACGAATTCAAAATTGGGGGGAATTGGTTAATTTCGAAATTGGGATAACGAATTTAAAATTTCGACCAACATCCAAAAGGATCATTAAATGGCAAGAAGGTTCGACAAGAACTACAGCTATTATAAGCTATATTCGCTGCTCATTAAGATCTTCCCACCTCTTAATACATTTCCTCTCTCTCTCTAACTTTATAGGGAGGAAACCCACCTATCCGGAAGTTTGCCGGTAGTTCAAATTTGTAAACATTCTATTTACAGCCATATATCACCGTTTTAAAGAAAAGTGAATAACACTAGTTTTCAAGGTCCACCGTGGTCTGGTGGCTAACGCCTTAGATTCTAATGCGGGAGATGGGGGTTCGAATCCCTCCGGCGGTAGAAATTTTTCTCATCTCAGGGCTCGTTGAGAGGGTTCTTTGCCGCACCGTGGATGTCGGCGCTAATGACCCAGTTGCCGTTGCGCCATAAAAGAAAAAAAAATAGTTTTACTAAATAATTTTCCATGCGGGTTCAGATGTTTGACATTAACCCAATCCAATATATATAGACTTTGGTTACGTTTGAAGTTTGGAATATTTCGAAAAGGTTTGGAAAATCGTGGTAATTGGACGAATTTAAACTAAATATTCTACTAAGAGTTGAGGGGATAAGGAGTCATAATATGTTTCGGATTCGACAAAGAAAAAAACGTCAGACCTTCAGAAAACTCTATGCGAACGTTTTGGAATACTCTTTGGCGGCCTTCTTCAGCATTAAATGCCTAGGAGAGGGAGAAAGAGCATGATAACTTTCAGCACTGGTTCTGAAGTAATATTCGATCGCGTGGTCTCATTCGGAGAAATTAGAGCTTAATTCGAAATTAGAGAAAATTCGAATGTGTCGGTTTCATTGTTTTAAACAGTTCTTTTTTTCTGTTTACCTCAGATTTTAATTATTTGTGTTTTTTTAATTGCATTTAACAGTAAAATGAGTATTTCAGTAAAGCAAGGTAAGAAAATGAGAAGTATATCTGTAAGGGTGCCCATACACGGTGAGGAATATATAAAAGTGTAGGCTGCGCAGTCCAAATCTTGAGATAATCCTCACAGAGTATGAGACCTCCTAGAGGCCAGAGAGTTGAGCTGCACAATCCATCCAAGTAGAATGAAAAAGCAATACGAAGACAGGTATAGTTGGGATTCGGCTAGGAGAAAAAACGTCAGACTTTCAAAAAGAAATCTGTATTTTGGACGTTTCGACTGCAACAATGGCAGCCTTCTTCAGCTAAAAAATATATACAACTTATAAGTAAAGAAAATGTACAAGTAGTAAGTAAACAAGGAAAACACTATTACAAATAAGTTACTTATTTACTAGCATTGTTTAATTAACATACACATTTTACTATTAAATTCAACGAAAAAAAGGAAAAACTGATGCAATCAGACAACAAAACCTTTGAAAAAAACAAAACTGACATTTTCGCATTTTTATCTCCAATTTCTCCGAATGAGAGTGCTATACCAAAATTGCATAAGAACCGTTTTCGCAAGAAATTTAATGCTTTGAAATCTATTTTATAAGTGAATACAATTTATAACACTTCATAAATTATTTAACATAACATTCACTTATAAAATAGATTTTGTTTTTCACTACATAAAAAATGTGCGTTGTTTTTACTGTTTAATTTTTTTTTTGTACTGTTTTTACTAACAAGTTCTACATGCTGTTTTCTTTCCAACTACCGTATTTTCATTGTTTTTAAAAATAAGATTGGTTAAAATTTATTGTATTGATATATATACTCCGCTCATTTCTTCCTGTCTTTTACTTACTACTTGTACATTTTCTTTACTTATAAGTTGTATATATTTTTTAGCTGAAGAAGGCTGCCATTGTTGCAGTCGAAACGTCCAAAATACAGATTTCTTTTTGAAAGTCTGACGTTTTTTCTCCTAGCCGAATCCCAACTATACCCGTCTTCGTATCTCTACAGCGGCTAACTATCTCCATCTACACGAAAAAGCAATAGATTAATGGTGCAGGCCAGGCCTGACGCTTATTGACAAGAGGGCGTCATATTTGCTCCATCTACTATAACTGGACTGTGCACCCTGCCTTGAGGTTTATTAACTTATCCTGTGTGTGCTAGACCCTTTCAGTCCAAACCTTGAGGACAAAATGTGCAGTCTCTGCCTTGAGATTTGAACTGTACGTCAATGGCCACTTTAATAGTGTATTCCTTAAGCGAACAGAAGGAGCAATTTTCCCTTAGGATACCGTCAGTTTCCTGTTGCGGTGCCTTAAATCGTGATCCTCAGTTTTTAGTCTACATTTTTACACGCGTTGAATTTTTTACGAAAGAGGAACAAAACAAAAAATGTACTGATTCTATTCTGTGCTTTCCAAATGGGCCTAGGGATAAGAACGGAAACGCGCTACAATGGCGGAGTTTCTGCCAGTTGGACTTTTTACTTTAGGTTATTAAAAGTATAATATTTGAACTGAACCTTTTAATGTTTAATGAAGGTTGTCTTTATTATCAGAGCAAAAATTAATGTAAGATAAGATTCAAGCAAGAAGTGATATTAACGAGCAAGGAATTTAATGGTTATTAATAGACCTACCACAAGTAATGATGAGTGAATGACACCACAAAACCTGTTTTTATAGCTGTTGAAAAGGAAACCGACATTGCTTTTAATACTCTTTCGATCACGCAAGCGGATGTGACTCGGACGATTGTCTTTTTATGGAACAGAAATAGAATCTCCCTTTGAAGAGAAATACCTCCAGTTTAGTTGCTGCATTATTGGTTTGCCGTAGCAATTAATCTAGCCAAAAAGTAATGGTATACTGTTTTTAATTCGGAAGAGTTGGTGTACAGTGGATAATTAACCAGAGTGAAAATAGTTGTCGAGTTTCAAAACGCTTTGAAGTTTTATATTTAAAAAAAAACCAAAAAAAAACAGACTTCAACGAATTTCTAGTGCTGATATTTGAACACATTTGAAGATCTGTAGAAAAATAAAATTGCGCAAAAATCTTTACTATTGCGCACCGTGATTGGGAACGTTCTAGGAAAAACCTTCACGTTTGGCCTGCATTAATATGGGATAGTGCAACCCAGGACAATTATATGGTGCAGTTATAATTAGGAGATGCAACGTGTACTATTTCTCTACACGGGAATTCTAAGAATAAGCAGATAGAGCTCGCCGGTTGCTCCTAAAAAGGTAGAGATGTTGCTTGTCAGCATTTTAATTAGCTAAAATGCAACCTAGGATCAATAGAAGCCAATCTCCTAAACTATTACTATTGATTTAAATAGGCCGAGTGATTGGGCTTAGAATAACACTCAATTTTCCAAGCCTAATCAGTAACCAAGTAATTTGAGCACATGACCTAGCGAATGTTTGTCAGCTGAACAATAATTCGGTATCAGATTAAAAGCAACATAATGACTTTATTTTTAATGACTTTATTTTTAATAATTCATGTTGCCGCCACCAATGAGATTGTGGAGGAGCTATTTGCCGATGAGCAAGGATGCATGGAGTTATTTTGAAAAAAGTAGATGGATAGATGTATGACACGCTTATCTATTCAATTTTCTATCAAGATGTTACTAGTAATGATAATGAGCTGGAGGTATTTGGTCACTAAGCAAGGAAGCCTAATTTTACCTTCAAGTGATTACTAGATGAATAGATGTATCTTATGGTTATTAATCCATTTTTCTATCGGGATTTACGAGCAATGATACTGAGCTGGAGGTATTTGGTCAATAAGGAAGGAAGCCTAATTTTACCTTCAAGTGATTACTAGATGAATAGATGTATCTTATGGTTATCAATCCATTTTTCTATCGGGATTTACGAGCAATGATACTAAGCTGGAGGTATTTGGTCAATAAGTAAGGAAGCCTAATTTTACCTTGAAGTGATTACTAGATGAATAGATGTATCTTATGGTTATCAATCCATTTTTCTATCGGGATTTACGAGCAATGATACTGAGCTGGAGGTATTTGGTCAATAAGCAAGGAAGCCTAATTTTACCTTCAAGTGATTACTAGATGAATAGATGTATCTTATGGTTATCAATCCATTTTTCTATCGGGATTTACGAGCGATGATACTGAGCTGGAGGTATTTGGTCAATAAGCAAGGAAGCCTAATTTTACATTCAAGTGATTACTAGATGAATAGAAATTTTTTTGAAGAGACTTGATAGATGAATGTATCATTTATTTATCAATATATTTTTTGAACGATATGTGACCTACACTACTATAGAGAGGAGTATTTTGAACGATATGTGACCTTCACTACTATAGAGAGGAGTATTTTGAACGATATGTGACGTACACTACTATAGAGAGGAGTATTTTGAACGATATGTGACCTTCACTACTATAGAGAGGAGTATTTTGAACGATATGTGATCTACACTACTATAGAGAGGAGTATTTTTATTCAGTGAACCCGAATTCGAAATTCTATCCATCTTTCACAATGTCTTTAAAAAAAGAAGGAAAAATGGCAATAATTAATGTGAGAAAATCGTGTGATTAGAGATGGTCTGATCAAGACCTGCCGGGAAGCATTTAACTGAAACCGGGACGGGCGATGTGGTTATTTTCTGAATTTTCTCACGTATATTAATGCAATTTTTCTCACTTCCACAATTCTTGAGTAATGAAGCTTATCAAACTTCAGATTCGAATTCAACTCATAAAGATATTTACTCAATCCAGTTCAGAATAATGCTTCCTAAATTTTCACAAACTGAATAATGTGTTTTTTTTTCTCGAAAATAATGGGGGTGTTGGAGCAAAGTGGACCTTAAGAATTACAGTGAGTCTAAATACACATTAAAAACTTGTGACCCTTTTTTCTTTTAATATATTATTTAAATAGACGGAAGGCCATGCATATATAAAACTCGTCAACTTCACTTTATATGCTTTATTTTTCGCTCTACATGTTTCGCGTCTCTTGAGGCCTCTTCAGGAGCAACTTAATTATATATACACAAATTTAGCCTTAGCTAAGGAAGACCGTCCACAGGTAAGGATGTGGCCCTACCTGTGGAAGCTCTTCCTCAGCTAAGAGAATCCAAGGCGATAGCCGCTAGACCATGAGGTGACCCTTCAATGGTTATTATTACTTATTTATACAAACATATATATATATATATATATATATATATATATATATATATATATATATATATATGGCGCAGGTCAAAAGAATAGTACTCCATTTTCTATGTACTACTTTATTTTTGGCACGCCCTACATGTTTCGTGGCCTTTATGCCACCTCCTCATATTACGACTAATATGGGTGGCGAGCTAGCCACACATGGGGATTTAATGGCCCCTGAGGAGGTGGCATAAAGGCCACGAAAGATGTAGGGCGTGCCAACAATAAAGTAGTACATAGAAAATGGGGTACTATTCTTTTGACCTGCGCCATATATATAAAAAATAAAGGTGAGAAATACGTGGAATAGAATATATATATATATATATATATATATATATATATATATATATATATATATATATATATATATATATGTACACACAACTAGAGTATTCATATTTCGTATTCTTCGAAACGAAACATAGCATATTTTATTGAGAGGAGATCGTTGACCGTAGATGATGCAAGGTAGGGATTGTATATATATATATATATATATATATATATATATATATATATATAATATATATATGCCTACATACACAAATACACATACATATATGGAAAAAGACAAAAACTATATAAAAACATAAAATATTAGAACATAATATATAGAAGAACATATTGTTCTTCTAGAGCACATTGTTCTTCTATATATTATGTTCTAGTATTTTATGTTTTTGTGTAGTTTTTGTCTTTTTCCATATATGTATGTATATATGTATGTGTATTTGTGTATGTAGGCATATATATATATATATATATATATATATATATATATATATATATATTTCAGTATTACATCCGTCCTACTTGTTTTTTACAGCCCTGATGAAGGCTTGAAGTTCAAGCCGAAACGTCGGCACAATAAAACCATTTTTATGATAAAATGTAGTTTTATTAAGTAGCAGTGACCGAACCCAGACATATAGCATATTTTATGGTTCAATTACAAATAAATAAAGATCTATTCTTTTTAACGATCTGGCTGGCTCTATTTGTTTTTATTTTAGATAATCAGTTTACATTTTTATATAAAAAATGAATTGAAAATGAGTTATAACCGTTATTTTGCGGAGGGAATTGGTTACTTAACCAAGCCCATGCCGAAATTTATTTTTAAATCACATAAAAAAAAAAATATATGTATATATATATATATACATTTTATCCTTTATAGATTATAAATATTAGAGGGAATTTTGCATAGAAAGCTACTGCTTGAGCAATGAGTAAAGCCGATGTTCCTGTCATTGAATTATTTCAATATTTTTTTTTTATGAATGAACATTGAGAGAAGAGCCGAAAAAGGCGGTGTGATCCTTGAATGAATCCCCGGGGAGTACTATCATAAGAAGTCAGATAAAGGACGCGAGATAATGTACACGTTATCAGCTACAAAACAATGATTCACCCCACATTACACCAGTTCATTCATGGAAAGCTTCTTGAGCTGTTTACTTTTTAGTACTTGAACCTTAATAAAAGGTTATTATGAAGATAAAACTCAGTGAAAACTGGAGAAGAAATGGTTTAAAATGTTTTTATAATGAACATTTGTTTCGTAGTTTCAAAAGCAACAAATGTATTGCTGTTTATATGTGTTGTAAATATTTAAGTCACAGCACATAAAATAATCATATCTACTTACGTTTATAGAACAACTATTGTCTTCATTTCCAGTAAATGCACTCACCTGAAAAAAGTAATTTTATTTTTTTAAATTTTATATAAAGGGTTCTTAATAATAATGTCCATGTCTTAATTTTTTTTATACAGGTTGTATCACAAATAGATAAAAATACTCAAGATGGTGAAACAAGCCCATAAATGTAGTTAAACCCTGCGAACCTCGTGTTTTATCATTTTTTATTCCAGACATATGCCGTTCTAAAAATTATTTAGAAAACCACCAATTATCTCTGTTTTTACAAATTATTTTTCGACGTTATATTAAGTTTTTGAAATCAGTATTCGATTTTCTTTCCCTTGGCATGTTCACAAGTATCATTTTCAAAATGATGAAAGATGAAATCGCAATAATTGTTCAAAAATTTGATTACCGTTCCAACGGTATATTCAGAACTGAGATTATTTCTTAATTTAATAATGGGATCTATGGCCCCGTAAAGATAGGTGAAGTGTGGAGAAGAAGGAAAAATAGGGAACTCGTCACTCTATTTCCGACCTCGACATTGTTACCTTCATCAAGCTTGGAAGGCTAAGGTGGGCAGGGCATGTAGCCAGAATGGATGACACGGAAATACCTAAAAAAGTTATGACCGAGGACCTGCACTCCACAAGACGAGTAGGAAGGCCGAGGATCAGATGGCTGGACAGCGTATCCAACGATGCCAGAACTCTGCTTGGCGTTAGGAACTGGAGAGCTGCAGCAGAAGACAGAGCCGACTGGCGGAGGCTCTTAGAGGAGGCCCAGTCTCGGTGACGGGACGTCGTGCCACATATGATGATGATGAATAATGTAATTTGGAAATTTGGGGGTAAAAACTACTGATAAAAAAAAACAAATATCTTTTTTTTTTTTTATCTTATCAGTATAAAATAAAAATTATGAAAGAAATTGACCTTTACAGGTATTACAGTATGTCATACATTTAAGTTGAATAATAATGAAAAAAAATTGCTTCGAAAATTATATAAGTTGCTCGAAATGTCCATTGTACCATACTGTGTACTTCAATTAGGGAGATCAGAGAATATTTATCTTAAGTTAATTTTACAAAACCATGTGAAATTTCAAATTGTCTTCCCAAATGAACTTTCTTCAGCTTCAAAACAAAATAAGTCCAAGGAATGCGTTTTCTTAGAGTTTTTCCATATAATGCAGAACTATTATACGGAGGTAATAATATTAATAAAAAAAAAAAAAAAATCAGTCCCGTAACAGGCCAAGAGGGCCCTGAGGGGCAGATACTGTAGAGGTATCTGATTCATGACCGTACGGCACACTAGGGAGACAGTGTGGTCAGTACTATGCTCCGGCCGCCTGATTTTCCCCTTGGTACTTCGACTGCTAGAGTCATTAGCACCAAGGTGCCCATTATTAAATTAATTAGAGGCTGGGTTGGCCTAGGGACGGTCAGGGAGGCCGAATTCAACCCATGAGCGAAGACAAAATCATTAGTGCTTGCTCGGGATTTGAACTCAAGCCCTCCAGCATATGAGTCCAGTGCTCTACCACTGAGCTAACCTCGCCCCCAATAATATTAATATTATTATTTAATCTGATTTTTGGTTTGTTATTTATGTATGTATGTATATGTATATATATATATATATATATATATATATATATATATATATACGATCGGCCTATGTTCAACAAAAGTTATAGCTCATGTAGGATTTATATATGTGCCAAAAAGTACAATAGATCTTCCATATTAATGTGTTATCGCCTATAAAATTGTTTTTTCACCTATAGCTATGATGTAAAATTCTCATTTCTGTTTTGATTGTCCTCATGTTTAATTATGAGCATTTATTTTTTTAGAGCATGCCGAAATGTAGATTTATCTGAAAATCTGATGTTTTCTCTTAGCCGAATCCCAACCATTCTTTATCACTTCTTATCTCCTCAGCGGCTATCTTCATCTAATAATTTCAATTGTCGTGGTTAATGCTGAGCTATCAACTTCTGGATCTAACAGTACATAATTTAAAAATATAAGTAAATCCGTGAATTTTGACAAATTAAGTCTTTTATAAAGAGATTTGACATAATTAGTGGGTGGTCGATGGTGGTATATCGATCCCTTTTCTTTTTCTGGGCTAAGATGTGATTTTGACGGTGGCTAGAGGACATCAATTCCTTTGTTCTAGGCGGAGGTAGGGTGTGGTGAAGCCACGGTCTGAGTCTAGGGTTACAGCTGAGGCAGGAGTTTAGGGTATCGGGTACCATGCTTTTTTCTAGCGGATTTTTTCATCCCCTCCTTCCCACTGGATGAGAGTACCACCTCCTACCAGCATCTTATCGGCCCACCCTCATGTACCACAAAATACTGTAACTCACTTCCCACTGGAGAATCTGTCCCACGCCCGAAAATACTATATTATTATTATTCGATCGAGAATTATATTTTTAACACTGTAAAAAAGCGCAACGCAAGGAGCTAGTTGTATTACGTACAGTGGTATATGTGGCTAAGAGTAGACCTAATAAATATTTCCTCTGAAAATGCGTAGAAATCAGCAAAAATGCCACCTGAGGTTTCTTATACCATGCATTTTAGCATCTCTATAGGAAGATACTATGGACTTCACCATATGACCTAATGTGGCTGTTATCCATCCGGATCCGGATACTCCATAGGTCTCTAAAATATTTGCAACGCCATTGTATGTATATATATATATATATATATATATATATATATATATATATATATATATGTATACACACACACACACACACACACTCACACATACATATAGACACGCTGCAGCCCCCCTCCACCCAATTTTTGAAAGAATATTTTGTTTGGGTGTAATAGCGTTTTTGTTGGCTAGCTATTCCAAGTCTTGGAAAGTTAACGTTCCATATCCCCCAAATGCTCCCAGCACCCCCCGAAATTATTTCATATCTACGCCCCTGATATTAGACCTTTATGATAATGGAATAATTCATACTTTTCTCTTCAGAGAAACAAATTTTCTTCCATTAAGCTTCACATCTGTTATAAACAGTGTTGCGGCAAAACACCCAGGCCTATCCAGCAAATGTTTCTACTTATCATTGTCTAATTGAGGCATCCGATCTGCGGAAATTTTAAATGAATGAACAATATTTATAAAATGAGATGAAGATAGTTAACCGTAGAGGGAATAAGAAGTTATTGGCTGTTGTGGTAGATTCATTCTCTTTTTCCATAAAAAAAAACTTGAGGCACTCCCGTCCATAAGGGCGAAATCACCAATCGATATTTTTATGTTCATTTTACTGCTCGTCTCGTACATTAACAGCACACAGTGTGGTAGGTGCAGTTTGTTGAGTTCGTTTTTGTATAATACGATAAATTCAAATAGAAAAAGCCGAGGGGGCGGTTTGAGCGATATCTGTGCGGTCCACAAGGGCGAACTGGTACAATTGCATTTGGCCCTTCTGGTCAGGAAAGCCTCAATTGTTCTGTTTGGCTTTTTTGAATATAAATGTGATGTAAGTAATCAACAATCATTAATAAATACACATTGAAGTTTGTGTTTTTATGAGCTGAGTTCTAAATATTACTGTTGAACTCTTACACAAAGGTAGATGGTCCCTGGGAAATATATGCTGGTACAATTTTCGGTACGTTCTTGTATTTTTTGTCCAATCATCTATCTTATTTTATTCCAGATTGCTGGGATTTATGTCCTCTCCCGAAGACAAAGGTAGGAGTGGTTAGATTGTTAAATAAGCTGTGCTAGAGGACACAGGGCTCGGCGGGAAGTGGTCGAAGGGGGTTGGCATCGCTCCTTCTCTTTTAGTATGCAGACCAACTTCACGGCTTGGCTTGAATTTTTATCTTCATCCCCGGGCTTGGGCTTCTCTTTCACGCTACACGATCCCATGTTGTTCTTCAACACTTTATACATCAACTCTTCAGGTTTTATTACGTTTTAGATATTAAACTCGAGCCATTAACTCCAGGCGTCAAACGAGTTCCGCTACCTTACATTACTAACGGATATACTCACTAGGAACCCACGCAGCCGACTAAAAGATCAGGAAATAAAAAGGAGACCTTCCACGACGAAAACTATGACCTTCATCAAAACTCACTACAAATAACGAATTCAACGTTTACAAGACCCTTCTTAAGATATTTTGCATCCGTGACCAACTGTTTAAACAGCCATTTAGAACAGGGGAAAAAAGTAAATAAATAGAACTGAGCATAATTAATTATTGTACTGTATCTTCTCCAGATTTTAAATAAACATTAATAAAATTAAAACAAATATTTATTATTACGTAGTAAACCATTTGATTTGCTAAGTATGCAATCTATCTAAGACATAGGCATCAAAATCTCGAGAATCTCTTATTGAAACTTGCATATTATTTCTATTAATATTTGTGTTTTAGGAAAACAAGCTTATCAACCGGTTGAAGGCTGAGCTTTTATTCTTATTTGTTTAAAAATATTCCTAATTTTATTAGTTTCTTTTTAAATGTTATTAGATAGTGGTGTATCCACTATCCTCAAGTTTTGACCTCCGCATGTCTCCATTGTGCCACACTCCACCCTCTCATAGAAAGATTATCTACTTAAATTTATTCTTAAAGCCAATCTTTTTTTAGATTGCTTAATGTGGACAGATTATAGGTAAATTTCAATACACTTATCTCAGCATTATTATAATTATATATTACATTATTATTATATATTATTTAGTTATAATTAGGTGATATTGATGACGCTTCGGCGGCGAGTGTATAATAAAATCTTGAAAATAATTTTTTGACATGCATACGTCTTACAGTAGGACGACGAGCACAAAGTTGATATTCACTGACATATACCAGTGTTGTTACCCATTTGTTAATTTTTTTTTATTTTACTCTAATACACTAAGCATAACTAATGCATTCCAGAATTTGCAGGTATTGGAGGTGTAAAACGAATTTCTAATTTAACAGGTGGGGATCGAGGTTTAGGGACAATCATCGAATAAAATCGTTATTAGAACCCTCTAGCAAACTGCCTAAGAGATAGTAACCCCCCCCCTCCTTTCAATGGGGTAATATATTTTATATACTTATATATTATGTTTAAAAATATTGTTGTTATATACAATAATGCTTATAATATCACATTAAAGGCGGGAGTCGAAGTAGTAAGATTTGTCTCGACTGTAGCTTAAAGTCGGGAGGCGTAGTAATACCATTTATCTCGACTGTAGCTTAAAGGCGGGAGGCGTAGTAATACGATTTATCTCGACTGTAGCTTAAAGGCGGGAGACGTAGTAATACGATGTATCTCGACTGTAGCTTAAAGGCGGGAGGCGTAGTAATACCATTTATCTCGACTGTAGCTTAAAGGCGGGAGACTATCTTTCAAGTAAATTTTCCAACATTCACGCTAAAGACTCCTTAGTCTACCACAGGTATCCAACCAGTGCCCGAACAGAGCTCAATGTGGCCCTTCACAGGGGCAGAATACTTCACCTCATGCCCCTCTCGGATGGCATTGAATTCATAGATGGCATATGGGTTCATCGTTTCCCTTCATAATAGTATCTGCTCATAAAACATCTCGTAGTGAATGGGTCAAAAACTATGAACCCCGATATTGATTCAATGCTGGAAAGCCATCGGGTTATCAATGGATATTTCTCGTCCCATCATATCTCCACTCGGTGAGGGGCTCTCATATCTTGATGTGACGTCTTATCGCTTAGGAGCTTCTCCTATGAGATAAAGTCTCCGGAAATATTTTATAAAGGATGAAAAATTCTGGCGTTTATCTAATTTATGGTTCATGTCTTCTTTGAATAATAATTTACTGAAATACAAACTCTTTTTTTCGGCCAAACTCTAATCATGACAGAGATAATAATCTTTCAAAGGGATTTATTTGCCCTTGTCAAATGCACTAGTAAACACTCGATTTATTTTCCTTTCCGGTCTTATTTTGTCAGGGGGAGCCCAGAAAAAAATTGGCAATGACTAGAAGCTAGAGATACGTCTGTGAGGGGCCTCCTTCATTCAATGCTTCATTGTAGAAGACAAATCAAAGTCAGCCGTAATTTCATACCCCTCATTTTTTCAAGGAGAACCCGAAAACAAATGATATTAGCAACGCACTAACCAGAACCAGCTTGACATTTCGGGACGGTATATTGTTCATTCATAGCTCTAAACTGGTAAGACTAGTCAAGGCAAGGTGTAATTACGTAAAGCCCCATTTTGTCAAGAGAAACTAAGGACATGAAAGTAGCAACGCATCTTGACATCTCGGCGACGGGGTGGGGATTGTTCATTCATCGCTTCAGGCTGGGAAACCTAGTCAAGTTTAGGCGTATTTAGTTAGAGCCCTATTTTGTCAAGAGAAACTCATAAGGACATGAAAGTAGGAACGCATCTTGACATCTTGGCGTCGGGGAGGGGATTGTTCATTCATCGCTTCAGACTGGGAAGACTAGTCTAAGTCTAGGCATATTTACTTAGAGCCCTATTTTGTCAAGAGAAACTCAGAAGGACATGAAAGTAGCAACGCATCTCGACATCTCGGCGACGGGGAGGGGATAGTTCATTCATCGTTTCAGCCTGAGAAGACTACTCAAGGCTAGCCACATTTACATAGTCTTGTTTTGTTTTCATAATTCATTATTCGACTTAAATAGCTGAATAACAACAACAGTTTGTGATGGGATATTTACATCATTTTAATTAATTTTGTTATTAAATTACTTGAAATGAGATTGCTAATTTGCTCCTATAGAAGTCCAAAATTACAAAATTCTTGCAAGATTACAAGAACCATCCATTTCACATTTTTTTGACAGAAGGAACCCAATCGTTCAACCTATCCCTCAATAAACTTCTACTTTATATGAAGAAATTCAATGCTTACCAAGTTTGGAGGTTTTCCGGTATGTGGTGAATCTATACTCCTTTGGGGGCTGTGCAATAAATTCGCGAGAAACCGCCGATTCATCAAAAAAAGAGAACGTTATTGGAATTACAGAAAATATCTTCTATCAATGGGTTTAGTGGATTAAAACACAGTTTTCCTAAAGAATATATTTTCTATTTTGTGATAGCATAATTAGAATTTAAATTTCTTGAACAGCTATTAAAATATAATTCAACGTTAAAAAAAAGTACAAAATTGGACTTTTCCTTTCGAAATCGGACCATACTTTAAATGAATTTTTTTGTTGGAAATTATGTCCAGAATCACCTCCTAGAGTTTGACTATTTAGACCTGAATCACCCCATATTTTATTATTATTATATTATTTTAGATAACTCACCTATTTACATTATTAAAATTACTATCCCAGATTATACCGTAAATTGAAGACGTCTATATATTTTATCTTTTTGTAATGGCCTTATAGTTCAAAAAATTATTTACGTTTCTTTCTTAATGTGTAAACAATTCTTTAATCTATAAGGCCTTTACAAATAGAACATAAATACTTACACACACACACACACACACACACATATATATATATATATATACATATACATATATATATATATATATATATATATATATATATATATATATATATATATATATATATATATTAATAAACATACACGTATACAGCCTAGTAAAATGTCTTCATTTTTGTTGTTTGCCTCACTAAAATTTATTATTGTTCTGTGAAAGTATACATGCCGAAGAAAACGAGGCGTGGAAGAAAGAATCTAGGATCGGACACTTAATTCTGCATGTGACAGCCACTTATCTACACCCGGACGGGTTGATACCTATCTAATGCTTGTGTAAAATTTACTGTGTAAAATGTAAAATATGGATCTCTAAGACTTATTCTGATGAAAATCTGTTGTCTTTCCCGAGCAAACTGCAACAAAAGGTTTACGAAATTCTATGCTTCTTAAATTCTGGTTGTGCATGGATATGAAGTCATGATTTTCCTACGCCTTGACTATGAGTACAATCTAAGAGAATTCTAAATGAATGCAAATGAAAGCTTGACTAGATGGGAAAGCTGTCTAGCGTGAGGCCGAATGATCTCCACAGCCTTCGAACTGAGCTGGAGAATGGGAGTTCGATAAGCAGAATAAGTTGTGTAGCGTGAGGCGGAATGAATTCCACAGCCTTCGAGCTGAACTAGTGAATGAGAGCTCGAGAAGGAGGATAAGCTTTGACGTGGGGGAAGAAAGAACTCATCAATTTTTGAACTGAACTAGTGAATGAGAGCTCGAGGAGGAGGATAAGCTTTGACGTGAGAGAGGAAAGAACTCAACAATCTTCGAACTGAACTAGTGAATAAGAGCTCGAGAAGAAGGATAAGCTTTGACGTGAGAGAGGAACGAACTCAACAATCTTCGAACTGAACTAGTGAATGAGAGGATAAGACGAGTTGCAGAGCCAAGGCTGAGCAAATCGACCGGCCTCCTTATCCACTTTGCATCTTCTCTCTGCCCTCTTCCCAAAATAAACCTCCTCACGGCTATCCTGCTTTTTTACCCTGGCCACTTGTATTTTCCTCTCTATCTGCGTTTACGCGAAATAGGACAACGTCGTTTAATCTAATTTTTTTCCTCTTTCTAATCTATTTTCAATGTCATGTTGGCGGCTGTTAATCTCAAAAATGTGCTAATCCTAATAAATTACTCTCTAAAGAATTATTAATATAATGAAAATTTTAACTAATGTGTCAATTACAATTATATTTTACAATATCTGTAATTTAATTTATTTTTATTACTCCGACTCAAGACCAAAGTACGCGTTATATCTTTCATACTTTACATAAAGACCCTCATATTAAATGTATACAATCTTAAATAAGACTAAGAAGAGAATTAGTTACTGACCTTCTGCCAAAAAATAAAATAATAAATACAAAAAGCACTGAACTGCCAATGACTTTTCTAGTGTAGAGGCAGTAGTTAAAATAAAAAATAAAATGAAAATAAAAATTGATTAAAATAAATAAAGAAATATATACTCAAGTCAATTCCTTAAAAATAAATGATATTTGATAAAAACACAATTTTCAGCGAATAAAAAGTTGAAACCAGTCATTGATGCGAGATTCATACCTGGCAGGCATCTACAAACCTATTCCCCACGTTTTCTCCTAAACTACATAACAACCTGCATAGATATTACTACAATGTTAGTAAAATAAGTTCTAATTCCGTGAAATTTCCAAGGACTCATCACCCCCATACTCCCAGAATTCCTTAAGGTTCATAAACGACATCGAATGAAACTTTCATTATATTTGGCGGTGGCCTATTATTCCTATTACTTCAAAGATATCAGCATCATATTCAAGGATTTTATTAATGTCTGATAACTTTCATTTTTTCTTCTCTACTTGACTAATATATTCGACATTCTGTTAATGCTTCGGACAATGCTTAATCGATGTAAGGCAACTTCCAAGGTTGAAAAGTAGATTTTATTTCTTTTAAAGTGTTTTTGTCTATTATCTGTCATGTAGTTTACCTGTTTTGCCAGATTATTTGTTTCAGGTAGCTAATAATATGATTTATTGGAGCCCTTTTTTGGGTTCCTTCATTTATAGCTTTTTTCACTAATGAATCGAGCTAGCGAAATGGCAAGTTAATTTTTCCCCAAAAAAATAAAGATTTTAAATTCATTTTTAGTTCTAAAAGCTAGCAGGATGTTCAATGACATTCCGGAGTTAAACGAGAATTACCTCCGACGCAGAATATAAAAGTGGATTTAAGGCCTCCAAACAGGCAAGGAAGTACTTTAGTTCCGTGGAATATTTATCGAATTTCCTGATTAAAACAGGAATTACCTCAGATAAGAAATATGAATGTAGCTATAAATCCACTACATGGACAAATTTCCATGTAACTTTCCACTAATGTACGAATTTCCTCCAAAACGAAATACTAACTAGAAAATCTTTTAGTTCTAAAATTTCGCAGAACATTTTTTGCTAATAAAAGATTCATCATCGATAACATATTTAAAAGTTTAAAAGTTTAATACATAAGCTTCCATAGGTACTTAGGAATTTAGGAAATGTTTTTGTGGACCTCTGATGTGGGATATAGGAGGCATCGGATTCGCTATTCGCCTTACCACGGTCAGACCCTATATTTAATTTTTTATATATATAATTTTTTTGACGGCACATCGACATCTCGGCCATTAGCGCCGACATCCTGGGATAGCGAGGAATTATCCCAGCGAGCCGTGAGATAAGAAAATTCCTACCGCTGCACAGTGTAACGTCCAATGGACAAAAACCTAAATTTTTGTTTTCTTATATTTAATTTTTAATCCTCTAGCTAAGTTTAGAACCTATTCAAGGAACTAAAATCGTATAAAACTAATAAATATTAGTTTTATTTTGATCAACAAACACATTAGCAGTATTATAAACAAGGAAAAGTCTTTAAAACCTGTTTCATACCAACAGTCAGTTTGAGCCTCTCTCGTTGAAGATAGGACAGTGTTTTTATTGGGTGATCCGATGGAAATTACGTCAAAACTATTCCTTTTTTAACTGATATAATTGATTATGGGTAATTACTCCCTTATTATTTATCCTGAATTATTCTTCATTGATCTTTGACATTATTCTTAAGTACAAAATGTTGACCATAGCAAAAAAACTTCATCTGAACACATCTCATGTTTTTTAGAGCTTAAAGTTTATTTCAAGTATAATGTACTGAGGGCAATTTAGTTCGCCGAAACTTGCCGATTCCAAAGATTGTTATTTTTAGATCCATCATCATTTTTTTCTCGTTTTTAACGGCGCATCAACTATTTGGCTATTAGCGCCGGGCAATCTACAGGTTGCCACCCTTTTATCATCATTTTTTCTTCCAAATTTGAAAATAATGTGGATAAATCCAAGAAAACGGTATTAATCCTTGGGCAAATGATTCAATTTAATCTGCAGGATGCTCCTAAAGAAATATTAAGCAATATTAAAAAGACTGCCAGTTTAGTCCTATATTATATGTAAAAAATGTGGGAACGCGTTCACCGCAGAGAAAAAAAACTCTTATATAAATACTGGTCGAAACAATATATCAACTTAGAAGAAATTGTTATTAATTTTCATCAAGGAAAAAGATATTCAAGCCCTGACGGCCCTTCCGGCTTCTTTAGAGGCAGACATAAAAAGAGTTTACAGCGTTGTGTGAGAGATCGAAAAAGCGCCGGGTTCTTCTGATATCTGGCACAGAGCTTTCTTTACGGAGAAAAAATATAAAAATAAAAAGGCAAAGCAAATTCAGACCAGACATTAATGAATGTATAATAGAGGATGACATTAATAATCAAATAGATATTGGTTTCGATATAAGTTTACATTCTCTAGAATCCAAAAACGATTCAGACTTGGAATTAAGAAATTATTTAATAACTTGATAGAAAATGGTAAAATATTATTATTCTATGGCAATATAAGTATAATTTACTACTATACCATTACTACATTATATGTTACAGTTATAATATATTTTATAATATTGTTATTACTAATATTATTACCTGCTATATTATTTCTATTAATATTACAAAAAATACAATTAATATTATTATAGCCGTATAGTATGCATTATTATACTATTGTTACCTTGTTTCGAGTTAATTTAAATTGATAAAAAATTTTATTTGAAAATAACTAGTGGTTAATGATTTTTGTCCATAATCCTCACTACTTCGTTTCACTGTGCGCCGGTAGGACTCGATCCCACCATCTCCCGCATGAGAATCTATAGCGTTAGCCACTAGACCACGGGGAGCCCGTGTATATAATTGAAATATGTTTACTCTGTGGCTAGAAAATATCACGTAAAGAGTCAATCTCGTTTACTACTCAGTCCCACTCACGCCCTAAAATAGAGAGTATATGTACTCATCCTTCCCACGCTTATGCACAGATCTACGTCCTCCATCTCCTGGTGTGACGACTCGCGCTCTCATACACACCGGGCTTAGAAACAACTCATTATCAATAAACAGCACAAATATCACTCCTCTGGTATTTAACATTTTGAAATATTACCGAAATAACGGATTCCCTGTTTTGAACATTAAAGCGTAAATCCCTCTCGGAAATTATGGCGATTTAATGAAGATATTTTAATTGTCTAATCATTTACCGCTTAATAACCGAATTTATATTAAAAATTATATCAAGAGTGGCCGATTTTTTTAATAGCATTTCTAAGACTTACAGATGTATTTCATAGCTCCATGTAGCTTCGTAAGACGCAAAAAACACACAAACAAAATATTTATTATGTTTCATGGCATTATCTGCGAAGCATAACGTGAACTCAGGGTTTAATAAAACAGCCAAAAAATAAAAAGAACTCAGCAATCTGAAGCCAGAAGGACGATAAGCCGTCTAGCGAGAGACGAAAGAATTCAACAATCTTCGAACTGAGCTAGTGAATTAGAGCTCAAGACGGAGGATAAGCCGTCTAGCGAGAGTCGAAAGAATTCAACAATCTTCGAACTGAGCTAGTGAATTAGAGCTCAAGACGGAGGATAAGCCGTCTTGCGAGAGACGAAAGAACTCAACAATTTTCGAACTGAGCTAGTGAATTAGAGCTCAAGACGGAGGATAAGCCGTCTTGCGAGAGACGAAACAACTCAACAATTTTCGGACTGAGCTAGTGAATTAGAGCTCAAGACGGAAGATAAGCCGTCTAGCGAGAGACGAAAGAACTCAACAATTTTCGTACTGAGCTAGTGAATTAGAGCTCATGAAGGAGGATAAGCCGTCTAGCGAGAGAAGAAAGAATTCAACAATCTTCGAACTGAGCTAGTGAATGAGAGCTCATAACGGAGGATAAGCCGTCTAGCGAGAGACGAAAGAACTCAACAATTTTCGAACTGAGCTAGTGAATTAGAGCTCGATAAGGAGGATAAGCTTTGACGTGAGAGAGGAAAACTCAACAATCTTCGAACTGAGCTAGTGAATGAGGGCTCGAGAAGAAGGATAAGCCGTCTAGCGAGAGAAGAAAGAATTCAACAATCTTCAAACTGAGCTAGTGAATGAGAGCTCATGAAGGAGGATAAGCCGTCTAGCGAGCGAAGAAAGAACTCCGCAATTTTCGCACTGAGCTAGTGAATGAGAGCTCATGAAGGACGATAATTCGTCTAGCGAGAGACGAAAGAACACAACAATTTTCGACCTGAGGTAGTAAATGAGTTTCTCATAAAAGAGGATAAGCCGTCTAGTAGTCCGAACGAAGAGTTATAGAGAGAAATGTTTGGAACACAATTTTTGACTTCGGAACTTTGTTTGGGCTAGTTAGGAGTTCAACACACTAAGAGCCCCCGCACGTAGCCTTTGAGCCGGGTGGGAGGGGGGGTTCAGAACATCCCATTTGTTGGGGTTTCGCTTATATCTCAGAAACCATGCGTCCTAGCGAAACGAGCATTCTGTAAAAAATGACACCCCTTCTGCGTCCCACGTCTCCATAAAAACTAGGTTCACTGTCAAAAAAAGAGGGACCGACCAAAAAAAAAAAAGTGTCTAAATTCAAAAGATCACAATTCACATATAAGGTATGAGCCTTGGAAATAAAAATTGAGTCCTGGACATTTCTTTTATGATTTTCCCGACTGCTGATGTTGGGAGTCAGTGTTAGGCCTAGCTCCTCTGCTTGGGCGGGTCAAGGATCCTTTTGTTCTTATGTTGTGGCAGAGTATCGGGTTTACTGGGGAGGGCTTCAGTCTCGGCACTCTTTGTGTAGGCAGGACCACATGGCCACCGCCTCCTCCAATGCACTTTCTTACAATGCAATACCTCCGAAGTCGATTCTACCAAGCTTTATCATATTTGCAACTGAATCATGAAGATTTTGGAATTTTTGAGGATATTTGTGTAGAAAATTCATGTAAACATGTTATAATTATTTTAATAATTTCACACACACACACACACACACACACACACACACACACACACATATATATATATATATATATATATATATATATATATATATATATATATGTGTGTGTAAATTTATATTCTTTTCTAGGGTTAGGGTCAGTAAAGTAAATCGTTCGTCCGGCATATATGCAGTGTTATGCTAGCTTGCAATGAGAGGAAAAGGCCACGACAGTACTCAAGAGGGGGGGGGGTGCTAAAGGCACGAAACATTTCGGGCGAAAAATATACATATGTATACATATACAGAACACGTTTTGCAGTCAACCAGCTAATCTGAGAGATTAATACCAGAGCATAAAGTTGTAGGTCATAATTTAAGCTATCAGAATGTCCACATTGTTTGGCGTGTCAAGAATCAATGTACGCCTGATCTGATTGACGCAAGAGTTTTTTTGAATAGGAGAAATGAATATAAGTTCAAAGATTCTGAGATAATTTAAATATATATATATTTATCGAATTTAGCAGTATCAAAATTATATTAATCGGAAATCGTAAAGACCTCAATGCATTATGTAGCTACTTATTGCGGTAGAGTTGGAGCCTCGTAGTTTTTGAATGTTATTTATGTAGGATCCACTATGTTTTCCACTAACAATGAAGTATCTCATTTATTTTTAAGAAAATAATTTAATTTTAATTAATGTAATTAAAATAATGATATTTGGAGTCTTATATATTTTATCTAATATTTATTGAACCCGTAATAAGCGGGTTTCCTCCCTGTGGGACAGGAAAGAATGCACTACAATTGGTATTCCGTAAGCAGTTCAAATATAAAAGAGCAAAACTATGTTTATTTGGGGTTTATGTGGTTTATTTTAGGCTCATTCTTCAGGAAATCTGCCCACCTTCTTATTTAATACTATTATGCCTCTATCCACCCATTAATGAAATTTCCAATTAATAAACTTTACTAAGGTGGCCATACAAGTTCAGTTCAAATCTCAAGGAAGAGAATCCACAGACCAGTTATTGTAGATCTACTGAAATTGGATCCTTAAACCCCATCCATCCATCCTCTTGTTCATAAATGTCAGGCCTGGCCTGAACGGTCCCTGCCCCATTAGCCTGTACAGTTAATATATTGCTTTTGCATTATACTTCGATGGACTGTGCAGTTTAACTCTGTCCTCAAGGATGTCCCATACACGTTGAGGGTGTATGGGCACCCTAACGCCTATGTTTTTGCATTCATAGGCTTGTAGACGATTTTTAAGGCGATATCTGTAACCATTTTCGAGAAAAGTGAATAAAACTAAGTTTTCCTAACTAATTTTCAGTACGAGTAAAAAAATGAATTCATTATTTGTTTAATCAATTTTCAAACTAGAGCATGATCTTAGTCTGGTAGATTAGAACTTGTGCTTGAGCTAGAAGAGTTTTGGAATTATCAGTAGCCGGAAATTCTGCCTTTGTATCAACGTGAGATAGTATGGGACGGAAGGAAGGAGATAATGTTTGTTGGAGCGTATGGTTCAATTTTCATATTGGATAGAAGTATTGCATTCAACTGTATGCGGTTTAGTTTTCATTTGTTAATCTAGTAATACTTATTTTACTGATGACAAATACAAATACTTCTCAAGTAGATAGAGATAATCACTAAGTATCAAAAGTCCCAAAAATTGAGGAATTTCTTCCTGGCCGACCACTACATTTGCTTTACTCTTTGTTAAGCAGCATTGTACAATGTTTAGCCAATAATTTAACAAAAAATTATCGGTTGTGAATAAGGGAGATTAGGAAATTTTTCATTTATATTTGCAAGAGGCTCTAGCAGGCTCAAAAAGTGACAGATTTTAATGAAATTTAGTAAGAAAATACATTGTGTGATTTGAAAGGTCGAGTTTGTTAACGAGCAGAATCCTTCAACTGGAACATGCATTTTCGGACGAAATTCGCTCGCGAAAAAATCCTAACGCTTACGTTTTGTCATTACTAGGTTTCCAGGTACATATTTCTAGTTAATTGGACCTAGGGGATCTAATGAAACCATTTTCAAGGCCATATCTATAACCGTTACCGAAATGGAAAACACTCTTCTTGGGGTTATCGGATATGTTTTTATATTCCTAGATAGCAATAAAAAAAACTTAGTTAATTTCAAAAGCTTATTAAAATGTCTTACAAATACAGTTAATATATAATTTTTAATAGAGCGATCTCATCCGGATAAATCGTTGTTCAAATTTCCGCTTGGGCCAGTAGTGGCACCTGTGACATTGATTCGCTTTGAGATTTCGTTTTAAATGTTTAAAAGTGTTTACATTTTTCACGAAAGGTCAAGACAAAACATAAACTGTTAAGATGACGCAGATCCTGGACTTAACGTGTTATTCATGATTAGAAGGCCATTTTAAATTCTGTAAAAAGTAGCCATAAGTATTGAAGGGTTGTAGTAGGAGGACTGGAGCCAGGTCGATGAGGCCAAGGCTGGATACCTGGCCAGGCCCGAGAAGTGGGCATAAGGAGTAACAGGCAGACATCTGTCCTTTATTTGGTTTCTCGGCGAACAGCTGGTACCCCTCCCCCCTACACTCAGGATCTTGCTCCCTCATATTTATTACTTATTTTACTAGTATTCCGCATTTCCGAACAATGTTTAGAGCCTTTAGCATAACAAGTTGTTGAGCAAAGATATTTAGCTTTGTTCTGGAGTTGCAGCATCCGTTCAAAACGAAAAATTGGGCGCAGCATTAAAATCACTTTAAGCGTAGAACAAATTCGACATTGACGGAAAGAAAATGTTTTTTGGGCATGGCGAAAGCCACATTAAATAGGAAAAAATGAACATTTGAGAACATTAAAAATTAAAGTCGTCTTCTCAAAACTATGTTTTCAATTTTCGCCCGATCAACTTGAAATTTGAACTGCAGCTTCCTAATAATATTTGCTAGTAAAGTACGTAGGATTTTTTTCTATTCATTGAATTACAACGATTTTATGACTGATTCTCGACGGATTTTTTAATAGAAAATAAATAATTGTTCGCCATTTTCGAAAAAATTAATATTTCTTAAAAATCCTACGTTATTTCTACATTTAACCTTCTTCTTTCAAAATAATTTTAGCTTTTCGTTCTAGATTAAAAATTGACACCTACAGACTATCACCCGTGGAAAAACAGGGTTTCCGTTCGTTAGATACATCACCGACATTTTTGTTTGAAGAATTGAAACTTATTTTTTATTTTTATTTTAATTTCCTTTACTTTTTTGGATACTTCTAGTGCTGCCGTTCTAGGGTTGGATTTGGGGTCCCAGATCGTCCTTAGGCTCACCCAGCCTTTAATTAATCTAATTAATAATGGGTACCTTGGGTGCTAATGACTCTAGCAGTCGAAGCAGCCAAGGGGAAAATCAGGCGGCCGGAGCATAGTATTGACCACACTATCTCCCTAGTGTGCCGTATGGTCAAGAATCAGATACCTCTACAGTATCTGCCCCTCTGGGCCCTTGTGGCCTGTTACGGGACTGATTTTTTTTTTTTTTTTTTTTTTTTTTTTTTTTTTACTTTTTTGGATACTTTAACATCCCCTATA
This sequence comes from Gonocerus acuteangulatus, assembly GCA_946811695.1. NCBI lineage: Eukaryota > Metazoa > Arthropoda > Insecta > Hemiptera > Coreidae > Gonocerus > Gonocerus acuteangulatus. The sequence continues at coordinate 84,761,986 of OX328132.1, read as the reverse complement.
AAACGTTTGATATATAGAATTAAAAAATATCTTTCTTTGTTATTTATAAATAGGGAACGGATGTTCATGTATTTACATATTTTTTTCTGATTCTCAAATCGAAAGGTTTGATGGAATTCTGCACGTTTTAAGTGATTTTAAAGCATTTAAACAGGTTTTTATTTTACATATTTTTACATATTTTGTCAAAAATCCATATTTTTTCATATTTTGCCATAAATACATATATTTGCTACATATTTTGATAATCTTTTTTTTCTTTTGTAATTAAAAAAATAAAGGGGAAACCGAGAAAGAAGGCTTTACCCATTGAATCTACATCACTCTGTCTTTTCTAATTGCAAGAAGCAAAGGTGGCTGGCTGCCATGCTTCCCCGGTGCTAATGGTCTAGGAGTAGATGCGTTTTAAATAAATATCCCAAAAAAAACATAAATGTGAAATAGAGGCCAAGTTCGTCCCCCACAAAGAAACACTCCCTTCCCCAAAAAGCGAGAAATATCTCCTCCTAAAACCCCCAAAAAACGCCTTACCATCCTACACTCCAAAAAAAGTAGTATGAGTTGGTGTATTAGGTGTACCACATTTTCAACCAAAAATATTTGCCAATAAAAGAGATGATACAAGAAAGAAATGTCCAAGTTCATTACTTAGAAGACCTCGTAATTACTTACTAAGAAGAGTAAAAACACTTCATCTGACCTTTAAAAACAACAATAAAAATACTTATATCCAGTTACTAAAATATCACTTTCCTCAACCAGGTATATTCTTAAACTTGGCAATGTTTAGTTTTCTCTCTAAATATAATTTCGGCACAAAAAAAACATTGCCAAGTTTAAGAATATACCTGGTTGAGGAAAGTGATGTTTTAGTAACTGGCGAAGTATTTTTATCGTTGTTTTTAAAGGTCAGTTGAAGTGTCTTTACTGTTCATAGTAAGTAATTACGAGGTATTCTAAGTAATGAACTTGGACATTTCTTTCTTGTATCATCTCTTTTATTGGCAAATATTTTTGGTTGAAAATGTGGTACACCTAATACACCAACTCATACTACTTTTTTTGGAGTGTAGGATGGTACGGCGTTTTTTGGGGGTTTTAGGAGGAGATATTTCTCGCTTTTTGGGGAAGGGAGTGTTTCTTTGTGGGGGACGAACTTGGCCTCTATTTCACATTTATGTTTTTTTTGGGATCTCATTACTTTTTTCTAAGTATTAAATAAAATTTAGTTGCCACATACCTACTGGCTTTTTCACTTCATATAAAACCAGGGTCTTTGGATTCTGCATAAAGTTCTTCTTAATGCTTGATATTTGATACCAATAATCAACCTACATACATCTAATCACTAGACTAGAAAAGTTAGAAGGTCTTCCAGATGACAGAACTCTAGAGGACAAATTGATTGCTCGCCTAAGTAAACTATTACACTTTAAAACACAGGAACCTCATCCCGAGGATAAAGATCACCACAAGGAAAGTGTAGAAGGCTTTCAAGAAAAAGAAAAGAACAAAGACGATACATTTTGGGTTTGTGATCCTAAACTTAACATAAACATTTAAGAAAGAAGTCACACTTGTTGTTGTTAAGATGCATCGAAATGTTTCTCAAAACATCAAATATAGGTTCTCCTTACCAAGACGATTCATTTGATACCCCACATGATGGGTTTCAGAAGGAATGATGGCTTTCCGATGGAACAAAAGTACAAAACGTCATAGGTAATATGACTCTCCCGTATCAAGACCTACCTGCGTGCCAAGTTTGGTCAAAATAGACCAAACGGTGTGAATTTGTATAAGGAGCGAACATGCAGACAGACAGCTGAAAGACCTTTTTTACCTATCCTAGTGCATTCCCCGTATCAAGACCCACCTGTGTCCCAAGTTTGGTCAAAATAGGCCAAACGGTGTGAATTTGTGTAAGGAACGAATATGGAGACAGACAGCTGAAATACCTTTTTTACCTATCCTAGTGCATTCCCCGGACCAAGACCTACCTGTGTGCCAAGATTGGTCAAAATCGGTCAAACGGTGTGCATTTTTGTAAGGAACAAACATGGAGACAGACAGCTGATAGACGATTTTGGCCTAGCCTATGACACTACCCGGATAAAGACCTACGTGTGTACCATGTTTGGTCAAAATCGGTCAAATCGTGTGGATTTGTATAAGGAATAATCAGTTAGGCAAACAGCTGATAGACGATATTGAACTAGCCTATGATTCTCCCCGTAACAGGACCCATCTGTGTCCCAAGTTTGGTCAAAATCGATCAAACGGTTCGGATTTATATAAGGAACAAGCATACAGACAGACAGCCGGTGTACGTTTTTTACCAAGCCTATATGCGCCTAAATGTTTCTTAAAACATCAAATATAGGTTCTTCATACCGAGACGATTCATTTGATACCCCACATCATGGGTTTCGGACGAAATGATGGGTTTACGAAGGAAGTACAAAACTGTCACGCCCCCGCCCCGGAAGCAGCGTCAAACACAACTTTTCAGGATTTTTCGATTTTTTCCTTTAATAACACCTTAATATCTATCATCCTGCAAAATTTCAAGTCTCTAGCATCATGGGAAGTGCCTAATAATTTTGATGAGTCAGTGAGTGAGTGAGTGAGTGAGTCCTATAAATCCCGATTTTCGATCGCTTATATCTCAGAAGCTATTCGATGTAGAATTATGAAAATTTCCAGTTTTACTTACATCCAGTAGTATAATACCTCTGTAAAATTTCATAACTTTATCTTTACCTGGTTGAAAGTTATGATAGAGTAAAAATCGGCTCTAAGACCTCCTGTAATATACACACAGTATGCTTAGGCCGGAACTTGGCCTGACGCACTACCGTGCGCCTAGATATAACAAATTATTGTTTAAGAATAATACTATTCCTTTAATATACTCTCTAAAACAAGTGAATAAGCGAAAGAATCATTCCGATATTATTTTCCAAACTCGAGATATAAAATAATCGATTTTCAACCTACTTTATTTTATTTCTTAGCCCCTAAGACGCATTGGACAAAACGCTCGGAAAAGAGTCGACTATTTTTCGGTGCAAAAAAATCACCAGACAAAAATGGGCATGATCGGTGACCCCACCACTGTAAACTCCTCTTACGATATCAGACCGGCGTCATTTCATGTTAGACAATTTAAAAATGCATTTTGTTGCATACAATTTTCCAAAATAATGTTCATCTTTAGAAATATTCAACTTCTTTTTCACCCTTTTAAAATGAGCTCTTAATTTTTAATTATGCTTTTCTTCAATATGTTATAGAGTCATTTTGTTCTATATATTTTCAACTTTTCGTTCGTACTAGTTATCTCTGCTTTTTTTTCAATATTTTATAGTATTTTTGGTATTTTTTACTACATATTTTCAATTTTTTATTACATATTTCATTATAAATAGTTAAATATATATATACATATTTTCAATTTTATTTTAGATGAGCATCCGTTCCCTATTTATAAATTCAAGAAAACGAGTTTGATTTTGATCGCACATGATATTACCCCTTAAAGGGTCAAGGAAGACAAAACAGACGGTGTGAAAAGTCATTACACACTTCGATAGCTTCAATAGTAACAAAGTAATATGAATATAAATTTGATAGTACACATATTTCTTTTCTTTTATAACTGGAAATTTTGAAATGATTTTTACAAAGATATCAGGTTCGAATCAGGAGACAGAAGCTCGGAAACAAAAGGGGAAGATTAAGCACTGAGGTTGACCAGTATTCGCCAGTTGACCTCTGACCTGCTGTGATGGGAGTCGTGGGAAAAAACATTCATCGCATTCAAACGAATGTTTGAAGTAGCAGCTGACATTCCGCCTCCTGTTAGCACTGACCAAACTATCTCCCTAAAGACTCGAAAGGACTGATTTTTTTATCCCCTCCATTGAACACTTCGAAGAAATATATGTCAACTATTGACCTGATTAGAACGAAGTTATAAATATTTGTTTGCGGTTAACTACTTCTAACCACGTCATTATACAGTTTTTATGGAGAACACTATATTTAAGATTAGAGAGTTAGGACCTTTCCAGATTAATAGACTTGAAATGATATATAATACAAGTAAAAGAAATCGATTAGATTTCCCTGTAGAGATAGAGATTCCCCTGTAGAGATGATCGGATAGGATTAGCATATTTTTGAGCTATGTGGTAAGTTATCTACAGTCTATGGTAGTTAGTGTCCAGAAACTTGCCACTGAACAAACTGTATATATATTCAGGGTGCATTGAGTTGATCAGTTGTCCACATCATTGATAGGTAGCTGTCAAGATAATCCTAGCTATATTTTTGACAAGGTAATGTGAGAGCAACTCACCTATTACACGGTTCGGAGCATGATTATATTAATAGGAATTATATAAAAGCCCTCACCTTGTATAGCGGAACTTATCCTGCATAATTGAAAATCATTACTATTCGATCGATTTCATTTCGAGGTCCTAAAGTGAAGAAGATTGCCGCATGAAGAAATATTGCTTTTCAAGGCAGCCTGGAAACAGGATCAGAAGGATTCATTTTAGGCCGAGGAATTTTCTGATTAAGGCGAAAGATGTTGATTTGAGGGTTTTTTTTGTTTTTTTTTTTGTGGGCAGGAATCAGCCTTTGAGTAACATATTAGTCATCATATCGTGGACTCAACTAATATCGATTTGCAGCATAATCAGTTTTGATATCTGAGATCAGTCTTCGCGTCATATATTGGTCATCATATTTTGGACAGAACTAAAATCTATTGCCAGCAGAATCCGTCTAAATATCATACTTTACGTCTATGTATTTCTCTAAAATGTGTCACTTCCATCACATTCGTTTTTCTTTTTTTCATATCCCTTTTAAAGCACCCCTAAGTTAGAAGATTCTTTCATCAAACGTCTGAAGCTTAAATTGCACACGTAGACAGAATGATATCAGAGAGATTGCCAAGGAAGCTCCGTTATGGAATGCCGGGTGGCAGAAGAGGGTGGGGAAACCCTCGACGACGTAGAGGATCTGAAAGCAATGGCAATTCGCCGTTGGAGAGGTTTTGAAACTTACAAAGCTACAAGGCATGAACTGTTGCCTGAGGCCTTGGACCTTTACGGACTTGAGTGCCCGTCTGGAAGTAAGTAATTTAGAAGATAGCTTAGGGCTTCAAAGCTTTGTAGTCAGTCAAAATGTTCTTACAAAACGCGCATGATGCGAAGAAGACTTTCTTTTACCCATTTATCTTCTTCATCGCTTCCAAGAAATCAAAGAATTTTATGTACTTCGCACAGAAAGAGCAAAGTGAAGAGATTCTTAAGAATTTTACAATTCTTATTTCTTTTTTTTTTACGGTACAATGACTTCCAATAACATAACATTTGTTAAGATCAGATACAATTGCCCAACTAAAGTAATTGAGGAGTATGACAACTATGCTCTAAAAGAAGAATGGTCGCCTAAATGGAAGCACACTTCAAGGAGCATCAATTACAGTTATGAGTAGTGTCATAAAATATTAATTACTCGTTTCATTGCTTTGATGTATACATCTTATTCTCTGAGTGACCTAGAAATGAAATAATATCCAATTACATTTCTATTGAAATATGCCAACAAACGTACAGGGGATGAGTTTGGTATCGAAAGATGTGGATATGTTTACAATGTTACGTTAATTGGTAAAGTAGTGGCAGGGCGGGCGAGCCATTCATTAATTAGTGATTCAAAGAATGATGACTCATTAGCGTATGGAGTAGTTCTTATTAAACTCTCTTCTAGTTCTGGCTACGTCTTCTCATGTCAGAGAAATGGGTTTCTTCTTCTTGTCCATCATGAGGGCTTCTCGGAGCTTGTTTCCCGTTATTGGTTTTCACAAACGCTTTGAAATAAACACTAATAAACGCTTTCCACACATATTTTTTTTAATTGAGGCATGTTTACTTTCTCCTGAATACATCCTTATGTACAACTTCCAGCCCCATAGTACAGGTTTTCCTACATGTACTGTCCGAGAAAAACCTAACTGCTATCCACATTATTGACCTCACCAGAAACTAACGATAACTTCACGGGGGAGGAACGCCTCCTGCTCGAGATTGTCAACCTAGTTGGGGACTCTTACATGATGCTACCAGCCGGAGCCAGCTGGTCTCAGATGTTTCAGAGAGGTTTTATTTCTCTATCACTCCTCCTTCATCCTGGCTTGGAACAGGTCATGGATCTGCGAGCCTTCTCATTTTAAGCCCCCAGCTCCGTAGAATTCTCGGGTTGATTTCAAAAGACAATGGAGGCAAATGGTTTAAGACTATTTTAATGAACAACATTAAAAAAATAACAGCAGCCGAAAATATCTTTCACCGCCTTCAGATAGCAGAGAATTAAAGTCTCCAATTCGCAGTCAGAATGATGGAAGGCCTAAGCCAAGAAAGCATCCCTTCATGCTAAGAACTCATTTCTATATCAAGTTTTCTCAAGGATTAGAAGAATCAAATGCTGAGACCTCTTTCGGATTATGCTCGCGCTTTACCCTTCCTCAGTGCTCAGAGTTTTATTCAAGCTAATGCTTTTGAAACTCGAATAAACTCCTTCATTAGTAAAGAAACATTCAGACGGAAGAACGCTGCCGTAATAGGAAGAAGTGGCTTTCCTAAATCCTATCCTAAGACAGAACGGAACGTGGCTGGTGCCCTTTTCAAATCCCCTTACTCGTGTTACTGCCTTAAGAACTAGCACCAGATGGCTCCTAGTGTTCGGCAGGTAGTGTGTAGTTTTTCGGAAGATGGCGATTATCATCTATTTGTTCTGATTGCTAAGTACATTTCGAAGAGTTGCTAAGTACACTTGTATGAATCTTTTGGGAGAAGGTTCCGTCCTTGGGATGGTAGGCTAATTAACAAGTACGGAAGGTTGGAAGGGATTTTTAGATAGTCAGTTATTTGCTTGTTTAATAGTGATTGCATATTATTATAATACATTCCACTCAGGAAATATAACAACTGAGCACTTTCCACAGCAAGTCAACTTCTACAATAAATAAAGTTTTGCTTTTTTAAAAGCTTAACCAAATTTTGCTGGATTGACATTGTAAATTCTTAAAGGAGCGATGCACTCAAAATATTTAATGCATTCCAAGTGGTAACAATGCAACAAAGTGATATCTTTAATGCGGATTGATTCCTAATGTTTGGTCATTTGTTGTACTTCTAACTAAAATGCAAGCAATGGGATTATTTCATTAAAGAGTAACCTGTTGCTTTACATTGATTTTTATTCATTGGACTGTGTAGTGTGTAGGTAAAGCCGACATAATGATGTAGGAAGCAGGTTGTGGAAGTAGGAACAGATGGTGTATACACCAACCTCGGGCAAAGCCTGCCAGGTAGCAGTTTGTTGGGTCTTCGACAAGTCCGATTATCATCTTTCCAACTTATTGTTATTATCTGTTGAAGTTACCCGAACCAATAGCTATGAATGTACCGTGACGTTTAAAAGCCTAGTTTGTAGTTTTTACAATATTGATTTAGATTTTCAGTAGGCTTATTTATCGAAGTATGAACTGATGGTAGATAAACCAACCTCAGACGTTGCCTGCCAGGTATCAATTTGTTGGCTCTTTAATAGTCCGATTATCATCTTAGTTTCTCATTGTTATCATCCGTTGTACCAGTAGTTATGAATGTACAGTAACCTATAATCGGTCATCTGTGTGTACAATATGGAATTTGCACACTACCTTCTCTAGTTAGGAGATTTCGCTAACGTTTTATAGCCTCCCTGAATAGCGGGCTAATGTAATTCAAATGTCGGATAAGGTAGACGCCGACCTTGAAATGGTAATCTACCTGGAGGCGGCTACCCCACTTATGAGTTAAGAAAATCTCATCCTGTACCTTCCATCGGTAGTTTCGTATTATTCCTATACCTATTTCTGTTCGTTTGCTCTTCATATTACGTGCCATGATGAGTTGAATATATATAAACCCTGGATATGTCAGTAGCTCAATTGAAGGGATCAGGGCAAAATAGTGCCTAGCAACATTCTTAACAAAACGTAACTGTAGCTGATATATGTTGGATATTATGTGGGACTATCAGTTGAAATGGTTAGGGGCAACAAGATTAAGTAGCATACAGAGCTTTTAGTCATTTTTTAGTAGCATTTGCATCATAGACTGAGAGTCCCACATAATAACCAGCATATAGCAGTTACATTTAAGTTTTGTTAAAAATGATGCTTGGCACTATTTTGCTCCGACCCCTTCAATTATTCCTTAGGAAACAGAGCTAGACAACGGGGGTCTTTTTAGTTTGGGGGAATATCATTAGTAAAATGCAATTATTGTTAAAACTTTGTTTAATTTAGTCAATACCTTATTTACACTTACGCTCAACCCTAGTTTGTGTTACTAAATAACACTAGGCGGAAGGTAAAATTAAACTAGAATTACAATAGCCATTCATTTATTAAAATTCAGCACTACATGTTGAACACCTCCTTAGTTATTCATAATAAAACTAATTTATTTTAGATTTGGTCAAAGAATAAAATATTGCATTTTGTCTAATAAATAAATAAAAAAACAAAACAAAAATAAACCAAGAACAGAATTAACCAAACATAAAATAAATTTATTTTAGTTTAAATTACTAATATTCGTCTTATTATATTTTCATTCTTTGAACTCTAATCGATTGATTCAACCTGACTAAAGTGCTGATTGAAGTCATACGTTCAAATCTCGATATCACGTGGTCATTATAGCGAAAGGTTCAACAATTTGGCTGTAATAATTGTATATTGAGTATTTGAGCTCCTGAAGAGTCACTAAAAGAAGTGTGAAACATGAAAAACTAAGGTTTAATAAATGAATTGGCATTACAATTCTAGTTAAATTTGAAATTGAGTTGTCCTCCTCATAATTGTTGACAATACTATTCAGAGACTTTAATTCTCCAATTCGCAGTGAGAATGATGGAAGGCCTAAGCCAAGAAAGCATCCCTTCATGCTAAGAACTCCCACGGCGGAGACCAATTGAACTTTTTGACTTTCTTATTGTGGCTTATCGCACATCCGCTTTAGTCACAACACCCACGGCAAAACGTTTATTGGTAATGTCGGAATTCTTTATGTTCAACAACAATGAAAGGAGGTTTTGTGTTGTTTACAAAACTATTCATAAAGTTCCTCCTGCGAGTAAAAGTGATTCATTCATCATTACTGTTTGCAGCTTGTCAATTGTTGAAAAGTAAGCCTTTCTATCGTCGAGTCATTTTCTTCCTCCGCCTCGTCATAGTTAATTAGAAGAGGCTTTAACGCATTACTGCTTTGATGTAGTAGAATGTATTGTCATGAATATACTCAATATACAATTATTACAGCCAAATTGTTGAACCTTTCGCTATAATGACCACGTGATATCGAGATTTGAACGTATGACTTCAATCAGCACTTTAGTCAGGTTGAATCAATCGATTAGAGTTCAAAGAATGAAAATAGAATAAGACGAATATTAGTAATTTAAACTAAAATAAATTTATTTTATGTTTGGTTAAACAAGAAAATAAATAAATAAACTTAAAAAAATCGAATCAATTAACAAAAACATACAACTAAAATTAAATCTCTTTTTCTTTATTCATTACTTTTTCCTTTATTTATCTAAATAATATGAATGCTTTCTTTTCTTTTACACTTGGACAGGTTTATTTCTTTTTCTATAATGTCTACATCGAATGTATGTTAATTTTTTTAAGGAATGGTTATAGCTAGAGCTGTTTTATTCTTCTCATCAGCCACATTTTTAATATGCTGCTTATTTTTTTTTTCTATATTTTTTTACGGCACACCGAAACCTAGGACATTGGTACCGGGCTATCTACTGGACGGCTTCTTGGTTTATTTTTGTTTTGTTTTTTTATTTATTTATTAGACAAAATGCAATATTTTATTCTTTGACCAAATCTAAAATAAATTAGTTTTATTATGAATAACTAAGGAGGTGTTCAACATGTAGTGCTGAATTTTAATAAATGAATGGCTATTGTAATTCTAGTTTAATTTTACCTTCCGCCTAGTGTTATTTAGTAACACAAACTAGGGTTGAGCGTAAGTGTAAATAAGGTATTGACTAAATTAAACAAAGTTTTAACAATAATTGCATTTTACTAATGATATTCCCCCAAACTAAAAAGACCCCCGTTGTCTAGCTCTGTTTCCTAAGGAATAATTGAAGGGGTCGGAGCAAAATAGTGCCAAGCATCATTTTTAACAAAACTTAAATGTAACTGCTATATGCTGGTTATTATGTGGGACTCTCAGTCTATGATGCAAATGCTACTAAAAAATGACTAAAAGCTCTGTATGCTACTTAATCTTGTTGCCCCTAACCATTTCAACTGATAGTCCCACATAATATCCAACATATATCAGCTACAGTTACGTTTTGTTAAGAATGTTGCTAGGCACTATTTTGCCCTGATCCCTTCAATTGAACTACTGACATATCCAGGGTTTATATATATTCAACTCATCATGGCACGTAATATGAAGAGCAAACGAACAGAAATAGGTATAGGAATAATACGAAACTACCGATGGAAGGTACAGGATGAGATTTTCTTAACTCATAAGTGGGGTAGCCGCCTCCAGGTAGATTACCATTTCAAGGACGGCGTCTACCTTATCCGACATTTGAATTACATTAGCCCGCTATTCAGGGAGGCTATAAAACGTGAGCGAAATCTCCTAACTAGAGAAGGTAGTGTGCAAATTCCATATTGTACACACAGATGACCGATTATAGGTTACTGTACATTCATAACTACTGGTACAACGGATGATAACAATGAGAAACTAAGATGATAATCGGACTATTAAAGAGCCAACAAATTGATACCTGGCAGGCAACGTCTGAGGTTGGTTTATCTACCATCAGTTCATACTTCGATAAATAAGCCTACTGAAAATCTAAATCAATATTGTAAAAACTACAAACTAGGCTTTTAAACGTCACGGTACATTCATAGCTATTGGTTCGGGTAACTTCAACAGATAATAACAATAAGTTGGAAAGATGATAATCGGACTTGTCGAAGACCCAACAAACTGCTACCTGGCAGGCTTTGCCCGAGGTTGGTGTATACACCATCTGTTCCTACTTCCACAACCTGCTTCCTACATCATTATGTCGGCTTTACCTACACACTACACAGTCCAATGAATAAAAATCAATGTAAAGCCACAGGTTACTCTTTAATGAAATAATCCCATTGCTTGCATTTTAGTTAGAAGTACAACAAATGACCAAACATTAGGAATCAATCCGCATTAAAGATATCACTTTGTTGCATTGTTACCACTTGGAATGCATTAAATATTTTGAGTGCATCGCTCCTTTAAGAATTCACAATGTCAATTCAGCAAAATTTGGTTAAGCTTTTAAAAAAGCAAAACTTTATTTATTGTAGAAGTTGACTTGCTGTGGAAAGTGCTCAGTTGTTATATTTCCTGAGTGGAATGTATTATAATAATATGCAATCACTATTAAACAAGCAAATAACTGAATATCTAAAAATCCCTTCCAACCTTCCGTACTTGTTAATTAGCCTACCATCCCAAGGACGGAACCTTCTCCCAAAAGATTCATACAAGTGTACTTAGCAACTCTTCTAAATGTACTTAGCAATCAGAACAAATAGATGATAATCGCCATCTTCCGAAAAACTACACACTACCTGCCGAACACTAGGAGCCATCTGGTGCTAGTTCTTAAGGCAGTAACACGAGTAAGGGGATTTGAAAAGGGCACCAGCCACGTTCCGTTCCCACCTGCCGTCTTAGGATAGGATTTAGGAAAGCCTCTTCTTCCTATTACGGCAGCGTTCTTCCGTCTCAATGTTTCTTTACTAATGAAGGAGTTTATTCGAGTTTCAAAAGCATTAGCTTGAATAAAACTCTGAGCACTGAGGAAGGGTAAAGCGCGAGCATAATCCGAAAGAGGTCTCAGCATTTGATTCTTCTAATCCTTGAGAAAACTTGATATAGAAATGCGTTTAACAATATCTAACATTCTGGCTTCATTCATCGTAGAGATTAAATTAGCAGGTTAGCAGCTCGCAGGACAAGGTTGTCGGCACAGACAACGAGAATCGATTGAGCTGACTGCTACCAGCTACAACGACAAGCTAGAGTTTAAATTAGCACTTTAGCAACTCGGAGGAGGAGGTTGTCGACACAGAAAAAGAGAATCGATAGTTCTAACTGCTATCTGCTACAACGACGAGCTTAGTGCTTAAATTAACAGGTTAGCAACTCGAAGGACAAGGTTGTTGGCACAGAGAAAGAAAATCGATAGTTCTAACTGCTATCTGCTACAACGACGAGCTTAGTGCTTAAATTAACAGGTTAGCAACTCGGAGGAGGAGGTTGTCGACACAGAAAAAGAGAATCGATAGTTCTAACTGCTATCTGCTACAACGACGAGCTTAGTGTTTAAATTAACAGGTTAGCAACTCGAAGGACAAGGTTGTTGGCACAGAGAAAGAAAATCGATAGTTCTAACTGCTATCTGCTACAACGACGAGCTTAGTGTTTAAATTAACAGGTTAGCAACTCGAAGGACAAGGTTGTTGGCACAGAGAAAGAAAATCTATAGTTCTAACTGCTATCTGCTACAACGACGAGCTTAGTGTTTAAATTAACAGGTTTGCAACTGGAAGGACAAGGTTGTTGGCAAAGAGAATCGATAGAGCTAACTGCTACGATTCCAATTGTAGAGTTTTGGCTGCGGCTTCTTAACTGCTAACCACAGTATCTATTATTTCTAGTCGTTAGCAGTAACCAGCTGACGCTGGTGGCGATAAACTGCTAAAAATAACAGATCTGCAAATAGCAATCCGTTGCTATCGGAAACCTTTTTTAATTTTAAAGAATCCGATCAGGATCAGCACTTAAGCTGTTCTCTGAATTCTGAAAATTAACATTCATTAGAAAGATTTTGTGGAAGCCTAGGCTTATGTAGAAGTTGCTGTTTGTCATGAAGAGTGCCTAAGGGAGTTCTGAAGACACCGGGAAAGGCTTGATATTCTTCCTGGAGCTTCAGCTAACTCATAACATCCCTTCTTCCTACTTCCCATTTACCTTCCCAACAAATGTACTTACTATTTCATATTTTTAAAACAAATGCATAATAGGGTCTCCCCGTGGTCTAGTGGCTAACGCCTTAGATTCTCTTGCGGGAGATGGTGGGTTCAGATTAATGCTTTAAAATTATTTCACTGATTACACAGGGTTTACCGAATTTAAATGGCAAAAGTTCAGAAGCGCATAGGGCACCAAAAAACTAAGCAGCGGATGGAAATGTGGTTCCAACACGATGGATGTCCAGCTCATTGTAGCAGAGCAGTTCGAGCTTAGCTGAACATAATTTCCACAAGGATGGATTGGACGTGGAGGAATAGTATCTTGGGAAAGCCGTTCACCTGATATGACACCCTAATGGAGAACCTTGAAGCAGGAAGTTTATTCGGTGTCAATCGAGAGCAATTAAGAGACCAAATCATCGACGCAGTACACTAAATATCACCAGAACAATGTTTAGCTGCAATTTATAAATCAGTACTAGATGTAGTGCTTGTATTGCTGCAAGAGGGCTACATTTTGGCTAATCTCTACATTTAATAGATGATAACATAAATAAAATGTCAATACATCAATACAAAAATGAAACCTTTTTATTTTCTTCTTGTTTTGCGATTTTCTCTAAAGCGCAGCAAAATCGAGCAAATCTCTAAAGGCCTTTCTGTCTTGGTTTTCAGTCCACTACATGCTCCTGAAGTTTTGCCATTTAAATTCGGGACATCCTGTATATATTACCGCTATAATCGGTATTAGAGGGTGGGTTTGGCTCAATCGTAGAGCACTCTACTCATTTTCTTGAGACGGTGAATGCGAAACTCGGGTGTGTCTTGTACACACCTCTAAAGAAAAAAAAACGGGCGAGCGGAGCATAGTACTGACCACACTATCTAACTAGTGTGCCATGTGAAGGTTGATGCTTATACAATATCTTCCCCTCTTGGCCTTTTACGGGTGCTGATTTTTTGAAAAAATTATATACGAGTATGAATACCTAATTAGAGCCTTTTAAGACAATAACATTTTCAAGCTTCAGAGAAATTTGATACTGTTTTGTCTGTCAGAAACTTTGGCTCTTTTACACGAAACTTGCCATGCTTTTATATGAAAAACGGTAAGGTAATTGGCAACGCACTCGAGCTTAAACGGGTATATTTTAGTTCACAAGAAGATGTAAACAAACGAAAAAGCGTTTATTTTAATTATGAACTACTTATCCGTACAGTTACATTACACAAAACACAACAATTATTTCACTTTGAAACAAGAGATCAATCATACTACTCACTTTTTACGACTCTCCTGTCCTTCATTCTAATAAAAAAATTAGACAAAGAAAACAGTTCCCATGTTCCTATCTCTGAGAGTTCCGTTTTTATTAAGACTGGATAATTTCTTCCCTCCATAACCTGAGTTACGTAGTAATGCAGTAGACAGAATAGAAAGAAGAGTTACTTTGTCCTATCTTTTACCTGAAAACTTCAGAGGTTACCTAGCCTAGACTAATTTACTTAGAACCTAGGTATAACAGGTAACATCCTCCTCCTCCAGTTACTCAGACCTCCCGATGGAATTTCTCAGCCAGGCCAGACTATCAGAAACATTACTACTTACCAGTACAGTTACATTTCTTCCTAGCTCTCCCGCTTGGGAGTAACGCGCCTTCTAAGAAGTAAAATTATTTTTCTTTATGTATAACTCTCATCCTCACTAGGTTTCCAAAATAAGTTAACTGGTGTGACCGAGCAGTATCCCCGAATAACCATGTTCAGCGCGTTTGGGTTGATAGTTTTTGTTTCTCAAAGAACTGAGCTGTACACATCTTATTTAGGGACAATAATGCGATTAAAGTGGATAGAAATCCTTATTAAAGAATGTTTCATTAGCCCACGTCCTAGGGGAGCGTTAATTTTGAAGAAGTAGATACACATGTATATGTATATATATGTATATATATATATATATATATATATATATATATATATATATATATATATATATATATACAAACACACACAGGCACTCACAGGGTCGACTCTAATCTTGTATCATTATACTAAGAAATAGGATAAAAAATAAATCTTTTAAACACTCAAATGAGGTTTAACTCCTTGCTTAAAAACAATTACCTTACAAGATACACGCTCTCTTTATGAAAAAAAATCATACCGAAGCCAACGTTCACGTTCAGTACTCAAACGGAGGCCTAAAGAATCATGTGAACCCTAACATGTTACAAGATTCTGAAATACGCCTTCTGTTTTTAACATTTCAAATAACCCAACTATTTTAATTCAACACGCAAATGAGGTTTACCGACTAAATAATATTTCCTCCAGGATCATGTTCTTCATAAGTGAACTAGTATTTAACGAAGTTCCAAAAGAACAAACAACGTTTGGGATTATTTTTTACGAGTAGAATTTTACATGCATTTCAAATATAGGGATGTAACAAAACCAACCGTATACATTATGTACTCACTCTTTCTGAGACGTAACCTGGAGCCAAAATATAAATTTGGTCATATTTCAGCGTGAGACAAGCTTTAGCTATGATCTAACGCAACGCGTGAGTTAGACGAAAATGCGTCCCCAAATTAGTGCGCTCACTTTCCGAGACTTAACCTGGAGGCCAAAATACAAATTTGGCTGTATTTCATCATGGAACATGCTTTAGCCAAGATCGAGTATTTTTGCGAAGACCACATCCAGTTACTTTCGAAGTAGCAGTAGTGATTTATAACAGTTACTCGTACTCGCTGATAAGCTTACTGATGAGCTTATAGGTTCTTTGCTGGTTATCTATTACAACTTGCATTGTTATCTACGGTTATTATTCATATTAGATAATGGCAAGTAATATTTATTTACAAAAAGGTTAATATGATCAAAATCAATTCTCACAACTACGAAAAAAGTTATGAAGCATTAAAGTTAACTGTTTTGAAGGATAACATAAACAATGATATTTGTAAACACACATATTTTATTCATTGAGAGGAGATCGTTGACCGTAGATGATGCAAGGTAGGGATTGTCGGGGTTCGGTCACTGCTACTTAATAAAACTACATTTTATCATAAAAATGGGTTTATTGTGCCGACGTTTCGGCTTGAACATCAAGCCTTCATCAGGGCGATGGGAAGATAGAGAACTATTCCTCACAAATGCGGGATCATTTGTGAGGAATAGTTCTCTATCTTCCCATCGCCCTGATGAAGGCTTGATGTTCAAGCCGAAACGTCGGCACAATAAAACCATTTTTATGATAAAATGTAGTTTTATTAAGTAGCAGTGACCGAACCCCGACAATCCCTACCTTACATATTTTATTCCTTTTCTCTCTCTCTCTCTTTTTGGATATTTTACATTTATTTAGCATTATGGTCATACGTGCTACGCGTTTCCGCTCGCTGCGATCACTCAAGAAGATTTCAAAATTCTAGTCTATCCAACCCGCTAAAATTAATAGAATTCTATTACTTTTTCCGAGTAAGAAACCAATCGCTTTTTCTTTGTCAGGAACTAATTGTGAAAGACCCGTTTTTTTCTCACTAACATGAGCAGAGCTTTTTCATAAACAAAAGCTAATTCACTGTTGAAGGTTACTTTACTCCCAGCAAGAACCAATACAATTGCGTATCGGAATCCTCCAATAGGAAGGCAAAGGAGTTATGCGCATGCGCTAAATCACTGATACAATCACTACTGCTACTTCAAAAGTAACTGGTCTTCGCAAAAAGACCCCCAAGATCTAACTAATCTAAGGGAGTTAGACGAAAATGCGACCCCAAATTAGCGCGCTCATTTTCTCCTTACGTCCGGACCACTTCCAGCTAACTTCCAGGTAACTTCAACATTTGTCGAAATGAAAGTACTAGAGAAAATATAATTGAAATCGGCAACCCACCAGCTCTGTAGGTGTCCTCATTAGTCCCCAAAACAAACTTCTTTAATGAAAACTACGCAAAAGTGAATTGTAGGAATATTACCGAAATAGAATATTAATAACAAATTAATTTTCTTATAAGTTTCGCTGACTTGATATACGATATTCAATGACGTGAGTGAATACCAATTGCACATTAGTGCAGGTCTTTGTGTGACGAATGAAAGGTACGGACACATTATACCTAAGGAGCAGGGATTTCATGCACACCGAGGCACAGGTTCGTGTTCAAAGAATCTTTCTGCATATTTAGATAGCACGGGGCCGTTTTCAATCTTCCTTTCCCGCCTCTCTCTCTCCCCATCCACTTAACTTATTGTGTTCCTACATCGAAAACACAATAATAAGATGCAAATAACTTCCTAACCAACCTTGATATTGGCGTGTTTATTTGAATGAAAAAATAATGCGTATCTTGTATACCGGCAATCAGAAACATGCAGACGTTATGATTTCTGTCGTTTACGTAGACCACCAAGGTGTTTTTTAGCCATCAGATAAACACGATCCTTCGCCTAGCTTTCCTGCAACTTGCCATTAACTGAACATTGAGCTCTATTTCCGTGCTCGAAGTACACGTCGTTTTTGTATTGATTTAAAAAAAAAAAACTGCATTTCTAACATTTCTTAAACAGTATCTGGAAATCCAGCGTATCAAGATATTATATTTAAGCCATGGGCGTATGTAATAGGAAATAATTTCCGAAGGGAGGGACTAGGAGAATTTCGGGGGGAGGGGGCTGGGATCATTTTGGGGGTATGGTATACTAACAATCTAGAACTTGGAATAGTTAGTCAACTAAAACGCTATTACACCCCAAAAAAAATTGTTTTCTGGACTAAGTGATCTTATTTAATTCATTCTTAAGGGATTCGGCTAAGAGAAAACGTCAGATTTTCAGAAACATCTATATTCGGAACGTTCCCACATGCTCTTTGGCAGCATTCTTGTGCAGTAAATACCTAAGTGACAGATGAAGAAGGCGGAGGAATTTTGTGCTCGAGAAGACTGCCAAAGAGCATGCCGAAATCTGCTATTGTTTTAATAATTTGACTTGTACATAAAGAGATTTCTTCTTCTGATTCATGAAACCAGGAACACGAATCACCTAAGCCTGTTAAAAAACAAAACAAATGATAATCAATCGAAAAGGGACACCGGAAGGAAGGTAAATATGAACAGGAAATTACCTACCTAGAAAAAGTAAAAAAAAAAAACAATTATTTTAATGACATTATTTTTACGGCCACTTCCTTCGTGTAATATTACACAATAGAACTGCCCATCGGCACAGTAAAATAAACTTATTGATTCTCAAAAAGCTTTGATTGTCTCACTAACTGAACAGGAATGATGGCCGGGAGAGAAATTCAGGTTGGCGCTTCCTGGACCTTTCATTTCCTCTACACGACGGAAGATGCAGCATGCAATCCCCGGTAGATAAGCTTCTTATAATCCCATGAGTCAATTCTTTGGAAGAATCGGAAATCTATGCGACATTATCGATTCAAATGCATTATTGCCTTTTACTTCTATGTTCTAGGCTTAACTTGTATGAAATCAACAGGACTATGGTAATGAGACAGATAGTTAAATTATTTAGTGATAAAGGAGAGTCTACTTATATCTAAGGCGATATTTCATTTTATTGTTACAATATCTGTCTAACTTGTATGAAATCAACAGGAATATGATAATGAGGCAGATAGTTGAATTATTTAGTGATGAAGAAAAATCTACTTATTTCTAAGGCTATATTTAATTTTATTGTTACAATATCTGTCTAACTTGTATGGAATCAACAGGAATATGATAATGAGGCAGATAGTTGAATTATTTAGTGATGAAGAAAAATCTACTTATTTCTCAGACGATATTTAATTTTATTGTAAAAATATCTGTTTGACTTGTATGGAATCAACAGGAATATGATAATGAGGCAGACAGTTGAATTATTTAGTGATGAAGAAAAATCTACTTATTTCTCAGGCGATATTTAATTTTATTGTTAAAATATCTGTTTGACTTGTAGGAAATCGACAGGAATATGAAATTGAGGCAGATAGTTGAATTTTTTAGTGATGAATTAGGATCTACTTATATCTAGGGCGATATTTAATTTTATTGTTAACTTATCTGTCTAACTTGTAGGAAATCAACAGAAATATGATAATGAGGCAGATATCTCGCATTCGCCTACAAAACTATAGCTTTAGTTTAGATTTACTGCATAGATTCCTGATCTTCGTTATGAATTGTAATCTAAGCAATAATCATACTAATACGATATTTAACCCCCGGGCGTGCGTATTTGGTAGATACAACAGGCGTTTTAAGTTCAATAAGCATACACTCATTCATTAAAATTCAGTTTTGTTTTTAATTAATATAATATTTATTTTTTAATTTTAATAATAATAAAGCATTTATCGCATTGGAATAATTATAAATGTTTAATTGAGCTAAATTTTTAAACCTATGTTATAATTCTTGTAAGGCAAATCAATTTGGTCTTTTTGGATTTAATTTGTTTATATGAAGCAAGAACAAAAAAAATAAATAAATAGTCTTTCAAATTAAATTTAATTATTAAATAAAAAAAGAATATTAGAAAACATACCACTAAATATAAAACGATTGTAGCTGTTATTTTGGGTTAACTAAAAATATACCCTATCTGATAGAAAATGAAAATAATAAAGTGAACAAATAAGCACAATAGGAAAAAATAAGGACATCACGAGAATAACAGATCTATCATCATGTAATAATATTATATCTTCAATAGAATGACAAAGCATGTAAAAATAGGAACATCAGTGTTCGAGGAAGCACGCTAAAATTGTACTTTTATCTTTTTTTGTCAACAATGGAAACATTATTGTACTCCATTGTATCTACCAAATAGACCTCAATTGGCAAATTTGATTTGAATGGAAAAATTTCATAAAACCCTTAAAAATAAATCAAATAAGGTCATTTAGTTCATATTCTATTTTGGGTGTAATAGCGTTTAAGTTGGCTAAAACTCTTCCAAGATCTAAATTGTTAGTATTCCATAAACCGGAAATGGTCTCAGCCCCCCCCCCCCCCCGAAATTTTCCCAGCCCCCTCCGAAATTTATTTATTTTTTTTATTTATTTATTTATTTTTTTTTTCAAATTATATTTATTTATTTAAAAGAATATAACAATCTGTTCCTGATACCAGATTATTTTCTATATACGCCCATGGTTGCCCTTATGTATCTACTGGATACCGCGCCTCGTCGAGGGTTAAGTTTATTGTTATGAATTCGGCCTAACTCTTATGGAGTCGACAGGACTATGATAGTGAGGCAAGTGTTATTCATTTAAGCAAAGAATCAGATAATCGAACGACTATGAGGTCCCTTTTTATTAGATCATAGCCCGTGTTTCTGTATTCTGCCTGACCTCTAGCCCTGATGGAAACTTATCAAGAAAATAACCATAATTTTAATTCCAAGTTTTCGGCTACAACAGCAGGAAATCGCCAGGGCTAGGATGGTTTTCGAATGAGCTCCAATGAATTAAATAATCACAAATAGCAGAGCACCCATAATCTTCTGCAACCTATTAGAACTTAGGACTGTACAAAAAAGACGATTTTGTCATAACATATGAAGGTTATGAGGGAAACTGTTACTCTTTACACAGGTCATGTCAGGATGAACAAACGTCAACATACCCAGCAGGTTAGCAGGATCACAATAGATGTTTTTTGCCCCTAAGGGGGGACCCTTAGGGGGGGGCTGGTTCTATCTATCTTCCCGCACAATAAATGGAATGTTGCACTATCAAAAAATCCATTCTTAAAGCCAATTAAACCCCAAACATGATAATGCATCTTGCGGAATTATTATTATGTAATAACGGGAAGAATTTGCAGCTTTTCGCCGCCGTGGGCGGGCTTATTTACAAAAAGCGCGGAAAGGCAGAGAGGTAAAACAGGAGTAGGCGTAAGATGGAGGGGGTAAATGAATGAATGAGTCAGCTGGATAGAATAGTGAATGGTAGGATCACGCTGTTCCCGAGAGTATCCCCTTTCATTCACAACCATTTACAACTCTGCAATACTACATAGGCTCTGTACATAGTAAACACACACATATTTATATATTTATGTGTATATATATATATATATATATATATATATATATATATATATATATATATATATATATATACAAAATAAAAAAATACGTTGGTCGAAAAAAACAAGCTTTGGTACTTCCAGTCGAATATTTTTATTGTGTTTTTGTTAATTCTGAGGACTTGCGTCATTATTTCATCAAACATACGGTTTTTATGAAAGTGGAGGTAGTCTGAGACTGGCCATGATAGTTATAAAAACTTCATTCTTCATTATTTTTTGCTTATTATTGCCAACATTTTGGCTTAAATTTGAAGCCTTATTCAGGACCACAAGAGGAAAAAGAATTGCTCCGTATGGACCGACACCACTGGATTTGCACAATACTGAGTCCTGACAATTTCCCCCTTGGCATTCCTAGTCAATGATTTCTCTATAGATTACACGATTTCAGGGCTATGCTAAACACATACCTCAGGCCGTATGTAGTCTACAATGTATTTCTGAATAATTTGCATAGAATAACCCTCCCCCCCCTCTCTGTATATATATATATATATATATATATATATATATATATATATATATATATATATACATAGAGAGAGTTGTGCTTTTTATATTTTTACTGAACAGCTGACTCAATGATAAAAGGAAGAAGCTATGCCCGAGCCGGTTTCAATTTGAACATAATATAGAATAAACTACAACTTCTAATGAACAGATTTAATTTATTTTTACAACGTATTATCCTCTTTATATACCCACTAAGTTTCGTTACAATACATGAGAAAAAGCGGTGGTCATGAGAAAATTAGTAATTTAGTAAGAGCCGATTTAGTTTATTTTTACAGGGTATTTATGACGAATACCGGGTATTTTTGCGAAGACCACATCCAGTTACTTGTGAAGTATCTCTAGTGATTATATATTATATTATTCAGCGCACGCGCATAACTCTTTAGCTTTTCTATTGGCTATTCCTTTGGGCAATTCTATTGGTGTTTGCTGGTAGTAAAGCAACCTTCAACGCTCAAGTCAATCCAACTCGCAAAAATTAATAGAATTTTATTAATTTTAGCGAGTTGGATTGACTAGAGTTTTGATATCTTCTTGAGCGAGCGGAAACACATAGCTCGTATACCCATAATGCGAAATAAATATAAATATGTTATAGAACCACCGGAAAAAAAATCGGCGAGGAGGCCCCTAAACTTCACAATTACCATTGATTTTTATAATATTAACCTTTCTATTAATAAATATTGCTTGCTGAAATACATTCTGCTAATATTCAATTATGTTTTACAAGCCTAAAAGTAGTACTTACAAATACAAGTTATCTAAGAGTTGGTTAGAAACCATATTATGTAAATACAGTAGTAAAAAAAAGTTACTTTTAGTAGTGATTGCAGTGATTTTAAATACTTTTCTTTACTTTATTAACTTATGATTACTATATTCGTATAATATGGTTTCTAACCTTAGGTAACCTGTAAAGAAGAAAATTGATAACCAGCAAAGAACCTGTAAGCTAATCCGCAAGTACCAAAATCACTGTTTAAAATCACGACAGATACTTCAAAGTAACTTGATGTGATCCTCGCAAAAAGACCCCGAATACTGAGTTTTATGTTAAAATAACAAAAATTACGGCCAATATGGGCAAATTACTATTTTGAGTGCGGAGTAACCCCCTAACCCCTCTGCAGGATGACTGATTTTAGTGGTTAAGGATATCATACAATAGTTTGCTAAGGGAATTCTATATACATAGTTTCGTGGTGAAAAAACAGTGTTAGCAGGTGCGTACATATATATATATATATATATATGTATATATATATATATATATATATATATATATATATATATATATATATATATATAATTTTCGGAATCTATAAGATAGGATCCATTAAGATTTAAAGATATATTTCAAAAATTCTTTCATGAGTGCAACATCAATGTCTACTACATTCCTCTGAAATACGAAGACAAGGTATAGTTGGGATTCGGCTAGGAGAAAAACGTCACACTTTCATCAAGAAATCTGTATTTGGACGTTTCGGCTGCACATTGGCAGCCTTCTTCAGCTAAAAAATACAACCCACTGCGTTTACCAAATACCCTGCCAAACCCTGTCCTGTAATGCAGTGTACATAGGTGAAACCAAAAATTATATTCACTCCCGCATAACACAACACAAACGGACAATAAAAAACAAAGAAATCCACAAATCCGCCCTCGCAAAACACGCCATAACAAAAAAACACACTTTCAAGTTTGACGACACTAAAATACTGTCCACAGAACGAAACACCAAAAAACGACAGATTTCCGCATGCGTCCACATTAACTTAAACCCCAATAACATTAATTACAAAACCGACAAACAAAACACCTCCCCTGCTTACTCCGCCGTCTTCCATAAATTGTCCTGACCTCCTTTCTATCTTTGTTCCCAGGCTCCAGACAATTTTTCTACTTGTGTGTCCCAAAACTCTTAACACCTTTACAACCCGCTTTTACAACCTAGCAATTGCACTTCTTTCATCTTCACCGACATACCGCTTCCTCGCCCCTCCCCAAGTCAAAACTATAAAACCCCCTGTGTAGTTGCTGTCCCTCATACATTCAACCATGGTTACCTAAGTTGTTCTCGAGGTCTTCCTCCCTCCCCCCTAGGCATTCTCTAGTGGAACGTATCTATATATTAATTACTATAAATTGTATTCACTTATAGAATAGATTGTTTTTTCTCACCCTATGAAAAATGTTCCTTTTTGTACTGATTAGTTTTTTGTACTGTTTACTTACTACTTTCTACATGCTGTTTACTTTCCAACTACCGTATTTTCATTGTTTAAAAATAAGATTGGTTAAAATTTATTGTCTTTATGTATATACTACACTCATTTCTGCCTGTTTTTTACTTACAAGTTGTATATTTATTTTTTTACTTATAAGTTGTATTTTTTAGCTGAAGAAGGCTGCCAATGTGCAGCCGAAACGTCCAAATACAGATTTCTTCCTGAAAGTCTGACGTTTTTCTCCTAGCCGAATCCCAACTATACCTTGTCTTCGTATCTCTGCAACGGCTAACTATCTCCATCTTCCTCTGAAATGTGCTAAAATAAAAATGAAACGGCATATTATATCAACTTACAAGCTAATAATGCAATAATTCCAGACTGATTTGTCCTCTAATACTAATTGAACATTGGGTATGAGGGGCAATGGGAAAGACGCCAAATAGACATTCCCAGAATCCTAAGCCACATGCCATCTTAGCCTTGCTCCAAGCCTAGTGGGCACTTTTTGTTGGCCCCAAATGTTTGCTGTGAGAAATTAATTTTCTTTCTTTCAACTGTCATTCTGTTCCAGGAATTGTGGCGTAAAACCATATGAATGCTGAGACAGGACACATTGAATGATACTCTAGATATAATAATAGAAAGGCACAAGAGAGTAAAATAAATGCATAATATTTTAGTTTTTTTCTGAACTCTGACAACTTTCTTTTTAGCGCGGTTCCTCCCTCCCTCAATAATGAGGAAACCCGCTTATGAGGTTGACCTCATGACGCCGACTAGAAAATTTTAAATTTCAGAACCTATAGATCTCAAAAATAACGGTGGCTTTAATTTGTGTGTGTGTGTGTGTGTATATATATATATATATATATATATATATATATTTGGTCACTGTCTCACAGGCTCCAAAAAAGGTCTAATTTTGATGAAATTTGTTAAAGAAATCTGTCGTCTGATTTGAAATGTCAAGTTCGTTAACCAGCAGAATTCACAACCGAAACATAGTTTTTGGGGCAAACTTCGCGCGAAAAAAAAAAAAAAAACCCTGCAAAGCTTACGTTTTCGAGTTTATTTGCTTGCAGGGGCTTGTTTTATAGGTTTCTTAACATATGAAAACGAGTAAAACCATTTTTGAGGCGGCATCTGCAACCGTTCCTGAGAAAGTGGGAAAAAAGTTTTTGTAAATTATTTTCGGTTTGGGTACTTAAAATCGTGGGATTTAATTGAAATATTTTCTACATGTTTGAAGTTCATCTAAACTAAGATGTTGAATTTGAAGTTAAGGAAATATTTTATTAATAGACAAAAAAAGTTTTATGATCTTTGTATTTTTCTGTAAATATCTGAAAAATGGTTGGAAAATCAAGTAGTAAGTAGAAAGTGACCATTCGAAAGCTTACGTTGAGAAGGCCGGGGAGTCATTTTTAGGTAAGGTAGTGGCAGAATGCCCTTGTCATCTTTCACGTATCTGGAGCCATAAAAGTATTTCACTAAAGGTCTAACCAAAATAATAACTATTTATTTTTTATAAATATGGTACAGATCGAAATAATAGTACTCCATTTTATGTACTATTTTATTTTTGGCACGCCCTACATGTTTCGTGGCCTTTATGCCACCTCCTCAGGGGCCACTAAATCCCCATTTGTGAATAGCTCGCCACTCATTCTAATACTATATAGTCTTAGTATGGGTGGCGAGCTATCCACACATGGGGATTTAGTGGCCCCTGAGGAGGTGGCATAAAGGCCACGAAACATGTAGGGCGTGCCAAAAATAAAATAGTACATAAAATGGAGTACTATTATTTCGACCTGTGCCATATTTATAAAAAATAAATAAATATACATAAATAAAGGTCAGAAATCGTGGAATTGAATAAAAATAATAACTGTTTCTATTTTGAAATTTCCAAATAACACTAGGGATAAGAACGGAACCGCGCTATGATGACGCAGTTCCTGCGAGTCTGACTTTTTTTGAATGATTGGACTGCCAATGTAAATTTCACTGATAAAACTTTCCAGAGCCTTCGGGATACCTAGCCACATCAGAACTGGGCAATCATTGCGAGATCCACGCAAATTCTAATTGAAGCCACAACGTTTTTAAAATAAATATACAGAATTATTTATTTAGTCATATAACATGGTTCCTGCGTTTGATAATGGGAACCATAGTGTGATCCAAATAACAGATGCCACTAAAGGTGTAAATTTGGGACTGCTTATTTATATACTTTTCCTACTCGCGTTTGGTTTAATTTGTTCTTTACGGATAACATGTAGATAATCAAAACACCGCTACATGGGAAAAGGACGACACCAGATCCCTTGCCATTTTTTTAAAAATTATATGAATTTACTCGCGTAAGGATGCTACAGAAGAATATAATATTCTAGCAGCACAATAACACCACCTGTTTGAGTAAATGTGGTACTAGACCCTGATGCCAAGCCCTTAGGAGCACCTGTGTCCCGTATCTCATCCTACCCTAAGCCAGGATTGGGGCATGAGTAACACAGTGCCACACCATGAGGAACACCATAGCACACCATGCTCTAATCTTACTCACTCCTCAACAAGCAACGTCTTTCGGAAATCACCTATTTTATCTTCACTCAGGAACGTTAGCTCTTTCCAGTCTTTTTAACATTGCATTACCTCCTAGCATTGCAATTAGTAACTAGTTGTCTTTTGGAGGGTATAGAACTTTGTTGGTTGTTGTCTTGGAATTTTTCTTGATTGTACTTGTCAACATGAGAAAGAGAAGAGGTGGAACGTACATTCGACAGGTGGATGACGATAAAAGGCCGTTTTTTTTAGATGGAAAAAAGAAAACGGACGACAAATTAATTGCACAGAAAAAGGATATCTGAAGAATAAAACTACAAGGTTGAATCTCTCCTAGACGAGAAAAGCGATAATGACTAACCTGAAAATCGCATGCTTTGTGGGGGTTATTTGAGGTTTATATTTTGTGATAACTAATTTTTACCAAGTCCCATCAGCCCCCTCCCCCTTATATACGCCCATGGATAATCCTTCATTTAATGAACGAACACTTCCGAAGACGTCACTTTCCACTTACGACAATATTCGAAATATAAGAGAACTGCCATTGCCTGTCTATGCAACAAATAATTTGCTGAGGGGCCGAATTTTTATAATTATTTATTATACCTGATTTATCTATCCAATTACTTCCAAACCTAAAGCAGTTATAAGCAACTAGTGATAAGACATTAAAACTAGGCATAAGTGATTGATAACAGGTGGAGTCCTGAGAGGGAGAAGAAGAGAAAGTACTGAAAGAAGGCTGGAAGTAGAGTGGACTCGGCTACTGGATATGTGCTGACGGTAGAAAAAGAGAACAAAGGCTGAGAGTAGCCGAGGCTCCGAGGAGGGAAGAGAGACCGTTCAACACCTGTTAGGCAGATTCAATAGTCTCTCGAACAGGTGTTGAAGATCTACTAATGTTTCATTCCTAATCATTCGAGTAGGTATAAACCTCAGCGAGTGTGCTATAAAGATTAGAGCTCCGTGTTTCGGTATGAACTTTATGATGTAGTTGATTTGAGTTACAGTTTTCGTGATTTGACTCGGTAATATAGTTCTACGAACCACTCGGAGATACAGACAATCACTAACTTTAAATGCCCTCTCGCAGGATAGGTTTATATGGACCAGATGTATCTGAAGATGTTACTATGAACTTCATGATGCAGTTGATTTAACTTACTAATATACTGTCGTAGGATAGATGTATTTGGATGACGTAAGGAGCTCGTCGAGTATTTTCTGATCTGTTTAAGCAGTACTTTCCCCAAAGGGTGCATAAACTAGTAAAGGGATTCATCTCACTTAAGTGGCTTCAGGATCAAGTTCCATCCCGATGACAAAAATGGAAGTTGAAAAATAATCTGCAATCCATATTATTAATACCTACTCGTATATCTACTATATATTTGTCAAATACCACTCACTCACTCACTCACTACTGACCTATCATCACCCAGCCCAAACCACTCGACAGAAAAATTTGGAATTTTGCATGGACACTCCCTATAGAACGTAGACACTCGCTAAGAAAGTACTTCTTTATATTCGAATTTTTAAGTATATTTAGAGGGGTTTAAAGTTTGGTTAAAGTTGGTTAGAGCAGGCAAGCCAAGGCAGCATGCGTTGCCATGACGTTAACAGAACAGCTGTTACCGTACTGTATCCATTTCATAGTATTATTTTCAATTGGGGTTAATTTCAACTATGATGGCCGACCTTATATTACTAGAAATAAACGGTGATTTTGTCCATTATACAGTTTACGCCCTGGTGATGGTCCATCCGAGGTAATAATATCCCGAACCACTTGACACAAAAATTTGAAATTTTTCACAGACAATCCGTTTAGAATTTAACACTCGCTAAGAAAGGTTTTGTATTCAAATTGTATTCAATTTGTTTAAGTACTTTGGGGGGGGGGGGGTTGAATTATGAAGAAGTTCCTCATCGGCTCAAAAATGGACGGATTTTGATGACATTTGGTACAACAATCTTTCTTATCATTTGAAAGGTCATGTTCATTAACCAACTGAACCCGTTTACTGGAACATGGTTTCTGAAGCAAAAGTTGCGCGAATAAATCGGAACGCTTACATTTTCTTACATTTTACCTTAACGCAGGAAAACGAATGAAACCATTTTTAAAGCGATTTCTGTAACCGTTTACGAGGAAAATTGATAGAAATACTTTTCCAAACTAATTTTCTGTTTGGGTATTCAGAAACGATGATTAGTTCACTTGAATCTTGTACCAGTTATTTGACATTCATCTAATCAAAGATATTTAAACTTTGGTATCGTTTGGAGGTAAGAAGTATATGGAAGAAAATTGTATTAATGGGGATACAAAGTTTTCTGATCTCAGTATATTTTCTAAAATATCTCGAAATCGTAGTAAGTGGAAGGCGGCTATTCGAAAGGTTACTAAATTCTCTACAAAAAAGATTCTGTTGTAATGTTCGGTGGGGCGATGTCAATCGAAGAGATAAGTGCTTAAAACTTCAAAGTAGTTAATTTAATTTTTTCAAAGTGTGATTTGTCTCTGTTTACCTACCTTTTTTAGTGGTTGTTGTATTTTTTTTTTTTTTTTTTTTTTTTTTACTCCCCAACGGAAACAAGCACGGTTACCTCCACATGGTGTTTCCTGGGTAACTCTAAAGTCCGTGCAATAATAAGCTGTACAAAATAATGTAGTAGCGTTAATTTTGATAATACCTTATTTAAAGCAATATAAAAACTACTTATCGGCCGTGGTGAAGCACGGCTAGTCAGCTAGTTATCAATAAAACACGTATGAAAACAAGACGACGATCTTCTACTGGACAATGACGAGCTTCTATTAAATGATAAATAATCAAAAGCAGCTTAACAGGTTTAAAGAAAAATTCGTCTAGAAGAAATAAGATATTGTTTGATTTTTAAAAAGGCAGAAATGTTCCTGAGAAACAAAAGACGGCGCTATCAATTTTCGTGCCGCCAGCGACAGATGAACATTCGCCAAGTAAGCAGACAATTGTTTCAGCGATCAAACTATAAAGGGAATAAACCCCTTGGATCGTTAACATTTTTCAGTTACCACACTTATAATAATTAATTGTTTGATGTATTTTCGACTTATCAAGAAATTTGACTTGAATTTCTTTATACTTTCGGCATCCAAGAATGCGTAACATGTAGAGCCAATTTTAATAAATTGAAGTTTATATTAACATGCCTACACAAGATTTTTTTTTGTATTCTATGCCAATAATACTAGTATAAGGAAAATAGCATTTGGATAAGAAAACAAAATGTCAACTTGGTTATATATATATATATATATATATATATATATATATATATATATATATATATATATAAGATATAAGTGCAGACCATCGAAATGGGTCCTTCCTCGGTTACTTAAATTACATGAAAAAAACTAAAAGCTAGAATTCTGATGTGCTCTGTGGATTTGGGTCAGTGCCCGGTTGTAGCAGGTTGACTTTTATCAGCAGTAAACATGCTGTAACAATTCCCTGGAACATCATAGAGTTTCGTAAACATCATAGAAATGTACCGTAGAAAACATTTTAATTACTCAAATTGATAATTGCCCCCAATATATTTCTCATTAATTAATTCGCCAAACTAAGAAATTCACTTAAAAAAAAAAATAATGAAATCATGATTAAGGCTCTTCCCACATATTTTATGAAATTTAATTTGACAAGATTGTTTTTTTTTGGGGGGGGGAGGGCAATCAGTCGAATAAAAAAATGCCATTTTGGCCTTCAGCTCGAAATGACTTATGTGACATCCCAAGGCTGGGAATGGTTCATGGGCATCTTCATTTTTTTTTTTCCAGACTATCTCCAGAACGAATTATGATCTACCGATTTTAGCTTAGGGCTTATGATTTATTAATTGTATGTTTAACACATAGATTTGCGGCGCTAATGGCCCAGATGTCGATGCACCGTAAAAAAAAAAAAAAAAAAAACATATATTCAAAGTTTAACAATAAAACTTAAACAACTTCCTACCTCGAGTTTAACTAAAGTAAGAAATATCAGACTAGCAATAAAAGCGTTATTCCAGCGTAAATAAATGAATAAGTTAAGATTATTCCAACACCTTGAATTTTAAACAGAGCAACAATCTTTCTGGGCACAAAATTTAAATTAATTTTTATCTTAGAAAATAGACATTAGAACAATTATTTCTCTTTAATAATAATTAAAAAATAATATTTAATTTAATTGAGTAAAATGTGAAATATTTAAAGCAAAACTAAATTTACAAATCGAAGGTGGCTCTTCTCAACTGTAATACCTCCTTCGCAGATGGATTTATATGCAGTATTACATTACATTTCAATACTTTAAATGAGTTTAACAGCATTTGAAAATGATAATACATTACAGAAAAATCCAATTGATAAACTTGTACTTACATATGCTATTACAAGTTTACAACAAGGGCTGGTGATAACTGCCAAATACCAGGGAGTTTAAACTTAGCACATTTTCCCATGAATAAGTAGATTTAAATATGCTTGAGAGTTTAAAATAAAAACGATAATTTTACAAACATTTTTATATCTGAACAGCTGATTATTTTCTTACGTATTCCACTTGGTGCTAAAAATTGTGATAATTTATATGCGAGTGTGTCTGGTAGTAACCCTTTGAAATACCAATGTTTTTAAAAATAATTTTAAAATTACTCTAAAAATGATTTCAGGCGTTATAGACGATGGAACAAAGAACTACCAAGCATTAAGGCGATTCTAAGTGCAGTTTAGGTTTATGGATTTAAAGTATGTAGTTAGTATTTAAAATGTCGTCTACTACTTGTATGAATATAGGCAATAAGAGCCGTATTTCACCTTTAGTGAATATTATTCAATTCTTTGAACATTTAAGCATTTCAAATTAAATATAGCCCTATACATATCAAATCATTTTCCAATTTATTGACAAAAATAATAAATTTATGATTTCTTAATTCCTCAGATATTTCTCTGACACTTATCTTCGTACCGGAAATTTTCATTAATAAAAATAATAAGTAAATTTGTAGAATCGTATTACTCAATTTGATGTTAGCCGCAATTCAGAAATCTTCAGATCTTAACATAAGATAGGACTGGACTGGCCGATTTTAACGTCCATTTCTACATTAATTTCCTTGGATAACACGGTGGAAGATCAACACCCAGCTCTGCCGTTTTGAAAATAAACTAATTCCGAAGAGACATTAGGTATCTTAGGAAGAAAATATTCCAACATTCAGAAGCAACTATTGGCAGTTGGGATCCCCAACAGATTAGCCATGTAATAATATAAATATGTTAAATAATAATATATAATATAATATATGTATATATATGTGTGTGTGTTAAACATATATAAATAATAATACATATACGTTAAACATATATGTATATATTATTAAGAAATCATAAATTCATTGAACTTATTATTTCAGTCGGATTAGTTAATCAAACTACTTTTTCATATAAAAATGTGTTTTTTTGTCAAGGTTTGAGTTATGACGAGAAAAAAATGATCCATTTGAAAAACACTTCAACAAATGTTACTACGAATTGAAATAAAAAATAATACGAGAACGCGAATTGGAGAAATTAATTTCACATATGCATGTTTTTTTTTTTTTTTTTTTTTTTTTTTTTTTTTTTTTTTTTACGTTTAACAACAGCCTATTCAGGTAATGGTAATCTTACCGTTTATCACATTTAAACAGAATGCAGAGCTTAAGAAAGCGTCCGAAGTAAACCAAATGGAAATTCTAGGTCTAAATTGTCTGTCATATACTTAAACGATGACCATGGATTGAGCCAAAGAGCATTGACTTTCCAGAGGACTACGGATCGGTTTAATAAAATATAATAACTTTAATTGAAATATATATATATATATATATATATATATATATATATATATATATATATATATATATATAAAACTCGAAACACTTTAATACATTTTTTACCTATTTATTATCTTGAACTTATTATATTTTCTTACGGCGCTTCTGTATCTAGGCCATTAGCGCCGGGCTAAATACTGGTTGTCACCCTCACTAGTGCAGCAGGGAAATTATTGAACAAGCACTGAAATGAAAGTACTAAACTGCTGCAGGCCGGACTGGAAGCCGCATCTCCCACATAAGAATCCAAGGCGTGAGTCACTGGGCCACAGGTAGACCCTACAATTACTTTTTTTTTTTTTTTTTTTTTTAGGTCATTAGCGCAGACTTCCAGGGTGCAACGAGGAATTTTACCAGCGAGCCGTAGGATGATAAAATTCCTGCCGGAGGTTGGGAATCGAACCCACCATCTCCCGCTTATGAATCCAAGGCGCTAGCCATTAGACCACGGGAGACCCTACTTTATTTTATTAACTCTAGTTTTATTATGGTTTGACTTATTTTATTTGCAACAATTTATTTTATTTTTCTTGATCAATTGACTTTTAGTTTTGATATTTTGTCTAGTTATTACTTTTTTTTACGACGCATCGAAATATATAGGTTGCGTATCCACAACGACCCGCGTGGTTGAATTGCATAGAAAAAAGCAATAATTCTAATAATATTTCACCCAGAATTTCAATATCAATAAGCAAAATTGTTTCAACATGAAATATTTCTTAATATTTGAGAAAGCAGGAAGAATCGGGCGACAGAACCTCTTGCTAGCCGAACAAACAAAGGCTACAGCCATCCATATACCTGCCTGTAGAGAGACTGTCCCCCAACTCAGGCTTGACGCTTTGCCGGTTGCCTCTACATTCCATTACGGGCGCTGGCTGGCTCAACATTTACCCTACTTACGCCCAAAACAAAGACTACCAACTGTGTGGCAGTGTACCACCGCAGGAGGGAAGGGACTCACGACGTCGGTCGCGTTACGTCATTCATTGGCCCCTACCGGAAATGCGAATCAGTAGAAGTAAGGGAAATACCGGTTCATCGTAATTGTTGGTGTACAGGGTGACAAGAGACTCGTAATGAATCGAACAAGCAAAAGTCCGACTCGCAGGAGCTGCGTCATCATAGAACGATTCTGGTGACATTTGTAAAGGAATTGAAGCTGTTATTATTTTGTTTTAATCTTTAGTTAAATAAATGAAATCCGAGAAGCACCAGAAAAGGAAAATGGCAGTATCCTAAGCGGAAATTACTCCTTCCGACTTCACAAAGTTTGATCTAGGAATCCAATTCAAATACGTTTCATATTCTCTTTACCTTGTTTTACTAAAACACTCATTTTACTGTTAAATGTAATTTAAAAAATGAAAAAAAAAAAAAAAAAAAAACATTTATAAGTTGAGTGCTTAGTCAAAAGAGACTAAGCACTCAACTAAAGGCTGGAAGGATAATTTTGTCCTTTCCAGGTAAAACGCTTTATTGGCCCCAGCCATATGGCTATGCTAGCCCTTAAATGGTCAAGACAGGCTGTATAAGTGAATAAAAAACTAATATAATAATGAAAAAATACTAATTTCTCTGTTCCATGCATTGAAAAACTTCGACTAGAAACATTTAATACCTTGTTTTGATGTTTCGTAAAAACATTAACCAGCCCCTGCAAAAACAACTCGACGAACGGTAAGATTTACGGCCATCAATGCGCCGGAAATTGGCTTTAGCAAGGCGGTAATTACTCACTCCGCCTTCTCGACTTTCGCTATTACAAACAAATAATACAAACATACTCCTCATATACTAATCGCGTTAGAACCAATTAAATACTGATGCAAAAAGAGACAAAAACCTTTCACAGAGTGAAACAAAAAAATCTTCAGCACAGATTTTTCCTAACGAGATCAATATAGAAATATACATAAGAACACTTTTTGTCGAAAATTTATTAAGGCTTTGAATAGATGCCTTACACTTATCAGGCTTTCCGAACTCGTTATGGAAGCCGAAAATCTCAAAAAAATTCTGGTTTAACATTTTTCTGGAACACCGTTATAGATATGGCCACGTAAATAATATCACTCCCCCGCGTCAACTTACCTATGAAAAGTGTACTTGGAAGCTTATAAAGCCATAGATCGAAAATTCTGGGAATATAATAGTATCCGGTAGGCGGATTCGGATGTTATATATATATATATATATATACATGGTGTTCGCCGAAAAAAGGTAAATAGTGTACGAAAACAAGATATCATGAAATGAGTTTTAACATGTCGCAGTGTACTTCTACTATGTACACAGATTCAGTGGGGTGTAAAGTATATCCTTGGTCAGGGTATCTGTGACGACGCAGCCACATCCGTAGTGCAGCCGAAGTGAAAGAGCAAAGGAAACTCGAACTCGGGAAAAAATAACAAAAAATTAAACATTTGTGATTTATGACTTTATTTTCCGAAAAAAATATTTATTCTCGAGGAAAACTCATTGTGTTTATTATATTTTTTGAAATTTCGTTATTCATTAGAAAAGCTCATCATTTTTTGAAGAATACATTACTTTTTGAAACATCTTCGTTGAATTTTTTTCCTATATTATGATAACATGCGCGAAAAAAATATCCAGATTTTTAATTCAAATACTATAAAGCCGGTCTTTAATGTAAAGTAGGTGAAACTAATGAAAAATAAAATGTTGCCTGTTATAAATTGTAGTGTATTTTTGAAATTAAAAGGTGTAAAAAATTGTTTTAAAACCATCAAACCATCAAAACTCCTTTTTTGACACACTATGTGCCTTTCTTCGGCGAACACCATATACATATATACATATATATATATATATATATATATATATATATATATATATATATATATATATATATATACTCCACAAGCCTGTATAAGCATAAAACAATTGTTACCAGGCTCAGAATCGGTCATTCACTGCTGACTCATTCGCATATAATGACAACAATATGATCCGCTCTGCAGAATTTCTAAAATGACACTGACAGTAAAAAATATACTGACGAGTTGCAGAGAACTGGACATACCGCACCCAGGAGCCAGTGATACTGACTGATGGTAGCCCAACCACAGGCCCCATTATTCAAGATTCAAAAATTAAAAATATTTATAATAGAACATAAACATGAATTATTATCTGCTCCACAATCCGAAGTTAATGTTTAATTTTTCCTTAGTTATACAAAACTTTGTGCCTTTATATTTATTATCTGAAGGCGTGCAAATAAGTTTACGTATATACACAAATATTTCACATTCATTGTATTTTGTACATCAGAAAATATTTATAGAAATCAGAATTGTTTAGGACAGTGTGCCAATCTTAATATGTCAGAATAAAAAAAGCAAATCGCTTCATTGCGGGCTAGTAAATCCAATAAATATATAAATTTATATTTTTTCTCTCGGAAGATATTATTATTATATTTGAACTTTGAACGTTGAAAATAAAAATGTTTTCTTCGAATTTTTGTACTAGGTGGAATGTCAAATAATAAAATTTCACAATAGATATTTACAATAACTTTATTTTATCCCTGCATTAGTTGCCTCTTCAGGGGATCAAGTTACAAATATAAATCATACAGCCACAACTTGAGGAGGAAAACCTTCCTATTTTTTTCCTGATTTCTGGACAGAATTTTGAATTTTATGTTTATAAATATCAGTATTATAATTTTGAATTTTCACAAAAGGTGGAAGGTTGTCATCCTCAAGTTGAGGCTGTAAGATTTACATTTGTAGCTTATTCCCCTAAAGAGGCACCAAAAAGGTGTGAAACATATGAGGGTAAAATAAAAATAAATATCTAGTGAAGTTTTATTATTTGACATTCCGCCTAATACGAAAGCTTGACGAATAAATATTTATATTTAACGTTCATAATTAAAATATAATTCACACGAAAAATGGGCTAATTTAATGTATAAAATGTCTAATATTAAATATAAAATTTATTTTATATATATATATATATATATATATATATATATATATATATATATATATATATATTATGATGGTGTGGCTTATTTCTCCAGCGGTAGTTGTCCTCTCCTCCTACTTTCTTGTATATTTCGCTTGAATCTTCTTCAGGTCAAGAAAAAGTTCAATCCCTAGGCTACTATCAAGGAAGAAACAATGGCCTGCCAGAAGAAGCTGGAGATAATTCCAGCGAAATAAAGCAGGAAGAGGTAGGAGAGGAAACCTACCGCTGGAGAAAGAAACCGTTCTATCGAAAAACTATGTATATATATATATATATATATATATATATATATATATATATATATATATATATATATACACACATGTTTATGTGGTGAAAAGGAGACCGAGGCCAGTGGAAAAATATGGACATTTATTTTAAATTAGTGCAATCTCATTCAATTTATTTGTGTTTAGGAAGGAAAATTTAATTTAAATTTGTTAGCATTTATTTGTTTATTTTATTTGGTTGGCTGCACAAGAGGCCATTAGTACTCCAAATTTATTATATTTTTATATATATATATATATATATATATATATATATATATATATATATATACATATATATATATGTTTGTGTCCAAAATAATCTGCTTTGAAAAGTGATGAAATTGCGTTGACAATATCATATATTGTCCTCGATTAAAAAAAAAAAAAACAACAAAAAATTCTTTTTCGTATGAAAATTATTACAAATGTAGAAGTATTGATAAGATAATACCTATAGCTCCTGTTCCTCTCAGGACAATTAAAAAGATAATTGTCCTTAGTAAAATGAATGTAGGAAATAGTCTAACCTCAAAGGATTATAAACACCCTCTATTTTACATCCACAAGACAATGGTTTGTTGATATTTTTTAAAGTGCATAAAATCTTAGAAACATCAAGGCGGATGTAACAGAATACAATATTATTCTTTTCTGCATGCGAGCTAGCCTTTGACAATATTTATAAAGCAGATTTCGTTCAATATATTTTTCAGAGTAAGTAAATATTTCACTTAACTGAAATATTTCATATATTTTAACGCTATTTAATTTACTTTAAACTAGTCATGATAGTAAACAATAATTTTAATTTTTTTTCTATTCCTTAAATAAGAACACAATTTTGAAGACCCACTACAATAATGATTCCACATATAAAAAGGAGTAAATAATTCTATTTATAAACTAAATGTTTTATAACATTCATGCCACGTTTCTATGGTGTTTTAATTTTCCGGATGTACGGTGTACTCAGGGGTTTTACTGTACACATATTGTCAAATTACACTGTATAGTGTATTGTCAAATAAAAGTATAGTGTGTTTGTGTTACAGACGATCTTTAATTTACTAGGTTTGTACAATTTTGGATTACAGTTTCCTCAAACAATCATAGAAGCATTATTTCCAATAACAAAAAAAAAAAAAAAAAATCCAAAAGAGAGTGTATAGTTGTGAATTACAGCCAGAAGTTCGGAATGGCTCTGACAAAAATATTTTGTTTTTAATCTGGTTTCGGCAAGAGATTAAGGGAATCACTAAAAAACAGCTACTCTCTGAGAATTCCACAAATTCTTGCACTGCAACTGATCATGTAAGCTAGTAAGCCAATCGGAAGGCCCTCAGCAGTTGGATATGAACAAAATTTCGGAAACTATTCCGGATATAAGCCATCATCAGAGCTAAAGTATTTAAAATATTTAATTTCACTCAGTTAAATCTTTAAATTAGGTGGTGTTAAATGGCAAGGATCTTTCCATCTTTAAAAGTTCTTCTTTTTAATATTAAGCTTAAGATGCTTATTAGCTTTTTATTTTTTCAATAGGATTCCTATCCTGATTGTAACCTTAATATAAATCTGATTGCTTAGCGAAGCCCCTGAAGACGTGGGAACTGTAGGCTTCAAACATATAGGGAAAATTAAATATCAAAAATTAAGTATTGAAAACTATTAAAACTCTTCTTTTATGGACCCCTGCCATTTAACACAACATACATTGAAATCAACAAGATTAATTTTGAACCAAAGAATATTATGGAATGACATCTGATAACGACCAGAGGGGATTAAATAACAACATAAACTGGATACAAAAATATATGTGTGTTTGTGTATGTATAATACACACAGAATTATGAATTAAAAAAATGTCTTACTTACCAAAACCTTATTCTTCTTCATATTGATGGGTTTGTCGTTGGGCCAGGAGTCCAGGTCGGGAACCTGCTGCAAAACCATTACAGAAGCGGTGGCTAAAGTCCGATCTGAAGATGACAGGGAGGACAGAACGGGGATACAGCCCACCGACTTGGGGGACACAGACACACACTCAGCTCTCCGGCAAGCACTACCTCTCTCTACACTCGCTCACCTCTCTACAACTTATGAATGGCACTAGTCAATGGACAGATTACAGGGATGGTGGGGGGGACTCCCCCTACTCCTCCTCGCCCCCACTACCTCGACATGTGCACTGTACAGCCGCGTCTCAAGCAAATGGAACCGACGCTCTCCCTGATAACTATTGCCTATCTCATAGATCCGACGAGCGCTATTTTAGTAAGAAATAGTAACATGGTAGTCCAGGGCGCATCTTTGAAAAGTCAGTCATGCTGAAGGTGCATAACTAAGCACTTTCCTTAGAACGCAGAGTTCACTGAATTTCTGAAAGATTTGCTTAAAATGTCCTATAAGAGCAAATCGCACATTAGCAGGCTATAAAACCAACAAATAAATAAAATGACATATACCAATGAAATAAAATTAAAAAAAAATGAATAGTTTTGCTCTTTTATGTAAAAAATGAACAGCGGAAACTGGATACTGTGCTCCAATTGCTAGAAGTATAACCAATGCCCGAGCCAGTTTGGCGCTATTTCAGTAAGAAATAGTTACAGGATAGTCCAGCGCGAATATGTAAGAAATCCGTCAAGCATGGGCGTATAGGAAATAATTGGAGGGGGGGACAATTGGAGGGTAT
This sequence comes from Gonocerus acuteangulatus, assembly GCA_946811695.1. Taxonomy (NCBI): domain Eukaryota; kingdom Metazoa; phylum Arthropoda; class Insecta; order Hemiptera; family Coreidae; genus Gonocerus; species Gonocerus acuteangulatus. Next base: position 84,722,477 of record OX328132.1, on the reverse strand, counting down.
GGAATACTAACAATCTAGAACTTGGAATAGTTAGCCAACTAAAATGCTATTACACACACAAAAGTAATTTTTTCTGAACTAAGTGATCACTTATTTAATTTATTTTTAAGGTTTATATGACACAATTTTACAGATTAAATCAAGATTTCGGGGGAGGCTGAAGTTCCCTTAGCCCCCCCCCCCCCTTATATACGCCCATGTTGTCAAGCAGAAGTTGCATAACTAAGCACCCAGAAGGCATTATACTCTACAATAATTTGCTTAAATAGACCTATAAGAGGAAATCGCACATTAGCGGGCTCTAAATCCACAAATAAATAAAATAACCTATATCAATATAAAAAGTCCGACTCGCAGGAACTGCTTCATCTTAGCGCGGTTACGTAAATCTCGAAGAAATGGAATAGATTAGCACACAAATCACAGGAAACTGACAGTAGCCAACTTACACAGAAGCGGATAATTCTTAATAAGTCAAAACACCTATGTACTGAAAACGTACTTACTCTTCGACTTTTACTGAGAAGGCTCTATTCTAAACAACCGAAAATTCGTTGTCATTCTAAGAATGTATCTTGTTTTACTAGCAAATTCGTTTTACTGTAATATTTATTTATTTCATTATGAGCTACGCAACTTTAGCGATAAGCTCATGATCAGGAAAATCTCGAAATTATTGTAATAATCAACTGTAAATATGTGCTTAATGGCTAATAAAATTCTATTCTGTCGTGGGTTAAATCTTTCTATAAAATAAGAAATAACGATAACTTCAGTTGGATGCTATGAGGAAGGTTATATAGATACCTTTCACCCTTTCTTAGCTTATTTTACTACAATAGTAATTTTACTGATAAATGCAATGTAAAACAAAAAACAACTAATTAAAAAGTGGGATAAACAAAGAGAAAACCCCTTTCAAAACAACAAAACAAACACTTTTTCAGTTTTAAGCGCTTATATCTCTGATTGACGTTGCCCCATCGAATATTGCTTCAGAACCTTTTTTGTAGAGAACTTAGCAAGCATCCGAATTGTCACCTTCCACTTACCACGATTTCCCAACCGTTATCAAGATATTTACGAAAAATGTATGAAGATCCGAAAACTTTTCATGTCTATTAATAGAATAATTTTTTTCGCATACTTCCTTAACTCCAAATATAACCAACATTTAAACATAATAGTTGGGATTAATTTCCAAGATGTAGAAAATATTTCAATTGAATCCCGCGATTCTAAGTACCCACAAAAAAATAATGACTTCCAAAAATATTGATTCTACTTTTCTCAGGAACGGTTAGAGATATCGCCTTGAAAATGGTTTCATTCGTTTTCCTATGTTAATAAACCTATAAAACAAGTACCTGCAAGCATATGAACTCAAAAACGTAAGCGTTACGATTTTTTTTGCGTGAATTTCGCCCCTAACACTATCTTCCAGTGGGCGGATTCTTCTAGTTAACGAACTTGACCTTTCAAATGAGACGACAGATTTTTGTACCAAATTTCATCAAAATCGGAACATTTTTGAGCTTGCCAGAGAGCGAACAGATAAGCATATATATAAATATATACTTATATATACAAATTTGGGCCACCTATATTTTCGTGATCTATAGGGTCTGAAACGTGAAAGTTTCTAGTCGGCACTTCTGGATCGCGTCGTGAGGTCAACCCCATCAGCGGGTTCTCCCGATGGAGATAGGAAGTAACCGCGCTAAAATGAATAGTTTTGCTCTTTTTCGAAAGGAACAGCTGACTCAAGTAACAGCGTAAGCTGGATAAAGCGCCCCAATTGGTAGAAGTAACAACAAATGCCAGTTTGGCGGTATAATTTAATTTTTACATAATACCGAGGAAACTCATACTTCTAATGAACTGATTTAGTTTATATTTAATGCATATCTTTATCTTTAGATACCCACGACATATACCAAGTTTCGTTACAATACTACAGAAATTAGGACCGGTATGAGCACATTATCAATTTGGGTCAATAGTAAACTCCCCTTCTAATAAACCGATTTAGTTTATTTTTAGAAAATATTTTTCTCCTTAGACGGCCCAAACGAATACCAAGTTTCGTTGCAATATTACAAAATATACGGCCAGTAAGAGCTAATTAGTAATTTTGGTCCGGTGTAAACACCCCTCCTAATGGACCGATTAAGTTAATTTCTAACACCTTTACCACAAAGAATACCGAGTTTCGTTGCAATACTTTGGGCCTGGAATAAACGCCCTTCCAGATGGACCGATTTTGGTGGTCAACGAACTTTTTCATTCGTTTGCTAGGGGAAAACTAAGTTTCGTGGCGAAAAACCAAAACCTCTGGTGTGTACCGTGTCAATGGATATATATATATATATATATATATATATATATATATATAAATTCTTGGGAAAGATGTCCTGATATATATTTTCCACTTTTTCTGGCAGGGGGTCGATAAAGCAGTATACTCTTGGTTCACATTTACTACTTTGTTTGGTATGTTTCGTGCCTTTCGCACCTCTTCGGTCTTCATTCGTATACATATATATATATATATATATATATATATATATATATATATATATATATATGGCTTATACATGGTTAATACATATATACATGCATATATATATATATATATATATGTATATATATATAAAATTATTCACATAGTGCAAAAATATGAATGAATTAGAAAGAAAAAATTAAATTAATAATGAAAAAAAGACAAAGCAGATTTACAGTTTTCACAACTATTAAATTGCAGCAAGCAGAAATAACCTAGAAATGCACTACAAAACACTTGAGAATCAAAGAAAATTGCAGATATACGTGTATGTATCACAAGTATTGACAGAATGTAAACTTTCCCTGCATACTGCAACAAACAATGGATATTTAGAATTCCTCATTAAAAACAAATTTCCATTCCTAAGTGATGCGAAAATTGACTGCAATATTTATGAAAAGCAAGCTGGCTACTAAGTGATTGTATAAACATACAATACTGTATCTGTTGCATGTTTAGGTTCCAGTAGAGGAATCCTATCTCTTCTCTTCCAGTCTCTTTATTCCCACATAATTCTTCCAACCGAACACTTTGTTTAATATATTCTAATCTTGGATTTCCTCTTACTAATATACTTTCCTACAACGCCAGCCAGGAAGTTCTTGGTTGTTGGAATGAATCTCATTAACCTAGCCATTATATTGGAAAGATATCATCCAGGAATCTATGTCTGCTTTAACACGTAGTATAACTTAATTAGAGAACTTGTCAATCCACTTAGTTGGGAAGCTTCGTGTCCTAGTAGGCTTGGCAGTTGGTGGACTGGTTTATTGCAGTTCCAGCAGGGCAACCTTCTGGTCTCTTCATTTCCACTTAGAGTCTCTTCGTCTACTTGAATAAAACATTCAAAATAATATTAAACATTTCTTTGAGAGGAGATCGTAACTCCAGGGGTGAAACTAGACAAAAACGTCCTTCACGCAGAAGCTGCATAACTAAGCACTTTCCCAAGAATTTGGGTTGTGTCGATTGCGCCAGAATAATTTGGTTATAATAACGTATATAAATAAAATAAAAACCTGAATAGTTTTGCACTTTTACGTTTGTAATGAGACACTGTTTCAATTATTAATTTTATAATTTATTTCCTTCCAGAGTTTTGTGTAGGGCGTGGTACAACTTAATAAGTATACAAAAACTTAACATTTTCATCTATTGTTCTTAATGATTAATAAAAGGAACGGGATACAGTAAAAGCGCAGGAAGGAGATACAGCGCCCCCTAGTGGTAGAAATGAGAACTCAACAACTCCCTCTCCAGTCCAGTCAACGAACAGTTATAGATGGAAATTTTTGGAACAAAATTTTTGACTTCGTAACTTTGTTTGGGCTGGATAGGAGGTGAACTTATCAAAAGTCCTCGCCCGTAGCCTTTGTGCCGGGGGGGAGGGGGGTATAGAAAGTCCCATTTTTCGGGTTTTCACCCCGTACAGTTATTGACACCCCAAACTTCCACTTAAAGAAATAAGCGAACTAGTCCTAATTTCATTTTAAGCAATACAGGAAACTAATGTTTGAAGGGTCCTCTAAATCATCTATGATATACCTGATTGAAAAACCAAACACAGGGAAGGCTTTAAAATTAATCCAGTTAATGGCTACAAGGTTATGATTTCCTGAAGGATTTTCATTCAATTTTTTTGCTCCTACTCTCTTCCTACATTTATTGCAATGAAGTTAAGTACTTTATATTGTTTGTTAATGTATAATTTAAGTGTCTTGAGTGGTTTTAAATTAAAATAATCAATTTAAATATTATTATACAGGGGTGTCAATAACTGGTCATTTTTTTCCAAAGTATTTTGTTATTGACACCGCATGTCAATAACTAAATTATGATTTTTTTTTTAAATATTGATGGTTTTGTTTTAATTGTAATAATTTAATCTTCCTGATTAATCGGCAATGTTTTTTTAACTTTAATTCGAGTGTAACTAGTTATTGACATGGGGTGTCAATTACTAGTTTTTGGGTTGAATGACTAGTTATTGACACTGTCAGTTCCGAATAATAAAGTTTCTATTGTGTCTATAACAGGTGTTAGTATTTCTATGAAACTCAGTTATAGCCAGAAGCATTTAGAGAATGCCTTGAAGGCCGTAAAGGATGGCTCCTCCATTAAATCGGCGTCCAAAATATTTAATCAAATCTGCACTTCAGATTAAGCGACAAATTTGTAAAATCCACGGTAAATTCTTTCGGACAAAGACAAACTAACTCTAGTTGCTTGGATAGAAAAATGTGCGAAAAAGGGATTCTTGAGGAAGAAAAATTACATTTTGCAATCCCTAAAAGAATTTATTGAATTTAAAAATATGAGCCCTCCCTTTAAAGCTAATTGTCCTGGTGGTGGCTGGTACAAGGCTTTCTTACAAAGGCACCCCTTTATACAGAGAGGATTTCCGAAGCCGTTATTGGGGCCAGCGCATGTGTTTCTGAAGCTAATGTTAGAAAGTGGTTAGAGAACGTCATTTCAAAACCAAATGAAGATACCATAGGACTTCAAGAAGGTACTGAAAGTCATACTACACCTGAAACTATGCCGGCCACATATTTATTATTAACAACTCCTCCTGGATATCCAAAGGGAATCAGTTTGGTCCATGTGACAACGAAAGGCTGCCCTTGGTTTAAGTGCCATACTGGCCAGAATCTCCGAAAAGAAACATTCAAATTATTCATTTGTCAAATCAGATGTCATTCGTCACAAGTAAACAATGAAAACTAATGCTGGAAGCCAATATAGAAGAAAAAAGAAAATTTCAGAAAAAAAAGGAACAAAAAGGTTGGAGTGGGAAAACAACAGTAAAATTCCTAAAAGGGAAATTAAACAACCCAAAAAAACTAACCGTATGTTTCAAATGTGGCAGTATTGTAGAGGTAATTTATTTTGATAGTTCATTATGTTTGAAAGGATATGAACATATCCCTGAAAGTGACGAGTCCGATGAATTTGTTTGTCTTGCGTGTTACATCCTGGAGTTTGATGAAGATATAAATGAAGATGATGAAATGTAAATTAATTATTTTATTTCATGTTACATAATACCTACCAGCATTTTTTATCTATTTTTTTAAAAAAAATTTTACTAGTTATATTCATAATGTTAAAAAAGAAGAAATATTTTAATTGTTTTTTATATTACATTAAAGTTTATGATATGTTTGTGATATTATTTCCATATAATGACCTATTATAGCAAAAGAAAAAAAAATGTTAAGAGTACAAGGGGTGTCAATAACTGTAGTGACAATAACCCATCCACAGGGTGTCAATAACTAGTTTTTGCACTTTTTACCATAATTATTACCATATGTTAAAATCTATTGAACTTTTGAAAGAAAAATCCACTTGAGTCTTTCAAAGGATAGATAAAGAGGAGCTATAGCAAGTTTCAGTTTTATCCCTTCATAAAAAGTATTTTTTTTTAATTTCGCCGCAGAAATGTAGTCTTAAGGGTGTCAATAACTGTCCGGTTTACCCTATATAACAAAAGATAGCTGATGAAATTTCTACAAGTTCTATTCTATAAAGTTTTTCGAGATATCTTTAGTTTTCGAAATATCAGCTCTTGAAAGTCTTCATTTTGGGTAAAAACACACTTTTTTCTATTCTCGACCGGATATCTCTTCAACAATGAACCCAAAAAATAAATGTCGGCTATAGGGTTGTAGAGCATTCCATTCGCTTCAATAATATATATTACTTTGCTATTTTATGTATTTTCTTTGAAACGTTATATACGCACTTACATTGTCTTAGCAAAACCATTGCCAATGGACAAGATCTTATCTAATTGAGTGTGAATAATTGGTCAGTGTGCCCAAAATTATATATTTTGTTCTATTTATACGTCCAGTACTCACTATATTTACATAATGGAGTATATTTTGGACAATACATTGACTGGAAATGGTGAGAAATTGAGAGGTTCATTGGTCGACAGGTGTTGCCAGATATCACGATGAACACTAAACCTGTTTTCACGTTTGAAGGAAAATACATAAAACAGTAAAGTTATATATATTCTTGAAGGGAATGTAAGGCTTTACAACCCTATAAACGACATTTATTTTTGGGGGTTTTCGTTAAAGAGTTACCGGGTCAAAAAGAGCAAAAAGTGTGTTTTTTTTCCAAAATGACAGTCATTCAAGAGCTGATATTTCGAAAACTAAAGGTATCTCGAAAAACTTTATTGAGTTGAACTTGTAGCTTATTTAATCAGCTTTCATTTGTGACAGAATGGTCATGTCACTAGGACGCAGGGTTTCCGAGATATAAGTGAAACCCCGAAAAATGGGGCCTTCAACCCCCCCCCCCCGGCACAAAGGCTACGGGCAAGGACTTTTGACATGTTCACCTCCTATCCAGCCCAAACAATGTTACGATGTCCAAAATTGTGTTCCAAAAATTTCCACCTATAGCTGTTTTTAAGCATTCGTTGTCTGGACTGCTCCTAGTGGGAGCTTTTCGCAGGAGAATTCTACTCAAGCATAGTACAAAGTAAACCCCCCCTTATGATAGACAGATTTAGTTCATTTTTACAACACTTCTTTCTTATAGATGCCCACGAAGTATACCGCGTTTCGTTACAATACAACTGAAATTAAGGCCGGTATAAGCAAATATGTAATTTTGGTCCAGAGTAACCCCCCCCCCCCCAATGAACCAATTTAGTTTATTTTTAGAATAACCTTTTCTCTTCAGTTGACAACAACGAATACCGAGTTTTGTTGAAATATAACAAAAATTACAGCTGGTATTGGCAAATAACTACTTTGGCTCCGAAGTCAACCTCCCCTGCAGATGGACCGATTTTGCTGGGTAACGAACTCGTTCAATCGTTTGATGGGGGTATACTACATACCGTGTTTCGTGACGAAAAGACAAAAACACTGGCGTGTATCGTGTTAACGGATGGGTACATATATATCGATAAATCAAATCGATGGAGAATGAAAAAAGAAAGAAAAAAAGTCTTTTGGCATTTTTCTCGTGTTTGCTTTGTTTCCGCGAACAACGCAAAAAACTAAAACACAATTGTGAAAAGGCATTCTTTCATAATGTCTTAATAAAAATCAAGTATATGATTTATATTCCACCCCAACCCCACCTTCTTTATTCCTCCACTCAAAAAATATAGGAGTGAGTATGTCTCTGATTATGTTTGGAATTATGAAATAATAAGTCACAATTTTTTAACCAGTCGACTTAACGCAGTCTTTCCGCGCATTCCTTTATAATAAACTGTCGTTGTTCTTCGCAGAGGGGGTGGAAGATAAAACATATACTACTAAACATTTGCGTTACACCCTATATATATATATAGGGGAAGGTGTTGTACCTTTGACCACTTTGCACAATTGAATTTTTTTTAGCTTGAATATTAAAGCTAAATTCATTTTTTTTTTTATTTCATTGTAATTAGTATTCTATTGCTTAACATATTTAATTTTTTCTAGGTTGTAACTTTACATTTAATATTTTTTATTAATTTAAAAAAAAAATAATCGTACAGTGGTCAAAGGTACAACATGTAGTTGTACCTTTGACCATGGGGTGTTGTACCTCTGGCCACGTAAAAACAACACAGCAGTGCAGGAAAAAAATTGTATTGAGTAAAATTATAATTAATTGTCAGTTTAATAAATACAGGACATGGATGTAAGCATAATAAAAAGCTTTTATTGGTATTATGTTATGCTTAATATGCTGAAAAATCCAGTCAAATCGATAAACGTTTTAACTGTCAAGCAGATCCACTAGCAATAGTAGGGTATGGAAGTTATGCCACAATGTCTCCAACATCAATATCATACAAATTTTCATCTTCTATCGTAAACTTGTCACTTAAAGTTTGTTTTTTCAAATATTGGATCTCAAACATTGGACATTTAATACCACAGATCTCTGCGACTAAATATGTAATAGCCTTTTTGCTTTTATTTTTAACAAGTATAAAATTTCCTTTTTCTAAATCATATTTTTCAAATTGTTGCTGGTTATCGACTGAACTCACGACATTTATCAGACAGATCAACGTCACTTTCTCCTGAAGAAATTTCGATGTCAGTATCAGAATCTGAACTGTCATTAGAATAATTTTCTTTTTAATTACCACTTTTTTAGAAAGGGGTTTTATTTGTATGTGGTGTCTTACGTTTAGGGTGGTGCTTTCGTTTTTTATACCTTCAATATTTAGCTTTTCAGAAATATCTGTCAGGATACGAGGTTAAATGACATTTTCCTTGCCTACGCTTTTCGATAAGGCTTTTCAACTTCAAGTGAAACGATAAGGGGCGATAGGTTTGAACTGCTACACTGAGGATTGATAAAGTCAGTTTGAACTTATTTAATTTATTATTTTTTAAATTCTTTGAACAATTGAAGCAACCAATATATTTTTTTTTAAATAGTAGCAGAAGAACATAAAAGTTGAATTATGTAAAAATTACACAGGTGTGTTGTACCTTTGACCTGGTCAAAGGTACAACTAGTCATGATCAAAGGTACAACACCCTGGTAGTGCAAATTAAATATCATGCTAAAAATTTTAGGGTTAAGATAAATCAATTTCAGAAGCTACACCATGTTTCTTATTGTAATAGCTACTTTGTCAAATGATTTCCATCTAAAAAGACTTAATACAAAAAATATTATTAGGCAAAACGTCATCAATAAATAACTTACATTTTAGCGCGGTTCCTCCCTATATCCATAGGGAGAACCCGCTTATGAGGTTGACCTCACGTGCCGACCGGAAACTTTCTCGTTTCAGACCCCATAGATCACGAAAAAATAGGTGGTTCAAATTTGTATGTATATATATATTTATATATATGCTTGTCTGTTCGCGCTCCTGACGGCTCAAAAACGGTCCGATTTTGATGAAATTTGGTACAAATATCTGTCTTCTAATTTGAAAGGTCAAGTTCGTTAACCAGCAGAATCTGCCCAATGGAAGATGGCGTTTGTGGCGAAATTCGCGCAAAAAAAATCGTAACGCTTACATTTTTGAATTCATATACTTGCAGATACTTCTTTTATAGGTTTCTTAACATAGGAAAACGAATGAAACCATTTAAGGCGATATCTGTAACCGTTTTTGACAAAAGTGGAATCAATGTTTTCGCATGTCATTATTTTTTTGTGGGTACTTAGAATCGCGGGATTCAATTGAAATTTTTTCTACATCTTGGAAATTAATCCAAACTAAGATGTTTAAATTTTGGTTCTATTTGGAGTTAAGGGAGTATGCGAAAAAAAAATGTATTAATAGACATGAAAAGTTTACGGATCTTCATACATTTTTCGTAAATATCTCGATAACGGTTGGAAAATCGTCGTAAGTGGAAGATGACAATTCGAATGCTTACTAAATTCTCTAAAAAAAAGGTTCTAAAGCAATATTCGATGGGGCAACGTCAATCAGAGATATAAGCGCTTAAAACTTAAAAGAGTTTGGTTTGTTGTTTTGAAAGGGTTTTTCTCTTTGTTTATCTCACTTTTTAATTGGTTATTTTTTGTTTTAAATTGCATTTATCAGTAAAATTAGTATTTTAGTAAAATAAGCTAAGACACGGCGAAAGGTATTGGTAATAAGTTTGGAGTGGCTGTGGTAATCAAAATGGCTGTGGCTAATCATGATGGCGTATAGATAGGTTTGTTTTGAATTCTCCTATCTATATAACCTTCCTCATAGCCTCCAACTGAAGTTATCGTTATCTCTTATTTTATAGAAAGATTTAAACCACGACAGAATGGAATTTTATTCGCCATAAAGCACATATCTACAGTTGATTATAACAGTAAAACGAATTTGCTAGTAAAACAAGATACTTAAAATGACAACGAATTTTTGGTTGTTTAGAATAGAGCCTTCTCAGCAGTAGTCGAAGAGTAAGTACGTTTTCAGTACATAATTGTATTGACTTATACAGATTAAGAATTATCCGCTTCTGAGTAAGTTGGCTACTGTCAGTTTCCTGTGATTTCTGATGCTAATCTATTCCATTTCTTGGAGATGCACGTAACCGCGCTAAGATGTCGCAGTTCCTGCGAGTCGGACGTTTTATGATAGACATGGATAAGTATTTTTTGCAAGAATCCTCTTTGACTTGAATAATCCAAAGTAGGTTACACAAGCCCTCTAGTGAAGGAGCTAAACACTAATTACACCAAAATTTATAAATGTTGCTACAAGCCGCCCCAGCCTTGGTGGTCAAAGGTACAATATGGTGAAAGGTACAACACCTTCCCCTATATATATATATATATATATATATATATATATATATATATATATATATATAATATATATATAGGGTGTAACGCAAATGTTTAGTCTAATATAGGTTAATATCAAAATATGTATCTACATAATATATAAAAGAAAGGCTGTTATAAGATATTAGTCTACACAATGCATAATTACTAGTAGGCAAATATGAATTATTTTTAATGTTAATAAGTATGAGTATATGTATCTGAATAATATGTAATTAAAATAAACCATCAATCACCCAATATAATCGATACTTTTGACTTCTCCTTACAACGAATGGCATTTGATGTACTTGAGTGCATGGACGGACAGAAGCCAGAGCTGCACAATGTCCGATCCTCTGCATAATGTCAGGAACTTATAAACAATCTCCAGCTGTACATACCTTTTTCCCCTCCTTAGGAATATTGCAATTATTTCTAATTATTTATATATTTAATTATTATGTTACCATCATTTTCGTATGGCTCGGCATTGTAAATATTGACCGGGGCATTTTTGGTAATGGCAAAACAAAAGCTAGAACAGGAAAGCATTGGCTTCCAGATGTTATAAAATTCCTGTAAGGGCATTTTCCTCCTTCATTCCCTAGGGAGGAATCTCTCTTATGACGTCGACCCGAAATGTCGACGTTTTATAACCCATTTGCCGTGAAAAACCAAATCCCCTTGGTATCTCCCTTTCCTTGGTCGTTCAATTATATATATATAATTATATATAATTTATTTCCTTAAAATTCTAACTGACATGGGATATGAGTTCAGAAATATTGAGTATTAAGTAGGTAGTGCGACAAATTAGGGAGATTTTATTAATAAATAGCTTAGACAAAATGAAATCCTAGAGTATTATTTTTTATTTTTTTATTTTTTTTAAACAATACAATTGAAAAGAAAATCATTTGGCATTTATCGAAATAAGATCAATGACACTTCACTACATACCTTAACTATTTTCATTTTCTCCATTGCTTACATGTTTCATTACCTTTGTAATGTCTCTTCAAAGGAAAATGAAACAAATAAAAGTCCGACTCGCAGGAACTTGATCATCCTAGCGCCTTTTCTTTCTTATTCCTAGTGGCATTTGTAAAGGAATAGAAACAGTTATTGGTTGTTTTGATCTTTCGTGAAAAATGTATCCTGAATACTGTCAGGAAACTGACAGTGCCCAAGTTACACAGAAGCGGTAATTACTCTACGCTTTAAAAAAATAAAAACCGAGGTACTGTGAGGTAAAGAACGAAACAGCAGTACAGTGGTAGGAAAAATACACATGGCACACAGTGGGGCGAGTGACAGCGCAGGCCGGACATTTATTTATATCTCCGTTTCTACTGGTCCTAGAGTATTGCTTCTGGTGTCATTTTAAAGCAAATCCAATCAGTCCAGGCAACAAATGCTTGAAAACAGCTATAGGTGGAAATTTTTGGAACACAATTTTTGACTTCGTAACTTTGTTTGGGCTGGATAGGAAGTGAACATATTAAAAGTCCTCACCCGTAGCCATTGTTCCGGGGGGGGAGAGAGGGGGTTTAGAAGGTCCCAGTTTTCGGGTTTTCTCTTATATCTCGGAAACCCTGCGTCCTAGCGAAGTGACTATTCTATAACAAATAAAAGCTGATTAAATTTCCTACAAGTTCTATTCTATAAAGTTTTTCGAGATATCTTCAGTTTTCGAAATATCCGCTCTTGAAAGTCTGTAATTTTGGGGAAAAGCACTTTTGCCGCATTTTGTTTCCCCGTTTTGACGGCATAACTCTTCAACGATGAACCCAAAAAATAAAAAACGGTTATAGGATTGTAGGGTATTACATTCCCTTCAATAATATATATTACTTTGCTATTTTATGTACTTTCCTTCAAACGTAAAAATTATTTCAGTGTTCATCGTGAAATCAGTAATTTAGCGACTAATAGCCCAGAAAACTAAGAGTTATAGGTGGAAATGTTTGGAACACAATTTTTAACTTCATAACTTTGTTTCGGCAAGTTAGGAGGTCAACATACCAAAAGTCCTCGCCCGTAGCCTTTGTGCCGGGGGGGGTGTGGGGGGGTAGAAGGTCCCATTTTTCGGGTTTTCACTTATATCTCGGAAACCCTGCGTCCTAGTGACATGACCATCCTATAACAAATGAAAGCTGATTAAATTTCCTACAAGTTCTATTCTATAAAGTTTTTCGAGATATCTTCAGTTTTCGAAATATCCGCTTTTGAAAGTCTGTCATTTTGGGGAAAAGCACTTTTGCCGCATTTTGTTTCCCCGTTTTGACGGGATAACTCTTCAACGATGAACCCAAAAAATAAAAAACGGTTATAGGATTGTAGGGTATTACATTCCCTTCAATAATATATATTACTTTGCTATTTTATGTACTTTCCTTCAAACGTAAAAATTATTTCAGTGTTCATCGTGAAATCAGTAATTTAGCGACTAATAGCCCAGAAAGCTAAGAGTTATAGGTGGAAATGTTTGGAACACAATTTTTAACTTCATAACTTTGTTTCGGCAAGTTAGGAGGTCAACATACCAAAAGTCCTCGCCCGTAGCCTTTGTGCCGGGGGGGGGGTAGAAGGTCCCATTTTTCGGGTTTTCACTTATATCTCGGAAACCCTGCGTCCTAGTGACATGACCATCCTATAACAAATGAAAGCTTATCAAATTTCCTACAAGTTCTATTCAATGAAGGTTTTAGAGATATTTTCAGTTTTCGAAATATCCGCTCTTGAAAGTCTGTCGTTTTGGGAAAAAACACACATTTTTCTATTCTCGACCGGATATCTCTTCAACGATGGACCCAAAAAATAAATGTCGGCAATAGGGTTGTAGAACATTCCATTCGCTTCAATAATATACATAACTTTACTATTTGAACCTTTCAATTTCTCACCATTTCCAGTCAATGTAGTGTCCAAAATATACTCTATTATGTAAATATAGTGAGTACTGGACGTACAAATAGCACAAAAGATATAATTTTGGGGCCACTGACCAGTTCTTCACACTCAATTAAATAAGATCTTGTCCAATATATTGGCAATGGTTTTGCTAAGACCATGTGAGTGCTTATATATCGTTTGAAAGACAATATATGAAATAGTAAAGTAATATATATTATTGAAGCGAATGGAATGTTCTACAACCCTATAGCCAACATTTATTTTTTGGGCTCATTGTTGAAGAGATATCCGGTCGAGAATAGAGAAATGTGTGTTTTTCCCAAAATGACAGACATTCAAGAGCGGATATTTCGAAAACTAAAGATATCTCGAAAAACTTTATTGAATAGAACTTGTAGGAAATTTAATCAGCTTTTATTTGTTATAGAATAGTCATGTCGCTAGGACGCAGGATTTCCGAGATATAATATAAAACCCGAAAAATGGGACCTTCTAAACCCCCCCCCTCCCCCCGGCACAAAGGCTACGGGCGAGGACTTTTGATATGTTCACTTCCTATCCAGCCCAAAAAAAGTTATGAAGTCAAAAATTTTGTTCCAAACATTTCCATCTATAACTGTTCGTTGACTGGACTGGATGCTCTATTCAACTGCAGGTTGAATGATGGAATTTCACCAGTTGCGATATAACGGGTTGGATGACTTTTAAATGTGTACATTCATATTATATATCCCTTTATTTTTTTCACAAGTTTACAAACGCAATACTAAAACTATAAACAAAAATATATCTAATCGTAAAAATTAAAAGAAATCGATTTATTTAGTACAATAATGAGAATTTTAAGCCGGGAGAATATACAATATATCTAAAAGTTCAAATGTTTTTACTCTTATTATTTATAACAAGCATTTTCAGATTTGAATGTGCTCTTTTTTTAAACAATATCCGTTTTTGTGTTTCTGTCAAATGCTCGAATGATTTTGATCTAGTAGGAATACCTAGAGTGAATGAAGATGGAAGTTCATGAGAATATACCTTTGGAAAAAGTAAGTCCCAGTTAAGCCATTCGTGATTTTTCTTCCGAGGTTCCAAAGATCCATTTGCACCATTCCATTTAAGTTGACAATGATAGCACCATTTCCTTAATTTCTCCAGATAACCGGTTTTCGCACTATTTGTAATAGCAAAACCAAGTCCATTTTTCCAAAGCCGTGTCAAAACCCTTAAAATTAATATTATTGAATCTAAAAAATCAAAATAGATCTTCAGTTGTGGCAATTTCCATTGTGTCGAAGTGCGAGTGAACATCGGACTGATTCCTATTTTATCTGACGACGTAGTAAATTAAACAATATACTCCTAAAATAGTGCTAATATTTTAATAGTATTTTTTAATTCAATAGTCTTTTTCCGGGCAAGTGGTCTTTTTTTAGGGTATGGAATATATCTTAAGGCCGCAGTCGGGCCTTTTCTCTCCCGTTCTTCATTCCGGAGGTTCTTACTGATAAGAGCAGCGTACTCTGACACAACCTCCCAGTTTTCACTATGGGGATGACCAGATTTTCGGGTTTCAAGGGCTTACCGAGTTTCCTATCCAATTCGGATATATATATATATATATATATATATATATATATATGTGTGTGTGTGTGTGTGTGTGTGTGTGTGTGTGTGTGTGTGTATGCACACTCACAAATTTGAACCACCGTTATTTTTTAGATCTACGGGATCTGAAACGAGAAATGTTCTAGTCGGCACTTCCAGATTGCGCCATAATGTCAACCTCATAAGCGGGGTTTCTCCCTATGGAGGGAGGGAGGAGCCGCACTAAAAGCATTACGGCCTCAACGTGACTAGGAGATGGGTAGGTAGACCTTTCACTAACCTATCTCTTGGTCTGGACGTGGCCCTACTGTTGGGTTCATCCTGTAACCGTTTTATTTGTAAAATGTTCCTCCGACAGGGTAACAGAAATGTGTGAAAGATGTATGTAAGTGACTAAATAAATAAATGCTGTAAAGTTTTATCAATTTTCCATCCATTTTGATCATTTCTAAGGTATAGTAAAGAACCATTTAATTATCAATAAAACACCATTGGTGGTTCTTAATATGCGTAGGAACTCTTAAGGATTCGGAAGAACTCATCATTGCAACAGCAACGTAATTTATTTGCGTGACGTATGGATTAATGAAATGTTCACATTTCTCGTCAACACTTGCGGTTTACATCATCGAGTCAATGTGATTTTTCCCTTCTATGTGAGTGAGGAAATGCGCTAAAAGCTAAGAAAACACTTGATCCTGGGTTGGCAATTCAAGTAGACTGCTTCTGTCAGAATGGTGGTGCAGCTTTTCAAATTTATACTCGAGTATATTGTTTTTTTCCCCAGGGAGAATAATGTATTTATAGCAATCAAAAATGATTGCACAAAAACTGATAATACAGGAAAAATACAAAGATGAATTGCGAGGAAAAAAGAATGAAAGTTGTGTCTTATCTCTGTCCATGCACTGATTAAACATTCAAAGAAAAGCCTAGGGCGTGGTTGGTTATCTTCCTTAAGAATACTCCAATACTCAGCCCACTCCTGTAAATCCACCTTGCATCGCCTCGAGGATTTCAGCGATAATATGCAACTTTGGAGAATTAGTCGATTCATTCAAGGAAAAATATATATTTGCCAAAAGTCATTTTCTTAAGATGGTCATCTTGAAAGGTTTTTTTTTTTTTTTTTTTTTTTTTTTCTACTTTCTACAGTAAACCTCTCTTATCTGGGGTTGGGTCTTGTTTAGAACAGGCCCGCCAGTGATTTTATAATGATATTTAGTAACTGTTACTATGTAATTTGATACCATCGATACAGAAATAAAAACACATGTTTAAATAGTATTTAATTTAAGGTAGGGATTGTCGGGGTTCGGTCACTGCTATTTAATAAAACTACATTTTATCATAAAAATGGTTTTATTGTGCCGACGTTTCGGCTTGAACTTCAAGCCTTCATCAGGGCTGTAAAAAAACAAGTAGGACGGATGTAATACTGAAATATACATATATATATATATATATATATATATATATATATATATATATGCCTACATACACAAATACACATACATATATACATACATATATTTATGGAAAAAGACAAAACATAAAATACTAGAACATAATATATAGAAGAACAATGTGCTCTAGAAGTGTTTGGATTATTAGGAAAACAGATATAAGAATAACGGATTACATATTAGATTAGATATAAGAATAAAAATATGGGCTTACCGATGGGAAGATAGAGAACTATTCCTACCAACATTATGGATGTAAAGAAAACGTATCAACAACCACAAAAACGATGTCCGGAATAAAGACATAAAGACAGCTTTAACTAGACATGCCATCACAGACGGACATGACTTTGGTTTTGACCTATACTCCATCCTTTCCACTGAATCCAACGAAGACAAACGCCTCCTTTCCGAATCAATTTTTATCCACTTAGAAAATAACCCAGTTAATGACAAAATTGACAAAGAAGTCATCTCCTCTACCTACTCCAACATCTTCCATTTATTAAAAACTCCATCCTAATCCCCTATACCGCCTGCAATATAGCCCTTTATACCTGCCTCCCTTTCCATTAACACAACATTTTATGACTTTATGACCCCTTACTGTACTTCGCCGCTCTTTCTTTCATCTTCTATATTCTCTGTCCATTGGGTGGTCCAGAACCCCCCCCCCCTCACCAACTCCTTTCTTCCTATGTTTCCCTGTATTAACTGTCAGAAATGATCCCGCATTTGTGAGGAATAGTTCTCTATCTTCCCATCGGTAAGCCCATATTGTTATTCTTATATCTAATCTAATATGTAATCTGTTATTCTTATATCTGTTTTCCTAATAATCCAAACACTTCTAGAGCACATTGTTCTTCTATATATTATGTTCTAGTATTTTATGTTATGTCTTTTTCCATAAATATATGTATGTATATATGTATGTGTATTTGTGTATGTAGGCATATATATATATATATATATATATATATATATATATATATATATATGTATATTTCAGTATTACATCCGTCCTACTTGTTTTTTTACAGCCCTGATGAAGGCTTGAAGTTCAAGCCGAAACGTCGGCACAATAAAACCATTTTTATGATAAAATGTAGTTTTATTAAATAGCAGTGACCGAACCCCGACAATCCCTACCTTGCATCATCTACGGTCAACGATCTCCTCTCAATAGTATTTAATTTAGTATTGTTTGTGTATTTGCGGTTATAAAAGTATTAAACTATGAATGTTTTTGATGTTTACGATTTATGCAAAGAAGAGCAACGAGCCAGGATTTTCTTTGTCGAAAGAGGAATTCTACCCAAGGAAAGATATTGTAAAAAAGGCCACATTATGATATTTTACGAAGAAAGGAAAAAATATAGATGCAACAAAAGAGAATGTCGGTTTGAATTTGGCGTGTATAAGGGTACGTGGCTATGTGACAGCAAGTTACCGTTAAGTAAAGCCATTTTATTCATTTACTCATGGGTACAGGAGTGTACTTGGAGGAACTGATTAAAAGTATGATAATGTTTTTGGTTATGTGTAAAAAGTTTTTATTAAATAAATCATATGTTCCTTTAACCCATATTTTTTTATTTATCAATAAGTAACTGTTACTAGATAAAATCACTGGCGGGCCTGTTCTAAACAAGACCCCTGGGGTTTTTGCAGGGCCGCCACGTAGGGGGGACTTCCGGGTACTGTTGTCCCGGGCCCGGGCCCAGCCTCGCTAATTGGAAAAAAGTGTATAGGTTATGAGCTTGTAAAAAGAATGGGGTTTAGAAATAATGGGAGAATGGGGTAGCCTATATTTATTTGAATTAGATCTGTATTTTTTTAATGTACATAAACGACAAAACAGGTGCAGTCCCAGAATAGTATATTTCATTAGGAGTCGTAATAAAACTGCAAGTACCGAAAGTGACCTTTGCTGCACCGATTGTCGGCTTTTATTCCCATTTCGCTCAAAATTCGAGATGAAAATAATTTTAAAATGTACTAACTCCTATAGCAAAGTACTAGAATTTTCAGTCTGGCTCTGAGAAGTGGGGGGGGGGGTCCGGCTCTGAGAAGTGGGGGCCCGGCTCTGAGAAATGGGGGCCCGTGATCTGGTCCCCTGGGCCCGGCTCTGAGATGTGGCGGCCCTGGGCTTTTGGAAACCTGAACTGTCCTTAAATATTGGGGGAATTGTTGGAACATCTTTTATTTTATTTAAATAATTCTTTGAAGTAAATATTTAAATAGTGCCATCCCGTAAACATGATCTGCGCGTTTCCCTAGTCATCCCTTTAAAAAGGTACTTAGTCCGACTCCCAGGAACAGCCTCATCTTAGCGTTTCAATCTAATGCATAAACCTGGTGAGATATCTACCCTCTCACTGACTCCCTCTCACCTCCTCTTTCTCACTCCCTCACTCCCTCCGTCTGATCCTGGATGTCAACCGATATGGTCCATTTTTTTCTGGTGATTCTACATCGAAAAATATTCGACACATGTCAGAGCGTTTCGTCCAATGCGCCTTAGGAGCTGAGAAATAAAATAAAATAGGTTGAAAATGCTTTATTTTATATATCAAGTTTGGAAAATTATATCGACATGATTCTTTCACCAATTCAGAACAAATACAATCGTTAAACATTAATTTATATTTCGTCAAATAAATTAAAAAATATGCTTACGTTTGAATTAAATAAGCATTATGCATTGTTTACACCAAAAATAATAGCAGATTTAAAATCAACACCCCAAGAAACTCTAATGAGGTAAATATCATCGAAAACCAAAAATAATAATTTTTTCCTCTCCGGAAGAAACAAGTAGGCCCCGGTATCTCTCGGTATTGGAGGAAAAAAGAATGGGTATATATTTATATATAACTGTTCCCATAACAAAAGAACGGACTAGTAATTACCAATTTATTTAATTTAAATTATAGTTTTTTTTTAAATTATTTTATTCTTGTTGTGGATAAAACTATTGTGCAAATTATTCACAAATTTGCTTAATCCAATTAGTATTAAAAGCTTTGTAACCAAAAAAAATACGTTATGGTTTCAACTATGTTATTCAATTTCTTTTCTACTTAAGTAAATATCGTGAAAAACTGACGAGAAAGATCGGTATATTAGGAGTGGGGGTTCACACGGTAATATAAAAGGGGCACATTATTTATCTAAATTAAAAAGAAAAAACATAATGATAGAATTTAAATTACACATCACAATATTAAAAACTGAGCGATTAATTAAACAAATTTAGTTAATAAATATTGTATTTAATTGCATTTATTTAAATTTTATTCTTGATATGGATAAAAACTTTTTTTATTTTATCATTATATTTCCAAGATACCTGTCCTTATTCATTCTAGATGTGCTTAATCAGATTAGTCATGAAAATAACCAAAATAAAAATACCATTTTGATATTACTATTCTAATAAATTTCTTTTCTATCTCTTAGTTGATAAATATGATTAAAGGAAATATTTAGAGATTTAAAATTAATTTTATTATTCAAATTTAGTCCTTTGTAAAAATTATTAATTATCTCATGTTGTAATTTCAGTTTTTTAGTACTCAATTCTTTATTATTTTGTTCATACTCGTCTACTTTTAAATGTATGCTGCCCTTCTATTCTACAGTTCTATATTTATAATCAGGACTTGAGAGTTTCCATGTATTATTGAACAAATGAGGGAAAAATTTAAAAGATGAGTTGTGACATTTGAATTTATCATTTCTGTTGTTTCCTAAAACATTGCATTTTTTAGTTCTATTCATTAGATTTATTATATCATGATTAGTTTATATCAAGAATATGAATATAAATAAAACAAATAATGTTTTAATAAACATTAAAAAGAAGAGGGCTGAAAAGTGAATCGTTTACTAACATGCTATAAATAACAGAGGTATGGAAATACACTCCTGGCCAAATTTATTTGTACACTTTGTTTTTAGTGCAAAACATTAAATCTTTTTTTAATTTTTAATTTCTAAGGATTGGAAATCACTATTTGATTGTATGTAAAACAAATAATAAGGTCAATAACCTGGCTAGAATATTTGCGAGCTATATTTTGGAATAGAAATAGGATTAATCAGAAAATGATAAACAAAACTTGGCCAAATAAAATTGTACACTTCTTATCTACCCTGAAACCGATGGTTTATGCCAGTTTAAAGTTTCCTACTGTTTGAGACAGGTCTTTCATTAATGCAAAACATATTCATTTGGTCTAATTTCACGAGTACAAAAATAAGTAGACAGGATATCATGATTCATAGCTGCATGCGGAAAAATTTAATCTTCCGCATACTACAGTGGCATATATGGTAAAAAACGATTATAATAGAATATAAATGATAAGAGGACCCAACCGAAAAATAAATAGGAGATCGGAATCGCGCATAAAAAGAGAAATCCGTCGATTAGCTAATGAAGGAGAACTGGTAACTTATAGGAACCTCAAGGAAAATCTATTCAATTGCCTCTACGAGAACAATAAGAAGATTTCTGCCAGAAATTGGTGTAAAATGGAAAAAATTGTGAAAAAAAAAAAAAAAATCCTCTTACCAACGCTCATCCTGAATTTCGCTTAAAACAAAACTCGCAAGTAGCTGTCATTAGACAAGTTCTTCTGCACACGAATATCATTTACCGAAGAGAAAGATTTTTCTAAAGATGGTCCAGATAAGGAGTATAGTTTTATGCATGATGATCCTAGTACCTCATTTAACCGTCCTAAACGGCATATGGGAGGTGGGGTAGTCATGGTCAAACACAGCATCAGGCGATTTTGTATTAGAAAACAGTCTCTGGACGAATTTATAGCCAGCTGTATTTAACACTTTTGCGAGAAGAAGTCTTGGCCAGGATGAAATCTGTGTTCCCAGATGGAAAATGTTATTTTTTGCAAGATAATGCACCCGTTCATACTTCCAGAGTGACAAAACAAGGGTTGTTCGCAATGGGTCTTCAAGTGTTAGAGTGGCCAGGACGATCTCCTGACCTTAAGCCTATCGAACATTATTAGCAAGCACAATCTGCAGAAGATTACAAGAAGAGAGCGCACCAAAACGATGAATAATTATGGCAGGCTATTTTAAAAGCAGTTGACAATATTAAAATCAAATAGCCAGAATAATTGCAACATTTGTGCTGCTCAATGAACAGAAGAGTCTTAAATGATATTAAACTAAATGGTAATACCATTGATTACAAGTTTTTTTATTATTTTTTTATGTTTTTGAATTAATTTTAAGTGTACAATTAAATTTGGCCAACTTTTAACTGTATAAATCTTTTAAAAAATTATTATAAAGCTTATAGTTATAATAAAATCATTTCAAAAGGAGTTTTGTTTTTAGTTTTAGGTACCCAAATTATCGTAATGTCTTTTTATTGGAATAATGGAGATACAACCCGGATAATAGGTGTACAATAAAATTTGGCCAGGGGTGTATTTACCCTGATGGGAAAAACTGCATGCTATTTTTTGACTGTTTTCCATGGATTGTTGCATGCTGAAACGGAAAAAAGTACTAACGTCTAATTTTTCCACAAAACTTTTTCTTTTCCACAAAACTTTTTTAGCGCGGTTCCTCCCTCCCCCATAGGGAGGAACCCCGCTTATAAGGTTGATATAATGAAACAATCCGGACGTGCCGACAAGAAAATTTCGCGTTTCAGAACCCCTAGAGACCGAAAAAAACGGTGGTTCAAATTTGGATATATATATATATATATATATATATATATATATATATATATATATATATATATATTTGTCTGTTCGCTCATTTCTGGCTTCCCTGATGGTCCGATTTTGATGAAATTTGGTACAAAAATCCGTCGTCCAATTTGAAAGGTCAAGTTCGTTAACCAGCAAAATCCGCCCACTGGAAGATGGCGGTTGGGGCGAAATTCGCGCAGAAAAAATCGTAACGCTTACGTTTTTGAGTTCATAAGCTTGTAAGTACTCTTTTTATAGGCTTCTTGGGCTAGGAAAACGAATGAAACCATTTTCAAGGCGATAGCTTTAACCGTTTTCGAGAAAATTGGAAAAATAGTTTTTGAATACCGTTTTTGGTTTGGGTACATAGAATCACGGGATTCAGTTGAAACATTATCTGCATGTTCTACTTTCATTAAAACTAATATGTTGAAAGTTATGTTACGTTTGGAGTTAAGGAAGGGTTAGAATAAAATATTTTATGAACAGACATGAAAACTTTTGGGAACTTCGTATACTTTCATTAATATCTCGAACACGGTTGGGAAATCGTGGTAAGTGGATAAAAACTATTTGAAAGCTTACTAAATTCTCTACAAAAATGATTCTGAAACTATTTTTGATTAGGTTATGTCAATCGGAGAAATAAGTGCTTAAAACTTCAAATACGTCTGTTTTGTTCTTATGAACGGGTTTTTGTCGTTCTTTTTGTAATTTTTGTCTCTTTCCCTTGGTTTTTTATTGCTTTTTATTTTTGTAATTTATTATGTTAGGAAAATGTATTTGTTTGTAAAACAGGATAGGAAAAATGAGACCAATTTTCTGTTGCTAGAAATAATGAAAATTTTGGGAACTTCGTATACTTTCATTAATATCTCGAAAACGGTTTAAAATCTTGGGAAGCGAAAGGTTACCATTCGAAAGCTTACTAAATGGTCTACAAAAAATGTTCTGACGAAAGTTTTAATTAGGCGATGTCAATCGGAGAAATAAGTGCTTAAACCATTAAAGTAATTGATTTCGTTTATTCGAACGGTTTTTTGTCTGTTTTTATTCCTATTTTTTCATTGCTTATAGTTGGATAATGTATTTGACAATAAAATAGATTAATTAAAATAAGAAAAACAATTCGAACAGGTAGATATCGAAAAAAGCTGTGTTTCAAATTAGAATCTATTGTTGAGTAATTATATGAATCTTTGGATAATCATTCCAATAGTTAAAATTATAACTAAATTGGAAAATATGTATTTAATAGAACTCTTTAAACCTTTTACAGAGAACTCTATTTTTTATTTTTATTTTATTGATCAACAGGTCTTTGCATATATTTAAAAACTCTGTTGATATAACCTCTATATCGTTTTTTGTTTTTAGGCCAATCTATAATTCCTTTGGGTTAATATGTTTTTTAAATTGAAGCTTTAAAGCCTCAACAGGAATATTTGTGTAATCACCCTTCACAGTTAATTTATTAGAATCATGAGTGACCGTTTTTGTGTTACAACTAACAATCTTTGAAAACGAAGTTTGACTATCCTTGTTATTGTTATTTTCCTTCTGTTTGGCCGAGATTTTCTATTCATGATCTAATTCTCCTTGAATTTTTTGACTAGATCAAGAACCTAATTTAAGCACTCTTAAATTCCTTAATTTAATTGAGGAAGTTTATCAAGCTTGATATAATCACTTTTGGGTTAATACGGGTGGTCTATACCGAGTCCTTTGTTTGTAAACACAAAGAGCCTTCTGAGTAACTGTAAAGGGCAGTAAAAGTATATGACATTACCTGGAAGCAGACCCTGCATACAGAGAATTACAATACGAGACCTCATTCTTTCTTTCACCAGCTCCCGTGTAACACCTTAGATCTGTTTATATTGTTAGCGCGGTTCCTCCCTCCCTTCATAGGGACGAACCCCGCTTATAAAATTGATCTCATGAAACAATCCGGAAGTGCCGACTAGACAATTTCGCGTTTCAGAACCCCTAGAGACCGAAAATAACAGTGGTTCAAATTTGTATATATATATATATATATATATATATATATATATATATATATTTGTCTGTTATTTGAAAGGTCAAGTTCGTTAACCAGCAAAATCCGCCCACTGGAAGATGGCGTTTGGGGCGAAATTCGCGCAAATAAAATCGCAACGCTTACATTTTTGAGTTCATATGCTTGTACGTACTCGTTTTGTAGGCTTCTTGGCCTAGGAAAACGAATGAAACCGTTTTTAAGGCAATAGCTTTAACCGTTTTCGAGAAAATTGGGAACATAGTAGATGAATAACGTTTTTGGTTTTGGTACATAAAATCATGGGATTCAGTTGAAAAATTTTTTGCATGTTCAAATTTTATCAAAACTAATATCTTAAACTTTTGGTTACGTTTGGAGTTAAGGAAGGGTTAGAATAAAATATTTTATGAACAGACATGAAAAGTTTTGGGAACTTCGTATATTTTCATTAATATCTCGAACACGGTTGGGAAATTTTCATAAGTGGATAGAAACTATTTGAAAGCTTTCTAAA